>JAJKLF010000023.1:0-648946 GCA_022984865.1 Hypomontagnella submonticulosa
TTTCTTCGAGAGTTATGAATAATATTTAAATATATTATGTAATTTTAGTAAAGGATTAATATATTAATTTATTTGTAAAAACCTTTATCTACTTTTCCTAAGATATATGATTTGGGAAGTATATACCTGATGGTATTTTGAAATGATATAATAGTGGAGATAGATAATAACGTTTATATAAAGAAAGAGGAAGTTTATTATCTCGAAGTTAAATTTTATATAATTAATGAATGATTACCAAAAGCTTAAAGAATTTAGCCTTAAAATATATGTTATAATTAACGCATACTCTTGTTGTATTATATGGTATAAAGTCTGCCGATTTATCTTTTTACTAATAAATGTTAGGTAGTAATATCTAGTTGTTATAATTGATTTAAGATTCTAACTATGGTATATATGATTAGATTATAAGATTAAAACGTCTATCATAGTTTGATCTTAATTTAACTTAGCCATAATAACTTAACCGATAATAAAGATAATATACCTAGATAGAACCTGGCGTATATAGAGATAAGGTTATTGCATTATTGATTCTTATATTTAGGAGGTAAATAGAGGAAATAGGAAGATTAAGTAATGGTGGTGGTAGCTTTGTGGAGGCATAATCAACTATTAGATTATAAGTAATCAACGTTTAAGCTACTTAATTAAGATTAATTATTAATAATCGTATTTTAAAGGTTTATAAAATACTTATCTTTTTATGAAAGACCATATAACTAATCAAATTATTTTATATGTTATATATAAAGATATAATATAACATAAGGTTAAAGCATTTATAATATAATAGAATAACCATAAAATCAGATATCAACCTACTAAAAACCATACAATTTCCGGTTATATTAACATATTATAAAGGAATTACAGGGAAACCAACATCCAAAATTAGGAAATATCGATATTGAATAACCTAAGGTTATATATAAAAACATAAGAACTTTTGGATCCTATCCGTCATTATGATTTCGATAATTTATTATCCCTAAAGATGCAATAATTTTATAATAATTGATTAGCCAAATACCTACTTTAAAACCTTAGAAGAGATCTAAATAGGCCTTATTTTTGTTTTTATTTAAAACTTAAAAATTATTTTAAAAGATATAAGGCAATGGGTATAGAATTAAAGTTAAATTATAATAAATTTCTTCGCAATGGCTTAAAATGGTATAAGGAATAATTATAATTTATATAACGGTATGCCAAAGAAATATTAGATATTGGAATTAAGGTTATTATAAATGGGAATAAATATGGGGAATAGTTTAAAGCAAAGGCATATTATAACAAAATATAAAAATAATATTATAATATAAAATATATAAATTACTTTATTTTTTATAACCTTTAACAATAGACGATTTAGGATGTGATAAAAAGAGAAAAAATAAGGAAACCATAATAATATTGACTTATCTTGAATTAATTATCTTATCCTAATATTATAAGTTAATCTTAATACTAAAACTTATTATAGTGGTTACCAAAATTATGATTTTATCCTATCCATATTTATAACTGTAATCATATTTTTATTAATTATGGTTTGGTGGAGGTTAGTTTTAACGGTATAATAAAGCTTAAAAATCGATACGTAATTACTGCCGAGGTAAGGGAAGGGATAAAACCTTTTAGGTTTAAGGATTTAATATTAAGAATATACCTAATTTATAAAGTTAGAGATAATAAAATATAGGTAATTTAAAAAATGTTAATAAGAAAAAAGGTAAAAGAGGTAATGAGATAGTTTTATTAGAAATAAACCTATAATTATAAATAAATTACCGTCCGATTAGAATTATGTCATTTCAAGGATGTAAATGATTATTTTCTCGTCGATTTAAAAAAACGAATGGGTTATCTAAATTAATAAAGTTAAATTATTTGGGTTAATATAAATATTATCGATAAGGATATAAATTATATAATAATTTATTTTATAATATATGCTGTTATATCAAAACAAAAGTAAGAAGAAGATTTTTAACGGCATATTTAATGTAGATAGAAGATTTTTATGCGTTAATAATATTGCCTGGATTTATTTATAGAATAAAAAGAATAATTAACAAATAGAGGAAGTAGTAATGTTTTGAAATAATATATATAAAACGTTTAAAATGTTGAGACGTAAAGGCTGATAATGGTTGATGGTGTTGTTTAAGTGAAGAGAAATGAGAAAACGTGATATGAGGTAAAAGAATGGATTATGAATATTCTACTTAAAAGTGGAGAATAATATGTTAGAAATTATGATATAATTTAGAGTAATTTTATAATCTTAGAAATTATGATATAATATAGTATGTATTAAAGTATAGTGTTAGTTATTTACGTATTATACGTATATATATTATATATCATATGTATTATATTATCAATTTTATATTATGTAATATTGTTTTGGCGGGTTGGCGGATTGCAGGTAATGGCGTATCATACATATATACATGTGTCCTTGTCCTTGCCGGTCACAACCTAGCTTCACACTAGGAAGTTACTCCTTTTTTTTTATCCTTTTTGAGAGTTCATTCGTCGCCTAATTATATAACACCTTTACGTATTATAATTCGCCTGTCCACTTCATAATGCTAGCAAAACCTAGGACGTGACCAGGTAACAAGAGGGCACACTACATGTCCCTAATAGACAAAGTACGTTACGTACTAGGTACATAGGCCATAAGCTCAAGTGCTACTAGTATTTATATATTATGTACACCTTACTTACAAGCAGCTATTCCAGTTAAATAAATTGAACATAATCTAAAAGAAAATGCTGCTTGACTTAAGATTCAACTAACAAGCTGTGTCTTATAAGCCAGCTCTAAGTTACGCAATATATCACAAACCTATCTTATAAGTTTTAATGATTCACATGCAGCGTGTTTGACGGTGGTAGATAATAATACATCACTTGCCGTCAGGTCTGAAATCATCTCATGCTCTATTCATAACAGGAGGACACACGAGCATTGGTTCATACATGATATATACATGTATTTGGTCATAATTCGTACGTCCTTTTTGCTCTGAGAACCTGGGCCCTTGACAACCCAGGAATAAATCATTTCTGTTTTTCATTCTATGTGAGTCCACAGGTGAAATGGTTCCATATTCATGGACGGTAAAGACTATAAAATACCTTGCCAACTGTGAATAGAGGTGCTATACTAAGTTTAGTAGGTGCTTATACTACCCGCCGATGAATGGGATTGCAAGCCTTTAATAACCCATAGGGATATCCATTGTAAACTAGCAGAGGTTAAGGTTATGGCATCGTAATTGCATCTAACAGCTTGTCAGCTGACCACTACTCCTGGGTATACATGAATTGTATACTCATCAAACAGTAACTCTCAGTTGTCTCCGCTACCACATTAGTCACTACCGATACAGACAGGATATCAGGAGAAATAGGGGTAAATCTGCCGGCACCCAGCTCGGAGCAGAGCTTATATATCCCATTAGAATAGTATCTGGTAGCCGACCCCATTAGGGTGACAGGAGGCTAGAGAAAACCCACGACCGGGAGAGTGCTTGACGGTTGCCACATGGCGCAGTGGTAATCGTCACATCGTCGGCACGAATACCAAGTGGGGGTTTTTCGTAGGTACCGGATTCAAACCCCGGGTACTGAGCTTTTTTTGTAGGGACTGGGTTCGAATCTGACGCTGAGCACTCGCGTATTCTTTTGGTGCATTATATGGATGATAGATCCGGACCCTGAGAGTCGGTGTACTTGGCTACGTGTCACGAGACGGCCCGGAAACTCTAGGGAGCAACCACGTTGTCGCGCAAGGAGCCTCAACTCCTACCAGCTACATATATATATGTATACATGTATGTACGTCTATGGGCCAATATACCGCAGGGTCCTTTGTCTTCTGTGAGTACCTTTGTCCTTGGGGGATCCCGTACGCTAAGTCCCCTACTCGGGGTTCGGGATATAGTCTTCTAATACTACGTCACTACCAGATATAACTTGACGGCTTAATAGTTATTCAAGAGGAATATGCTTCATAGGCGTCGTAAGGGGGGGATCATGAAGATTTAGTTACATATAGCTCGTGCCGGCTGGGTACGTTCTCACCACGATAGATCACCCGTTCCGTACTCGGCACGCAAATACAACTATCACCAAATTCTATCATAACAAGTTACGGAGAATTTCAAGAACTGGGATCCAGCTATAAAGCTTGCCAAACTAAAAGCAAACTACAGAACCCTTAAGCAGCAGCCTATGAAGTCCAGATATGGCACAACGCCCACCCTAAACCTGTCCATCCAAGATGTTCCAGGTACATACTATTTCCTTGAAGTTTCTCTTAATCAAGTCCTCCACCTCATACCTTCTCAACCGAAAGTTCTCGGCATTATGCATCTCCGAATAGACTACAGGCTTCGGCAAGTCGGGCTGGAGCTTGCATTCCTCCGCCATGAACTGGTGGAGCTGCAGGAGAGCGATGTCCAAGTTCGAACGGATGGTGGTCTTTCCCTCTTCGCCGCGCTTGAGACTGCTGAGGAACCAGTTGCGGCGTCCGTCTGCAAAGCCAGCGAAGAGGCAGGCGATGTAAACGAGCGAGCTGTTGTGTCGCACAGGGACTAGTGACAATCGTAATTAGTATTTTTGCTTCGATTTTAAGGTATGGAGAGTCGATATATTGAAGGATTTAACTCCCTCAAGAGCACTCTGGGTAGGAAAGGGGTTGTTGCTAATAAGACTCTTGAATAACATACTCATATGGCAAGCGCCAAGGAGATCCTTGTTCGGCCGGTTGAAGCCGTCGACGTGCTGCATACAGAGGTTTCGGTACTGCTGGTAGGCAAGTGGGTAGGCCTCCTGGAGATATCCTCCCAGTCCTTCGTTAGGCCATTCCCCTGGAAACCACCATCAACAATTAGTTATTATTTTTATATACCTTGGACCTCTCACGAATATGGGGGGTTTATGGGTAGGGAAGGGAGGAAAGATAATTACGGACCTTGGCAGTTGGTCAAGAGCACGAACACCGTATAGGGCGGTAGTTCATCCAGCATGGTGTTGACAAACTGGAGATCGAGGGTAGGTGCGGATCGCGCCATGGTGCGACATAGGGGAGCCATCTCTATGGTAGCCATGGTGGGATGTGAGTACTGACTGGAAAATAGTCTTGGTCGAAACTTATATTCGCAATGCGAGAGAAAGGCAGCCATGTAGTCCAACTACGAACAGGTCGAGAAAGGCTGGGGTGGTTGCCCAGCTTGGCTGTCCATCTGGAGTGATCCACCAAAACAGTGTACACTTAGAATTCATCAGAGAACGAATGATGGGCATAAGACTCAAGCTACCCCAGCAATCAGAGACGTTGATGCCGTGCAGCTATTGGGTGCATGCTATGAGGACCAGTGTAATAGTTTACATGGCACAATAGAGAGCAAACCCAACAAATAAATCGGACTGATCTCTAAGAGGAGCATCTACTGTACTTGGTGTAGTGGTTTGGAGGGTACCCTTTCGACGACGCTCATTCCGCCGAATGCCCGGACCACTCCGGTTGACCACGGGATTTGTGGCCTCGCTTAGGATGAACATTCCCTTTGTGCTGACAGTTCGATCCCCGGGGAAACCATCTTTTTATTTTCCTTTTTTACTTTTCTCGTCTTCCCTCTCGCAATGTACTACCTACCGTATTATCCAATCCAAACCAGCACACAAGAAAAGCATGTTCCTACTGTCGGGTTCTACGAATCGTATTTGTTGCAGAGGCCAACGGCGCCAGCAATCCACGCCGGCCTACGTGTTCCCGGGGAGATACTATGGGTGGTGAGCTATTCTGAGTCATTGTGCTCCGTGAGTTGATGGATGTGTCTCACTCGTTATTACTAGCAGTCCACGCGGCAATACTCGATCTCCTCGATACAGGGACTTTGTGGACACTGGCTTCAATATATACCTTCATAATACGTATCGAAGTCTTTTCTCTCCAGACGTAAATAACCTGGGGGTGACAAGGATGTCGTTGACCTATTAGCTGATGGGCCAGCCGCAGGTCTTATCTCATGTCGAGGTCGCATGAGGCTGTGGCTTGCAGTCGCCTTTCAGCTGTCCCTAAGCGAGCTGTGTTCCCAGGCAAATCAAGTTTAGGTAATGGTAAAGATTTGAATCGTCTCTTTACCTGGGAACAATGGAGGTGCATGAGTGAGCATCTGCGCCAAGGAAAGAATCTGTACACTACCTGATTACTACTATATGTAATATGCATCCGCAGCGGTATCCCTCATAAATAGTATTTGCTGATTGACTGCGGACCCCACCTCCTTGCAGTCCCAATGCTACCCAAGGGAGCATTCAGGAGCATTCAGCAGCAGCAGGCTGCGCCCAGAACTTATCAATTGGCTCACTTGCTCCCTTGGCCTGCCAGTAGAAATGTGGCACTGCTCTGTAATCATTATTTTCGGGACCGTCGCATGACACTATTCTGCTTAAAGAACCAAGTAACACAAGAACGCTGCGGCATCATGATATTGTCACGGCTCCGAGACCGACTTTTTCCCGCCAATTCTTTCTGGATTAGGCTGGGATGAATGACTGCCCGCCGCAAGAGGACGGCGTAGTCCCGGTGTGTAGTATGGATCCTCAGGCCCCTTCCCCCCCTATCCAGTCGGCAGTCAGCGAGACGGCTCACGACCCAATGATCTACATCTGCCAACCGCTAACTCGTCAACCCCATACGAATCACCCATGTCGTATACCCTTATCCTCTCTTATTCAAAATTTTGTCAGATCATAGTATCCACCGCCTGAATAAGGTTGCTGCCGCTAGCTATTAGATCCTCCGGGGAGCCCTACCGGCGAACCCTGTGGGACTTCCTCCTCTTCTCTCAATTCTTTTCTTCTTAGGATTTCCGTTCGTGGTATTGCCTTTCCCATGTCCATCCCGAATTCCTTAATGTCATAGAGCCGTAGCTCCTCTCGCCGTAACGGCTCCGATAACACCATTCCACCAGGATGGTGTCTCTACGAGGGTTTTTCCTGGCGCTGGCGCTGACATCCTCGGTCGTTGCCAACAAGAATCTCACAACATACATGCCAGATTGCGCGCAGTCCTGCCTCGAGAAGTCAATCAGCGGTGTCTGTAGCAGTTCGATAGATAGCAAATGTCTGTGCAATAATGCTCGGCGTATAGGACCGAACACGGTGCCGTGTGCTATGGCAGCGTGTAATGGTAACAGTACCGAAGAATTTGCGCGTATGTGTACCGCTACTCATCATCACCACCACCCCTGCTGTCAGGATCGCGGCCTCAAGCTAAAATCTGATGTATAGCCGAGATAAGATCAGCCTTCATGAAATACTGCAGCGATGTCGGAGAGACAGCGATAGGTGGCTGGAATCCGAGTTCTCCTAGTTCTTTTCCGGGTACGGCGTGGACGAGTACTACCAGCAGCAGTAGCGCGACATCATCGACGGCTGCCGCTACAGCGCCGCCAAGTATGCAGGAAAGTCCCCCGGACTCAACGGACGGAGGGGGAGGTGGTGGTGGGGAATTAAGTCGGGGCGCAATAGCCGGGATGGCTGTCGGAGTAGGAGTCGCCTGCATAGCAATCACGGCCGCATTACTGCTATATGCCTTCCGGTTAGGCAAGAGACATTCAAGGGGTAATGAGGAAGACGGCCAGGGAGACACCCGTGACCCAAGTCAACAAGAAGAGGGTATAGGAGATGATAACAGGGCAGTCGGCGAATTGACAGGAGATAAGATCCAGCTCGAAGGCATGCCGGTGAGCGAGCTTCACACTGAGCATGCGATCTCAGGTTACGGCCCAGTCAAGGAACTGCCCACGAACGAGAAGCCAGTCGAGCTCAGTGCGGAACCCATATCGCGTCACATGGGGAATGAAACTCCAATATTGCCTCATGCGTCATTGGCATGATGTCTACCTACCTGGTCCCCGAATTGTTTCCGATATTAAAACAATAATGGCATACGACGAAGGAAAAGGTGCTGGCCTCTGAATATAATAGATACCCCATAGCTTATCTGCATATACACTAGATCAGCTGTCGATAGCTCTTAATTGGGAATACGACTGACTGTCAGGGTTTCCCCAGGTGTCTAGAGCTAATGTTTGTGGTCGGGTGATTTTCGCTGGATAAGTGGTTCCTACTGGGAGTCGGCGATGTAGAATCCTCCAAGGCGTGACAATGGCGATGACGACGGCAATGACAATGTGAGACCTAAGCTAATTATAACTACGAGAGGAGTCTATAGGGATGATTCACATAAAGTACTCGGTATTGCAAAAACAGATAGAGTTCTGGCATCACAAGTAGATAAGCAATGATATGTAATGACAAATTATGAGGGCACTTTATTTCTCTTCGTGATTCTACACTACAAAAGTGAGTCATACTAAACCCAAACCCCGGAACGCCGGTCCTCCAATGCCTACCTAACCTTGCTTCTCCCGGAGATGTCGGGGAACCCATTTTCCGGGGGCACCAGAAGGCTTCAGGGTCTCAGTAGGAGTCTCCTTTGAGGCGGGAGTCGGGGTAGGGGCACTGTCCCGGGAGTCACGAGATTCCCTGGAGTCCTTGGCATCTCTGGTTTCCCTGAAGCCGCTCGAAGCAGAACCGCCAGCTGTAGCTTGCTTAGCAGCTTCACGGTCACGCCAGGAGGGCTTGTTTCCTTGAAGGGGAAGCCGGGGAGGTCCTGCTGCGGGGCGCTCGTTGGAATCCGTGCGCTGCTCCATCGGAGTAGCGGTACGGCTGGGCCCGTTGCTGCTGGGGGCGGGGGGAGGTGTAGGGGCGCTGGCGGTGTTCTTTGACGCCTCGCGATCACGCCAAGAGGTTTTGGCACCAACAAGGTTGAGGCGGGGGGGTCCAGACGGCCTCTCGTTGGAGGCTGAGGCTGTACGATCCATAGCGACGGCCTCGCGCCGGGGTGGCACACGCTCCTTTTCTTTTTCGGCCTGCCTCCTGGCCATCGCCTCCTCTTCTCTTCTGGCCTGGAGCGCAGCCTTCTCCAAAGCCTCTTGACGCTCCTTGTCTCGCTTTTCCTTGAGTCTGGCCATCTCCAGACGCTTCTCTTCGGCGCGTTGCTCTTGTTCTTTCTTTTCCCTCTCGGCGCGCTCTTCTGCCTCCCGAAGGGCTCTCTCCTTCTCTTCCCGCTCCCGCTTCTCACGCAGCTTACGCTCGCGGTATTCCTTCTTGCGGGCCGTAATTTGCTTCTCTAATTCTCTCTCAGCATCACGTTGACGCTTCTCGAACTCGTCACGACGGCGATCGTGAAGAGACTTTCTGAATGACTCATAATAAGGCATGAGACGACTTAGACGATGCTTCAGCTCGACAGCCTGCTTGTGCTTCTCTTCTGCCTCCCGGAGAGTCTCTGCTTTCATAGCTTCATATGCGGCTAAGTCACGTTCGCGCTGCTTGGCGTAATCATCAGCAAGCTTCTTGACTTCTTCTTTCCTGAAAGCACGTTCAAGGTGATCAATGCGCTTTCCGGTGACACGAAGCCTTTCATTGATGTCGTTCTTCTCCCGCTCAAGCTGGGCAAGCTTCATAGCACGAAGACGATTGCTGTCGTAGTCGTCAATGTTCTCAATATCAATGTCAATGGCATTGGGACCAATCTTGAGGTCGGCGATCTGCTTCTTGAGCTCTTCACGGCGAACACGATCTCTCTCATCTTTGAGGCGCTTCTCCTCACGCTCCTTCTGCTCCTGAGCTAATCGTCGCTCCTCGGCTTCTGCCAAGGCTTGCTCCTGAAGTCGCTTCTGTCTAGCCTTCTCCTTTTCTCTCTTCGCTTGTAGCTCAGATGCCTCTTCCTTTCGCTTCTGGATGATTTCCTTGCGAGCCAATGTTTCACGATGCTCTTGCTCAGCGCCGGCCTTGGCTCTGGCTAGTGCAGCCTGTCGAGCCTCCACTTGACGCTGTCGGTGAGTTGGGTCAACGTAGTAGCAAGTGGTATATAGAGTACTGGCAAGTCGAGCTAGCTGCGAGCGAACAATCTCCGAGGGAGTGTTCTGCAGACGCTGTACGGATCCGGCAGGGCTCTCGGCAGAACCAGCCGCCGAGCCAGCGTGGACAGCCTTTGAAGAGGCGAATACATCCTTGTCGAAGTTCAAGATTCCAGTAGCGTGGTCCATACGAATGGAGAGATCCCCTTTCTTGTTTCCGTTCATGATGAACTTCTCGATGGTCCCACGGGTAATCTGGAAGGGATCCGGAAATTTGGCAAGGCTCTCCACAAAGGCGAGATCAACCGACTCGTAAACTTGGGATAATTGTTGGAAAAGGCGAGTCAGGATGACTTGCTGGAGAGGTAGAATATACTTTTCCATTTCCGAATCGGCACCAATCTTGGTAAGGATAGGGGATATTTTCTCGCAGATAGATAGGGGATGGAAGTCGACCTCGAGTATGTTATAGAGATCCCTGATTTCCCCACGCGCGCGCTTTAGAAGCGATTTGGCGAGGGCGTCGCGAAACAAGCCGGCACGGGTAGGCGCAGTGGACATGCCCAAGAGGTGGGTCAGACGTGAGTTCTTGTTCTTCTTGGCCTCATCGAAATCGACCATTGCGCCTCGTGATCGCGAGGTGCTGATGACGGGAATGGAGAGGGCCGAGAGAAGAACAAAGGAAGCCGCTTTCTGAAGGTCGGCCTCCGTCGCGGACGGGTTGTCAGCCTTCTTGCCCTGGCCGGTGGCTATGAGAACTGCGGATTGTCGGAGAAGACTGTAGTAGCGGGACCAAGCGGCAGCGTGGAAAAGGTAGTTCTCGCCGACAAGGAAGATTCGGGTGAGCTTCTCGTAGTAGTTGGCCATCATGATGTTCTTGGGGGGGCGCTTGCTCAGGTTGAGAAGAGTATGGATATCTTCAACACTGCGGAAAGCCTCCTGCCATAGCTCAAGCTCCACAGCAACGTTCAACTGCTGAAAGCGAGTTTCCAGATGTCGCTGGAGTGTATCGGGGTCATTCAGGTTGATAGCGTGCATCTGACTCGAGTACTTGGCAGCGGTCTGGACATGGTTACGGAGGAGTTCGCAGAGTCGTCGGAACTCTGTCTTTCGTTGATACTTTAGACAGAAGTCGAAGGCTTGGGTGGCCGTGCTCTGGTATAGGATTTCCAATCTTGCATTGTTTCGTAAGATGTCGAGGACGGTTCGATAGGCTTCCCAAAGGAACTTGAGCCATGGCGTTACGACAGCACGCTCGGTGCGGTCCCTGGATTGTTCGCCCGAGACCGTGGCTAGAAGGATGGACTCGGGAGTTTCGGTGGCTTCCAAATCGTCAATGCTAGCGGTAGCAGTGGCTTCGATGCTCGACTGCAGTTCGTCCGCTTTCTTCTGTGCCTCTGTAACCTTTTCTGCTGCTAACTCGATAAACTTCTTAAGCACTAGTTCAATAGTGCTGATGTTGGTATTCTGGGCGATATTCTTGTAAGAATAGAGCGCATCCTTGGCGAGCTTTCCTTTCTTCTGCTCAACAGACAGCTCGACCAAGAGGAGCATCACTGGCTCCAAAGATACGATAGGGACATTTCGCGAACGCTTGGATGTGATATGATCATGTAGTAAGGTCAAGGCAGCAGGAGCCTGGTTGACACCGATGAGCTCCTGCGCACGTTTGAGAACATTCTCAGGCTTCTGATGCGGAGGAGGCGGCATCTTGGGCAATCTCCTTGATGAAAGGGGATTGGGGAGATTGATGTTGCCAGGACGTTGGAAAAAAAACCCGCGGAAGTCTGACGATGAAGATTTTAGATTTGTGCCACTTTGTGTGGGTTGAGGAAGGCGAGGGGCACGGGCTAATTTTCGCGGTCACGTGATTTACAGTAGGAAGGTAGGTGCCTAAGTCACCAACCCACCTATCAACTGCACAGTACCTACCCTGGGGACGTAGTTAGGTAATAATAAATCCGTTACTTCCGACGCGTCTATCTGCCAATCACTTCAAATCCAAGGTTATCTGACTCCTTTGTACTATGTACTCAATGTCTTCTACTGTCGGGTTTCCTTAGTAAGTCATCAGACTGAATCTACAACTCCTTTGGGTATCGGGTTTGATACTTGGTGCCGTAAACACTGTATCATATCCATGGATCTGATTCTTAATTTTCTCGGTAGCCGGAGTGATGTTTTATGAACACGTCACCATCCCGGATTACTTAGCAAAACCGGAGGTGCAACATGATTACCAGTGAGTCGCGGTTCGATGGCAGCCGTGAGAAATAAGCATCTTGAATTTTAGTGGATTTCATACCCGAAAAAATTAGGACTTTGTATCACTATGAACACCATCAAATCAGTTACTCCTCCACATGCAATTCTTTACTTGATGTAGCACTCTGTCGGGTTTAATAATATTCAATTGTCTTGTTAAGTAAATGAATTGCTTTAGATGAGATGAAGATAATTCTGGCCTGGAGGGGACTGGAGGTCAAAGTTACCAGTAATATATCGTTTACCATCAAAATTTAAAATAGAGCCCCGCCATCAATGAATAATACAGGTGTTAAGGTGTAAGGTTCCATTCAGTGCAAAGTGCTGAATTCTGGAAAGGGGCGAGCTTATCAGGCTATCAAGTGAGAGCGAACCTGACCTGAACCCGACCTGTCATGGTAAGGTACCCAGGTGTACCCAGGTAATGGACCGTGCTTTCCATACATTTTGTATTTATTCGGTTTAGCGAACTATCCCTCTATCCCTCAAAACGGGACCCCAATTTCCCAGCCTGCAAAAGAGCCCCATATTCAGATCCTCCTGACCAATTACGAATCAGTTAGGACTTTTTTGGCCAGTTGCTACGCCGTACTTTCGTACCCATCCTTTTGCTCGCCGTTCTCTCTTACTTTTCCCCAGCTTCCATAGTCTCTCCTTCACGTTCCTGTTCGACGAACCAATTTACGTCCTGACGTTGCGCCCCCTTCGTCGCCTGAAAGCTCTCTTCGATCACGTCCTCCGTCTTGAGATCGCCTAGATTTGTAAGTGTTTTTTCGCCTCTCCATCGCCAACTTTCTCGATTGAAACCTCCGATTCCGACGCGGACGAATTGGAAATTGGCTAGCTTCTCCTTGCATCCCTCCCTTCCGATAGGGGTACGGACCTGCAAGACGCGAACAAAATATCGCTTTTGGCAGTCCGCTAAACATCAATCGGCATTGAGACATGATTCTTAGCGGCTTCTCTTACTGACCTGGGTTATGTCTTCCATAGAGGTTCACGATTTTCAGACTCCGGGAGGCGCTGAAAGTGGTCCAAGCACACAGCCACTATCTGTAGGACCCGATCCAAGGACCGACCCCATCTCCTCTTCCACCGCCGCTATCAAGATGCCCCAGTACACTTCCCGAGACGTCGGCGACCCGTCGCAAATCAAGAAGAACAAGCAGTCCATGGCCGACCTCAAACTGCGACGATTGACCGAGCTCAACAGCAGGCTACGAGAGGATCTGGAACGAGAGCGAATTCCCGTGTCGCAGGCAGCTAGGAGGTGAGAAGCATGCATATATATGTCAGACATGGGGAGCCTTATATTAACACGATGTATAGCATCATCGCCTACTGCAACAGCACAAGAGACTATATGGTTCCGTCAGTATGGGGAGCCGTCCCTCGAGGAGAAGATCCATATGCACCCCAACAGAGCGGTGGATGCTGCTTGGTCATGTAGAATGGGATACACAAGCAAGCAAGACCGCCAAGAGGAGCGCGCGGCAGATTAATAGGCGCAACGTGTTGTTGAGGATCTACGCTGCGATGAACGATATCCTGTAGGTTTCGGTACCTGATTTCGGCGATGAACACAGCCTTTGCTTTGTGTTCGTCATATCTTGCGCAGAATTTACTTTCTTACGCGCCGCTGAAAGACGAGGCTCGATGGGAAAGACAAAAAGAGATGGGGGGGAAGCTAAAAAACCAAAAAGCTGCTACTATTACTACTACACACCACAATACCCAAGGGTCGATGACTATCGGCCATGTTACCGTTACGATAATTCAACAGCCGGCATACCGCAATACACACATGTACCGGTTGGTTAATGGACTAGTCGTCCATCATGGGGGAAGAAAAGGAGTCCTGGGAAGAAACTCGTCAACATGTAATATTTGTTCATTCATGACTGTATTGTTCTTTTCCCTTTGTGTCGCCTCTATCGGTATCCGATGAATGACAATATTTCCTTGTTATGACAACCTTTTACAGATCTACGTCAAATAGCTAGATTCATTCGCATCGAATAGCAAAAAGGTCACACTAAGTTTCGTCTCTGTCTCTTTGCATTGTGTTTCGAGCTTCGTGAATAGAGAGTGATATGGAATGCTCGTGCATAAGGGGGGACGGGGTCCCTTCTCCATGATCCTTTGTGATCCTAGCTGTAGATCTCAGGTAAGAAGGCTGGTATGAAAGATCCACCTCCCATTTGGACCCTATCTGCCTATCTTCTCATCTGACAACCATGGATTGATGTCCACTAGATAAGTCTATTGCCTCCAACTTGGCCTTGCTCAACGTGCAGATAAACTAGCGGTCTGAAGGTAGGCTGCTTACCTTCACGGAAAGGGTTTTTGTAGTTCGCATATATTGCCTATGGAAATCCGGGTGCTAAAATCTGCAGGCTGATACTTGCCGGTCTAGTGCCGCAACAAGCGGCAGATAGCTGTTCGGTTCCGAGTACATACATGTAGAGGAGTTGATGTAACGTTCGCGCCTTTCGCGATTATAATTTGCGAGTTTGCCTTGCTTTAGGAGTGCTTCGAGTTTCAACTCAGGTATATCACTACAGTATACGTCTTGGAGGGATCTAAGGGGGAACGTCCAAGAGAATAAAAAATTATTTAAAGTGTTTGCCCTATAGCATTAATAGAGCTTGTATATTCTAAACAGGTAGGTGTCTACCACTCGATGTACCCATAAGGTCTACTTGAACCAGAGCATTGGAAAGTATCGCCCAATGAGAGTTAATTGGCGGTTAACTCGATCGCCCCTCAGTCAGTTCCAAGTTATGAATTTGACAGCTAACAGCCTGGAGAAAGCTTCAATTGGTCTTATCTTAGCTCATCATTGCACCTGTCTCATCGTCATAGCACCCCACGTCTAGGTAAGCACATATGTAAGTTTAGGTAATGAGCTCCTCTATAGTTTGCTAGGTATAGCGTAGCCACGATCCAAAAAAGCAACAACTTCGAGTTCCGGTACGACTATAAGGCAACACGCACTCATACCGAGGCATTGAGTTTACATATAAGACAGGTGCTGTCTCAAGGCTATTTCTTAAGTCCCGTCGACAATGGCCGAGGCCGAGGCCGCGCCTTCGCGCCCCGCAGCGTTACCCGACACTCCATATCCTCTACCGCGTGTCACCATCCAGTTCTGTACGCAATGCAAATGGATGCTGAGAGCCGCATACGTAAGTCCAGCCAGCCTCGAAGACGACCGTAGTTACAGCATATACCTATTATCTCACCACATTCCATTGTCCTTCCCCATTCTTCCCGTACCATCCTTCCCTGTATTAAACATATAGAAGAAAAGGAAGACGTCGATCCCGAGACCTTGTCTTGCTCCAGTTGATATATCACATCAGCCGCCGGGGCCAAAAGAAATAAAAAAAAATAAACCCCACGGGCCCCGCCATTCTATCTTCCATCCCTTGCCAACCACACACGGAGCTCTCTAACAGACATGTGACTACCGTCTAGTTCGCGCAGGAGCTGCTCTCGACCTTCTCGACGTCGCTGGGCGAAGTAGCCCTGCAGCCCTCAACAGGCGGCACCTTCGTGGTCGAGATATTCTTCGTCCTCCAACAACCGCCACAACCGAACCCCTCGACGAACCCCGCGGTCCAGCAGCGCGTGCTCTGGGACCGCAAGATCGACGGCGGGTTCCCCGAGACGAAGGAGCTGAAGCGGCGCGTGCGCGACGCCATCGAGCCGGGGCGGAACCTGGGGCACGTGGACAAGGACTACGGCACCAGCAGCAAGGCGAAGCCAGGCGAAGGGGCGGCGGGAACAGGGACGAAGCCGTCGATATCCGAGGCCGAGAACGCCCTGGGTCTGAATACGCATCCCGACGTGAACATCGGCGGCCCGTCATGTAAACCCGGGGTCGAGAGCACGAGGACAAACGCCAGAACGGAGGAGTGCGAGGACTGCAAGTGATGGTGCTACTTCCCTCGCTATTACGTTGGTCCAAACGTAGAGGTCCTACGGTGGGTTGGTGTATACCATGTTGACAATAAGGAAGAGGGAGAACCTCACCCGGAAGCCACCCGTGAAAGTAGGCACGTGGCCGGTTGAATTGTATTCTTAGGGGGTCTATAAGGACTCCTACGGCTACTACAGCGAGCCGAGGGGTACGGATAGGCTATACGTATGATATGGATAGCCGAGTTTACACATAACACGCTACGAAACATGGGAACTGCGAAATAGGAGATACGATGTTTTCCAGCTGTATGCCAGGAGAAAGTTCTCGTCTCAGAAAGTAGATCAGTGATAAGCATGACGTTTAGAGATCGTAGGCAGCAACATGACACGAGACTAGCTCATCGTGTATCGGAGTAGTGGCAAGAAAGGCGAGCAAGCAGCCTATCATTAATTAATTATGCCGTCGTACACTTAGAGTTCGTACACTCTTGATCACGTCTTATGGTCATCTCTTGTCAATCTCCAATTCAATCCCATATCAATGCAATATAGGCTAGGCAAACAACGTGTACTCACTCGACAACGCAGCATCGGAGGAATGGGTATGAACCGCAAAGCAGATCGTTGCATGAATTCGTAAGTTTCACGTCTCGGGGAAACAAAATTAACTGTCTAGACTCTCCCCTTTGTCACCATGGCCACAGTAGTAAGGCGAGTGGACCGAGGACACTCATGGAAACCATTCCAAATGAAAAACCTGATTTTATTTCTTTTCTCGTGTAATAGCAGCAACTGACCATCGTCATCTCTTTCATCCCTTCCGAGGTCAAGTGAGGTTAGGAGGACATGTGTATCGTGGAGGCGGCGGATCATATATCTGTACTCGAGCGGCATAATCGAAACGCCCGTTGCGGTCGGTCTGGGGGTAAACCGGAGAAGGCGGTGTGAAGCCAACGGGATCGTTGGTCGAGGACGAGTATCGAGGCGCGAGAACGGTATGATGCTTAAGGAGCAATCTATCGGCGGCCGAACCTAGAAAGACGAGGAAGTTCGTATGAATACTCTTGCTTTAGGACTTGGATTGCTTTCTTGGAGTTGCGAAACCGCTGCCTCCGAGGCCGCCATGGACGTACTTTTGTTTCTTCTCAGCGGGCTTGAGAATCTAAAGCGACGAGACATTAGTTTAGTTCTATAATTCGACTTTATGGAGTTAGAGACAAACCTGGAAGGAACATAATAGACTCTCGTCGACACTCATCATGGCACCAGCGTTGTCGAACTCTCCGCAGTAATTCGGTGCACTGAACAAGGTAACCAGTTGGCGCTTCGAGAAGAATTCGTAGCCGTCTTCCACCACCTGATGAGCACGGCAAATCAAGTCCATGTCGTGTTTTTGCAGGAACCGAGACACAACGTCGGGACCAAAAGTAAACGACACACCGCGATCATTTTCACTCCAACCTGTGATGTCCTTATCAGGGTCAGACCATAGCAGGTCACACAGTAAACCGCAATCAGGAATCTAGGAGAAGGCAAATTAGTGACAACTCGAGCCAGTACTGGCAGAATGAACAATGTTTGGTTGAGCATAGGAAGGATATCTTACATCAGTTGGTCGCATCACTCGGCGTATCTGCTCCATTGAGTTGAGATCAGGACTGAGACCGCCGTGCATGGTGAAGATCTTCTCGTCGATAATAGCAGCAATAGGCAGGCAGTTGAAGCAGTCGGTGAATGTTTTCCATAGCTTGATGTTGTAACGACGCTTGCACTCGTCGTAGAAGCCATAGATGCGGTTGATGGATGCGCACTCGTGGTTACCCCTGAGGATGAAGAAGTTCTCGGGGTACTTAATCTTGTACGCCAGCAGAAGACAGATAGTCTCGAGCGACTGCTTGCCACGGTCTACATAATCACCTAGGAAGAGATAATTTGCCTCGGGTGGGAAGCCGCCATATTCGAAAAGGCGCAAGAGATCATAGTATTGTCCGTGGATATCACCGCAGATCTGGAAGGGTCAAAACCCAGGTTGTTAGTGGCCCGATTCGCTCCGGATGAAGGCAGATCATATTGCGGGTAAGAAGATTTACGTACCTTGATAGGAGCCTCAAGCTCGAGTAGGATTGGCTGGCTGATGAAGATCTCCCTAGCCTTTGTGCAGAGATATCGAATCTCGGTTTCCAAAAGCTGAACCTGCTTGCCAGGTCGGCTGCCGCGCACCTCGAGGAGGCGGTCGATGATGGAGTCTAAATCTACGTCGTGTTGATCCGCCATCTTTAGGTTCCTGACCTGCCAGGTAGTTGGCCCGCGAAACTCGAGATGTGTGAGATCAGGGCCCTAGGGTTGCAGGGGAGGGCCGGGATCTGGAGGAATACGGTGGAGCCCGATGTTAGAGTATGATGCACTTCTTAGGCCTGAAAATAGGTCGAGATGTTAGCGGAAATACACAATGCATATATTGGAACAAAGAGAAAATTGATGTTTGAAAGTCCTGACCCGGCAGGGGCCGATGAGGAGGATCTTGGCTTTAGAGCGAAGTAGGCAGATTTAAAGCTGAGGTGACGACAAGGTGAGTGGGGAAGAGGGGCCAGGTGGATGGTGGATTATCAAGGACCCCAAAAAAAGGGAGACGGAAAGAGGAAAAAACTCACGATGAAGTGATCCCAGCTAGTAATGGAGCTTTCCTAAGAAGCTCGAGGCTCGATAACTAAGATCAGGTACAAAGGAGTCTAGTGGCGATCCGTTACTCTGGCATTAAATTTTTGCAGTCTCGATATTAAAAAAACGAGAGAGCTTCGTCTCCTTAATTGTTTAATGCGCCGTGCAGGGCCGCGACGATCCCTGTGTCAATTCTGACGACAACTTCGTTGTAATTAATCGAACGTGGTCGGCTGAGTGCAGACGTGAGGAATGCGTAAATTCCGAATCGGCTTTGTGTCACTCCTGGAAAGGGGGACAACTCGTATTTTGAAAAAATATCCGTTGTTTTGTAATCGGTCCTTGTCTTTTGGGGGGGAGGGACTCGATACTCGTCAATCGTAGTATATGTCGTAAGAGATGAAGAGGAACGGCGGTTTAGGAGGAAGGAGGGAGAGGAAGGTTGGGAATATACGTCGTCTGTCACGATCGGGGGAATCGTAATAATGGCTGCACACCTGCTGTTACAATGACACAAAGCGCGCACTGCTCACTGTTCAGGTCCGGACTGTTAGGCGGATGCTAGAGTGCGAATAGTGAAGCAGAGCCAACAGCGTTTCTTGGCTGGCTGCGCGTTTCAAAAAAAAAAACAATGCGGGAAACCCGACTCGTCTTGTGCGAATAAAACGACAACTAGAATGTCTGTTTTTTATTTCGCAGGTCACTGTGATGTGATTGTATTTCAAACCACAATAATAAAAAAAGGTCTGCAATTATCGTCGTTGGGAAAATAATGTACGGAATGCTTCGCCGTTGTCGCGGGGTCTGGGCAGAAAAAATGAAGGAGGGAAGAGATGAAAAAGGGTCAAAGCCGATGGAAACGTCAGAAGAATCTGGCTCAATCAAATCAAAAGCAGAAAAATCAGTGCTGGAGGGACTCACTAGTGGAGAGAAGTTGGCAGCGCAGCAGGTCCAGTCTGGGCGACTGTAATCGTTACGGGGATTAGGGACGTGTACCAATGTATTCCGTACAGTATGTACTCCACTACGAGTTCGCTCCTAATACCAAATATTCCAGGGAACTAGCGCCCAGCTGGACCTGCTGGAACCTCTGGAACCTGCTCTAGGTTACTACTAGTAGCCCTGAGGTACATAGTCGTCTGCTAGGGGGGAGGGCGTCTAGCGGGGAATTCGCTAGGGGGTTCGAGGGTCGTAGTATGGGTATGGCCTAAGGGGAAGAGAATGCTTGGGCAGGTGAGCAGGTGGGGTTTCAGATATGAAATTCTGATTGGCAGACTTGAGGCAGTGCAAAAAGTGGAAAGCGCGAGGGACCCAAGGTTTTCCAGGTTCAAGCACGAGGTAAATAAGGTACATTTGTACTCGGATACCTAGAGCTGCTAGACTCAGTGCTCGTACTTGTACAATACATCATTCATTCAATATCAAACATTGAATCAGATATCATCCGACATTTATTAAATAGCTCCAACCTTTCTAGACTTATATATTGCCCAATTTTCTTCCTTAGTATTCTGTTCCTATCACTGCAACTCTATGCGACCGGATTCCACTGTATGGAAGTCCTGTCTTCACGTATTTACGTATGATTCCTATGTCCACCTTGGAATCATCCCGTGTACAGTATTCCCAACCCTACTACGTGCGACAATGGGCACCGTCGTCCACATAGCAATGCCTAACCAGACGTCTTTCTCCGCTGTTTCACTGGCTAACCTCATGTCCGTATAACTTCTCGTACTCTACGAATCGAAGCACAAAAAATAGTCAGAGTTACCGAAGCTCAAAATTTGTAGATATACCCCAGACACGCGTCGCCGCGCCTCCCTCCTAAATTTGTGTTTGATTGTCTGCTCACAAGGTACTAGATTTCGGATTGTCAAAGTTTACGGGCGCTTATCTGGCGGCTATCTCAATAATACGCATCCATGGATATATTGAGTTTATACCAAGTCACCGGGAGTTAATTCTCATTACGGGATTAAGAAAACCGGCCTGTCACCTCCAGGCTCTTGTGGACGGGATCAACCACCGCTTTGTCTCTCCGGTGCCACTCAAGAAACCTCCCCACGATTTGCTTGATCTACTCCACTGGTTGTCTCGTTTATGTCCTATCGTTTATGATGAACCCGCGCATCAGGATATCGTAGTTTCTATGGTATGCATACGCAACGTTACCGTATAGCTAGTAGAGGTATGATTTTCCCCAAGATTTGATAGTTTGGCTAAACTTCAAACTGCCAAGGACGACATCCGTACGGCACTTTGATGATACCTTTTATATTCCTACGTTTTTCTATTCGGGTCCTCCTTCCTAAGTCGGCCGCAGCATCGACTAGAACTACGCTACGATCTAATATTCTCAGCAAGTATAAACAGCCTCCAACCGAGTCGTGCATACGCTCAGGGGTCAATTACGCGGGTGCTCGTATAAGAAGGTGGGCAAAAAAGATGTGTCTAATTTCAATAACAAGCGGAAGTTAGCGATAAGTTGTATTTACGAAGCTCTAGTATATACTCGCTAACATTAGCGAGCTTTGCTAATAGTACGAAAGCAATATGCTTCGAGTCGGCGATTCGGACCCCTCGGTAAGAGGTTTAGCATGATATGTCAACTCTTTTGGGTCTTACCGGTCTTTGGACTCTCCATTTCGTCCCTACCAGAGATAAGGGATTCTAGGACCGACCCCAGTGACTCTGGCACTACCATCTCATTCGCTGTCCCGACTGCTTGTGGCTCGCTAGACACTTTACCAGTTACCATTTCGGGCATCAAGATCAACCTCAGGGCACGTCGCGAATTGCACGGTACCGTCTTTGAGTGACAGGCAAATACATATCGAAACGAGTGGTTTGTTCGACAACAGCCTACGGTCGTAACTGGTTTGCTATTAATGCGGGCAGTGGATAAGCCGTAGCACGTGGAACTGTAGCTGACACTTCAAAGGCGTTGGCTTTTGAAGCGCCTCGGCTGACATACACCAGCCAGTCATCGCAGCCCCTTAAACATTGGATGAGCTCTTTCACGATCAAGTCACATGACTAAGGTCCAGGCGCAAGAAATTGCAGCCTCAAGCAGATAGCCGCTTTCAGTCTACTACAGTATCACTGATTGGCCCTACTTTTGCGGTTGCTTTAGCATTATAATGCAGTCATCATTAGACGCGGAAACCCCCAGCCCGAGAAATAATATCTTGACGTCAATTCCCTGATGAGACAGGCCCCTAAATGTTGAACCACGAGAGATGGCCGAAGCAAAGGAGCTAGCAAGCAGTTCGGAAAACTTACTAATCAATTCTTGACAATGGCATATGAGTAACTTATCCGCGAAGCAAACCGAAGGCTATAATTCTCGCAAATCGGCATCCAACCGAGGTCCGGTCAACCGGCAGACGGAGTAACACGAAACTTGGCATAAGTTGACCCCATTTCCCCGATTCGAAGCATATCGTCATCGCGACTGTAGAAGTTTAAACTGGGAGCTTGTCGAGACGGCTTGATGCCACTTTCCCTCCTTCGGAGTCATTCGAGACGCTTTAGAATGGTTAGCTATCATCTACGGCCCGCAATGGATGGCACGTTGTAGGCTCCCTACCCGCTGGAAATTTAATAAATACTCGCAGACCCGAAGCAATTTCGGCTATCGACAATTCACCGCCCTCCGTCTTGTCATGCGTGGCATGAACGTTGCGTCACAATAGGTATCACCAATGAGAATTACCCCTTCGCTAAATGTCTTTAGGCGATGACTGTCTCTTCTCACCCCTCATTCCCGATGGATAGCTATCAACTGGTGCACCTGGTCACACCGAAACGCCAGCATCTTCGAACCACACCCACACAATTCTTAGGTACCTGGGCATACTACCTCAGAGTTCACCCATTCTTGAATAGGTCAAGTGCCCTCGAAGCAACTGGAACATACCTCGGCGGCAACGGAGATATCATCCAGAAGAACGTCCCTTCCGCGAGCACGTGGGAGCAGGGTTCGACCGTTGACGTCCAGCAAGTCCAGGAAGCATCCCCGAAGAGATGATTCTTGATGAGCAACAAGTCGACGCTGTGCTCTAAACATATGGCCAACCGACTACGCTGAGCCGGCACCACCTTGTTTCCTTATATACGTCGTCTGGGGGCTTATTCCAGCTGAAGACACTGATTTTAAACCCGAACTTCTAGGACAGCGAACCATTGAGGTGAGCGTGGTATGGCCTTATTGTGTGGGTTGTCTTGCTATTACCAGCGTACGTCTAAGCCTCGACTTCCATCGTCATAGATTCTTGTCCCGGCCCATTAAGGATACTTGGGGGATCTAACGTTCGAATGAGATATTCCTGCAGTTTCTCCGTGTCCCGTCCCTTCCACTCACCAATGACGGACATGCAAATAGCGTATATTGTATGTTCGAAGTAGAGGATGTCCATTCCGCTGAGCATGTTGCCTACTCGAATCAGATATCTCATATAGCGGAGTAGTATCATATAACAGAGTTCTCACGCCAGATCGCATCACTTTAAGCTACATCTAGGAGAGCGCCTACGGCTAGAAATAGACATCAGAGAATAAACCGCCACGTCGACTCCTACAAGTCTTCACAATACTTCATGCCAGAAGGTTTGAAATAGTGCACAGCGCAGTCAGCTTGAAGCATCCGCCCCTTTCCCCATATTTATCGGGAGCCCTGGATGATGATCTTGAAAGTCTCGGAGGCTCTTTTGAGACTCGCACATCGTCGCCAGCAATTCTTGAGTAGGTGAGTAACAAGAAAAGCTGACTCGTGATCTCTTCGACCCCGTAATGGCTGTGCAACACTAAAAACAAAAATTAACGTCCAAACAAGCGTCGTCGATCACTGCCCAGCAAATACCCATGGGCGTTACCGTCCGTATTCGTACTATATCTATCCGCTCATGCAAGTGACGTTATCTGCGGCCCACCGGCTTGGAGAGACAGGCGTTTGGTCACGCGGAGGTTGAGATTAGCTATATTTTATTATCTAGATTAAGCCTGATTGTATCTAGCGACATGATCAGCCCCTACTTAAACCCGAATTCGTAAATATCGAACACATCTATGGATTATGACTGGGTCACTAGTTGACGCGGCATTCGGAGTTCGGATGATCAAACTATATGTCCCTCAGCGGAGCAATGGAGCATTTACAGTTCTTCTAAACCCCGTGCTAGATCCGTAGGGGAAAAAAATTAATTCACAGATCCGATCGTAAATTTTCAAAAAGAAACTGCTCAGTATGAGGGTTGAACTCATGACCTTCGCATTACTTGATATTTCCGACTCGAGAGTGGAGATATTAGTACGACGCTCTAACCAACTGAGCTAACCGAGCTTTCGATCCAATCTTTTCGATTGGTCGGTGGTTGTTGGAAAATCGCTCTCTAATGCAGGTCTATAGCCCACAAACATTTTCCCTAATTGATTCCATTTTCTTCCCCTATATCAATCCCTAGATTTTTCAATGTTTCATATGAGTGTCTATAACCTCTATGCCCTACGTTATAAAATATTTTCATACGAGAATGCATCGACGCTCCTACGTACATGTAGAGCGAACATGAACATAGACCTTGGTTGGTGACTACAAAGGTAAGTATTATATTGAGCGTTGAGGACTAGAAGCTATCCTTAAGTGATCTCCTTCATTTCACCTAAAATGCGGCATGCCGCATAGCGAAGCCGTGGAGAAGGCCAATAACAACTCTCCCCCAATCATAGGTGTACTTGCAACTTCTCTCCGTCTTATGTATGACTCGTGAAGGTCCATTTAGAACGTTCTCCAAAGCCGTCCCAAGATATCACTCGCTCCATTTGAGCTAGCATTGTCCTACTCCCCTTCCATATGTCAACATCGAAGTCCCCGGTGGGCATCTTGCATATACACGTATCTCTTCACCTCCTAAGGCCCCGGAATCAGGGTCGATACGACAAGCACACCAGCGGCATCGGGGCTTCAAGTGACACCGCACAACTATCCCTCTCAAATTATGATAGCTTCATGTGGAGTGAGTCGGTTCAATTCCACTTGTCACTTTGCGGGGCCGGTAGGAAAGGTTGGCGGACATAGGAGTGGGTGTGTGATACGGATTCATGCAGTTCATGATGCTGACCCGCCAAGTCTGCAGAAGTCACACGACAGGTCAGGAGAGCTGTTTTGATTTGGTTCAATAGTCACATACATGAATCCTTTCACGACGCCAATGCTCCTCTTCCCCAATTAAACGTCTAGAGTAAACCTCGCAAGCTTGATTTTTTCAGATGAGTTGTAATCTGTCGGTGTTCGCGTCTTGACTATGGCAGACCTACGTTCATAATGAGGCCGAAATGTGTAATTCTAAGTCCTACAGCAAGATAGGCATCTGACTGTGCTTATGGTGTGAGGGAGCGTAGAATGCCTCGGCTCAGTGAGACAACCCTACTACCCCATGTTAGTAGAGAAATGACTAAGTGCTATTCCCGATGAAGCCTGGGGTCGTCTGTCTCCAGGAACTATAGCCAAGTATGCTATTAAAAGCACTGCTACCCAGGTAGTAGAAAGATAATTCATGGCCTAATTCCCGGGAAAATCTCGTAGGGGGCGCGTCCCTATAAGGTACGTTGAGGCCAGGACTGTCATATACTAATTAACAATACCTACCTCGTAAACGCGTTACTAGGCCAAGATTAAACATACAAGACCGTGGACGGTAGTCGAAGCATAAAATCTAAAATCGTAGATTCATGCATACCGATAATGTACTTCTCGTCCTAACAAGATCAGTCAACCCAGAACCACCATCAAGACCAGGTCGCTGTGATATAGAAACCACAAACACCCTACGGCATACGTAACAGCCTCGTCCTACCTTCCGCTAGAGAGTGAGACTGTGAATATTACCATGATCAGATGCAATTCCGGAAGATGGTACATAAATAAAGGAGAATATCTCTGATGACTTGCCGAATCCGCTATCTGAAACATCTGAGACTATCACAAATAAGTCCCAATATATGAATAATTTATGAATGCCTAGACTTGGTCTTTCCGAGAGCTAAGCCATGGCAAAGCCAAAATACCAACGATCAGCACTGCCAGCTCCCACCCAAGTGACGTCGTAGCTGATTAGGTGGTGAGCCTTACGTATATAAAGCCGCGGGTTCGTAGGAAACCATCCACGCCATCGAAACTAGGGTAGGACCTTGGCTTGTTTGATTTTAGAATCAGGACAGCACATGTGGTTCTTTAGACCGGGAAGAATTGGCGATATCAGACCAGCTGGATGGAATGCCTATGCCCAAAACCACGACGAAGCTATTACCGGTAATATCCTAGTGTCAGGATACCAAAAGTACGGTAGCTAACTGGCTACGTATAATATTTCAATAGAAATTCATAAAAAAAAATAAAAAACAGTGAACCCAGACCTGGGAGTGATTCGAACCAACCTCTTTCAGTGCGTGCGTTTTACTGCGACCTACCTACCATTCCACTATGCTTGGTTTTCGAACGCACCACTCCGCATGGTCTTTGTTCGCTGTTGAATAATTCGTTTGCTATCAATCATTATATGTTGAACGCCGTTTCGTAGCTACGATTCACTGGCCCCTGATCCCACCAATCGGTCAACTCAGCTAGATCATCAAGTACCATGGTTTTAACGCACATTAAATGCGAAATCGATTACTTGTGGGACTACCAGTTACTCTCTGACTAGATGGACCTCGTGCCATAGAACTGTTAATGGTAGATCAGTCGGCCACGTGCCAACATAAAATCAGTTTAAATAGAGATTCCCTAAAAGGCAAACCCTCTTGGAGATGGGAGAAGACGCCAGCAATCTGTCACTTGGGACTGTTAGTAGCCCGAGAATAACAGAAAATCCCACTATGCCATATGGTCCTCTAAGGCTTTCTAGCGACGAGGAACTGGCGTTAAATAGCAACTAGTCCATTCTACTGGTCTCATCAAATCTCCATTTCTATGATGGTGACGCCTCAGAGGCTATCGGATTGTGACATTCTCATAATGTTCTCATCATACTTGTACTTGGGTAAAATGAAGAACCCGATGCGAGAGGTCATCTTGGAAAGCCCGGCCATGTGTAGTCAAAGCACTGTCTTTAATTAAACTAGCCATGTAACTGTCGTAGACCACGAGCCTCCTTCGCTTCTCCTCCTCTTTTCGCTCAGTCAAACCCAAGTACATATGTAGCCATACTACTATTTCTCTTTTCAAAACCCATTACTTGAGGATGGTCCCCTTGTGGGTGTTCATCAAACGCAAGGCGATAGGTAACCCACCGTTCTTTGGGGTCTATCCAGTAGGGAGAACAGTTCTCGGCGAGGAACTAGATTTCCCAATCTCCTATTCAATATTAGCGAAATAAAGGTGAGATATCAATCCCAACTCTATGAGCAGCTCCGGGCAAGGAAACATGGGAATCTCTATAGCAGTCTACTTGGTTGCCGAACATATCTTCAGCGAGCGCTCGCAAGTTACTCAACTCGTTCAATACAATCGACCTGCGAATGGCCGATCCTAAGATCTGTCACATAATGCAAACAGCTCTTGCGAGAGTATGATAGGCCTTTGCTTGAATGATGGCTATTTTGACGATTATGCTGCCTGGCTACAATGGACGTGGATGAGCTACCCGGCAATATTATAAGGGGTCAATTTCTAGAGGGATTCCGTCTGGCGTCCACGGGTGGATGTTCCTCGTCTAAATGTCTCGCTCAGCCACTCATTAATACTTGTCAATTGGTGACAACATTGAATCACATAGAGCCGATTATATGAACTATGTAGGATTTAAATAGAAAGAGTAAAAACTCAATCTGGCCCTCTGTGTTTAAAGATGACGTTCAGTTACAAAAGACGTACGTCGAGCCATCGCCGACACATTAACATTTTGGGCAACGATCCTTGATCTGATTGGCTGGTTCTGCCTTTCTCGCTAAGGGCTTACATACCTAGCGGTGGGGCTTTCTATCATTTAGCCCTACACCATGCAAATCTATATAATGGTCAATACCTAGCAGTTTCCCAACAACCACCGATCAGCTGGAAAACAGCTGGATCCATAGCTCGGTTAGCTCAGTTGGTTAGAGCGTCGTACTAATATCTTTCGGAGTTCATCCGGGACATATCATGTAATGCGAAGGTCATGAGTTCAACCCTCATACTGAGCACTTTCTTTTTTCATTTCCAAACCACCCTTTTTGGGCCCTTTATTTTTTCCTAGTCAATCGCGCCGTGGTTTGTTTATTTTTGACACCAGACTGGAATTATATCCGATGTGTTTTAGTAATGTTCTACTGCTTGAAGGTCTATCCTAACTCCCCACCAAGAACGAGCGAGTCCCTAATTAGTTGATGCCTTATTACGTGTTTTGGCAGATATAAAAACGTGGGAGCCGAAGAATCTTCCCCAGCCGAGTGAGTTGAAGGTAGGTGGTAACTTAAAATACGCCACGCGGATCCGGATGCACTATCTTTATGTTATTGTTTTAACGTTCCATTCAGTCTTGATCTGTATGCCTGGCCGTGCTGGTTAAGTCCCCTTTTTATGTACTTGGTGGCATATACTGTCTTGATCAAGTCTCTATATACATGTTGACAGGGGAAACCTACTCGTCATCGCGGTTCTTAAAGTGTCCCTACATCTTAAGACGCCCATTAGTTTCATTCACGAGCCACTCTGGTTCTCTTAAGACGAAGTGCAGTAAAATAAAGGACTCGATTGTCTAGAATATACGGGACTAAAGTCGAGGCTACGGACCCTCGCCTTGTAGTAATTCACAACAGTTCGAGACCAGGCAGCCAAAGCCACCGGCCTGTCGACCCTCACGGCGCCTTCATTGGCCGAATTGAGGAGTAAAATAGTAAAAAAATAAAATCCGCGCACGCAAACACTGCCTAACTGAATGTCCATTCCGCCCCCTTTCTCTTAACGCCTTTGTGAATCAAGCGTCGTGTCGCCGTAGCAATGCAACGCCAGGACTTCACTCTCGAACTCCTAAGCGCCTCTCCTTCCGTAAAGCCGATCGGGAATCCATCGCGCATATTGTTGTTGCATACCTAATTAACATGGAACAGTCGAAAAGTGAATTGAACCGATGTAACCTAGCCCGAGCTGGTCGTCGATTCTGCAAATACAGTGTAGGTTCGAAGTAAAAGATGGCGCGGAAGTCAAACGTAATTATTGATACAGAATTAGAAGGTCCTCCACGGTTATCGTCTTCGACTAGTGGTTTTGCGTTTCCTTGTCTTGGCGGTGCTCTTCTTGGTAGGACTGGCGGCTCCGGTTGCCGGAGCTGGTTCTGCGGCGGGTTCGGTTGTGTTGGCGGGCGAGGCAGTGATGCTATCCTCGTTGATCTCGACGCCAAGTCCCTTCAACTCATCCTCGTCGATCTCCGTCAGCTCCTCACTAAGGCTGCGGACAGCATCTCGCCCTTGCCATTGCTCCTGGACTGCGGTGGTGCCTTTGGGAGCAAAATCATGGTAAAACCACAAGATACCGCCATCAGTGAGTGGGTCGGTCGGCTGGCGCCCCAAGCTGCCGTTTGACTGAGGAGGAGTAGGGGGCGCAGGTCGTGATGAAGGTGCGGCGCCAACATAACCGTTCGTTGCGGGCGGCGTGTCCACGGGTTGCATCTCGTCGTTCAGGATTGGCTTTGTATCAGCCATCTGCGTGTCCTGATTGGATATGATATGGTTGGTTGACTGAACACCATCCATATCCTCGCCAACGTCGAAGCCGGACGTGTTAACCTCGATATTACCACTACCGCCGGCTACCTCGTACTGGGCACCGGCTTCCGCCATAGGAATATCTCCCTCGGCTCCCCCACTCGTAGAGCTATCAAGTGGGCCGCCAACGGTGATCTCTGGAGCTGCTGAGTCGACCATAATGACGTCCTGGCTTCGCTCAGACTCTACGTTGCCTTGGTTGGTAATTAGCTTGCGTAGTTCGAGGCTCGCTTCCATCAAGGATTCTAGCTCCTGTTTCATGCTGTCGAATGGCCTGTGAGTAGCCTCAGATTCGAGGCGCAAAGCCGTTTCTAACTGAGGTTGAACTGACTTAAGAATTCTTTTACCTAGTTTCTTTCGTTCCCGAATATCGGAGTAGTCGACCTTAGATACCACTGGAGTAATCGGGCTGACTTTTTGTTGTAATTCCGATTGAGGTTTAGGTTCAGTGTTCACTCCGATGTTGATGGCATCACAGAGATCATGTGTAAAGCTCATGGTTGTGGTGTAGAACCGTTCATCGACCCTGTTGGACAGCTTCAGTAGTCCTTCGTAGAATATGTTTTTGTCAAGCCTAATGAAGTAGTTAGCAAGCTGGGGAACGAATATTGACTGCATATCAACTTACATTATTGCTTTCTCAACGACCGGTGGGAGCATTTTGTGAATAGGAAAGTAGCACGTATCAACGAATTCCTGCTCCATCTCGGCAGCCTCAAGTTTGTTCTGCTCTCTCTGAACTACTGCCTCCGACAAGACTTTGAGCTGTTCCAGGTCTCGTATGAGTGTCTCGGCAAACTCGATTCTCCTAGACAAACGAGCTTTGCCGGAAGGTCCCATGGCCGCGAAGTTGCGCCGAGTCAGTTCCAAAGAGGAAAATGTCTCCATCTGAAGCTGCAACCGCTTGAGAAGCGCGGCGCCCCGGCGCATTTCGCGCTTCAACGTCCAATAACGACATGCGTCGCTCACGAACTCCTTCCTCTTGAGGAAAGTGAAGCGCTGCAGCGATGCTTCGACTATCTCGAACACAGCTTGCGGTATAACGGGGGCTCCGGACGGCAACTTCCAGATGGACTTTCCTGCCTGTCCCTTCTTATCTCCAAGCACGGCAGATAGTTTCGCTCCGGTCATTTGCGACTCATCGGGCGGGTGTTCGGTTATCGCATTTCTGTGCGACGCTGCAATGGACATGGCCTTAGCTTGGCTGTTAGCCCAGATACGATCACCCATTGTCTTTTTATAAAATTTCTTGGCCCTCTTCGTAGCGCGGACTACGTCATTCTCCTTAGCGTACTCAGAAGGGCAGTGCTTGTCGCAAAGTGCTTTGAGATTGGTGCTGCCGTCAAGAACGTCCAGGGCACCTGAACTATTCTTCATTTTCAAGTATAGGCGGGCGCGGCGGGCACATGTTACGTGGAATGCCTGATAGCACGCCTTGTTACCGCATTGTATGCAGGCACCCATCTGCTGGTTGCAGATGTAACAGGTTAGCTTCCAGCGGCTCTTGGGGACCTTGTCCACATCCATGACCGGCTCCATAAAGGTGTGGTTACCCAGCGTCACCTCCGGAATCCACATGGCGCAGAGCAGATGTGCCCACTTTGACGAGTTGGTTTGCTTGAAAGCGCCATCCGAGTTGGGGCAGAATATACAGGTCTGGACACCGTTAGTTGTGGGCTCTTTTGAATGAATAGGGCGGGACTAAAAGAGAAACTGACCGGGATACCACGACCAATAAGCTGGCATTTTCGACAAAGCCATTGGCCCTCCGGAATAAATGGAACACCATAACATTCTTGGTGGACCGCAAGATCGCAACCATCACAAAAAACAATTGCGTTTGTGTTCTCGCAATCACCGTCGTCGCAAATCGCACACTTGCTATCTTGCTCTTCTCCAGCTTGCGGTTCGCCATTTACGGCCGCAGCGGAACTAGAACGGGGCCGATGGGTCTGCGGCGGCTTAGGATTGGGCTTCGGGATTCTTTTCTCCAGCGCATGCCACTCTTTTTCGATCTTGGTGATGGTAATCTCAAATACCTCACGAGTGACGGTATTCCAGCCTTGTGACAATCGATGAGCATTATATGCGTCCAACCACATATCGTCCTGCTCGTCCATATCGTACTCGACACGGCCCAGCACATTTGCAGGTTGAGGTGCCGATTCTCCATCAGCTTTGACGACAGCAACTTGTTCCGCTTCATCTTCGATGTTAGCGTCACTCGCCTTGATCAGCTTCCTCTCCGGTCGGATAAAGTTGTCGCTCTCCTGATATCCGACGTTCATCATTGCTTTGTCAACATATCGAGCTTGGCCAAACTTCTTGCTTTCAAAAAGAGCTATGCGGTCAGTTTTACGATATGAGGGTTGCTTCAAGTCGAGCTTCTCCTTGGTATTCTGACCATGGATGGGAAGTGGGGTAGGTGTATTTGGTGCCAGCTGTTGATCTCCACGGGTAGCATATAAGGAGTCTCCTCGGGGCAGTCGACCAGCTCGTCTTCTAGACGGCGTCACAGTTGGTGCAACAAGAGACATGCTGCCACTCGCCGCATTATTAGGTGTACTGATAAGGGATGCAGGGGTCGCATTGGGGTCCTTGGAAGGGCTGCCACCATCGATACTATCCACGCCAGTGATCTTTGGTAGTGGGGTTTCCGGTACTGGTTTTGCGGTTCCATCGATGTCCTCAGCATGAAAGAGCATAAACGTGGCGTCTATATCAAGGTTTGGGTGAAACTCCTCCCAACCGCGTTCTTCTCTAGGTTTGTAACCCTCACTCTGCACGACGGCAGCAGCCACTGCGGCTGCGGAACTGATCTGCATCTCATCGTCTGCTTCGACTCGAGTTGCTGTTCGGGTGCGGGTGCTACGTTCACGCCTAGGGTAGATAGCGGGGGATTCCGCACCGTTTTGCGAACTGTGCCGTACTCGCGAGCGACTCGTAGTCGCAACGGGTGTTTCGTCTTTGTCATTGCCAGTTTTGTCAGTCAACCTACTGGCACTGTTAGGACCACTAGCTGCAAATCGCCGACGCTTCGGAGGGGGTTCAGTTGCGGCCACTATGCTGGCGTCTCTAGCGCGTCGCACAGTGTTGACAGAGCCTTTGGGTCGACCACGCGGGCGCGAGAGAGCAGACTGCCGCGGTGTTCTTGGACTTGGTGCCATCGCGACGTGAATATTCGGATCGTTTTGTGATGGAGGCCGTGAGGATGATAAGGGTGCACTAATCAGCGCGTCGCAAGAAGGGGGCGAGGGGGTTTATCATGCGATCCCAGCCGACAAACAGGCATTTGAGAAGGAACATTCGGAGTCAATAAATGGTTCGCAGTAACACGAGACGGTACGGGAATTCAGGATGGTTATTTCCAGGTCGAAATTCGTCGAGGAAGTGACTCGGGGTGGAAGAGATGTCGTCGAGGAATGGTGAAAAGCAACCAGGACGCGCTGGTGAAGTCGGCTGGAGGTGTTGGGTCTAGCCCCTAAACGGAAAAGTTTATGGCGCCACAGTTACGTAATCACACAATAGCCCCTCTCCCCCCGGACCATTTTATATCTGCAAACCCCGAATCTGTGGTTCAGCCACTCAGGTTACGTAGATTGTCTCCACAAACATGGCACTTTAGACGAACCTACGATATGTCATGTGCTATCAATTGCAATTCAACCGTTGGAGACTATATAAACTCGACTTTTAAATTCACTGTGGAAATGATGACGTGGTATGTAAATAGAAAGCACAACTCACTGTATTCTATTGCAGCAATTATCTAAGTAAGCTTATTCTTCAATTTACAAATATAAATAATCAGGAAAAGAAACAAAATCGTGTTCCTGCCAGGCAAACTACTAGTCAGGCATTGTCCTCCTCGAGAAACTATCTACAATTCTGCGCACCAATCAAACTCAGACACAGATCCTAAAAGGGGTGGGGTCTTGCACGTTGGGCAACCAACCCAAGGGGTAGCTTCCATTTCTAGATTCAGCCCTACCGGGCAGCGGGTTCACACACATGCAGTTGCCAGTCACGGCCATGTGCTAATTTCGTAGCGCGCTTGTCTCGAAAACGTTCCTGGCGATCTAGACCCTTAGACCCCCTTCCCCCATCAAACAAGTCCCGAATGCCGGAATGCCGTCATACCGGGTCTGCACTCCATTCCACTCCCGCGGCCGCAGCCGCAGCCATAGCCGTTGTGAATATTGGCCAAGGCCCCCCTCGTCATTCCTGGAATGACACCATCGAGTCAATTCAATCCGTGCCTCAGCTTGACCGACCCTTGCCTTCTTGCCTGCATACCTGACAAGGTCGCCATATCTAAGTGACCATCTAGGATCCCCTATTGGTCTAGATATCTTTTAGATATCGTACGGATACGATTCCTTCCCACCCTGTCCACTGCATTTAAGTCATGGTCAGCTTAAGTCTACCAACTACTGGGATTATTCCGGCGATGATCCATTTTTGAAGAGAATAATAACCTCTTCCTCGTAGTCCTCTGGAAGCATTCACAGTTGCTTTTGTTTCCTCCTCGATAATGATGGGCGACGTCCTAGGGTCACTATCCAATAGATTGGCCAGGACGTTGGCCATGATGGCGGCGACCGTGTTAGGCTCACAACCCATGCGGGCATACCTACTATATAAGGTCGCGATGCATTCTTTTCCCTACCACCGGGTATTCATAATATTTGGTCCTCACAACTCTCAGTTAATACCCCATGACGATCATACTAAAGGTTTTTCGTGTTGTGCAATGTAAAGCAGATATCGATTTGACCCCACTGACGAATATGAATCAACAATCACGCCTAACGCATAATTGGCGGCCATATGACTCTCGCTGACGGATATCATCAATAGCAAGTAAGGACAGGGCCAATTTGCATTAGTGCAAAGGAAACTATACCAAGGCGATTCAAGATCTGCAAGCCAGACCCCCTTAGCTCAACTTCAAAATTTCCTCGGGTTGTCTAGAAATACAACATATTAACGCAGCCAGTCTATATACCCCTCCGTGGCCTTCGAAACAGAAAAAATACTTCCTTATCATATCCTGCTGAGTTCATCGCTTGAATCGCTTCGAATCGACAAGTTTACGGCAGTGGCTTCGTCGACGGAATCCTGCGACAATCCCGATGGTGGAGTTCCCAGAAATCTCCAAGGATCGATCATGTCCGCATCAAATCAATTTACGTAGGGGGGTATCCTCTCATCTAATTCGTTCGCGAGAGTAATTAAGTGCAGACACATAAAAAGCTATGCATATTGGTGATCTTACTAATACCAAAATTATGGGAATGCCTACATCTACCTTCGCGGGCCTGAGTGAGCAGCCATTAGCTTGGCTTCAGATGGTTGGAGAGCTATACATGGATCCTTGATGTCAGAAACCAGATAACGTGAAAAGATGTCAGCGCCAACTCAAAACATTGCCGTTATTAAAAACCGCCAACCGTCTACCACAGCCATTGAACCCCCTTAGATGACGAAGCCGATCGTAGATAACGCTGAGTAGCTTGCAATTCCTATTTAGCTGCCCTAACGACATACTATTATGAGACTATTGGTCCAGTATGTCTACCGAAGCGTTCGTAGCTTGACGGACATCGGGCCCTTGCCATGGGTAATGAGGTTGGAGATGTCAGTGCCAGTTCATCATATCGATTGATAGGAACCCACGAATCATTCAAACCCAAGTTACGCATGGCATGAAAGGGCATTCCTATTTCCCGTTCCATCCAGATCCTGATCTCCATGACGGTGACACACCAAGCATTATCACCTACATGTACCTAGGGAACTCCGTAGCTAGGCTATTTTCATAATACAAAGGGTATCTAGCTAAGTGCAAGTTCAACTCGACTTACCATACTATAATCGAAAATACATACCAGCGAACCCTAACCTACCGCCACTGCTGCTAAATGACCTACCGGTCCGCCGAACTACGTTGCCTCTAGAATCTGGCGCCCGTCAGGTGGCCGGGAGAACAGATAACCAGCGGCCGTAGCCATCGCTCTTTATAACATAATCAAGTAAGACCCTCCCCATATAACCACAGACGAAGCAGAGCCAACTTAACTAGGGAAGGGTATTCGCACTTTAATCAAATGAGTCTACTACAACCCAGAGAGGAGTTGCCACATCCGAAAAGATCTAACACTGAAAAGAAGGGGTTATCCAGCAATCTGTTAAGTAACTGACATAATTATGACCATAAGCTTATCAGGTGCAACTATGGCGCAGACACTCTCTACCTAACAGCCAAGAATTCTCGCCGCTCGATGCTCTCCCTTCATCTTGGTCATACTGGCCCGCTATTCCTTCACGGACAACTTGTTGAACTTTCACTCTCACCCCTATTCGAGAAAACCGTTAGTAATAGTCAATCTTTTACTACCATTCATTTGCGCTGGCACTTTGACTGGGGACAACCTAGCTCTGGTTATCACAGAAATATGATACTACATCCAGTCCATTCTTATTAGCATGAGATCATCTCCAGCATAATTACCAATGAGACCTTCGGTGATATATCTCACATCGAGTCATAATAGTCTAAAAAAGGTACTCTCCGGTAATCGCTGCAGCGATACCCTTGGAGATTGAACACACCACTCCTATCCTAGAAGCTAGATACGTTAACGAAGCTGGAAATTTGCCTGGTGCAATTACCAAAGTACCTCATGGCGAACCCATTGCCTACATTTAGGTACCATATCCCAATTAGACACCTTGTATGTGTATATGGATAGGCACTCTCGGGAGCATCCTGGACTCTCCTAGAGCATACACCACAAGGGGTGTACCTACCATATCAGGGTACTCTCAACGATAATGTCAAACTAAGTTCGCATTCATACGGCGGCATCTAGATCCTACTATCCTTCTCGAGGGTTCACCTACATCGTATTCCTATTGGGATGCCTTGAAGGTAGATTGAAAGCTACGAGGTGCCTATCTTGAATCTCAAGTGCCCACCAAGTGTATGCCTCTCTACTACCTCCGGATCCTGTGTCGTCCCCATAGAGTCAGGTCAGTCAAGAAGAACGACTCACTTTGTGTTGGATACACTATAACGTCCTCGCGAATATAGCTCCGATATTTTCATATTAAGGGGCTACTCGACTAGGTCAGGGGGCGGATCTTGATCATACTCGAACTTCAAGGTTTGAGGCATTGGCAGAGACCTGTCGGTTTAAGAGTTGACGGCTATGTGATTTCAGTCAACTTGGCTAAAGGTACGTGAGGCTTATGGGGAACCGGATGCTCCTGACCGTTAAGCTAGCTAGTCCTTAACTTTTAAGGTCACAATGTATGTGTGGACATCTTCTAATAACACTCACAGTCACACTCATGGCAACTCATCACCAAAATACTCATCTGGTTTGTGGATATATACTTATGGATTGCACTGTGAAAGGTAGTGATGATGGTGGTCTATCATGCGAACGTTTGCCTGGGGGTATGTTCAGCTTCAGCATTATTGACCTGGGATAATAGGATGAGATTACGCTTAATGGGCTACTATTCGCGTTCGGGTTGTTATCTACCAAGGACGCTAGTAGACTGTCGGACTGGTTGCCTTAAAGTTCTTAATCTTCTCGACATTGTATTAGTATTAGTATTAGTATTATCCGTACCTAACCCATGCCACCTTATCAAGCTCCTACAAACCTACATGTAGGTACCCAGACATCATGGTTAATGTTCCATTATCAAGAGAGCTGGTCTATGTTATCCTGCTACAATATATCTCTATTAGCTAACGTTCCAAGGTCACGTTGAATGTAAGTGAGAATAGTACACATGGAAAACTACTATGTAACATCTTACAGCCAGTGGGTATTACGACAGTCACAGTATGATTTGGCAAGACGAAATTCTCAGAAAGACAGCGGAAAATGCATGATTTTTTCATTGACCACTCCTCCACCAGGGAAGTGAATCACTCTACCGTGAACCGCCACCGCAGCCTTGACACCCTGTGTTTTAAAATGCAGAACGGATGTATTTCCGGTACCACGAGGAGAGAGGGGATGAAAAATAGAGATGAACAGCGCACGACGACAACCAGTAATCCTGTCTCCCATGGCCTCTAACGCCGACCAAAAAGGCAAAGCCTCAAGCACGGGGTATAAAACGGGGGTGAAGGCCATAATATAACCGCATGCCCTCTTATCCATTCCACCTTGGATCTTCGGTCTAAAGCTCTCTCGTTCTGAAATCTCTTTCTTTACAAGTCAACCTGCGTTCCTCCCCTATGGTATCAACGGGATTTGCGAGACCAGGCTCTTTCTACCGCACCTGCGGATTCTCTCTCGAAAAAAAAGGGACTATACTGAAGCTGCGGCAGTACCGCAGACCTAAGCAAATGCAAATAACCATGAACCCTTTCCGTAAAACGCCAGACCGCTATGCTCCATAAAACATCAGACGTGACTAAAGTGACACAATGCAAAACGGGGAAATGGTATATCGAAACCACAACGACGAAGAGGGTATGTGGTAATGCCATCAAAAAGGGCCGCCTAGGCGGAAAGAAGACGGTGGCAACTCAGATGAAAATTCTGATCAGGCCACACTGCCACCACTGGTGATTGCATGTGCGCTGGGAGTACGAGTAGCAGGGCTAGGTCGAATTGTCGAGGTGGGACTAAAGTCCCCAGAAACAAATGTTGGTCGAGATGCTTCCCAGCTCTCCTCGTTGAGGACGCTTAGGTAACCATTGCCAACTTTGTCTCGTAGCGCTTCGATCTTCTGTCGGTAGATTTCGCCACTGACATTCCAATCTTGAGCCTCTTTCCACATATTCGGCGCCTCGCTGCTCAGAAACGATACTGGAGGCTGCAAAATAGCGCTGGTATCAATACGCGGTACTTCCGGTGGATTCGTGGTCCCGGATGATTCAGTCTCGGGGAACAGCTTTGCCGGTATATCTTGTATCTCGGGGAGCTGAGAGACACGGTAGTTGTTTTCTGACTCCGCTGGCAGGGGAGATGAATCGGGACTAATATCATCAATACCCATTGGTTGTTGCGGAACGTGGGTAACACGGTCGTTCGTGGCAAGATCGACTATCCTGCGTTTCGGGGTACGCCGACGTCTCGTGGAAGTTGTGTTAATCTCGCTGGCCACTGCCTTAGGGGTGGGACGAGAGGGTCGTTCTTTGCGCAAAACATTCGGCTCCTTGGGCGCCTCGTGGATGATAGCTGGCTTGCTCACATCCACAGCGGGTATCTCTGGAACGGGAGGCTTCACCACGGGGACAGCGGCGGGGATAGCAACACGATCTATTAGCTGCCTCCTCTCCGAGTTGGTTGGCCCTGACCCATCAATGATTATATCCTCCGTATACCCCGGTGTATTGCGGAAGAGGTTGAAGATGGTGACTCGGTAATCTCGATGAGTTCGTGTGAAATGATTGCCTTCCACATAGATTTCGCGTAGATCTGGAATTCCGGTCAGGCGTGCCAGTTCCATTGGGTCGGTCAAACGGTTATCTCTAAGGTCCAATCTTTCTAGCGGATAAAGCTTCTCAATACCTGCGATCGACTGGAGGCGGTTGGCGCGTAGGTTCAAGGCGCTGATGGCTGGCAGGGGGTTGCGGAGCAAGGAATGTAGGGAATCGATCATGCAATGTGAGAGGTTAAGAGCGCGGAGCGCAGTCAGTGTTGCCAAGCTATCGGGGATTTGTGTGAAGAGGTTTGCCGAGAGATCTAATGAGGCTAAGGTGTTGGTCAACGGGCTAAGACTAGCAGCCTGTATCACTGTCAAGGAGTTATCCGCCAAGCTCAGATGCTTCAAGAATCGCCACTTGGAGGCTGGAAGGATGCCCATGGCCAACAAGTTGGAGGCGCTGTTTCTTGGGTTATGCCATGAGTCAGATAGGCTTGAATGTGAGCTACCAGAGCCAGAGCGTTTGACCTTATGCGAGCCTCTAGGGTTCGTCGTGTGGTGACGAGCCGTAGCAGGGCGTTTAGGAGAATGACTCCTAGGCCGCGAAGATTTACTGGATCGCGGCTCCTCGGTTTCAATCCTGGATACTGAAGGACGACGTGAATCCTGAGCTGAGATGCTTTCAGTCGATGCAGTACTAACCGATCCCACATGTATGTCCGCTACCGAATATCGGCGTTCTGGGATTTCCGGAACACTAGATCTATGTGAATCGGCATAAGAAATTGTAGGACTCCGTCTCGGGTTCGATGCGTGCGCATATGCACCGGTAGGGGATGACTGCGTCTTTGAAGATCGTCGTCGTCTCTTATCCATATCGTCCAGGACGATGTCGATAAGAATGTCCGCTGGATCATCGATATTGGCGCGCTTGAGGGTGAGGGATCGGATATGTTCCGCTACACGATCCCAGCCGAAGAACTGTCTGAAGTCGATGCCGTTGACTTCCAGTGCCTGCAGATTCTTGAAGACATACAGGGGAACTGCCGAGTCAAAGGGGAATTCTTCGTACCCTTTAATCAGCTTCGTACGCCAATCTGGTGCCAGTCGAAGGCATGGTATCTTGGTAAATGCGGAATAGAGATATTTGAGATCTGCTTGTAGGGCGGCTTTCTGCCTCTCTACTCTAGCAGCGGATATACTAGACCCGATACCGAAGCTATTCCAGAGGGCAGACATCCCTGACATAACGCTTCGAATACTCGAAACAGAGCGGATCGACACCACATCAGAACCACGGCTTTTAGTACGTTGAGAAGAGCTCAAGAATGACACATAATTGGCTGCGGCGCTGGTATCGTGTAGGTTCTCTAGGCGTACTTTCATAGGCCCAACGGGTATTCCTAATTCCTCGAAGCGGGATAGGAGGTAGAATAAATGGTGTGGCGTGAGACTCAGTCTCGCCGATTTGACATTATTAGACGTCAAATTTAATGAGCCGAGAGAGAGCGCCGTGGCAAGGGGACTCGACGTTGAGGCAGAAGTTGAAGGGCGTTCGGGTAGAGGAGCCGGCGACTTCGGTGCCTGAATAGACGAAACGCTCTGGCTAGGGCCATGTCGAGGGCCAGGTTGCCTTTGAGGCTGCAAGGCGTTGGCCAGCGCCTTCTCGTGCGTCCGCACATAAAGGGCGAGGCGCTTTTAGGTGTCAGTCCCAGTCCAATTTTAAGTTGCAAACCAGATATCACCATACCTTGACGTACTGCTCCCCGTCTTCTGAATCCATCTTGCTTTATCGTCGTGGAGACATGGGGGAGGATTTGAGGTGAGATTCGTGATACGTCTCGGTTTTATGTATCTCGGAAGAATTCAGGGGCCCTTCTGAGAATGAAGGTCGTCTGATTCTTCTACTCGGAGGCTCCGCAAAGCGCCTCTCTTAGTCAAACGAGTTGTCTAAACTATAGAATGGAACGTTAGTGTCGATAGTCGAAACTTGACTTTCATTGTGGGTTGTCTGAATAGTCTGTCTATCTACGATGCGTGGGGAAACTAGAAGCTAAGAAGCCGTAAAAAAAGGGGAATATATAAAGTTAGCATAGTCCATGACTCGCCAGGAATCAGGACCGTTGACTCGCAATAGTGGTTCTACACAACCACGTGCGTCCAGTGAATGGGTAACGATTGTATGAGGCCGATTCCATTGAATGGGGTCGCGCATTTCTTCACGAAGACAGCATCACAACACAGACAAGCGCATTAGAGGGCAAGGCAACGGAGCGGCTCGACCAAAAGACACACGCGTCACGGCGCAGGCAAACACAAAGCGACATGGGATGGACAAGGCAACTTTGTAAAGAGTTTGGGGTTCGAGGAATAGATCATGACTGGATAGTTGGGTGGACAATACACATACCTTCTTTGTCGTAATTTGTTTTGAGACGAATATATGATATCGTCTCTTGGAATGTGTGCAAATCGCAACACTATTATTATGATTAGGGGGAGGGAGGAGGGGGAAGAAGAAAGGATCCTAACTCGACGACCATATATTAGCGAGAAGAGGATTAAGAGGGCTCCCAATAATCGAGTATAACGACGAAGTTATCTCGAACCCTCGACTTTTCGGCACTGCACCCAGGAAGAAGGGGGGTGGTGAACAGAGTGCTGGTCTAAGAGGACGGAGAGGAGGCTGCGCCGGCGGTTGGGGAGTTGCAAAGAGATATACCAAATATTAAAATTGGTCAATGGAACCAGCGACAGCCCATGTCCCACTTGTGCCCACATGCAAAATGCCAAGCCCATATAAAATTGGTGTGGTGGGTAGCGACGTACTGGGGTGCTCTCGGTCGAGTGTGGATACCGATGTCCACCTGAACAAGCGAATTGGGGCAAAATTGGGTGCCGCGTACCGGTACTCCTGCTAATCGTACTATGGGATCCCAGCACTGCGAATAGCTGCTTCGTGCAGTTCTCAGCAGGTGCTACAGCGGTGTTGCAGTGGTCTTGTAGTGGTCTTGCACCCCGCCGTGTTTCCACGGCCGTCTGTAGCAAAGTTTCGCAACTTCTCGTGGCGGGCGCGGCTCAGACAAATTTGGCGCCAAAGCGTCAGATGGGCGTAGGCTTCATTACCTGGACCCAGACTCCGTCGACCACTGACCACTTGTTAGGTCACACCTGATTCCTGATGGGCTCATGTATCGCGGCCAATGAAGAGATTAATAATTTTTGCTTCTCCTTGGGTCTCGTCCGTCCGATAGCTGCTTTACGCGACAGTCTTTTTTTTCTTTCTGTGTCGCTATGAAAGTCACTATACAATACAAATTACATACATAGTACATACTACTACCTGTTCGTGCGATTGAATGCTACACGGGTGCACATGCAATGCATCGTCTTGCAGTCGAGAGGTAGCCTAACCGCCTAGGGAATGTCCGTCTCCATGATCATCCGAGCCAGGATATCGATCAGCACGACGAGACAATCATGCAAGGTCTGCTCCCTTCTACTGTACATACCTGCCTGCCTACATCAATCGGGAATCCTGTAGAGCGATAGATTATTTAGGAAAGGCGTGTCGTCAATTCGAGCAAGTAATGTTTGCTGCAGCCAGCTTTTAATAGTTTTTAAAATCCAGATATCATAATTTAATGTGGTTTTAATGGCAATCGAGGGTTGGCAGTCCAAGAAGCTCTTTATTAAATAGTTTAAGTAATCCATGATATCTAAGATCTTTTAAACTACTTAAATATTTTTAATCTCTTTATATGAATCACTTTAAAGTACTTTTTTCCATCTTTATCTTCTTTACTTACTTTATTTACTTTATTTATTTTATTTATATATTAATACACCTTTTTGGTAAAATAGCTTTAAGGCATAAATAACCTTATATCATAAATAGCTTTATAACTTAAAATATAGACTTTAAGATAATTATTAATCCCTTAAATGGTTTAAACTTATAAATGCTTTTTATTTTATTTAATTAACCAAAATAAATGCCTTTATTTTTATTTTTATTAATATTACCATTTTTACTATTAACTTTTTTCTTAGGATAATTTTTTATATAATGGTTATATTTATTATATACTTAACACTTAACTTAATTCATATTATAATTCTTACCATTTTTACCTTTCTTATTATTAATAACATATAACTTTTCTTTTTTACTTACTTTATTTTTATCCTTAAATTTTAATATAAAATTATTATATAATTATTAAATATTAAAGCTAACAATCTGATATAACATGATTTTAATTTTAATTACCTAATTTTTATTTTCTTTAACCTTAATATTATTTAGAAATATTATCATTTCCTAACCTTTATTAATTAATATAAATACTTTACTGCATTATTATATAAATTATTAAAAATTTATTACATATTTTATTGCTAATTACTTTCTATTTTATAATTTTTTTTACAACTAAATTTATAAATTCATTTAATAATTAACATCATTATTATTATATAAATATCTTAACATACTTAACATTTTCATACCTTTAATTAATCTTACAACAACCGTTATAAACATTTTGTAAATAGCTTTTAATATTATTTTAATTATTTTAATTTTATTAATAAGTATTAAATAAGGTTGTAATTTATTTTTATATTTAATTATTTATAAAGCCATAAATATTATAATTTTAAACATTTTTTAATTTTTTAAATTTAATAAACAATTATTTTTATTTAACTTAAAGTTAAAATTTACTTAATTTAAATACATCTCTACTTTTTACTTTATTTTCACATTTACAATTAATTCTTAATTACTTTCCTTAATTATAGGTTTTATTATAACAATCTTTATTTAGCTTTACACATTAACTTAACCACAACTTATTTAAAATTTATATTAATTAATTTTAACTTACCAATCATTATTTTAAGCTAATAAATTTTTTTAATCTTAAGAATTGCTTTTACCTTTAATTTAAAAATCTTTATAACGTAATATTAAAAGAATAATAATAACTTATATATTAATTTTAATAAAGAGATTAATTACCTTAACTATCATATTATTTAATTAAAATAAAGGAAATGCTATTATGATGGTAATTAAAGATTAATAATCTAAAAAGCTTTTTATTAAATAGTTTAAGTAATTTACAATATTTAAGATCTTTTAAACTACTTAAATATCCCCAGTCTTTTTATGTAAATCGCCTTAAAGCGCCTTTTTCCATCTTTATCTTTTTTACCCGCTTTATCTGCTTTATCCGCTTTATCTATATGCTAACAGGTTCATAGAAACTTGCAAAGTGGACTACTTTTCCTTTGCCTAGCAACCAATAAACTAAAGCCAAAGAAGCCAAAGCATATCAACAACTGGGACTAGGGGGTTATGGCCCGTGCACAGAACATGCTCGAGACTTCATCAAGGGTGCGGGTGCTAATTACAAGGTATGCTATAACACCCCATATCAATATCCATGAAACTTCAACTTTAGCATCTTATTCCCACCGACACAGCGTAGCAGATAATATTCACAACCCCTCAACAGCTTCAAATTTCGAATTACGGTATCAATTGTTTCTCCTTCGGGACTCCTTTACAGCCACCTACATGTAGGTATTGCCCGGATATGAAGAGATGAAGCTAACTTGAAGACTAGTGTAAGTCGCGCAGGATAATAAGCGCCGGAGAATTAACCTATAGATGCTTGCAGGATTGATGAGAATGCTTTTTCGTCGGCCACTATTTACATGTACTATTATACTATATGTAGCTATTCCATATATTCATTCATGCTCAAACTACTGTGCCTCTCACCTCACATGCGATGCATATCATGGCTAAAGGGTCTCACATATACCTCCTGATTGTGTACATAGTATGGATGTAATGCAATGGTTCACCGATTGTAAAATTTTATTTATCTGTTCAACTTAACCGTGCTACAGTTGTACAATTTCTAATTTTCCTTACTATAGGTCTGGTATTGATGTATTTGTTTACTACAATTTGTTTACATATCACTCCCCTCTAATGAGCCCGTTCTTTCGTAAGCTGGGCATCACGCCGTTATCGCCAGGGTTTGCCTGTCGGAGCTGGTGGTTTTTGTGAGGTCATTTAAAGCAGGGCGCTGTCAGCGCCTTCCCTCTAGGATCTCTGGCATTCTTAGGCCAGCTAAGCTAAAATAAGTCCCATATAAATTTGCCCACCTTTTTGGTATATCAGGGTCCTGTCATGGGACCCTTGTCCATTCCTTCATCTCGCATCCTTCGTATCTGATCGTCATAACAAGCCATCCCGTTTACTCCCGTAGTACTGTACAAAAGGCTTTGAAGCCAGAGTCCGTGCACTCTCGAACGACCTCCAAGGCTGCTGTCAGCAAACCGCTTTAGTGTATAATAACCGCTCTAAGATCTGTTTATGAATAGCCTCAACTCGCTTATCTAGAGACTTGCTTGTATCCTCCAGCCACGAACGCCACCATGGCCGAATGATAAACTCCCGAGGTAATATTTCGTTAGCAATTTGATAGCCACCTATTTCGAGTTTCAGAATATCTCTTCGGTCTTAAGATACTTGGTCAGTAACTCGATGATCTTGGCTGTGGTCCCATATTATCTATCCATTCAGTCGCTCGCCCGCTCTTTCAATTATTCATCGATTCCAGTTCTCCAGTGCCACCCTCGTTGGGGAGCTATTAGCACGTTGGTTTAATCTCCATTCATCTATACTTGGATTTCTATTATATCAGCAGCTTCTACAATCCTCCAGGATATGAAAGGTTAAATATATACTTCTGCTATCGATAAGCAGATGCCCATCAGGTTTCTTCTCATATGAAGTTATATTGAAAATCCTTCTCGGCTAACAATAAGATAGAGGCGCACAAGTACCGATAAGAGATTTAGCCAATTAGAATCAAGGAAATTTACCTGCGCTACCGCATTTCATTTCCCAAAAGGATACTTATTTGTGGAGCAAGTAGATATTTAACCTTTCATATCCTGGAGGATTGTAATGATTGGCTGCCGTTTAAAAAGCCTTGCATTCCCACACCCAACACTAGTAGGTTAGCCCTCTATCATACGTCAAATATGGCAAGGCTAGATATCTAAATCCCGAGGACCCCTCTTGACAACTGTGAGCTCGTCCCGAATATGGGGGGCAATTATGTCATACCATGCACACTACAGTTACTACAGTAGCTTTGGGTTCTATCGCATCTCATCGTGAGCTTCTTATAGGCGCAGCTCCTTAAAAATAATGTCATACTGCCTTCGAAACGGTCCCGCGATGTGGCTATCGGCCCCCGACCCCACAAGCCTACTGTATACTACCTGTGTGTGAGCAAGATCACCACGAACGCGTGGCTGCTTTTTTGCATACGTTTCAGATATTGTATAATAACCCCAGGATTTCCCAAGTGGCGTGCTACCAACCCTGTATGGGATATGTTGGTCGAAGACTATAATAAAAGGCTGGGGACGGTTTACAAGAGGGGTAAGGTCGATGGTGATAATCAGTGGCCTATACAAAGTAGGAGGCTAGATCGTTCCCCTCTGGCTATCAACTTACTCCCCTGTGGCAATGATGCTCAATAACCCGAGTCCTAAGACATGTGTTTGGTAATGAACTGTCGTGCCGCTCCGCCGTTAGCAGTGTAACAAGACTCGACTAAGTCTGGCTAGAGCAAGATTTCCAGGGAAGTATTCGATAGATCTTCTGTTTAGCATCCAGTACTTATGATGTGCATCAGCATCTCTTCGTCGAGATCCTAGGCGATATACAGAACCCTGCAGATGCACTCCTATAAGTGCTGCCGAATACGGTGCCGACTCCGGTGTACTGTACTTTGGCAACCCTCACATTTATTAAGGCCTGTATCCAACGTGCTCTGCGCGACCTCAATCCCCCTTTAAAAAAAAGGTTACACAGAAGCCGGCATACAAATAGTCACACCGCTTCGCAATGTAATCCTCTATTTTTCTTGACATTGAACGAAATATTTTTTACTAAGTTTCACACCGCTCCAGCTCATGACCGTTGGCGCGGTACCTAGCGTTTGAAGAGCAACATTGCCAACTGTTGCAACAATTATAAGTCTTACACTGTCGTAAACCTCACGTGGATGATAGCCTCAGCATGTGTGACACGACCACGCTTCCAAGCTGTCAGCCTCAGTTTTGACACTCTCCGTCATCACGAGAATCTAGCGCACTTAGCTCCCTCGTTAGACTGCGTTAGCTTGACGAGACTAGCAGAGCTTCGAAAAGCCAAGTTGACTCTATCCTGCTCGGCGTCACTAAATCGGGCGCACTGCAGGAACATTGATTCGGTGATGGGTGAAAAAGAAAGCGCGAGAAAGCGGTGGACGACGCAATCGCTCGGCCCATTACAAGCGTGATATGGACACCCGTGAAAGTCGGAGGCCTGTCCGGGGGCTGGCATTAAGCAGGCAGTGCCGGGCCAAGACTGGGTGATAGTTACTGCACGCTGACTGGCCAGCCTCCCAACAGGATGTTCTAAGTGCCGGAACACCCAATATGGTAACATCCCTTAACATCCTGAACTAGATAAACTGTCGTGTTACCATCCTTATTACGACTGCATCTGCAGGTTTCTAGACATATCGTCGAGGAGAATTTTTCTACTATTGTCCGTCGAGATGCGCGAAGGCGGGGGAAGAAAGTCCAGGTGCTTCTTGAATCAATCTCGTCGGTCCTGTGCCGAGTGCCAAGTCCAGTTCTGCACCAAGTAGGTAACCGCGAAGACTTTATTGGCGAATAAGTTGGTGCCGCACAGCATGACGTCTGGTCTAGATTTCGATGGTAAGATACTACATGTAATTCGTTATCATAGGTCAAAGTATCAGCAATGAGCTTTCAGCAGCCAGCCGCAGCGGGTGAGGCTACTATTGCGAAGCGACGCAATTGGAAGATTTGTTTGATTGACGATGTCTATCATTTCGCCTTTTAGCTTCTCCATTTCTGCGATTTCCAAGTCTGCGGTAAAGTCTCCAAGGTCCCCGTAATTTACTTAGCGTTTTTCCTTATCATTATCAGCAGCGCCATCTGCGGCTACTTATCCATGCAAGTTAGAACATTGAAGCTGCACGGGCCACAATCCATAAGTTTACTTGTCGATACGTATAGTCTATCTGTGCTATCTGCACCCTTACGTCGTTGAACCACGCCAGCCCTAAAATAGAAATCTAAGGACACTAATAAAACCGGGGATCACTGGAAGAAGAGAAGATCTCTTTTTTTCAACCCCTCCCCCTCTTTTGCGCCTTTGCCCTCTTCGCTCGTCCTGCCATCAAATTGATTTCCCCCTCCCCCACTTTGCCCACCTATTTTGCCCACCTTCTACGAGAATGATGGATCAACTGACCAGTAACAAAGGACACCCGATCACTTCATCTACCCCCAACCCATATCCGATGCAGTATTGGAAACCCTGACGGCCAAACGGATGACCTGCCTGGCTGGTCTGGCTGGCCTGCGTCGCATGCCGGCGCTTCAACATTCCAAACAACGTCGCATCTTCGTTTCCGAGCACAACCAATACGCCAATTCGATACTCACCGCCTCCCCGTCTGTCGACCTCGAAGAAAATTTCTTCCGCAGCTTGCACTTGCAGCATCCATGGATCCATCGATCTACCTCGTTTGCGCGCCATTCACTGCATCTAGCCAACCATCAGTTAATAACCTATTATACCCTCCTTCTGCAAGCGCGACGAAGTGAGAATCCCATATACTAGACAAAAGCGTCGATCTGACGCCATCTACATAGTAATTTCCCCCTCGCCGTGTCGTTGCAGATACATGTATATCTTGCGGTGAAGACATCGAAATTCCCCTAGTCGCCTGCTTATTGGTGCTGGTGAATGTAGGTTGTATGTAAAGCAGAGAGGGTCGCTTCAGAAAATATCACCTCTTAGTCCATACATCCCTGTTGCAGGGATTGGCGATAGTCAATCCAATCCCTTCATACATATCGGCTAATGAGGCAAGCCGCGAAAGCCATGAACAAATGAGGGGTGACAAGGATCACTCTTGGATCTCAACTTCGATCGCGTGGGGGATTCGTATCTGACCACTCACCAACTAGCACCACATGCACGGCTGACCGCAGTCATGGGTTTGTGTGGTAGCCTCGACTAAACTTCATCTTTCAAGACCGCCAGCGACACGGCGGATATGTAGTGACATGGAAACACTCATCTTCATCGCCGGTGGTTATACAGCATGATAGCTGCCTACCAACCTCGACAACCCCTTTGAGCGCCAAGTGTTCTAGACAATTTCTCTACTATCAATATCGGTTGTCCTATCTACAAAAAGCCAGGTAACTCTACATTCCAATATGTTACCTTGCCGGCTTGCCAAAGTCGAGTATCAAGTCAGTATAATACCGTCATAGGTTTCACATGCTGAAAATTTGACAGCTTCCTGTTTAGATAAGCATTCTTGTTTAAGAAAGTGTCTCAATATTTGGATTCGATACAACTCGATGTTGCGCGTCAGAGCACAACCACGCCTACCGTTGGACAACTCACAGCAGCCCGCTGTCGGCAGGCTACCGAGCAGGGCCCTGTACTACGGGCCCCTAAAATCCCTGAGACCAACCGGCTTCCAAGTCGTCACTGTAGGTTCCCGTTTCACATATGATAACGAGGGCAGCGGCCAATGGCGATGTATGACATGTCAACCCATTGAAGACGAATAAGCTAGGTATATCTGAGGATCTCGGCTCCTTATAACGTTCGTGCACCAGCCCATATAGGCTACCGCACGATGCTGTAGCATGATCTCCATGCCATTCCAGTGGGACAGGAGTATACGCCCATCGGCGACCCCTTAATCGGAAAACTCTGTGGAAGCCGAGCGGTACGTACCTGGTTCGCTAAATTTATTATTCTCGTGGAAGACCGTTGATTATAGAGTATCACAGGCGCCTATGTATAGAAACATTTATATAATAAACATGGTTGACGTTTTGTACCACACTAGATAACGCAGTTCATAGGCAGTTTGGGCACCGGGGCGATGTTCCGCGCTAAGCTCCACATACCCGACACGTGTGCTCCGAGGTTTCGAGTTCTTCGGTCTGCTGCCAACATCTTCATCCTGCTTGTCGGGTCGATTGTGTTTGCTCAGATCGGAACAGTTAGGGGGCGGTCATCGAATAGATTTTCGATTACCAGAGAGTGTTGGTTACCATTGAAACCACGCCAATATGCAAGCACTTTGTGCCATAGTGGGATCCGGCCGTTACCTGGTATTTAGTGAGGCTCGTCTGCCGTCACTGCCGGATTCCATGACCCAGCCGGGTAATCTTACCCCCTCGTGCTACCACGTGTGTACGACGCGTGGTTGGAACCATGGCACTTTGAGCTGACTCAGGCACTAGAAAATCATTGTCGCGTGCTCGTGTGCTACGTCGACATTCCTGCCACTATAACGACTCAGGCCGATCCAAGCTGGTTACAGGATTGGGATCACGATCTGATAAGGGTCTAAGTCTGTAGTCGAGAGACATGACGTGCGTAGCTACACTTGCTTCTCAAGCTCTATCCCTGCGCCACTGGACGGAGCCCATTAGAGCCATTGCTAGTATTGCTAGCTTCAGGAGTAACTTATTGGGCGTAGCCTAAAAATGAGGCATGCGTATGGTATGTACATGTACCTGGATTGGATATCTTTAGGAGGCATAAATCGTCATGACTCGTTCATCTAGACGCCATCATATCTAGTACCAAGAGAATCACGATTATCAGACGCTCCTTTTGTCCAATCTAGCTTGTTTGCTCCGGTATGCGGAGGCAATATGTTTGCTAACCCAAGCATTCCTAGACAGTTAATCCCGGACTCAATAACATCATCCTCGAAGATGTTCCGGCGGTGAAAACGATTCATGCTAAAGGGCCGTTTCGCGAGATCTTATAGACGTAGAGTCATCGAGATATCTTCGTCCTTCACAGGAGCAATTCGGACTAGCTCAGGCAAGGGCTACTACAGTGACTTAGAAGAAAACCTCGGCCAGACATTGGAATGCTGAGGCGCTAGATGATAAACATGTCTTATCAATATGGTGAGAGACATCTGAGAAACATGGCGCACTATCTAAATATAAGCTTACAACTAGACATGTGGATATTGGCTATGTCCACGTAAGTCCGGCGGACGATCTACAGTAGTGATAGTGGTTCTAGAAGCACCAGCGAGACTTGACTTAAACATTTGACATACTAGTAGCTCTCTAATTATCAAAATGTCTATTGGGAAGACCCATCATTTAGTTTCAAATTCAGATTCATATCCACGTAGCTCCGCGCGGCTCGCCTCGCCTCGTTTACGGAATACAGTGCGAGAATGTGTATAGAAATTGAGAGCGACATTTCACAGTAATTCTAAACTTCCATTTCCGAGTTCAACTAGTTGCACTGGTTACGGAGGATATGGGAAGGTATTATACTATGGAACTTTCGTTGAATTTTATAGAGCGTCTATAGAATAGTCAATGACGGATCAAGACAAGTAAATAGTTGCTCGCCTCTCTGTACTATATTGTGACATAAGAGAAACTGGTCGCTGAAAGGATCAGGACAGACAATAGGTCTTCCCGTTGACAGAGATAGTCACCTGTGTTGAAATAGACTCTATAGCTTAATAATCGTGACTTTACTCTCTCCTATTTACCCCTATGGGGGGCTACCTAAGAGCTTTCAATCCGCCTAACCCCTGAAGCTTGTAACCCCTCCGAGTAACCAAAAACCATCACCCACTGATTTATCACTCGTTTCTACTCATCGCTATAACACAGGAACTAAACATCTCTCTTCCCCTTTCCCTTCTCCGCTTCAACCATTCTCTTATACGCCGCCCAGTCATCACTCCTAGGGAACGGCTCCGCCGGCGTTTCCAGCCCGAGAAACTCACACAAGGGCTCCCACCCGTCGCCCGGAGCGTACTCGAGAAGCCTCCTCCCACTACTCTCCGCGAGGAAGCGCACAAGGGCGTTATGCTCGCGGTACGCGGTCCGCCCGTGGGTTGGCAAGTCGTCGCCCCAGCAGTGGCGGTGGTATTTAGCGGACAACGGGGCCATGGGCGAGGGGTTTGGGGTGGGTTGGTGGGTGTGTGCGTGCCAGAGCGTGGATTCCATCGATGCTAGCCATGCGTCTTCTGAGTGCCGGACGGAGAGGATAACGCGCGCTTCTGGGTACGCCGAGAGCAACTCCGCGGCGAAGATGGCGGCGGGGTAGTCAGCGACGGCCTGTATATTTTGGTGAGTCCTGAGAAGGCGATTATTTGAAAAGGGGGAGATAATCCCTTAAGTACTCCAGGGCTGGTGCTTGAACGTCCTAGGGGAGGACCCAGTGCCCAACGTGCGTACCTCGTAAGAACCAAGAATCCTGTCAAACTTCTCCCTATCGTAGGGTTCTCCGCGACCTTCGAACTTGGCGTCCAATGCCTCGATCCAGAGTCCTTGGTGTTTGTTCTTGCCCACCTCGCGCATGTGATAGACAGGCCCAATACCCAGTCGTTCCAGTGCATCCGCTAACGCTATGTATCACTTAGCTGTAAGCTTAACTGACCTCTGTAGATACGGTAGGGATAATTGAGTCAACACACACTGAGTGCCCGTACGAGGCATTCCCAAGACAAGGACCTTCATCTCATAATAGGGGTTGCTTGGAGAATTAAGAGGAATGAGGCGGGATAAAGGTTGCAAGTGTTTTTGTGTATAATGCGAATGCCTTGCGGCTATCTATATATACAAGTAGGCCTGTGTGAGGCTTTTATCCACATTGCGCCGTCTGTCAAGGTGAATATCGCTCGATTCGACTTCCCCCGATGTACATTCCGGGATTATCCGGCTTGTTTTTCCTCTTGCCTATCTGGGCTGGCTCATAAACATCAGCTAAGACGGGATAGCTCAAGAAGCACATATCTTCTTAAACCTCGATGTCGACATCCGTTTAGCCAACCACCTTTTTAAGAGTCGAGGATGGACGTTCTTGTTCCTGTAAATTCCTTGATCGGGTAGTAATACAGTCGAAGCCATAACTGCAAGCTCAATCGCATAGTGCTATATCTTACAACAGGTAATATCCTATCATGGCTTTGTCCTGGAGGCGAGGCGACTTAAAGCGGGATCTCCTGCAATTCTCACGATCCTATCCAAAGCTCGTCCCTCTTCTAGCATGTAAGCTGACGTGATATCTAACTTGTACTTAGCACCATTAATCGTGACGGGTGCGAACCCTTCCCCTGTAATTCCACGACGGAAACTACTGAAGAGTAGCGCAATGGCTTGACCTGCATGGCGGAACGGCGCGGTCATCAGATGGTTCATCTCATACTCGCGTTCCTTTTTCCGCTGGGCCTCGTCCTGCTGCTTCATCATCATTTTCTCGTAGTCTGAGGGAGCCGCTTTGCGATTGTACATCGGCACCTTCATAACGACGTCGTTGGGGTCGACTTGGAAGCGTCGCAGCGGCATGCCTGGGAATGGCAAGCTGCGTCGTGCTTCGATTTCGAGTACGACCGGCAGAGCAGCCGATGAGGCTGTCTTGGCGGCTGGGTTCGGCGTTTTGGCTGACCGGGCCGGTAGCACTTTGATAGAACGTATGGCGCCCGCAGGGATCAAGGCGAATCTGGTGCCTGCGGCGGCCATAGCGAGGCCTATGAAACCATGTATACCACGAATAGTCCAATGGAGTCCCTCCGGAGCCTCGTAAACATTTAACCAAGTATTTACGCCGCCAGCAAAGATGAAGAAAATGCCGGCCGCGTAACTAGAGAATAGAAACGTCCTCTGAGGCCCTGCCTCATACAAAGTGGTCGGAGAAGACTTGTCTGCGAGCTTCTGCGCATAGCTCAAGACAGGAGGTTGCGGACTTGCTGATGGGGGAGAAGGAGTAGTAGTAGCCTTGGTAACTTTAGGTTTCTGTTTTGGCAATGCGGCTCTAACGTTGATCGTCGAGAAAGGCCGGCCCCTTATTTGCCTAGGAATCAGCCGAAGCCAGCACGGGGCTTTGACTGTTCGATTAGATGGTCTGAGGGAGTGGAACGAGTTTTGAAGTATGATTATATGTCGGGTGCACCCCCGGCATACTGATATCGATGTCGCCATCGAATCTCATAAGTTTGAATAGAATTACATTAGCTAATTGGCATGGCCGGGTAAAGAGCGGCAATATCGTAGGTGATGTTATATCCAAACAGTTATGGGGGTGAGAACTACTAGGTATTGTAAGATTTATTGAAAGATATAATTTCTTATCGATAGTGGGATGTATTGAAGCAAGTTCAACATCGATTGAATTCAACTGGTTAAAAGTGGGTCTATGAGCTTAAAGTCCGGGGAGGAAGCGGTAAAACTTTAGAGCGTCCCTTCTATTTCCGATAATAATTCGGTTGAGGCCGGAGTCTCCCCAACAAGCTCAACCGCAAGTATAAGGTTTGTACATAAGCTCCGGATTGCCTACGGTCCTACGGCCTAAATCCAACGGGACGAAAAAAGCTCAATTGAGCTTCAGAGTTCTCTTTGGGAACAGGACAATGGCATCTTTCGCGACCGCCACGCGTTTATCAGCTCGGCTTGTGAGCCGACGAGTTGCCCAAGATGCCGCAACTCGAGGTATTTTACGTCACATTGGAAACCATACCGCGTACCTAGCTAACGAGGACCGTGCAGGCTTTCGCACATCTGCCGCCTCTCTCGCAGCACAGAACTTCACTATGCCGGCCCTATCACCGACGATGACCGAAGGCAACATCACAAGCTGGAAGATCAAGGAGGGCGATTCTTTTTCGGCCGGCGATGTCCTACTGGAGATCGAAACAGACAAGGCGACTATGGATGTGGAGGCGCAAGATGATGGCATTCTTATGAAGATCATGCAAGGCGATGGGAGCAAGAACATTCAAGTTGGCACGCGAATTGGCGTTGTTGCGGAAGCTGGTGACGACATCAGCCAGCTGGAGCTGCCCGCCGACGAACAGCCTGCGCAGAAGGGAGCCAAGAAAGATGAGCCGTCGCGACAACAGGAGTCCCAGGAAGTCGCTCCAGAAAAAAAGGACGCCGCACCCAAGAGGAGTGGAGAGAAGGCGCCGCCACAGAAATACCCCCTCTACCCTTCAGTCGAGCACCTAATAAAGGAGCACAAGTTGGATGAATCGGCTATCAGCGAGATGACGCCTACGGGCCCGGCTGGACGATTGCTCAAGGGTGATGTACTCGCATACCTCGGTAGCGTATCTTCTGGCCGACCGGGAGAGATCAAGGCGCGCTTTGACCACAACTCACATCTCGACCTCTCCAACATCAAGGTCGCCGCTCCTAAGGAGGCGCCAAAGAAGGTAGAAAAGGCTACGCCAGAGGTCCCCATTCCGGAGGACTTGGTAGTATCCCTACCTATATCACTAGCAACAGTGATCGAAGTACAAAAGAAGATAGAGGGTACTCTCGACACGTTCATACCGCTATCAACATTCGTCGCGAGGGCAACGGAATTGGCCAACGATGAACTACCCTTGCCATCGAACTATAAGCCTACGGCCGACGAACTATTCAACCAAGTCCTAGGATTAGACAAGGCTGGTCCGAGGGGCTCTCGGGGCCATTACCTCCCCCAAATTGCCGCCGTACCCTCTCCGTCGTTCACCGGTGTCGCACCCAAGCCTAAAGCAAAGGTCGACATTATCGATTTCCTCACTGGCTCGGCGAAGAATCCAGCACCGAAACCGCGTAGGGCCGGCCCTCACTCCGGGATCTCTACCGGCTCCAATATCTTCAGCGTTACCGTGCCGAAAGCCGAGGAGCAAAGAGCTAAGGCTTTCTTACAAAGAGTTAAGGCGGTCCTAGAGGTCGAACCCGGCAGACTTGTCTTGTGAATACCTAAAACTTGGAAAAGGATTCCCTGTAACTATAGAGCCTGCAACGTTGACGAGAAAACAGTAATAGACTATACCATTAGCAGTCATGTGTCCATTATACCTCCTATCCATAGATCATCAACAGACGCACTAAATTCGGCGATCTTTAGCCTTTAGAAGTTGAGCAAGCCTCTTCAATATTCGAAGCGCTCTAGTTACGTGGCGTTTACGCTATCGCCTGCTGACTCTCTTTCGATTTAGATATCGATATACGTGGAGCTCGATCGGAATAGAGCAGCGATTGGTCATTGTATTTATCCCGGCGAGTCATAGACAGCAACGGCTCTCGGGGAGTTTTGACATGGAAATTATCCGCATTATATTTTCATTTTTGATACTATATACAGGAATGATTGAACATCACTCCTAATTCCCTGATTTGACCGGACGCCACAGCGAGAAGTCTTCCCCTTATACGGAGCCAACCTTCTGCTTGACGAAAGCGAGAGCCTGCTGGCCGTAGATCTGAACGTACTGCTGGTGATGCTGAGCATTGTTACCGTTGGAGCAGTACGGGTCCTCGGCGTCGCAGTAGGACTTGATCCTGTCGGCGTATGCCGGGCACTGGTAACCCGAGGGGCGGGCGGCGAACTGAATGGCACCACTATGTCAGCTTGACTTATTCCACATTATCACATTGTTATATGAGAAAGGAAGGAGACTTACACCACCAGCCTTAGCCGTCCCGACGTTGTAAGAGAGACCCGGCACATTGCGCGGGTCGCCCATGAAGATGAGCGCCTTGACATGCGAGCCCACGTCAGCGGGCAGTGGTGATGTTGTCTGGCTCATGCTGCTGCCGTCGGGGCCGCCGCAGAACGCATCGTCCATGATCTGCGAGCCCTGCGAGTACCCCACCATGACGACCTTGGTGTCGGGGCACTTCTTAACGAACGCCGAGACCTGGTTCACTACCGCGGAAATGCCTGCCGTCACGGACGAGCCGTAAGCGTTGCCACCGGCTGCGGGGTCTAGATAATAGAGGATGTTAACATATGTGCAAATATGTTAGGAACTTGGGCTTTTCTGAGCTATACTTACACACGATGGCCTCCGAGGTCGTGCCCGGGTACGCCCCTTGGATCAGTTGGATCATGGCCTGCGAGCTGCCGTAGCCCTGCGGCACCGTCGACTCGCGTGCGCCGAAGACGTGCACCTTGGCGCAGGCCTGGCGCGCCTCGATGTCACCGGACGGAGCGGCGAGGGCGCCAGAGAGGAGTACTAGAGGGGCCGCGATCTTCATCTTGCTGTTTTTCTTAACAGTACCTTGCAAGAGGATGTTGATAGCTCAGAATGGTTGGAACTGAATCGTAGGTTGAAAATTTACAGAGGCGCCGCCGATCTTATTTATTCCCATCTATAAGAGGAGTAGATATCCAAAGCTTGTTATTGTGGCCACGGCAGGCCACCATTTTACCCGGATGTTACGGTGCGGCGAGCTGGTATCCAGGACCGCGGGATAGCGTTGCGGGCGATCTCTCCATGAAGCATCGCCACTTCCGAAACAGGCAATGCTCGGAGGCAGCTTCGAGGTGCCATGATTCCGTTGAACGCGCAGCCTCCTGCATAACGGAACGGCCGCGCATGACACAGTGGCTGTAACAGCAATTTACATGACGTAGAGCCAGCATTTAGACTTCAGGTAGGAGAGCGATTGGTTTTGATAGATACAATGAATACAAGTGGCATACCAGAAATTAGATGTAACTCTTGTGCCTGGGCTAGACCTTAAGGACAACAGAGGCATTGGTTAGTGACAGTATCCACTAAAGCTTAGCTCTTGTCAGAAGTAGATGAACCGCCAGGGTTGCCCATCGCCGATCATATAGTGTTCTCCAATGAGGATATGAATTTGCGGGGTGCATTTCCCGGTTATAGACCTCTAGGGAGAAGGGAATGAGACGTTGGCGATGCACAATTCTTAATCACCTACTTGTACCAATTCCTTAACCCGCAATGAGCTACCTAGCTGCATCGAGCGATGAGTTGTAGGAAGATACGCGGTTAATGTTTCTCGTGAAATAGGGGATCGCTCTTTTCGTAGGAGTCGTTCACAAATTTACCACCAGTCAAGTTCAATGAAGTCACTATTCTAAAGTACATGCGTAAATTACTATTACCCGTTCTGGGGTTTTCCCGCTACTGTACACATGTGTTTTTATTATATTTAAATTCAAAAATGGGGAATTAAGTCAATCCACTCTGGCGTCTGATATGCGGACGCTGGCAACTCTCTGATACTAATGACCGCCTCCACGACAATGAACATGCGGGCCAGAATGAGACTGAAGCCGCATAGAAACACCAAAGCTCCTAGCCCGAGGTTTTGCCACCAAGTCTTCTTTCCGTCCATCCAGTGTTCCCAGAACTCGTTCAGCGCAGGTATTCTTGCAACGATGAAATTCAAAGCCACCCAGAGGCCGCCGCAGAAGCCAATGTACAGGGCCGACGCTCGCCAAAGCCATAATTCGGCAGTACTTGGGAAGTGTTCATTCCAGCCTGCTGCATGGATCCCGCCGTAACAGAGGTTCGCAAGCCATAGGACCATACCAACGACAAGGCCGTCGACATTGCGGAGCAGGTCGTTTGATGGCCAGTTTTGCACGTGGTCCGCGACGAGCTGCTCGGCCTTGAAGTGAATACAAGGAGTACCGCCCACGTTGTGTGACAGAGAGATCCGGTCCTCGTACAGCGCTGGGAAATCTTGGAAGGCGTTCTTGATCAAAGCCCACCTGTTCATGTCCGTAATGGATTTTTGGTGGCTATCAGGGCCATCCACAACTATTCTGGGCCGCCTTTCGAAAAATGCCGTACCTCTTTCTTTCTCGCGTCTTGCTTGTAACTCAGAAATGCAAGCCGGCGGAGCGCTATGGAAGTGATATTCCGGATCTTGGAATATCTGGGGTAATTCCGGCATTTCCAAGTCATCGTCAGAGTGAGCAGGGGCCACGGATATAGAAGTCGAAAAGTTAGGCGGTTTATAGCCCAATTCGGACATTGCTGGCTGCAAGCAGATGTTCTCAAATTCAGGGGTCTTCGAGTACAGGTTCAGATGCGCAAAAAGCGTTTTGATAATTGTCTGAGACTTGACCTGCTCGGAATTGACGTATCCGCTAATTTCACTGCTCGAGTACATGAAAGCAGCAAGAGGCTCTAGTTCTTCTGCGTCCAGGATGATCGGCTCGTTTGGGAGTAGTGGCTTATTCCACCAAAATAAATACATCAGGAAAGCGCAGAGTCTAAGGGTAAGTGAGCCGAAACGAAAAAGCAAGTCAATTGAGAACGGATCTGGCTTACACATGAGCTACAGTATTGACCTCCAAAGGCGTAACGGGTAACCCTGACGCCAAACGTCCAATCACCTGGATTAGCATCCACGTAGCCTGGACTATTACCGCGGCCTTGGCTAAGTCATTTGCCTTGCTCTTGTCTTCGATCTCTTCCTTGCGTACAGAGGGTATGTGGCCGCATCGGGCGAGAACAGTCATTCCCCGGGCGGTAAGGGTTAACCTCTTGGGTCTATCTATGATAGAGTCGGTCGCGCCGGGAATTGATCGACCTAGAGACGGCAATTCAAATGCAAAACCCCCTGTACAAGCAAAGAAACTGTGAGATATCGTCCATTCCGTGTTGTCTTTCTTAGATTGTAAGTCTGGCTGTGAATCTCTCAATGACTCCTCAACAAGTTGCTGAAGCAGTCGGGCAGAACACCATTGCCTCCATGCCGTGAATACAACAAGTTCTGGCGCATAAATGCCGGTCACTATCCAACGAAAATTAAGCCAGAAATCTTGCCACTTAGTTTGGTTTCGTCTTGGAACGTTGAGGTGGAGGGCCGACCAGACACAAAGTACCAGAGTCAACAGAGAGGAGAGGACCAGTGTAATAGTACCTCTGCCGCTAGGATCTTGGACATAGCCAACTAGTTCGGTACCATCCGTGATCGAATCTGCAGTCAAATTCGTAGTAATATCGAAACCAGCGCGACAAGAGGTGATAAAGAGGCAGGCCAGGGTAATCCGAAATGACATTGTTCAAGAGCTGGGTAGACATAGCGTTACATCCATCATAAGTTGACAGAAACCGGCCATACTTAAACTTCAGATCAGCCAACACTTTGAGTTACGAAGTGAATAAGCGACTTGCGCGAAACGCCTCAAGCGCTATTGAATTTGACCTCGTCTGAGATATAAGGTAACCATTAAAAGCCATTGGACATATGATCTCTAGAAGCTATGCATGTCCCAAGAGGAGCATCGTAACACAATCCGGTGTCAAGGGGCGCAGTGTTTGCTTGTGGGCTTGAGGGTATCACGAACGCCATTTTTCTCTTCTGGTATGTCCTATTGGGCGTATCAATACGCCACGTCCACTCCGGATTCAGGTATCCAATCATTCTTATAAGTAGGCGCCGCGCTAACCTTCATAGGAAGTGACCTGACGTCCAAGGTCTTCGAGGGCACACCGAAGCTGAAATGCTGTGTAACTCTCATCCGACATGGATTCTCGTCTCTTCTATCTAATTTGATCCAATCTCAACTTGGCGACTATCTACCTCCCTGTTTACACGACTTTTTATGATCAATTCTTCAGAAGGGAGTGCTATAATCAAGTAGCCGGGCAACAATGACCTCAAAAAATAGGATGCATAGTCGGCCTGGCCTTCTTACTTGGAAAAATATATGTAAGTCTTCCTCGAGGAACTATCGGTGTAGTTACTAACAAGCCAAAGTACCTTGGCAGCGGTAGGGCTCCAGACACTTTGGTACCACTCTCTTGCTCACCTCGCTCACCTAGGGACAATGAGTTCATCCTGACTGGGTATCGGTAAGAATGGGGACTTCGTCTATATTTTCTTAGGATATATGGCTGACTTAACACAACAGGCGGGCATCGTTCTCTTACATCAACTCAACGAAGAGTATTTTCGCTATTCATAATGAGACAGGTGCGAGACTTTGTTGCATATCATTTTATCGGACTGACACAAGACCTAGCGAACATCTGGTCACATCTGCTTGGGGCCGTGTTCTTTGGGTCAATGCTCTACCAATATTTCGAGCTCGGCATGAGGTCGAAGGAAATTAGAACTCAAGACATCATAGCATTGAATGTCTATAACTTCAGCGTGACGGTCTGCTTTGTGCTCTCTACGATATTCCATACGTTCTCCGACCATAGCCAGGAGATGCACAAATTCGGCAACGAACTGGACCATCTGGGGATCGTACTGGTTATGTGGGGTACGGGGATATCTGGCACGCACTTTGCCTTCTACTGCGACGGAGCTCTCCGGAATACCTACTTTGCTATATTATCAGGTACTGCATTAGGCTGTGGTGTCTTTACCCTGCGACCGCAATTCAGAAAACCGGCGTACAGGACTATGCGCTTTTTGATGTATTGTTTTCTTGGCGCAAGTCTCTTTGCTCCTGTAGTGCACGGACTGTCGAGATTTGGGAAGGTAGAATTAGATACCGCGATGGGACTACGATCGTTTCTTGGTCTTGCTCTTATCAATTTCACGGGCGCTGCCGTGTATGCTGTGAGGATCCCAGAGAGATGGTTCCCCAAAACATTTGACTTGCTCGGGCAAAGTCACAATTGGATGCATGTACTGGTCCTTACAGGAGCGCTGGTGAGGCTGCAGGGGCTGTTGGAGGTCACTGGGCGATGGCAGCTGTACACAGAACAGCATGGTTTCTGCTTGGAAATATAATAATAGGACTTCCAAATGCGAAATTTATTTACATCGAGTTCTTGTGAATCCGAAGGGTGTATGGTCGATGATGTTATACTCAATTTCCACCAAGCCGGCGTGGAAAAGTGGAGAAAGGGGTAAAGGGGGCAGGGGGATGAAGGTGTGGCAGAGGGAGACCAAAAAGGAAGAAAAAAGATTGATAAAAAAAGTTGCTCTGCCATGTGTTCGAACGCGATACCTTCGAGTAATTGCAATGGGATAAGAAAATAGCAAAAAAGAAGAAGATTTCTTCAAGGCCCAGCCTCTAGATCTTCAGCGTCTAGGCTACTGCGCCCCTGCTACGGTGTGCGATGTAGGTACGGTATTTGTTTGCGACGGCTCGCTTTCGCGAGTAGAACCAACACAGGTTGAACCCGGGTATCTAGGAGTCCCCCGTCGTTTCTGAGGCCTCATCCGACTGAGCCACGAAGGCCCCGTCGGTGTGCCGCTATGATAGAATGCTCATCTATTGTGAATTATAACCTTTCCTACGAGGCTTCCAAACATTGGGCAGTTTCTATTGGTAGGCACTAAGAGGGAAGTCACGTCCACGCAGCCTATTGGGTGCACGTGTGTTGCTTGCTATTGACTATGTGCTAGGTACTGTACGTACTGTCTATCTGCTTGTCGTTCTTTCCTCAGAGGTCTGCCCAATATACAGTACTAGGTACTATGTACCTATTCAACACTACATGCAGCAACATTGAGGGAATACCTTGCGGTTATCCTTGCAGTCAGATCTACCTAACTGTTTCCCTTGATATTTATAACGCCTTTGTCTAGGAATAATCGTAAGTTGCTACTCGGTGATCCTAATTCCTCTCATATAATGGCTGCAGTAGATCTATTTCTCATAGACCTGAGCTTCGAAAGTCTATGATCGCCGAATCCAACTAGTACTAGGTATAAAGCGTACTTGCTATAGGGGATAGTCATAGTAGAGCCGCGCTAGGCCTACATTTATCATACATAGCACATAAAATTCATAGAGACGAAAGCAATGAGCGCTTCCGAGTAAACCAGGTAATGGAACAAATCGATTTCCCTACATGCTAGCTACTGCACCTCACTTCTGACGGGCTGTTCCACCCGAAACGAATAATAAGCCGCTAGTAATTATAAAGGTCTTCCCGAGACCAGTGTCGAGCAAATATAAGAACCTGTATAGGCAGTAGAAAGCGTAGAGTGATAATGTTAAGCTTGGGGGAGCCGTTCATAGTTAGGTGATGCTAGATGAGTGACTCAAGTGGCCGAGACTGAGAGATATGGCAAGTTAGACACCGGGGTAGGACCTATTTTTAAGATACACGTTCTTCAGATAGTACGGCTCTGAATATGCATGGTGAATAAATTTGAACACGGTACTGAAATCTATGGTACGTATTGGGCAAGGCAATAGAGGTACTGGCGATAATAGAGCATACGCCACATCCAACAACAGTGGTTACTTGAGTAGACTTGAGTAAATTAGTCTCATTCTAAACTAAGTAACTCTGGCCGGCGCCTGGAGTAAAATACCGGCTGCATACGGCCGGGAGCACTAGAAGTTGTCCGTATCATTATTTTTCAATTTCAGATTCCCGGTTATGGGTAGTTAGATTTATCATATACTTCACGTTAGCAATCTATCAGCTTTCTATGTTCTCGGGAGCGGACACCCCAAGTATATCGCAATACATCCGATAGTCCCATATCCCCTAATTTTGTATGTCCCCCGGTCCGACCCAGTCTGACTACCCTCTATTAAAAGGCTAGAATAATAGATAATATAGAAGCCAAGGAGAAAACGCCGGCTAAGCCTCCCATTTGGCTTATCAAGCTCGAAGCGCCGCCTTGCATAAGTACCGCGGTACCGACCTTCGAAGTCTCGTCGATACTGCATACGTTAAAGCACTGTCCATCTTCCCTCTTCGTCTTTTCGGCGGGCCTAACTTGACCCGGCGTTCTTCCAGTCCTCATTTTCGACGCCGCCGACTCGGTCGTGTTATAGACGACTTCGATCCACTGGATTTGGAGATGGGCCTCGGTCCCCACACTCATGTTACCAGTCCAGGAACCGCCACTATGGAACGTTAGCAAATCAGGTTTCTTATTATACCACGTTCCATGAAAATTTCCGACATGACTCGCTGTCCCGAGTCTGGGGACCCCAGGCCGGGCTAGCTCCGTAGACACGGGTAGGGGGGAGAACTACTTCTGAAATTACGTACTCTGACCACGAGTTGAAAATAAGTATGCTAGGATCGCGGGGCGTTTGGAAAGAGATCGACGCGACCTCGTCGCCGTTGATGTACCAAGTCGTGTTATCCGGGCTCCAATCCATCCGATACACTGCCCAGTCCGTCCAGTCTCTTTTGTTCGGGATAGTGACGTTTCGGGTGGCTTCCTGAACGTCGAGTCCCATCGAGGAATATGAGGGCTGGTTTGTAAAATGGACGCGATCGGGTGGGTCGAGTGTCCTGATTTCAAAGTCCGATTCCTGGACCGCTGCAAGCTCGATGGAATTACTGATGTCTTTATATGTGAACATTGCGGTCACTGCACCAGGCGCGCCTATCGTCCTTGCGTACATTCTAACCGACAGGAAGTGGTAGTTGCCGATCACGGACTCAAATTCGCTTGAGGATTGAAAATCTTTTAGGCGAGCAGTCCTCAAGTTGAGGAATGTGCTCGAACCCGGATTTTGGTCTTCATTTTTCTCAAAATAGACGTTGTTCGGTGAATGGACCATGAGGACTGAAGCATCACTCTCGGGGCTGTTTAGTGAGGCGGTATTATTCCAGCCTTGTAATGTCCAATTATCGGTCCAGTCGTTGGAGAGGAAATAGTCGTTTGTCGCGCTGGCTTGACCGCTGTCATCGGGGTCGTCAATGAGAGCGGGTACTTTGACATAATCTGACCTGTCTCGGAAATCAAAGAACTTGTGAGTCTTGAAGTAATGACTGCTACTTCCGTTGGTGAGATAGCAATCGCATCGGTCACCGCTGACCTCAGGGAAAGCGGCCACAGCCAATGAAACCAGGCTGGAAAAGGCCACGAGCGGCCGGAATCCCTTTGAGAGAACCATCGCGGCGACTCTTATTCCGTATGCACGTGCGTCCCTACTCCAGCTAAACCAGTTCGCCTAATACCTCGATGAAAGACTAAAATCCAGCAGAGATCTGCGTCGGTTTCGAGATTGCTGGTTCTGATTCGAAAAGGAGTGTCTTCTCTCGTCTAGGATCACGTATAGTCGCGATGTCGTATACCAGAGGAAAGAAACATTATAATACCAGCCCACCGGCGAGAAGCTGAGAAACGATGAAACGGGCTGGAGGAAGGGAGAGCGTGAGCCAGAAACTATTTATCGACTAAACAATGCCCTGGGACAAAAAGAATATTGTCCACCAAGACCGACACGGACACAAGGATGAGATCATCCAAGCCTGTCGGACGCCTACTCAGGGCCGAATAAGTGTGTGGATTACGTCTTGGTGCGGAAGACGAACCCGATAAAACGGTGCTATGATCGCTGGCCCAGAATGGGGTGATAATGGTTCCAAGGTACCAGAGCCCGAATTGGGGAAGGAATGTTGGATCAACAGCATACGTTATCAATGCAGATTTCGAAAACTCGAAAACTCGAGGTCTCTTGGGCTAGGTTTATTCTAGCCTATGTATGTAAGGACAATATAACCGCTGGTTAAATGAGGGTGAATGTGACGTTGTGATGTTTTTAGATGTTTGGGATTTGGAGAATATTGATATTTTAAATGTCAAGTTTAAGCTACGACATAACCAAGACATAAACCAAAGAAAAAGCCGTTAGCTTGTCTTATGCTTGAGACTCAAGCATGTTTGTAGCACTCGAGCTACTTGGTACATATATGTATGAGGCTGGTCGAGTGAGACCGCGGTTGGGCCAACGATTGGGATGTGGCAGATGTTAACTTTGACCGTTGTGCTAGGTTGATCACTTTCCTAAGTTTGCTTGAGCCTGAGCGCCGACCTTGTTGCTAAGAAATGAGAGAAAGTTAAGAAAGTAAGAAACGGTAAAGCTTAAGAGCTTCGTTTGTTGGCCCCCATATGGTGATACGATGAGACATGTTTCCTTGGTGTTTAGGTAGTATTGCCAGACGCTAGTTGCAGTGCGGTGAGATATCGTGGCTACAATGCTTAAGTATCCACGGACCTGAGTCGCTGTAACCTCTGCAATGGATCCTTGGCGTAGCATTTGGCCGAACCAGAGTCAAAAATGAAGGAGCATACCGAAAACTCGTTTTTTAGTTTTCTCCAACGAACGGACAGCCCGCGCGCGCCTTGGGGGGCCGCTTCTCAGCTGGAAAAGAAAAATAGGAGAGCGTCAAAGTGGAGTAGGAGGCCGTATTTCTGCGATGTGAAGGCCGTATGGATCAGTATGGTGTTGTACAACAGGCACAACAGGTACAACAGGTAGGGGTAAATTAACCGGGCTGTGTACGCCTTTTAAGCCACGTTCCTCGTTTACCTACTGGGTAGGTATCATATCCAGATGATTGAAACTAGCTGAAAGACAAACATATAAGTCCTTCCCAATTCATTAAATATTGAGTAAATATGAGCATATAAAAATGGGGGGAGTAGAAAGTCATATTGATGTGACAAGATTCTTCTCTGTTGGCATATATATAAATGTAACTTGAGGTATGGATGGTTTGTTTTTTCCCTCCAAGTTAGTCATTTTTAGCACAGACTTTCGGATAGATCTAAGATCGCTGATCACTGGCCAGAGTGCAATGGGCAACGGAGGATCAATTGATGGGAGGACGCACGTGAGAGCTGGGATACATTCTACGGTACTGCTTACAAGAGCAAGCGCCAGCGAGAGAGTTCTAAAGTTCTGGGGTGATCCTTAAATGGGAAGGATCCGTATAAAAATAGCTCCGGACCAGGGATGAGGTGTTTGTCCGAAGATTTTCCTTTTGCCGATAACCGATAAGACAATTCTAAAGTTCCACTTTCGCAGCGAAGGAGCCGTGACCTGGACATTGACCTTGACAACTGGAGCCCTTTGAGGTCCTGACGATACTTCACTATCGCTTTTTTGTACTTGGCCTCGTCTCAGAATCGACTCAATTGCGGTAACCCCCTTACAACGCCGCAATTGCCGTGACTATATAGTCAGAATGTATTCTTTCGACTCCATCTTACCGACTAAGTCGTAGCTATTTCTCAATTTCTTAATTTCTCAATTCTAATTACTTTTCTTTTTCGATAGATAAGGCGCAAAAAGTGGTCGCAAAAGATGTCGGCGCATCCTACGTCACCTGGCTCGTCCGAAGTGACTGCTGATCAGCCCAAGGATACACACACATCACACAAACCCCTGTCTGATGCTCAACCGAAGTCTCAAGATGCAAATCATAGCGATCCTACCGGTCCCGAGTCTCCTGAGCGCGGGCACGCGAGCAGCGTTGCATCAGAATCATCAATAAAATCGCCTTCATCGCAAGAATCCGGCGAGGCTTCACCTATTCGTTCTACTGAATCCGCTGTCGCCGACTCCAGCGCTCCTCCCCTTCCTAACGAACCGCCGCCCGCGACTGAAGATGACGGCTGGGATTTCCACTGGGATGCCGCCAGCCAGGCGTACTTCTTCCATAACCGATTCACCAATGAGACCACCTGGGAGAACCCCCGATTACGGAATAATGCCGCTGCTGCGAATCCTACGGCGCAATCCCAACTCGCTCCTTCTGACGCCGCCGAACCTCCGAAGAATGAACAACCGCCAGTCGGAGGATATAATCCGGCGATCCACGGCGACTACGATCCGAATGCTTGGTACGCCAAGAGCGCCGAGGAGAACGGGTCCGGGCCAGATCAGTCAATCGACGCGGCGGCTGCCTACGCGGCCATGGGCACCTTCAATCGTTTCACCGGGCGATGGCAAGGCGACGACCAGAACCCGGAACGGTACAACGACGAGGCGAAGTCGCGGCGCCAGATGAACGCCTTCTTCGACGTCGACGCCGCCGCGAACTCGCACGATGGGCGGAGTCTGAAGGCAGAGCGATCAGGGAAGAAGCCCACAAAGGCCGAGCTTAAGCAGTTCAAGGAGAAGCGGCGAGCGAGGAAGGAAGAAAAGCGACGGGCCTGGCTACGCGACTAGACCTAGACACACATACACATCCGAAACTCCCACGACTTAGCTTGGGAACCAGCATGACGGGGACGCGGGAAGCTGCATGGTGCATAGAGGACTTGGCGTTGGTTTATTCGGCGGTTCATGCACGGGGAGGCGTGTAGAAGGCAGATGGCTCGCTTACAAGGAGACATCTGCGTTGCGTTGCATATTCGGGGACGAGGGGTGTCTGCATTTGCATTTTTCTCAGGGAGCCGCCGAGCTCGTTCTGGATGCGTCGTCCCTCCACGGGTCTGAATAGCATCCTATCTGGGATAAAACCGTCTCTACATTTTCTGTTTCTATCGGATTATATACCCCAAATGATAAATCATTTTTCAATATTTTATATATGGCGTTCGATATAGTTTATCGTGCTCAATAGTTGTCTGGTCTTTCGACTAATTCTGTCAGACAGATCCGTTTTTATGACTATACTAGATCTAATATCCAGACCCAAGCATTAACTACATGTATAGTTGCCTCTCGAGATTTAACCACTGAGTCTACCTGAGTAATGATTCAATACTTTTCGGCCTAGCTTGGATTGGACTATATGCTTTGTCGAGAGACTCGGCCGACAGACGTCCCTATTCTGTCTACGGATGGGTAACCCAGGTTATGCGGCTATGTTCCTGGCGCTTGGTTAATATACTAGCGATAAAGAGTAGCCTTGGCAATAATTACGCTTACTACTTCTCGGAGACTAATATGTGATATATTTATATAGAATGATTGCAAAGTTCTTTCTCTCCTATTGTGCTCATCGAGACACATATACATACGGTGGATTCAGAGTCTAGCCTCAACCGAAATGCTCGCGTGGACAACAACTTGTCAAACCCCCACGGGGTCAAGCGATTTTAATATATGGTGATTACGCGGACTGCATCTACACGAAGCGAAGAGGTGTACCTTGCGTCTGCACGATAAGGCAAATTAATAACTATACATACGTATGTCCCAAATATGACAGTTCTCCATCTCCGCTCCTATACAGTATATATAAGTGTGTATGTAGGTGTAAAGCCATGTGAGATCTATTTATCCGGAACAGGGCGATGTGTTCGCCGATTTACCGAATGCGACACCGTAGATGACGAATGATCGGTTCGAGAGCCTATTCGTCACCCTCTAATCTTTCTCTGCCCCGTCGTCGTCGTCATCGTCGCCATCGTCTTCTTCCTCCTCGTCCGAGTCAAGCTCCATATTTAGATGGACGCTCTCGTTATCGCTTTCTTCATCCTCCTCCTGGCCACCCCCCACACCGTTACCTGTGGGAGCTTGACTACGCGTGCTGATAACTGATGGCGCCGGAACACCAGTACCAGTTGTCATGTCGATCTCGACCCGTTTCGAAACAGCAATTTCCGCGTCCTCATTCTTCCGTTTGAGCGAGTTCATCGGTTGTACGACAGTAGTAGTTTGCTCCTCAGACAGGATAATTGTTTCTGATAATGGCTTGGGGAGGAAGGGGTTTGGCGTTTTTACTGTACCCTCGATATTTCGCACAGGAGAAGGATGTGCTGGTAATTCGGTGGTCCCAGTCGTAAGAGTCGCGAAGTCGGGAAGGTTCGTAAAGGAAGACTCGGACGGTCGGTCGAACGAGATACCATTGCTTGAAGGTTTCACCTCCGGATTGTCTTCGATTGACTCCTCATCGACATCCATAATATCATTCCTAGAGCCTGTCGCCGCAGGCCGAAAGTTGAAGCGTAGTATCTCAACGCTCTCATCACGAGGAAACTGCTGAGTGAGGTAGGGTAATATGACTTGCGGTGTCCTGCCACTTCTGTCTCGTGCCGGGTGTAGCACACTTGCCACCTGAGCATCCTTGTTCTGGCATAGGATGGCTGTTCTTAGCATATGGGCTCGGATGGAGGAAGGAAGATATTGCTGAGGCACATGGCTGAAGAGGGCTGTTAAAAGCGCCGTGGCCGACGAGATGTGACCAGCGTCCAAGGAAACGGCCATGTACTCGTCTTCAGCCTTGTTATTGAGAAATGCGTCAACGTTCTGGCTGACGGACTTGGATTTTGGTCCATCCTGAGTGGCAGAAGTTGATTGCTTGGGACGTTTGAGGTGACCGGCAGATCCTAAGAGGTCGCGACAACACGTTTTTATGAGAAGAGTCAGACCCTCAACAGTAGGTTTTGCCATGGCTGGTCCACAGAGTTGAAGGATCTCTATAGCTAGCAGGTAGGCCATCATCCGGATCTCGGGTAGGCGGTAGCTTGACTCGAACATTCTTAACAATTGTTCTAGTGATTCTTGGGTTATTGGCACAAAATTCCTTCCTAGTCGCTGTGCCGTAGTGCGTAGCAGCCTCATTGCAGCAAGTTGGACATCTGGAAATACCGCCCATAGTTCATCTCTCTCCTCCCGGCCAACGGCCAAATTTATATGAACCGATGTGGTCTTTTCTTTCCCCGGAATAGGGGGCATTATTGATGATATCCTTGTAGTGATGTCGACAATTGTGCTGATGGGAATCGTTACCGCCGTTTTTGTGTGGCAGCGAATGTAGTCACCAATGAAATCGAGTAAGCCAATCATTCTTTCGCTACCCGCATAGATGCCGGTCCAAGGGGGTAACTGTTCCGAACTACTACTGCCACCTTGAGGTTCTTTGTCGAAGTCCACTCGTTGTGGCGCCGGGCCTGATACGTGGCCCGGCGCCGGCTCCCAGCTTTCCTGGACTGCTCGAAACACTTGGTCCGCTGTAGAATGGAAGGTCTTAATAACTCCATCTAGATGTTTTGCCCATTCGGTAGAGTCTCCGCCTTTCACAGCTGTCATGTGTAACCTTATCGCAAGACGTCGGCTGCTTGCCTGCAAGGAAGTTGGTATTATTCCACCATCCGAGATGGTCGGGGAGATATATGGTCGCGTCTCAGCCCTGATTTTGGATGCAAATTGACGCATAGTAGTAGGATAGAGTGGGATTATAGTTGACAGGGCCTCGAAGATGGTCTCGATAAGGCTGTTAGGTGCCTTGGCGGCCTTACTAGACAAGGGAGGCTTTAGGATCTGGAGACACGCCGTTGCAAACGTGGGAAGATTAGGCGTAACAATCTCTCGCACCAATGTCGGGTACGCATGCATCAAAGAGTATATTTTCACCAAAGTGACGACACACAGATCCTTAATGACCGCAGGGTCTTTTCTCTACTTTCTGTGAGTAGCTTTACTAATACTATAGATGGTGAGCACTTACTTGAAGGACAGATAAGAGTCCACGGACCCATGACTCAGACGTTCGAAGGCATTCCCAGCCGCCGGTCTCTATAGCGGCTTTGACTAGCGCAACTCCGACGAAACGACCTTGGACAGTTCGGCTATTCAGTAATGCGGATATTTGAGTCTTGAGTTTATGAACGAGGATGGCTGATTCAGAGGAACTCTCAGAAGACTTCGCTTCCTGCGGCTTTGATAATGGCTCCTGGCAACGTAGTAAATCCTTGAGGAGCGAAGGTAATAAAGCTGGAAGCTGCTCTACCTTGGCTACTGTCAATCTCCGGCAGAGGTTGCGTAGCTCAGGGGGAAGCGCAGCAAACGCCATGATTTGAGAGTTTCCTCCTTAACCAGGGGCCTTGCTGACCAATTGATTGCTTGAGATCCGAAGGACTTCGGATTCTTTGAGTGACGGGTCTTAGAAACCGGTATGCTGAGCCCTCTTCCCAGGGACCGAGTGGGTTGGGTGTCTTGGTGGTAGCTCTGGCTACTCTCAGACTCAGAAGAGCAATTGAATTTAAGGTCAACTTCCACACACACAATGATGTATAGATTTCGTATATGAAGATTATAATGGAATAGGTGACTCAAATAAGCTCGTCGACAAATAATACATGTCAAATATTATATCAACGTTTAGGAAGTTTATACAAAAATAATGAAAACTCACCATGAGAATAAATTGAAGCTCGGGAACATTTTGTTATCGATTAACTTTTTGGCGGGTCTATGCAGTTAGTCGCAAACTTTCAAGTGCTTGGCCAAGATCGGACTTTCCTTTATCTTTTAAGTGGGTACTAATACCACATATATGCATTATTGAATGTACTTGGGAAAGAAAGGAAATAAATGGATTTATCGAAGCCAGGATGACATACTTGAGTACTTCCCCTGCCTCGCCAAGTTATGTTTAATTTGTTGGCCGCGACGACTATTTCCACTCTCAGGGCCATTTATTTCCATACCAACCTGACCCTGGGTATAAGTCCCGACAGTCTGGCCCATATGACGCTTATGATACTCATATAACTCTAGCAAAACGCAACCATCATCAAACGGCCGAATATGATATTCGAGAGTCTCATTGGTCAATAGCGCGTTTGCTCACACCTCGATCGTCAGGATGAGTGTATGTTGCCCTCCTTTTCCCTCCCCTTTTTGGACCCCGTAGCTATAGTTACTCATTCGGACTCTGTAGAAATCGGGCAAGGTAGCGCAATACTTAGGTCGATTGGAAGATGCCAGATGCGATGGTAAATGGGATGATGTGCCGGAGCTTGTGAGGAAGGTCCGCAAACATGCCACCGACAGGTTATGTACGATTCCAGTGCGCTCACTTCCTTTGACCGAAAGCCATATTCTAATGCGATGACATATTCCCAGGCCTCACAACGACCGCCGAGACCGAATATGCCATTATAAAAGCTTCTCAAAAGCAGACACCCGATTCGAGACCTGCAACGGCCGTCTCTTCTAAGGATTTAGATGTCGCCCAGTTGATACCCAGGTTGCTTAGTGCTATCGATGCCGAGACCTCGTACCCTGAAGACAAATATCAAGCCCAGGTTTGCGTTGGATGGCTCCACTGGACTGTTGGCGAATACAGCCATGCGTCTACCCGGTTACCACAGAATCTCGACAGTGAGCTCGATCAGCCGAGTGGTGTGTCGGAATGGACGCGAGTATGTTCACTCAAGGCTGCGTATTTGAAGGCCAATTGCCTTGCGAGAAATGGCGAGAGTGTCCCAGCACTTAGTATCTTCGAATCAGCACTGGTCTCACTATCGCATGTATGGTCAGGGCAGAAGGGTCGTAAGCAGCTGCGGTTCTGGGCAGAGCTCTTTCTAACCGAATTCTGTATGCTGCAAGCCCAAGCCTTAGAAAGGGGCGAGAAGAGTCTTGAAGACCCAAACTCTTTAGCACCGTTTCGTTCCTGGGCGAAATACTGGGAGGTTTCCAAAGCGCAGGGCTCACCTCTTGTCGGCGGCTACGGCTTTCGTGGGGCCGTGCCGAGGAGGAGAGTGTGGAACGAATATTACGCCGCCATCTCGGGCATCCTCCAACAAGACTTGCCGTTCCCTACGGGTTTCGTTAACGCCACCAATGCATCATCGGCCAGAAATCAACTTCGGGTGGAGCTGAAAAAGGTCGAGACCACTTATGAAGGACTCCTTCTAAGCGAAACTTCTTTCCCACGAGCCGACGAACAGAGGCAGGAAATGGAAGACTTCGTGGCGGCTGTGATGAGGAATTGGAGCGTGCTGAGCGGGCGCGACTGGCACGAACAGGATCTTGGTCCGGGGGGCAAAGAAGGTCTTAGCCGTGGCATATTAGATATCCTATATCGGGCTGCAACAAAAACGTTCCATTCCACCGCTATATTACGGTACTTATTCACGGTTCACCTTTCAGTCGCTGAGTTCGATCTAGCTTTCCATGCCTTCGACTCATACCTAGAGATTGTTAAAAAGGGGAAAGCCCGCGTCGACAAGACTGGTCATCCAGAATCAAGTCTTGACGATGACGCGACAATCTTGGAGACCATTTCTCAGGCCGTCACGGCCCTCTGCAAATACGGCTTCCAGGATGCCGCGGGAAAAGCGCACGACCTTGGTGTTGAATTAGAAGCAATGTTACAAAAGTTGCCGGCACCACTCCCTAACGCGCAGGATAACATCACAACACTAGAGGAGGAGGATGGCAACGGTGTCATACTACACCCGAGGATTTCGTCTCGAATATACGCTTTATCATGGCAGGCTATTGGCGTTTCGCAAGCTCAGTGGTCTCGAACGACGTTCGATGCAGCTATACGAACAGAAACTCAAGCCAAGGCCATCCGAAGTTTCCAGAAATCATTGTCACCAGAAAATGGGAACCCTACGGATGTTAGAACGCTGTTCACTCTTGGTCTACTCTTAGCAGAGCAGCGAGAGTTGACCGCAGCCATCGATATTGTCAAAGCCGCACTTATGTCGAATAAGAAGACTGGGGATCAATTTCCCGAATCCGGATCATACTGGCGGGAGCGCCTATTAATTCCATTATGGCACCTCCTTGCGCTCCTCCTGAGTGCGAGGCAAGATTTTATAATGGCTGCTAGAGCTTGTGAGGGGGCTTTCGAGCAGTTCGACGACCCAGCAGTCCTATTTGGCTCAGAAGATCTTCAAGGTGCGTTTCGCAGCGAACATCTTAACGAGGTGGAAGCTCGGAACGAAAAGACTCATCATGCAAAGGGGCTCGTGGACGAAATGGATGATCTCGAAAAAGAAGGAATGATTGAAGTGAAAATGACGCAGCTTGCTCTTCTGGAGCTATTAGAGGGACCAGAAGTTGCGGTCAATGCAAGTCACGAGCTCTTGGTCCTATATACTCGATTGTTTGGCGGCCTTCAACAAAAAGCCCCTACGACCCAAAAGACTGCGCCAGAAGTTCCGAAAAGCTCAGCCGGTACAATCAGAAGTCTTCGCGGCAGCATCTTTGGCACCAAGTCGGATAGAACGTCCCGTAATCCCGGGCCAATCGGCACCGCAGAGAGCAGGGCGTCGACCGCCTTGCCAGAGAGACCTCAGACCGCCCGGACACCGGTGAGCACCGCTACCACAGCCCCCACTATTCATGTTACGAAGGAAAATGGCGAGGCTGAGGATACTCGACGATCTAGGAGGTCGTCGAGCGTCCGGGAGCGACGTAGCGACTCAACAAGGCGAAACAGCTTAAAAAAGCGAGAACCGAGTGCTCAGCCACGACGGGCCTCCAGTAGTGGAGGTGGGCCTCGCGCTTCCACTGTCGTTGATGGTGAAGACTTTTATACACCAATGGTAGACGGGGGAACGCATGGGCGAGCAGACTTCTTCGCATGGAGCAGTAAAAGCGACCTATCTAGACAGCAATCATTCTCCAAGGGCCGTGGATTACTCCGGTTTGATTCGTCTGCCTCCTCAACCAGGGCTTCTGCGGCGGGTTCTGAAAGCCTGGTTCTTGATTCACTCTCGCCACCCGGTGCATTAACCATAGTGCAATTCCCGAAAGATCAAGTCAAACGACAGAGGCAGACTATACTCGTTAGAGTATGGTTAATGATCGCTGCGTTCTATCGTCGTGCCAAAATGTACGGCGATGCTAAAGGTGCAATCGACGAGGCGAGAAAACTGGTCGACGGTCTAGAAAGTGAAGTTGCTAAAGATACGAGCGGGTCTATAACTCTACGGGATCCTGGTTGGGGTGGGAAAAAATCTGTCGAGGAACTTTGGGGTGATGTTCATAGCGAAGTACGAGACCCAAAAATCTTTACGTGGTATTTACTGACATGACGCAGATGGGCTACCTTGCACTCTCTGAAAGTGCCCCTTATATAGCAAGGGACTATTTTGAGGAGGCTCTGATGTACCATCCAGATCACCCTTCCGCTATTGTTGGATTATCCAATATTCTCCTTGATATATACAGCGAGGCGCTTCTGCCACCTCCTGCAATCCCCAGTATTGTCCTACCGGATAGTCAATCAACAAATCTGGCCCCAAGTCCCCCCCGTCAAAAGACCAAGAGTAACCTTCCCAACGTACGGAACACCCCGACACTCCCGTCGACACCACTGGGGCTCGGAATCTTAGACTCGCCACCACACAATATTGCTTCTGTCCAAGAGTCAAACGGCGCTTCAGCAGAAGAGCTCCCAGCCCCCTATAAAGCAGTTTCTTTGCCTCTTGTTGATCGACTTGCTGCTCGAGACAGGGCGTATGGATTACTGTCCGGCCTCACCAAACTAGGCACAGGCTGGAACTACTCAGACGCATGGTTCGCCTTGGCTAGGGCACACGAAGATAGCGGACAGCTCGATAAAGCTAAAGAAGTGCTCTGGTGGTGTGTCGAACTTGAAGAGGGAACGGGCGTCCGTGAGTGGAATTGTGTTAGTGCCAGCGGTTATGTGCTGTAGGGCTCCCCCACCACGACGAAAGCGCTCGATCGCGAATATGATGCGTATCTATCAGAGGATCAGGCCACCATTAACCTCACCTACCTACCTACAAAAATTTGGCGACCAAGGAGATTCAACGGGGATAACTGGCGTGGATGTCAATGTTGACTTACCCCATCTTTTCAGCTGTTTTAGAACCACATCTTTCGTGCAGTTCTTCGCCCCTAGACCAGGATTGATACCCTTCATGGCGTACTTCATTCTCAGAATTAGTAATGATATATAGACTCTAAATTCAAAGCTGGTCCCTGGTCATCTGCGGTTGGAATTCCGCATTAGCTTTGAGCTCACAATGTCTAGTCCCTTCTTATTCATAAAAGTCAATTCTGACACCAGTATGATTCAAGAAACTGGAGATAGGACTTATGCGAATGGTTTCGAGGGAATAGAACGGATATTTCGGTAAGCAATGAGGGGTGGGCAATTAGTGAGCATAGACCAAGGTTTCGAACTAGAATCGTAGACATTTCGAATCTGAGAGAATCATTCGAAAATCGGAAGGATAGGCCAAATTATCCTCTAAAAGCTGATTCTCATATAGTCGCGCATTCCTTATTGTCCTTATTGTCGATCTCCTGTCAGACTTACCTCACCCTGCAGTCTGGCGATATAGATAGAGGGCGGATGAAGAAGTTCGAGATCGAGCCCAACTCTCTGGATATTGAAGACAGGGTCTCTCGTTATTCTAAAACATATCCACAGGGCAGACAGTGACCTCACTCACATAGACTAACAACTTTAAATATTAGACGGATGCACCGGGAAGCTCGTCCATGCCCTACACTTGGGTAATTACTAATTAATCATCCCCATCCAGACCGTGGCTACGGAAGTTAATTTCGACGCTGGATGCCACGGCCCTGGACTTGGTATCTTGGCGTAACGGCACGCCCTTGCCGCTGGAATGGTGACGATAAATTAGACCATAGTGTCGATGTCTTAGGAATCTTTATGGACTGGGTAGGTAAGCAATTATACGCGTGCTCCACACTCGCGAGCTATCGCGCCCTGGATACCTCTACGATAATTAACCATTCCATCATTATGAACTCTTCAAGCTTAGGACAGCGTCGCGTCATATCATGTTATGTGCGGAGAGTATGGATCGATCTAGCCAGGTCGATACACATGGCGCCCTTAGTAATGGATTATGGGATATCGTGTCGTCAACAGCGAACTCAAACATTCCCCCGTATGGGCGCGAAGGGGCGAAGGCTGTGCTACGCGCTCTCCCGGTCCTAGCTACTGACGGCTATAAGATACCTCCTTGTTCTCCTCGGAGGCGTTCTCGTTTTCCTTCCAAGTCTCATCAGTACCACGATCATCGCCTCTACCATTACTATAACCGGCAAACACTTCATCCTAAATCATGCAGATCCACAAGTCTCTCCTCGCAGCCGTCCTGCTCCTCGGCTCCAACGTCCTGGCCGCGCCGGCGGCAGAAGCCGCCGTAGCCCCCGTTGCCGAACATGCCGCGGACGTGAGTCTTTCTTACTATCCTACTCACACAGACTTTTCATCATGATGGCAATACTAATCGACTACCGTATATATATAGACCAACGCCCAGATGATGGCTCGAGGCTCGGAAGACCTCAAGGAGGAACACTACAGACACAAGAACGGACACCCGCACAACCATGAGCACGGGGACGTCGACGGCAAGGCTAAGGACCACTTGCGCCCGGAGGAAGAGAAGCATCGTGGCCATGGCGGCGGCCACCATCATGGTGGTGGTCATCACGGCGGTGGCCACGGTGGCGGCTACGGAGGACGTGGTGGAGGATGGGGAAAGAGAGACGAGGAGTCTGGCGAGGAGACTCAGGAGACCCAGGAGAATGAGAACGGGAAGGAGGACTGGCGCCATCATCATCACCATCATAAGGGTGAGGGCGGAAAGGGTGGTGGATGGGGTTGGGGCGGCAAGCACGACTAAGTCTTGATGTCTAAGTCAGGGGTTGAGTAGGTGGTGATTGTCTGTACGATGGTGTGGTTGGTCGTTCTGATTGTCAAAATTATCTGGTATTTCGCACATGTCATATTACTTCAAGTAATGCAAATTTGGTCCCTCTCTGTTCAAGTATCACTATCCATCTCAATCACGAGATTTGACGATGTTTGAATAGTCTACATGTAGGTAATTAGCAATTGTCAACTCGTGCTTTGTAGTCCAACTACCATGTACCGGTATGTGAGTGTGATGTACACCTCGTCTGGTTGAACATTCTGAAGGGTCATGCTATTACACGTGTATGTATACGCGACAACGTATTTTCGAATATACTCCTATGTTTGTAGATCTAAGTATGATTGGGTATACTAAACTTGGCGGGTGTTGAATGCGTCACCGTACACATGGTATATGCAACATCGAATATGCAACATTTCCCCAAACTCCCCATAGTTCATTGTATCTTTATATAAAATGGGTAATTGAATAGCCTATATAGGTAAGTACCTGCATTAGGCATCTCACGTTCGAAAACAATAAGGGAAGGCGATGCGACGTTAAGTCGGCAAAGTTAGGCAGTCGTGCGTCGTTGAGTTACACCAGATCTAAGTATAGGGGGAGGTACCTGCCTTACCGTGCGAAGTGCCCACTATAATTAATTGAAAAAAACGCCAACCACGTGATGACTAGGAGTACATCCACCCTCCCTCCTTATTGTTCCCATTGTCCAGTTGTTTCTATTGTTCGTACCGTATCATTGATTATTCCCAACTTCTACGTGTGCGAAAACAAGCCATTGTTACGAGCTACGAAAACGTGTTCTTGGTGCGATGGAACGCCCGTGAGACATAGCCACGCTGGTCTCCTGTTTATATTTTTTCTCCTCTCGTTCCGCGTCTCGACTTGTATATACCGAACTTACACCGACGTATTTTTTTCCCTTTTCCTCTTTGAGCCTACCAAGTACTAGAGTTTATCGGAGAAGAGATACATACAACTAGAACGTATAGAAAGCATGGCAGCCCCCGGAGACGGAGCCGAAAAGCCGGACTCCCTAATTAGTGCGGACGACGGGCGGAAATACTGGGCGGGCATCGATGCCGACGTCAATGGCATGCTAGGCGGTTATCCGGCCGTCTCACGTGTCGACCTCAGGGGCTCGAGGAGTTTCCTCGCTAAGCTGGGTCTGGGCCGCACCGGCGGCGTTAAGGGTATACGACGAGCCTTGGAAGGCGGTGCAGGGTACGTCTTTATTTATTTTGAACCTTCAATTTCTATTTTTGTTTCCGTTCCTCCATCTGTATATGTACAATTTTCCCTTCCCGTTCGTTGTGTTACGTTCTATTTTCTCCCCATCTTCTTTCCCCGCCCCAATCCTGCCGTCCTGCATGGTGTCAGTCTACGCGCCGGGCACCTGCAGGAAGAATGCGGTAGAAATGAGGAGGTGGCGGCGGAGAATGCGGGTGCACTTGTAGGTAGGACGTGTTTGTGTGGCTGACGCCGTCGCAGGATCGGACGCATAACGCAGGGCCTCCTCTTGGAAATGGCGGAGACCGTGGATGTAGTCGAGCCGATTGCCAAATTTACCGCGGCGCTTGAGGGCCTGCCCGGCGTAGGCCGTATCTATAACGTCGGTCTGGAAGAGTGGCGACCTGACGATGAGTCCGTTGACTACGAATACGACTTAATATGGAACCAATGGTGCCTGGGCCATTTGACGGACCAGCAACTCGTCGCGTATCTACGGCGATGTAGTGGAGCGTTGAGTGTTGATGATAATGGGAAGACCAAGGGGGTCATAGTCGTCAAGGAGAACATGAGCACGTTCGGGCGGGACCTATTCGATGAGGTTGATAGCAGTGTTACGAGGTAAGTTCCATTCGGTGTGGAGTCGCCTCCTCTTTTTTCTCCCTCGGCTTCCGTTAGATGAGCACATTACTGACGATGATACATTAGACAAGATGAATCGTTCAGGCGTATCTTTGAGGAGGCTGGATTGCGTATCATTAAGACGGAGATACAACACGGCTTCCCGCATGAGCTATACCCCGTGCGCATGTACGCACTGAAGCCCAAAGAGGGTTAGCTAGATCAATGAATAATAAGTAAAAATTCCTAATATTTCGTTGGTCTCGGGAATGCTGGCCTTCTCGTCCCAAGTGGTGTGATAATGTTAGAATTTCTATATCAGTTGCATTTTTGTCTACTTCCCGGTCTAGCCATAACATTGATCTGGTTACCGTATTTCGAACTTCAAGGTTCCGATATCATCACTTAGCTCAGCTTGAACAGGAAGGGCTTCAATCCGGTCACGCCAACATCAACCTTGAATAGCGCGCCGCTGAGCTCGACCTCCTCGGCCGTGCCCTCGCCTTCCTCCATACCCGCGGTCGTGATGAACAGCTCGGTGCCAACGAACTCGGTGCAGGTGATACACTTAGTAGGCAGGTGTATCTCGCCGACGAGCTTCCCCTCGGACGAAATCTTAAGCACACGACTCTCGCCGTATACGGCCTGCCAGAGGCTACCCTCGGCATCGACGCGGAAGCCGTCGGGTTCGCCAGGGCCATCATGCACGTAGAAGGGGCGTTCTCCGGCCACGTCGCCGGTCTGCGGGTCGTAGTCGAAGGCGTAGATGGTGCGCTCGGTCGAGTGCGTGAAGTACAGCGTGCGCCCGTCGGGGGACCACCCCACCGAGTTGGGAATCTTGACCGGGTGCCGCATGGTCCGCGGCGGCTGTGCCCCGTCGAACAAGTACACGGAGCCTAGGATAGGGGAGCGGGTTGGTTAGCTTGGCTCGCATGACTTGCACAATCCATGTAGATAGAGATTGAGATTCCCACCTCTCCGCGCGTGCGGGAGAGATTGCTCAAGAATGGATTACGGTGAACTAGGTAGGAAGACCGGTTTTTTTCTTTTCTTTGCTTTGCTTTTGCTGCTGCAGCCCACCGTCCACGCATGCATGTACTTACATGCGTGCGTGGTTGCGTGGTGCATAGGTAGGTAGCAGTAATAATTGTAACGTATAAGACGCGGCAGATATTTCCCCGACCTCGCTCTATCCCCGGTTCCCTCCCCTCCCCCCATCCCGGAGGGAAATCCGGTATGTGGTAAGGAAGGATATAGAGGGCTCGGCGCAGGAAAAGGGAATGAGGAAATAAGAAAAATACTAGGCAAAATACGACACCGGTATGCCCTTCGTAGAGAGCCCTATGCAGGGACCGCCTTAATGATAGAGGACCCATGGAGAGATATTGGTCATGAGGCGTGCGAAATGAGATGGCGGCCGGGATCCGCTTCCCGCGGTTCCTCCCCGACGTAACCCTGAGGGGGTAAGGTGACCAGGAGAAGGAAAAAAAAAAAAAAAAACTCTTTTCTTCGGTGCTGGTTCTTAAAGGTAGGCATTATGATAGAAGACGAAATATCCAATATCACAAAGTAATAACAACGACGGCTATAACAATAATAACAATAATGATATAAATAAGAGTCACACCACCCCAACTCACCTTCAGCCTGCAGATCGTGCCCGAAGTCGGTCATGCTGCCGAGCCAGAAGCGGCCGTGCGGGTCAACGGCGCCGTCGTTGCTGCGCAAGCGCTCGTTGTCGCCCGCGTCGTCGAAGCGCGTGAGGTACTCGTATGTGCCGGCGCGACGGTCTAGGATCGCCAGTCCAAATTTGACGCCGATGAGGATGCGGTCCTGCGGGTCGACGCCGTCGATGTCCGCCGTGACCGTAACAGGCGTGTCGAGCTGGATGGTCTGGACGGATGCGGAGTCAGGACCGGGGGCGGGGTCGTTGAGGTCTAGGACGTGCACCCGCTTCTTCTTGATGTCGACGAACCGCAGCCGGTTGGTGGCCGCCTCATAGTACGGGCCCTCGCCCAGCCCGCAATGTAGATTCAGGTACGGCTCCGTGACGCGCCATTGCTGTAATTCGGCGGACATGATTGCTGAGTTCCCGTATCTTTCCTTAGCTGTTTTTTTTTTCTTTTTTCTTTTTGGTTGGGCTGCTTATCTGCTTGTACTGTAGATCTATTTCCCTTGCTCGGTTGGTTGCTTACTTTGCTAAGCGCGTTGCTTAATGAGAGACTTGCCGATGGATCAATGTCTCGGGATTCGAAGCAAGGGATTGTGGCTTCACTCGTGCCGAGTCGGGAGAGTTTTAGGCGGGACTCGGATCGGGTCCGTTGTTCAACTAAGTGGTTGTTAGTCTTTATTTTGCGTTAGTGTGTTCAGTGTTCAGTCCTTCCAAAGTCCTAACGTTTCTAGAGTTGCACATGCAACACTGTCGAGAACCGTCAAACAATATTCGTGACCACGACCATAGCCATATTTGAGAATTTTAAGAACCGGCAACAAAAATCAAGTTGTCTTCGTGTCATGGTCGAAGCTATTAGACGATGCCATTAATTTTTACGGGATACGGGCCTAGTAGCCGCGAGGTGAGTGTTAGACGCCGAATTCCTCGTCTAATTGCCCTGTAGCTCAAATTTGACGAGTCTGATTCTCGGGCGCTTTCGGTCGAACCGCGCCGATTTTGAACTCTCTCATGGCGGCTATTTCTACCAACCCAATTCTTTCCGTCGCTTGACGGATGGGTGTGGCCCGTCATCGAATACGACGCACACCTATATACGCCCGTATATACTTATAAGGAAGGTAGCGCGACTTTGCTCTACTCTAACTAAAGGCTGAATTGAAATGACGACGACGCGAAAGCCATCACACTTAAGATGGCTTGCTGCACGGGAACAGCTAACGCCATAACTCCATGCAAGTTATGACAACTCCATGAGGTCGACGTGTCTACTCCACTTTGAAAGACGTACTCAGATCTCCCTGTCAATACCTGTTCATGCAAGGCACGAAATCTCCATCCTCGTGATTAGTATCGGGATAGAGAGTCAGTATGCCGCCACATAGTAATTGCGCAGTTCAATCCGGCCAACTACTTAGCTACATGGCCTTTTCTGGACTGATACCAGCGGAGTAATTGCCTAGAACAGCGACTATAAGGTCTCAGTTACGAAGCCGGGTTTACTCCCACGCATGTAGAATCCTTATTCAATAAATCTTTTTTTCTGGGTTTGTGACCGCTTGTTTGCGAATCACATGGATCCACGACAACTAGGTCGCGTGGGAGAAGCTATTTGGTTGTAGATAGAGGACGGGGAAGCGGATCATGGGTGCAGGTAAAAGGAGGCAAGGTTATGAGTTGGAAACTTGTCGGTGTAGGCATCGTCAGCGAACGGATTTCCCTTTGGGACGACTCCAAGTCCACTAGTTAGTCTTGTGTTCACGAGAGCTCCGGGCTTCGGGCGCATCGTACATGTATGTATGCAAGATGCACCCCCGTCAAGAAAAAATCCGACAAGTAGCCACGTCTTTTTGTCTGCGAAGACGGTGACGCCTGGGGAGACGGACTTGGACTCGTTGGCCAAAGATGGATGGGGCTAAGACCATTTAGCTGAACGAGCTAAGACTAGAAAGAGAGAGAGGTCGATTTGTGTGGACTCGAGCCGTTCCGCGACTATCTGAAAGACTAAAGCCGCCAAATCGACGAACCACATGATCATAGACTGATGCGGGTAAGTCTTCCAGAATCCATCCACCCCATGCTAGAGAAAAGGAAAGAAAATCAACCAAAGGGAAGGGAAGTAGAAAAGAGCAATAGACACTGTCTATTATGAAGTTATAGGTAATAAATGACGCGCGGGCAAGGTCCACTTGGTCTCTGCAATTACGATGGTTGGCTGTACACCACCGGAATCCTTGTCGAGCTCTTAGCGGCGGTGATTGATCGATTATGTTTTTTTGGGGCTTCGTAATAATAGCTTCAGGTACTAGGTAGACCAGATCCCCGTACATGTAGACGGTACCGATTGTCTTCGACAATCTATGTATCACTGCATCGGCATTGATGACGATGACAATAATGGTGATACTATAGGATGAGTACATATAAATATAGGTGCCTTTGTAGTACCAGTAGCACTAGAATCGTTCAGCTGTGGGGGTTTAGCGTCGAGAAGGCGTGTCGGCCATGTGTCGACAAGACATGAGGAAGCGGAATTGTAGAACTCGTAACCTATGGATGTAGTGGTACTGTGTATGTGGTGGTACATGGCACATACATAGCACATACCGTTGTAACATGTTCCTATATGTACCAATGGTCCGTATAAGGTAACCCGATTGCGAGAGTGGATTGGTGGTTCACCGCTGATGCTAATGTCGCCTGGGGATAGGGATAGCGATCATCTGGACCTGTATGACACCTATTCGCACCTGGACCGGTCAAAATTAGTGAACCACATAGTACCTCGTACCCCCCCGGTCCTTCGAAGAGTGGGTAAAACATGTGTGTGAAAGGTGACAGCTCGTTTTTGCGTTACATTGCGAAGCCCTGGAAGCCGGGGCAAGGCTGGGTCACGAAGCCTTTTTCTTCGGAATGGGTACTCGTACTGTACTATGTAGTGTACCATAGTAATGTTTCGACCCCTGTTCCCCGAGCTTGCAGCCTGCAGTTCATTAGCTGCAGCTGTGCTCTGCATGCCATACATGATACATTTTCCAGAATCTGGTGAGAATCTCCAAGGGAAACACGCGAAGAACGGTCCCCCCAATCCCCCAATTGCTAATCTCCAGATCCAGATACGGACCACTCGGCAGAGAGGGGACCAGTCCAGACTGCTGGGTAACTTAAATGACGACCTAGGACTTTTGCTTTTTCATTTTTTATTTCTCAACACCGTCCCGTGAGCAAGGCGTACATACATGTACCATATGCCGCTGTTATTATAAGAGCCTAAAACTTTGGTTAGTGGGTGTCTACATATAAATAACGATACCTACCTCCCGGCAAGTATTATATTGCATTAATTAGCGTAGCTGATAATACCAATTATGAGACACTTAATAATTTCCTAGACGCCTTGTGTAGGTATTCGTGCTTAGACTGGAAGGAGTTTCCCAACCGGTTACGAAATTGCCTCGGCGTGAATTTGGGAGGCTTTGTTAGATTCTTACTACATACTGTAGTAAACTGTCCCAAAAGTATTGGATCTTGAGTGTCTAGCTGCTTATGGTGAGAATCGTATGACGACTAAGTAGGAAGAATCATTGACCGTTCGGCTTCCGGAACCCGCGTCTCCATTCGGAGTCGAAGGACGTCATTCTCACTGGTGGCGGAGCATGGAAACCATCTCATTGACCGTCGCTGACATTGAAAATATCGCAGGCTACAAGGCTGCGGTGAACCATCCAAATCCACAGGAAGCCTCTGTTGTACTGTACTGTACTATCGACATTAGTGGCAGCTCGTGTGAAGTACCTTAATAAAGTCCCCGAGTCGAGCGAGGTACCGTGCCGAAGCTGGGTTGAATATGACCTGTAACAAAAGCATTCTTTGCAGAAGCCAATGTAATGAAACGAGATAGCCTTAGCTGACCCCGATGACGGGATATGCAAATTACTTCATTCCACGATGCCTCGGGTCTTGTTCCTGCATTGAATACGGGCAGCCCGTCATATTCTCCGAGTGCGTAAGAGGGCCAGGGGAGCTCATATTAAAAAGTAAATGAGAACCAGGGACAAGACCATCCGAAATATGAATTTACGACCTTGTTTTGCTGCCATCATATAACGTCTTATTTCCTTTTCGCCCTGGGGTATCGACTCCCTTGTCTATCGTCATCGTTGAGAATATCGGGTCCTTTTACCACGTCGTTGTGATTGATCGACCACCAATTTGGCTGGAAATGGAGAATGCAACACATCAATAGACATAATAGTAATATGAAAGATTGGCCACAAGTAGACATGTGTGACTGGTCTGTACGGAATTCATGATAGTAATCTGCAGCCCCGGCTGCCCAGTCGCGTTTCTTTTTTGTTGTCCCCCGGCATACGCCTTGTCATAATTCGTGGTAGTTTAGGTACTGACGAAATGTCGGACACCACCCACCCACGTTGCCACGAGGTTTCAAAACCACCGCCCTGTTTCGTAGAAATTCTCGATTTGGAACAGCGAGGACGCCACTCAGACTTACTCGGGGCCTAGGCCTGACAGGGTTTAGGGCGTGGCTTTCTATCCAGGCTGCTGGGTTGAGAGCATCGAAGATGATCCTTGCGCTTACGGGCCGCCAAACAGAACGTTGTAATTTCGCGCGACAGACCTCTCAATCGGCCTGGAGCGTGTGGTGCGTTCCCTTGGCCGCATGGTAGGCCGCAGGCGGCAGGGCCGAGGTACCTCATGTACTTGATGTTGTATGCAGCTGTGTACGCATGTCGACCGGGACAGAGGTGGTCTCATCACACGGCGGCAACATGAACCATCCCATGGTGATTGCAGAACTCGCAGGTTCCCGTACATCATAGATGGCCTAGCACAGACATGGCACATATGCATAAGCAGAATGCCGTGGCCCGCGAGCCCGAGTCCCGGAATACACACATGCAGAGCGTGTACTTGTGTACTCATTCTACTCCAACGAGCACACCTTGATCGAGTTCCTTCCTTTTACCGAGCGATGCTTTTGCGGATTCGGGCAGCCATCAAGATGCCAAGAGAAGACCCTGGCATGACCACCCAGTTGAATGCGACGATACACAGTCCCTTGCCGGCCGGTTTACCGCCAAAGAAAAAAAAAAAAAAAGAATAAAGTAATAAGAAGTACCCGTAGTCGACTACGGAGTTGAGCTGATGGGAAAGTGATGTCCTGGTCTCGGAAAGTCGATGTGACGCCCCCAGATTTACAAGCTGTTGCATCTCACGTAACTTATGCCGTGTTGCGTTGTGTGCGTTGTCAGGACGGAGAAGCATCCCAAACAGCCGCGAGCCCTAATCAGGGTTGTTTCTGCGTTTCTGTGTTTTTGCTCCTCCCTCTCCTCACTTACTCCAGCACATAAACCTCCCTCAGATCAGCAATAGGCTTCGACGCATCCGCCCCCGTAAATGACGAGCCAGCAAAAATGTTACAGAGTAGCTGTCCGCGCGCTTCGGCGATCCTTCTGCGGTGTTGGTCATGCTGACATGGCTGGCATGGTGGCTTCGGTCATTATTACTACTGAGACATGGCCCTTGCGGTTGGGCTGGAATCCCCAACCGGGTCGCACGTTGGTACCTGATCGCTTGATCGCTTGATCTACCCACATACTGTATGTACTTGGAGTACTCGATGTAGGTATTGCAGATGCATGTATGTCAGTCTGATAAGCAATAGAAAGAGAGAGAAGGGAGTATATATGAGTGTACAATATGTATAGTATCATGGATGTATGTATATGTATATGTATATGTATAGTAATGTAGGTCAGCGGCGATGAGTTGGAAGGATGAAAAAGTGTGAATCTCCCAAGATTAACGGCCCTGCCCTACATACCTAGTGGACGGGGTGGCCAGTACCCGAACGTCTCTTGTCTCAGTAATCTTGTATAGCTACAATGCTTATATAGAGGAGTATAACGAGACTTGAAGTATACGGTACTTGGCGTACCTACCCTGTCTACCAAACATTGAACTTTATTGCCCATTTCCCAGTTCCCATTTCCTGTTCTCTGGTAAGGTTCGGCTTACATACATACGGTAAGGTAGGTGCTTTCCTGACCCCATTTTTGAAAGGGCTGGGCTACGTTGCTGAACTAAGTGGGAAGGGCACGACGGTTAAGAGGGTCCTTCCCGCTTTCCGCGGGCGTGGACCAGCCAGAAATATTCAAGCATTAGTCGATGGATTTGGCGCTAGTAATAACTCGTTATGCCGCTATCGTTCCCTACTTTTTTTTTTTTTTTTAACCCAGCTACAGTATTTATTACTTCTGACATACATATACACAGCATTATACAAGCACAACACACACATAACGCACATACCTACCGATATATCTACATACTGGTATACAAATATACGTACTGATACATAGAATCTACCCACGCTTGCGTTCCCTAGCATGTTCCAATAAATACTCAAGTATCGTCACCCTCTCTGCTGGCTGGACTCGCCTTAAGCCTAACCCGGCTAGCTTTCATACCGAGCTAAAGGAGTGAAGCCCTCCGCTTCGTCACCACCAGTTACCAAGTAACGGTACTGACCGCCAATCTCCTAGTCGATCTCGGTTGTACCAGCATTTACTTCTACGTAGACGAGTATACGGCTGTTCCAAACAATGCTTGACCAGTTGGCATCAGACGAGTATTGCACACGTACATACAATCCATGCTCCTGCTTGCTGTAGAAGAAGTAGAAGCAGCTTTCCTCGAGTGACCGCTCATTGCTGGTCTGTGGTTATTTCACTTGACTCTGGACCCGGGGGGCCCAACTGACGTTTTCTTGGCTGGTCACGGCGGCTTGTCGATCATTTCCAGCATTGTCTTCTTATGAGAACAGTTTGGAGCGAGCGGAGTCTTTACCCGCCCACCTAGTCGACCCTCTAAACCCATTAGCAACCGCAGTGACTCCACCGGAGATCTCCATTTATCAACCCATCCTCTTTCGTGACGAGCCGTGATGAGCCGCGACCTATTAGCGGTAGAGAGACCACTAGTTCTGACCCCTTCTGGCTTCTAGGACTGATGGGCCATGCAGTAACACTACCGCTTCCGGTCGACGATAACCCTCACCCGCCGCTGGTCTAGTTTTCTAGTGCCGGAGACGGGGATGGCGCCTACGTCCTAGGCAATCTGATCTCAGCAACCTGCACCATGCTAACCTAGGGTTACCTGTCTAGTTTGAAAACTCCTTGAAGAAAAGCGACCGCCACAAGATACTACGACAGTAAGAGCCTCAAGTATGTACGGGTACGAGGAAATTTAACGCCTAAGGCATACAGGTACGGTTTAAGTACGGCTTTTACTACCGTTCCGCTCGTAAGTGTATAAAAGGTAGTTTCCGAGCAAGCTATGAGGCTGTTTCTGTCAGCTTCTTGAACGATTTCCTGGTTGACTTCTCATGTTTCGCATTGTTCTCCAAGCTGCATGTGTCAGACAAATCAGTCGTAGGGCTGCTTAGCTCTCAGCTCGTTAAGCTTTCGAACATTCGCAGAGCCGTATAGAGGTTCCTTAACGAACGCCCTGGTCTCAGGATCCTCATTACTTCCACAGCTCGCTGAAACTGATAAAAAAAGGAACATGCCACGGGGTGTACCTAGTCCACACTGCCCCCAACCTATGGATGTCAAGTCCTAAGCCCTGCCAACCAACGCGAGCCCGAACATGGGGCCCCTGGAGCTTCCTGCACCCCGGCCGCCGGCCCAAAATCATCCCCATGCTGGATCATGCTGGCTCCACCCTTCTTAGTCTCTGGCTTAACTTGTCTGATGATAAGGGCGGGCAGGTAGAAGCTTGGGGTTCTCTCATTGCCAAGAGAATGAAAGAGAAAATCGAATAGACGCGGCTTTGCTCGTGGCAGCTAGCCCAAGCGTGCAACTTGAACTTGGACTATTCAGAATGCTTACATAGTACATCTTCCGTCGTCATTCCTTTCATCCATCCCGAGTCCCTCATATTGCCGAGTACTTTGCCAGTGGGCAAGTGCTGAGCTTACTGCATCCCAAGTGACAGCTTAGCTGCCGGCGAATTCACGCAATCCCGGCGGAGACACCACATACGAACATCCAGTCCTTCCAGTTTCTTTGGTTAGGTCTACGGTTAGGTCTGCTTTTGCCATCTTCTTCGTACGTATCCATCCCAAGAAGCACGTACTATATCCCCTTACCAGCACGACTGTAGCTGTTTGTCTGCCCATTCGGGCCCCAGTGCTGCTCTAGCGTTGGTGGGTGCTTCGACCATTCAGTTGCTGCAGGTCTTTTGTGAGGGTCGTGAATGGTCGGCTTTGCTGCATCTCATCATTGGCTACAACCATCTTTTCTTGTTCCTCAGTTCTCGTTGGGCAACAGCTGATATACATCCACTAATTCCAGCCGCCACATGTCTGGGATATTTCTCAGAAATATTTTACCTCTGCCATCTACTTCTACTTTGAGTAGCGACTTCTGCTCCGGACCTGGCCTCCCCAACGCGACCTTGTAAGGACAACTAGTGATTCGGACCAGAGGAGCCTACTGGGACTTTTCCGCATATATATAGCTTGAGGATCTATCGAATAATCATCCAATACAAGAAGTAACCTCGAATAGCGTTACCACCTATACGCTCTTGGGTACGGGACAACTTAGATATCTTGAGCCATTACATCCCACCTGCGCAACCACTTTGGTGGTAGACGTGGTATATAGACTGAGCTGTCATCGTCCTGAACAATTCCTCTATCAAGAGTCTGTTACCAATCTGTCGCCGTGGCGGTCCAAAATTTCGACGTCCGCCAACCCTCCCAACTGCTCTCTACCCGCACGCCTGGCAACGGGAACGTGGGATCTCACCCGAATCGCCTAAGCAGCACTGAGCAAGCGGACGGCGAATCCGGTGGGGCGAGGCTAAACAGTAACGACACGAGAGCGGAATCCAAGCGGTATCAATTCGCGTCTGGGAGAGGCGGTCAATGTCTGGGTCCTCCGGACCACCTGCGTGTAGGGGAACCGGATCCGATGTCGCAGAGGGACCCTGCGTCACGATCTGCTTCACCTCGGACGTCTAGGTCTCCTCCGGCAGGCTCGAGCACGTCGCCAAATTCCCTTCAGTCAGATCCTCGGCGGCCTGGCAGTCACCCAGCCAACAACGGTCCATTGGAGAGCAGTGGTATTCCCCGAACTAATGGAGACTTGACACAATCGCTTCCCCAGAGGGGCTTTGGCGTGCGGAATATTCTAAATCCAGCGGAGACTCAGCCATCACCAACTGGAACTACTTCTTCGGTAGCGTCTGGACTATCTGTACATCATCTACATCAGAGTCCGAGTCTACAAAGTTCTACGTTCGAATCCAGCCCGACGGCTTCGCGGCCCTCGATGTTCCAGGGGCATGGGATGTCGAACCAGCAACCGACAAACCCGGCGGCTGCAAGCCAGCATCCGCTGGGACCACCATCAGCCGATCGTGGCTCGCCTGCATCGGTCCAATCTCATCCTGGTTTGGGAACTCGCCGAATCTTGACCCCTAGATCGCCTCGAGTCAGTGCCGCCGGGCACGCACCACCACCCCAAGCGTTGAGCGGTCCCCAACCCCACTACTATCCCGCTCCTCCGCCAAACCGAGGCTTTCCAGCTGAATATCCTCCACCAGGGCAACATGTTCAGTCACCACGAATCGGCGGACCTCAACCTCTCGCACCCCAGTTCGGGAGAGTTCACCCTGGAGTTGGCCCTCCGACTACTCTAGCACCACTATCGACGCCACCGCCTCGTTCACTTTCCCAACCAATTGTCAGCCAATTCAATGCCCCAGGGCAGGAACCACAGCAACAACAAGCAGGTCCTGGGAATCCGATCCGGCCTCATGCTTTTGGTCCAACTCCGCCGTACCCGACAGCCGTTCAACCTAGCAACAGAAGCTATCCACCTTCTCTCCCGGCAGGAGACTCGAGATGGTCAAGCGTACTCGGCAGTGCGGGTCAGGCTGGCCCATCGGGCGTTCGAGGCATGGTAGGAATGGACGGGCACGCAGCGATGAATGTTGGTGGCGAACCATTAATTGTCCCATTGGACATGTATAATGGATCAAAACAAGCTGACGAGAAGCGACAGCGAAACGCGGGCGCTTCTGCACGATTCCGTGCTAGGAAGAAAGACAAGGAAATACAACAAGGGATGAGAATACAGGAGCTGGAAAGTCAGAATCGCGAGCTCCAAAAAAGGCAACAGGAAGCAGAGAGCGAGAGGGACAGATATCGCAGCGATAGAGATCGACTTCGAGATATCGTCTACCGAACTCCGGGAATCAGCGATCTCGCTTATCAAGGACCTCCAAGTCCTCTTTCGACGAGAAGTGGTGGGTCTTTCGCAGAACGAAGCCCGCTAACATCTCATCCACCTGCGCTGCCAATGCCATCTTACGGATCTGCCGACCCTTCGACGGGCGAGAGGGCGGCACGACGACGCCGAACGGACCCTCAACTAGACTACAGCCCATCGTATGGCCCAACTCAGACTAATTTACCATCAATGTCCCAGCCAACTCATACTCCTCTATCGCAACCAGGAACTCCTTCGGCTATAGCTCGAACTTCGCGACTACCTCCTCTACGATTAGATCAGCCGGCCGGGACACCCAGCACCGGGCCATCTACATCGAGCACTCCAGTACAGAGCTACCCGCCGTATAAGCGGGAGCCCTATGAAACCGGCTGGGCGACGCGACCTAGTGGGCCACAGGATCCAAGCCATCAGCGCTAAGCACAAAGCTACGGGTTCGAAAAAGCCGTCATTCATTACTCTACTTTCGTTTTATCAAGCAAATACCTTATCCTATAATTAGTTTTTAATGTTAACTCCTCACTAGCAGAGAGGTGGAAGCGCTAGGGTCCTATATATCATTCGAGCATTGGACAAAAAAACGGTCTTTAGAGATTTTCGCATAGCTCGGGCAACCGACATTTCGGCGGGAAGGGAAAAGCCTCAAAGTTGTTGTTGCTTACATGGTTAGGTGTCAGGAACGAATACAGTTTGCTTTTATCAGTCACAAGCTTGCGGGCCCCCAGAACCGAGCTGTGCACCAGATGCCTCCCCTCCGTTATATATCCTTTCTTTTGTCCTGTCTACTCGCGAATTGCACTGGCTCATCGCCATACTACCGGGAATCGGGATTTGGCGCTTGTGGCTTATATATATACTACGTCTTTTCAGGGACATTGGGAGTTGGCTGCTGGGGTTGAGCAGGAGTTACGGTGTTTTTATTCTGTTTTGAAGTTTCTTTGAGGGAGCGTGGTTTTTACTCGATACCAAATTGCGAATTACAGACTACAACATACAGACACTCTCGTATTCACTTTTATGGATACCTACTCTAAATACCCAGCCGATCTTGTTGTCTACACGAGTTGGTATATAGTGGTGAGGAACAGGTATAAGGGAGGGGAAACATTTTCGGCTTTTAGCACAGTATACGGTCCCATACTACGGGGGAAGGTTGCTATTCAATGGAGTCCAAAATTCCGGGGGGCAAGAGAGACAGGTTTGACATTGTCGTGGAAAGAAACGGCATAGAGTCGCGTCGTTTGCTACTTCGGGAAAGGGGGGGAAGGGGAGCAAATTGGGATCAAAACAAGCGGCTAAACTAGAGGATAAAGGTCCAAATCAGCGAGGCCCAACCAGAGAATCCCAATGAAGTCCAATCTAGGAATTAAAATCTAGCACTGAAACATTCTCGCGCTGTGACACAAGACGGACTTGGCCAAAGTAGAAGAAATCTAATTGTGAATTACCTAGGTAGTTGATGCATAGGCGTATCCGGATGAGACGTGAAACTGGGTAGGATCCAAGACCATCTGGAGTATGGGAGTAAACAAACCAATGCGTGTAACCCTCTTAGACTACCTAATGGCTACCAGTGGACGGCCACTGGACAGCGACCCTTGCTAGCTACATCAGCTCCAGATCTCGATAAGTCTGTTGGCTGGACCTATACGGTAGCGTCGTAGCGCTCCTTAGTAGCCTTTTTTTCTTACATTTTATAACCACCATCTCTCCAGTCACGATTGGAAATTTCCCCAAGCCAACACGTACGTGCATATCGAGACCGCGTCTTGATAGGCGTAACCGAGAATAGGACGGGACCTGGAACTGGGGGGGCGGCGCTTTCATGCGTCCCACCAATCTGTCGAGGATGATCTACCCTCCTTCGTATATACCGGTATGGTACTGTACCTCTGTTTGTCTTACATACGTCAGCGACGATGACAAGGCTCTCGGTATCGCTGCCGAAGAAAAGCACGTACATCGAGTCCGCGTCATTCCAGATATGCATACTGCTGCTGTCTCGCCGCTTGGCCAAACTCTATTCGAACGAACGGGCTTCCCGTCACCTGGGCTTTGCTGTGCCGTCCCCACCATGGAACTATCCGCCTCCTGGTCGACCCCTTTCGACTTGCGTCTGGCGCCCAATGAGCCGCTTGCATATGTGAGAATATATTTATTTGCAGATCAGGGTTCGACCCAGGTAGTCAGGCCACATGGCAAGCGCCTTCGCCGCTTTACAGGTAATGTAGGTCTTGTCTGGATAGGCGGAATGGGCAGATAGGGTTGTCGTAGTCGTTGGTAGGTAGCAGTGCGGCGTGTTGTTGCGAGATAGGCTACGTAGCGATTTCCATCTCTTATTCTTCCTCTTGCGTTATGTGAGTCAGTCACTCTGATCCTCTTTTCCTCTTCCTTCCTACTTCTCTTTTTTTCTGTTGTCCCTCCGCCCAGCTCTTCTCTCTGCTACGAAGGCCCGATCCTGCCCGCCAGCCTCACCGTGCTGGTTGTTGACAGGATGGGTTGTGTATATTGTATGTGGTATGTACGGCTGAAACGACGTTACCCCGTCGACAACCAGTTACGGGGCCATATCTGCTGCATATCCATAGCGGCATGAAGAAGCAAGTCACCGAAAACAGTAACGATAGGCTCTGGTACCAAGAATGCTAGTTCGAGATCAGCAGGTGCCGGAGCATTATTGGGCGAATTAGAAAATTTGGAGACGAGAGGCAGGTTATAAGGGGACCCGAAACATGAGGGCCTAGAACCGCTAATCAGTTAGGGGATGGCCAGCGCCCTCTTCTGCTGTCCGAATTTTGCCATCTGAACTTACCTAACCTAGGTAGCTAACACAGCTCTATTCTCCTGCTCTTTGCTCAAGATGGGGCCTTAGTTACAGTATCTAGTTAGCCCGCGTCGGTCCGATTAAGTAACATATTTCTTGCCTCTATCTGTCTATATACATACATGAATCTATCTCGTCTGCCTTCGGTTCGCTGTGAGTAAACCGAACCCAAAATACACTCTGGTATTTCGCAATTACTGCGGACGAATGTCTCCTCCTAGCTTTGATATTAGGAAGGGCGGGGCAGCGCTTCGGTGTCTGTGAACGGTATGTAGGATTCAAGAGGCCCCAATTCGAACCCGATACCTACCGCTCATGAGCGAGTTGTGGTCGTAGCAATATTCGACCTACAGACACCGTCGTTAAAAGTTCCCTTTCTTCGCGGGAGAAAAAAAAGGGGGGGAAGCGGCGAAAACCGAGGCGACATGACGGCCTCTTCGATCGTCTGTCATACCTGCGCATGTCGGTAGTATATTGTTGCGAGAAAAGGTCTGTCTTTGCTTCATTAATTTCTCCTCACCCTCCCTCCCTCCTTGGCTCCTCAAACCCCACGGATATTTTCCGAGCTTGGCCGTCCTACCAAGACTGGCCCTTTTTCTACACCGCAAGTTCGAAATCTCGATAGCCGTGCCTACGTTACGTACCGGCAGCGGCCGGTGGTTGGGCAGCAATTTACTCGTCGTCGTTGGCCGGTCGGTATATTCGTATCGAGGGCTGGGACCAACCTCTTTTTCAGGGGGCCGTAGGTATGGCGCGAGAGGCTCTGAGATGGATTTGATGATCTGAGAAGTTCGTGATGACACGTCACATGCGAGGTTGCTGCTAACTAATATCGCCTGCGGTGGAAACCTGGGTCGGTGGTGACGGGGCTCTGACACCTCGTCGATGGCGACACGTGCAGTACTACGTGCGTAACGCCCGGGATACTGGTGTCCGCCCTTGGATGAATTTGCTGCTGAGGACGGACTGGCCGGCGCTGGACGAATAGAGTGATGCCCAACGCCTGCACGAAGACGCGGATCGACGCGCCCGCCGCACGACTTTCATGTCGAGCAGGGTCTATACAGCCATCCGCGGTTAATGCAACTCACGCCAATGTTCTGAGAAATAAGGCGTACCGAGTTTTCCATCTTAGAAGTTCATGACGCACATAGTGATGTACTGACACTGTCTTGCTTTTTGCTGTATGAGATGCTCGATGACCCCTACCACACCAACCTCCTCAGACTCAGACCCCTATCTACAGCGCTTCAAGTCCTCGGCGAGGCGCTCGGTCGTTTCTCAAGCGCGATAGACCCGAATAAGGGGGCCAGAAGGCTATCTAACAGGTAAACTAGCATTATTCACCGAGCGCGGGCATAAAATAAGGAGGCGTTCTTCCCGGGCTTGCCGGGGAGATATACCTTAGTGAAAAAGCGATGATCGCCTTAGACAATCTACTCACCCGCTGGTGTCAGTATAGTTGAAGGAATGTCATAACTATATTCACCCTGGACGTAAATGTAGGTGGCAGATTATGTTTAACTGTTTTCCCACGCCTCGTATTCTATTCCTACCTAGCCAGATATAGAATGTATCTAAAGCAATGAGAACAATACTAGTTACAGCCGATATGGGAGCATCTTAGGGAGGAATTGCATAAACTATGCGAATATCTACATACACGTATGTAGTCTATGAGTATCGTAAGCGTGGCACAAGCCTCAGAACTAAGCAGCCGTCCTACCTAACACAAAACGCTAAAACGACTTGTTTCCTTCGTATAAGATATAACACATTAGAAACACGCAGCACAATTCGGACATAGTATGAAACTAATTTATCTCATTCAATCATCAGAGGTAGCCGTTTAGAGTCTCAACCTGTCTTGAGCCTTTCAAGGGGCTCCGGATGCTTCTGACAGGTGGCAAAGTGCATGACACTAAGACGGCAAGCTTACTTTCACTTAGATACATTCATCCCGTAGCAAGCCCAGTTGATGAAAACCGCCCCATGTGAGCCACTAGATACTCCCATACTATATGACATGGAGCTCACATTACAAGCCGGAAGCAAGTTAAATCTAAGATACATCTATCAACAAAGTGTAGATATAGTCATTACACCGTAAGCATCGATACAGTGGGCTACCATCCGACGCTGTCATGAACTGCCAAGGTACCTCGAGATGAGGATTTAAACAAATTATATAACGTAGATGAAAATACGGGTGAGCTTCCCACGCGGTATCTCATTACCTCAGAACCTATAATTCCTGTGGCTTGCTGGCTGAACAAAGGAGACCCGCTCGACATTAAAGTAGGAAAACGTAAGTGTATATATACTAATATATCCAAGCCTCACATGAGAACCTCCTAGTTATTCGACCAGCCAGCCGGGGAGATAGTATATGAAAATAGCCCATCTTCGACTCCAATTCGGCCGGAAAGTTGAAGTCCTACTTAGCCAAGAAAACGTCCCCTTTATGTACTTATATTTGCTCACATAGGTTGTAACTTATACTCTGCTGCACCGTTCTTCCGCGTGATTAGGATTCGTTGCTAAGCCAGCTATCCATCAGTGGAAATCCGAAGGAGGATATGGGTTGAGCCCGTTCCCTTGTGGCATGGCAGGTTGATGAAGTCCGTAGGGCCCAAAGGTCTCCGCCGCGTGTAATGGAGGCGGGATGCCCGTTCCACTGCCAGCCGGCGGCAGCCAGCCCTGCCATAAGGCATCAAAGTCGAATTCGGGATCCCCGCTGAGTGACTCTATGCTTGGGCCCATGCTTGCGGTTGCGATGCCACTGTTTAGCGACACGCTCCCTTCCGGACTAGGTTGCTGGAGCGTTGGTGGCATCATAGGACACATGGGAGGCTCCGAGACTGCAGTCGATACGTTTACCATCTGCCGCTCTTTCGTTGGCGACATATCGCCCATATAGATATCCTGTCTTTCGGCCTTAACACTGCGAAAGAATAGCGACAGAGGATGGTTATCGAAAGTCTGGGAGACTGTAGATATTGTCGGTATCTTGCGACCGGGCAGATATATCTTCTTCGCTGTCGAGGGCCGATTCATATTGGCGTGGTGGAAGGTCTCAATAATGTATGAGACTCGCTTCGCCTGGGCGTCCATCTGCCCACACCACCCAAGAATGAGTAAAGCACTGCGAATGGAGTTGTCTGCATCAGGGTTATGGTACAGCGAGGCGAACTCGTTGCTCAAGATGACCAGTGCGGCTGCGAAGACGAAGTATCTGTTTAGAAGAAGTATGCTCGTATCAGCTTTTTACTCCTTCGCAGACGTTGCTAAGACTGGGGAGAGATCTAACATTATAAAAGGATTGCACTGAGGCAAGTATTCAGCATCTAGTGCGGCTCGCACCAGAATTATCGTGCGCTGCGAGGCCTCGACGCATGCCCGAGAAAACCTCTCGAGCCTTGGACTGCAATGGGGTAATTTGTGAGGACTTCTGGATAAGTCGTCACAACACATCTTAAGCAAGTACAAGAAAAATGGCCGCGTGAGCAACAGTACGGAATGGCAGTGCAGAAGGTGAATATGAAGGATAGCGACGGCTTGTGCCGCATCGACTCCGCCATCCACGATACGTCGGCAATCCAAGCTCTGGTTCAGCTCCCGCTCCCACGTTTCAAGATGATCTGCAATCTCTTGCGCTACTAGAGTCGACACCTTTCTCTTAGAGTAGACTTTCTTAAGCGTCAGCCCTATTAAAGAACAGCTTCTCACCGCGGCATCTAGTGCCACCGAGTTTGTTAGTTCAACATCATCGTTAACCGCGGACTCATCAGCATTAGTCTCTGTCGGTAGTTCTAATGCGTGTTCGGAGCAGTTGTCTTCCGATATGGTTATGGGACGACCGAGACATGCGGCGAGGAAGCGATCGAGGACGAACAAACTCCTCCACACGTTCCTCCGAAGGCGACGTTCGGCGGCGTTGAAGATTACCATGCTCTCCTCTCTATGTAGCCCTAACGCAGTGGCTGATTGTGCTGCCATGCCTGCTTGCCATGGTTAGATCCAAGAGAGGGGTTGGCAAGAAAGGCAGATTTATAGGCTGAAGAGCAAATATTTCTTACCAAAGTAAAGGTACGACGCATTCCGCTTGGACACGGCTAACATATAGAGCGACATAAGTAATAGGGCCTGTATAGACCAGAAATCCGCATCTTCAAATCCTGATATAGGGTCGCAGAGAGCTTTGGCGTTTCGGAAGAATAGCTCAGCGCGATTGACAGGTTCAGAATGTAGATTCTGAATCACGACTGATTCATCAGTCCCCTGCAAAGGACGAGCGATTACTAGTCCAATAGCAAAGACCAGATTCAACGTGCATAATAATGGTGGGCTCGCGCTGAGAGGCTCGTTGTAGCATTCCTCTACCGAGACGAGAAAGTCATTCTGATTAAACACTTCGACAAACCCCGACGTCTGCAGTTCGGTAAGTTAGGCTGCACCACTACATAAGTAAAATAGGTACCTACGTTCGTGAAAAAGGAGTCTATCAGTACATCAGCCGTCTTCCTATCTGGAAGCACTCCGGTTGGTCTTGTATCCTGCGGAACCTGGATGGTATTTTCCAATATGTTATGCCTTTGGGGGTCAAGGGTAAAGTCAGACGTGCCGGACACGCTTTCAACAATCATACGGATCAACTGCAAGTAAGACAGACTCGCCGATTCGCCGACATACACTGCATGGACATGTTAGCTATGTTACCAGGGGAAGGGTTTTGATTCGGGAAAGAGAAAGTACCAAAAAAAGGAAACGTGTAATCTAAGCATAGAGATAGAGTCTGATCATGGAGTGCCCTAGCCGCCACATTCCACCTTCTTGGCGATACATTACATTGTGTATGTGGTATACTTGATGGGATATGAGCTCCTCTAGGACGGAGACATAGATAGACGGATAGTTCATTGGTAGGGAAGCTGTGCGATCTGGTCATACGTACGTAGCCTTCCTGTCTTGTCCATAAGCATCCGAGGCAAAGCCACAAGTTCGGCTTCATCTGCAGCTCCGCTGGTATTGCTCATCCGAGAGCGGGAATCGAAGTCGCGATCACTAGTACTGAGTAAGTGACGGGTTGCTCCCATGAGCTTTTTCTGGCCTGGTTCGGCGGGCTCTGTTTCCCCTAGACTCATCGCCACCCTGTTGGTAGACTGATTCCACGACGCTAAGGACGGAGCGTGCGTGGCGATAGTCTGACCGGATTCCAAGGTAGATTTCAATGTTCCTGGCGAACTATCGACGTGCCGACGTTTGGTCGGCGATCCGACGGGCTCCTGTGACCCAGACTCCAAGCTCGTTGGCGTATACAGACACTCTAGGCTCCGTTTCATACAAGTGCTGCATGGTTTTAATCCGTTACACTACGACAAAAACATGTTAGCGAGGGTGACTATCGCAAATTTGATGTCCATTAGAGTTGCATAGTTGCCTCGAAGCATCTTGTTCGTCAATGGCTACACGACCACGCCAGCGGTCGTGAGACAGGCAGTCTTCCGAAGACACAGTTACAGCACGCATCGTCGTTCCTCATGCTGTACACTATCCAAAAATGGGGCGCTAAGAAACAGCTTTGCCTGATTGACAACGAGTCCCGTTTTACTAGCTCATATAGCTGTCGTTGGAAGCTCGACGGTCCCACGAACGAGTCGGGATAGGGAAGCACAAGAGAAGTAAGGGATGTAACAGGTAGAAGGATGGCATGGAAAATATTCAATCAGTCGACTCACTTTTTGTTTCCTACGCTTGCAAGAGTCACATGCCTGAGCAGTACGTTGCCTCTTGTCAGGGTCGACCTTAGGTCGTGTCATGATGGTTTGAGCCACAAAGAAGTCAGGTCACATCCGCCATCCGACACCTCGCCACAAGACGACAAGATACAGGTCGGACAATGAAGAGAATAAAAAACAAATGAAGATTTCGGGGACGGCGCCGGTCTTACGGACGCTGGGGCATCGGTCTCGGATGCGGAAGATTTCAGACTCAGCCCTATCGGAAAACGGACGGGGCCCAGGTCCAGAATCGTAAAAGGATACGAGCGATCGACTACCTGTCTATCCGGCAGAGGGACACGAGCAGCTGGGGCTATCTGGCAAGGTCGGTGTATATGATGTAGACGTGTGTGTGTATGTGTGGCGAACTAGGCGGAGAATAGTATAGGCTGAGTAGGTAGGTAGGTATACAGACACAGACTGTGTCGGGCAGCTAAGCTAAGCTCACAAGCTCACTAGAGCGCTATAGCGATCTACCGTAGCAGCAGCTGAGTGAGAGAAGAGACGAAGGAAGGTGTAGGACCTTGGAACCTTGGGCAGCAGCGGAAGACGTCGGAAGCGGGAGATTAACGTGAAAAGAGCTATCATGGAAAGGGTTGATGGAGAGAATGATGCAAGGGCCGGCTTGTTAGATTTTTGTCAGGAGGAGCCAACGTAAAGGTAATGCACCCCAACTTTGACCGGCTTGGCTCTCCTCCTCCTGAGCCGGACAGTGGACGGCCTCGACCGCCATTGAATTTTTCTGGACATGATTGCGATGAGAATCGAGACAGGGCTGGGGGAACGAGTTCAGCCGTGATTGGGCAGCTGGGCTGTAGATCAATCAAGTGAGACTCCGTTAGCAGTCGAGTGGCGTTTTAGCACCGCCCAAAATACGGGACGTAGCGGCTTATGTATCTCTCTCTTTGGCCGTGGACTTTCTCGAGATGGAGGAAACTTGCTCGATATCAGGAGTGCGGACTTTTTTCAGACAGACAAGACACGATTAGAGACAGATAGGGTTCAGATCTGGATGAAACCCACACGAAGATCAACGAGCTCAGATCCGGGTTAATCCTTTCCTCTTTTTTTTTTTTCCCTTTTCCCTCTCAACCCATCTGAGGGCTGAAGATATTAAAAGTGACTAGTCAACTCCGTGGTCCACAGCAAATGTCTCGGTTGTACTCTCTCAATTATTGGAATTGCTACGCGTCCTGAATCGATACAAATCGAATCGAACCTATAAGTCGAGATTCTGAGATATGACAAGGAGATAAAAGTTCGTATCTAGCCGTTTGTCCAGATTCGAATACGGGTGGATTTGCGTGTGGGTTGGTTTCCACGTGTTGACTGGGTTAGCTATGTCTGGTGTACATGTAAGTAAACAGGACATCGAACATTGAATGGACATGGACTGGAGGAAAATACTGAGAGGTACATAATACTCCGTACTCCGCAAATTATGGTACGGGAGGCACGCCATGTGCATTAGGAGATCGGTGGTCGCTACCTAGCACTTAGAGTTGTCGGGTAATGCACCTAAATGGCTGGAACGTTCAGGGGTCTACAACCATAGTCCAAGTACTATACGAAAAAGACACTTACTAAACAGGGGTCCTGTCTGCGTAACATCACATAACGGTAAAGTAGAACAAGGTACTCACTCTGTCACGTTCCCAGGGAGGAGCTATACATGCACATGTGCACTTATTCAGGGTCCACCTTCATCTGGATGAGCTGACAAGCTGACAAGCTGACGGGTTTCTCCATATTTGCGGCTCAATCATCTCAACTACCAAAACGGATATCTAAGACCCCCTCCGCGGAAATTCTTCACCGTTTATGACTAGCCGTTGACACGCCAGGGCTTAGGGGGTCACCTAAGACAAGCAATTAGTGTCATTTTTCCCTAGTTGAAATCTCACGTGTTACTCGAGACCGTTAGATAACAGGTTTTTTTAGATCATCCACACGGCTCGCACCGTTCGGATGATGCACCCGGGCCTTCACATCGAGGTCCTGTGGCTGATTTGTCAACAGCTTGACATACTTCACAATTTGCCGTCACTGCATATTTGCTTAAACGGTCTCTGGGGGGAGCTCAATTCGGTGCTTGCAAGCTGCATGCAACCCTTCGAATCAGAGCTCCCTTACTTCGCCATTCCTATAGTTCATGATACCGTCACAGTTGGCCCGTCTCAATCCGCACTCAAATGGACCTCTCTAATCTACCGACGTTAATCCCATGTCGGCAACTCTCAGTAGTTTGGTTTAGTCTCCGTGATAGACTGGGGTCGTTATTTTCTGGGCGCTTAACTCGCTTTGGCGGTGACGAGTTGGATAGTGATGTCTTACGCTCAACACCCGTTGTTATCTTGTTAACTTCTGGTACTGATCGTCCACTAGATCAATTCAAGCCGCCTCCGGCACTCCTTCGAGGTCATATTGTATGATCGTGCCAAAGGGTTCCGCCGTCTTACATCCACAACTTCCGCATCGCCGGGTGCACCGCGCGAGTTGACGTGTCAATAGACCTGGCGACCCTTAGTCCATGGCTAGACGGTCCGGCATATGTCTCACTTTTAGAATGTCGGTTATGACAGCGGCCCATAACGTCAATGACATACTTCTAGAACTATTCTTCATGTCAGGGGGGCCGACATGAATAATGGTGCGAGATGGGCCGTTGGCGTGAATCCGATCGGCCAGCCTTTACTTGCGTCCCCAGAATAAGAGTGAAAGAACTTCCGTCAACTTTCCGTCACTTTTATATGTCCGAGTCACGATGTCACCTAAGGAATGCTTCGGTGAGTTGCCCCGAATCTGATGAATCACAATAAGTTGTAATATACGTACTGTTATTTCTGGTTTATATTTATTAGAAGCCACTAGTTTAAGTAGCTATATGTGGCGTACCATCTTGGGCGTTTCTCTCCCCATCCTTAGCAAGAGCACATTCCTATCTCTATGCTTTACCCTACTTTTGCTGCCATGACTGTCAAGCAACCAAAGACAGCGCCTCCTACTCGGATAGGATCCGGAGGTCATTCGGTAAGTGAAGGTGCAAGGAACACCTTCAAGCTCCTCTGGAAATCCACCCAGACTGAGCTTCCAAAGGAATTCCTACAGTACGCCGAGAATGTCATGTTTTTGCGATATTCTCGTACAGGAGATTCTGTTTGTATCCCCTGCCCCCTGCGTGAACAAGAAGCAGTAGCTGCGATTAAAGCGTTAGAGGGGTGTGCTGCTGCCGCTATTGCAGATGCTCGAGAGGGGAAATATGGAAGGACGATCAGCGTCAACCTGGAACGCGTCACTTCTTTTTTAATGTCTACATATATTACCAACATCGACGGCATAGACAAGTATAATCCCAGAGCCAAGGAACGAATCCCGGGTTCGTCTCCCACGTTCCCATTAAATAATATAGAATACGTTTGCTAACGGCGCGCTAAGATACCGATCTAAATCAAGCCCAGTCGAACCTATACCGACGCCTGTCAGCAGGGCTATACGAGACTAGGAATCGAGGCGAATATTACCATATACACGGATCCTTGGAAGCCAGCACGACCCTGGAAATGATAGGCCTCCCCGCATTCCTACCCGGCTTGACAGATTATCATGACTGCATTGGCACTATCGAGGGGGCCGTCCGACAGTTCTCTGGGGCTGAGCTGGAAAAGCTGAACCAAAAATACCGCCAGGCAGGCGCTCCTGTACTCCCCAATGAAAAGTACCAAAAGACACCCCATGGCCAAGCTATGGCATCTCTCCCTTTATTTACCGTGAAGCCCCTGAGCATGGATACGCCACCGGTCCCTTTTGCAGAGTATGCAAATGGACCAAGCCAATGCCTGCAGGGACTTCGTGTTATCGAGCTATGTCGGGTGATTGCAGGACCAACTATCGGCCGGTCCCTAGCGGCTCATGGCGCATCCGTTTTGAAGATTACATCCTCGCAACTACCGGATGTCCCGTTCTTCCAATTGGACGTGAACACCGGAAAACATACGACATCCCTCCATCTCAAGAACGCAGATGACGTCGAGATTTTCGAGTCTCTCCTTGCAACAGCCGATGTAATCATTGATGGGTATAGACCGGGTGTTATTGCAAGCCTCGGTTATCGTCCCGAGGATCTTGCAGCAAAAGCTGCACAACGCGGCAGGGGTATCGTTTATGTAGCAGAGGACTGCTTTGGTGGCGTTGAAAGAGATGCCGAATGGGCTGGTCGTCCAGGATGGCAGCAAATCGCTGACTGCGTCACGGGCGTATCGTGGGAACAAGGTCGGTTCATGGGCCTCGAAGAACCGGTCATCCCGCCCTTTCCTATGTCCGATTACGGTACGGGATGTGTGGGCACAGTTGCAGCGCTTTCGGGGATTTACCGCAGGGCGATGGAGGGCGGCAGTTGGATCTGCCGAACCAGCTTGTCGCAGTACGACATATTTCTCCTATCCCTTGGCACGTACCCAAGCGAGGTTCTAGACCAGCTGCGTCGTGAGCATGACCCCTATTTCTTCCAACTACGCCACAGCGATTCCGTTGACGAGGTTAGCCAGAGAGCGCTGGCCAGCATCAAGTACCTACATCCGACACTGTTCGCGAATCATATTATGCAAAGCGCATATAGCGAGGCATTCGGCGGTGTAGTGACCTGGCCGAAAGAGCCTCTAGAAGTGGAGGGGATCAAGATAGGCCATGTGCGACCAACGCGCCCAAATGGGTATGACAAGCCGAGCTGGGAAGAATGGGAGAAGGATGAGACACTATTGGATACTTGATATCGTGCTCCTTAGGCCCGAAGCTGGATGGCTAATGTTTTACGAGCGATCTGATGTGGTCGCACCGCAGTAGCGGCGGTTATGGAACCTTTTTAAACATAGCGGGCGTCGTTGGCATTTGTCGTAGATAGTGTTACATAAAAAGCGTGCTTTATACGAGTTGGTCAGCGAAGAATACTGTTCTTAGTACGATTCCAGTGAGGCATTGCCTTGGTGAACATAGCATTACGCGCTTATGTTCCTTTCTTACAAAATATTCCCTGCGATAACACTTTCATATTATCACATATTCGCAGACCAGCCGGTAAGATTCGTCTTGCTCATAGACATGACCTATACTAGATAACGGGTGCCGGATTAACTCTACGAAACAAGATGAGGGCGGGCAATCCGAGTTTAAAGGCTGACGGGGTCACCAATAAGCTTGAAGATGAGAGCAAGCATACTCGAGGCACCTCGGCTTCACAACATATTCGTACACTAAGCACTAACACGGTGGTTAATCGCGTAGGGACGAGATATATCTACATCTTATTGCCTAAACAAGGACGAACCGTGGCCACATCCATACCAGGTTAAGCCAAGTAAATGACAGTAGTGATACAACTTCTCTAGGCCGGGACCGAGTGGAGATAAACCCGTGATATTGTGACTTGTCATGGGCACACCGAGTCGATGACACGGAGGCTAGTCGAAGCAGGGCGGCCATGAGTTCGGTGGCGTCATGGGGACCCTCGCCGTGATGAACAAGTCTAGTCACGCCATCTTAACATATTATACATACCTGTTATCTCTCACGAATGATACAAAAGAACCAAGAGGACTAACCCTTCCCGAAGCAACCTAATTGCGCCTAATCCAGGTTGTGCCTCGATCTGCTCTCATGCTACACGATACGGCTGCGGAATTTCTCGAAGAGAGTCAGCCGACTACCCCTGACGGTCAGCAACAGATAATCCAAACCGACACGTCAAAATCATCCCCGGGGTATATCTGTGGAACAGCAAGTATCAACCTCACACCTGTACACAGCCTTCATCTATACAGCTAGAGATATCAGATTTCATCGCATCACATACAGTACTATATACGAGGCACCTCCGGCCAACACAAAAGTTGAAAAAATAAACGACTTGATGTCCTCTGCCAACTTAATTACGCGCAATCTGCTTACACATTAATTTATAAACCCGACAATCCCGAGTCGCTTATTAGCTGCGAAGCCAGCTGTCGTCGGTTAGGTGCAGGAAAGGAGTAAAAAAAGCGCACATCGCAGTCACGAGCCAGCCTCTCAAACAGCCGACCTTCTAAACTATTCGCTCGTATTGTCTTTAATTGCCGGGGGTCTGAACCAATGGGAAAATCGACTAACTAACTAGGTAAGTAGGTAGCTAGGTAGGTTGTCGCTGCAGGATTCTCGATTATGCCGGAGGTGTGAGTTACGACATCTGTTGAGTATCTATGTGAAACCGTACACCAGCACAATGAGTTAGCCAAGACGTCAGTCAGGTCCCCGGCGTAGCGGCCGAGAAGTTATGCGAGGCTGTCTCTTCCTTCGATGCAGCTATGTAGGTACCTTTACCATGACCTATGTACCTCTATTCTCGGATTCTACAAGGCTATGCGGCTACTTAGTATTTGGGATATCTGATGATCAGATTTCTTCCCGTTCCGTAGCTGACCCCCATGACTTCGGCACTCCGCCTCTCAGCTCGAAGGTCGTGGCACGTTCACGGATATTACCTGCCATACCATGTGCCCATGCTTCTGCCACACGCCGAGATTTTACAAAATGGCGTCATAATACAAGTGAATATGTATGGGCTATTTAGTTTAAAGGGTGAAATAAACGCCTCTCCCCGACGCCATTTCGTATTCAACGGCTGGCTGGTTGGTTTAGACATAGCCGACGCTGATATATGCTTAAAACAACGCACACTACCTATCGGAATCGTATAATAGTGTCACGGTCAGAACGGCGTCGCGGCGCTGTGCCATCATTACGACATCTCTCGTAAAAACGGTTTCTTGCATTAGGTCTCACCTTTACCCCGTTCCCCATTTAGTCTCGCTCCCACAGCCATCACAACCTCTACATCCAACATGAGAATTGAGAATTTCTTATCTTGTCATTTTGAGTACAGTTCATACCGGCATCACCTGACGGACGTTTCAATCGTCATCAGGTCCTAAGAGCTCGGGAGTATTAACAATACATAGTATTCAATTGACATATACTCGATTCTTACAAAAGAGCTCACAAAGAGTGAAAATGAACTGAAAACTCAAAAATAAGAATGAATTGTCACTATATGATAGAATAATAAGCTGGTATATATAAGCGCGAAAAGCAAAACTATAGTCACGCCGTGGATCGAACACGGAACCTTCTCGGGACTTTGAACACATCAATGTGAACGAGAAATCATAACCATTAGACCACGCGACTGTTGAAATAAATCTGTCTTATTGCATGCTATATGGCTTAGGTAGCTTACTGCGGGGATTGATTTACCATCAACCCCTATACCGGTAGTCCGGGTCTACGCCGCCCCACCAGCCACAAACTTCGAAGATTCTTCATTTCAATGGCCCAAATATGGGGATCCACCTTACTGATCTTAAAAAGGGGGAAGCGGTGAACAGTCACGCCCTATTGCGTACTAGGTGTATGTAAGCCGCTCGGGCTACTATGGAGTTCCCACTACAACGTAGACTCCGGTGCTAGGACGCACACACACGTAGAGCCGCCCCAGGAACGCGCGAAGTTAGCTGCGAACGAGGGCAGTTTAGATGGCCGTGGGCCATAGCGGGCGGGTTATACTTCACCAAAATTCCTCTAGAGGAACCGAAAGATGGAGAACCGACGAATGAGCAATGCTTCTCACCTGACTGGGATCGTCACCTTGCGTCGGACCGAGCGTACATATCGGCTTGACGCTGTTCATATCACAGCCCCTAAACTATGAGCCATCGCGTAATGGGTTTCTATTATCTTGACATTTATCCAGCTTCCAGAATGTAACTAGTCCGTTGCGACCTCGATGACCATTGAACTGCTGCCTCTTGATAGGGTGAAACAGGGACGACGGTACATATGGGGAAGTTCGGTCTCCGTTCCCGTTCCGGTCCCCGAAATAGTTTGACTTCGAGACCACGGGTCTTAGTGACCTCTACTCACGACCGGACCTCTATGCATACTTACGATAGCACCTGCTACTCTATCTTACCTTCGAAGTCCTTGGTGGCGCCCTTTTGGCGGAGTTTTCGTGATTTACTATGATGTATACTGCATGAGCAATGATATGGAAAATAGCGATGTCGGAGTAGGTAGAATAGGTGGAATGGCGGTCCGATTTTGAGTTTTGCGGCCGTACTATAGCTGTGGCCGTTGAAGGCTTAGATATACGAGTCTAAGATCCCACAAAGTTTATTTCCTATACTTTTTATGTGATGAACCATTAAAGTCCTGCCTTGTCTCCCTGTCATCTTTATAATCGATGTGTTGAATCGAATGAAAATTGCAGACATGGACGGGTTGCTCACCGGAAACGAGAGCTCAAGCTCTCAAACCTCATCGCTCGAATCGAGCAAAGATGTCCGAGTATTGGTAGAAAAGGGAATTAAGCCGATAGGAGCTCCTCTAGCGGCTATACCTATTGACGATCCACCGGATGGCGGATGGAGAGCATGGTCCCAGATCATACCTGGTCATATCGCCAACATGATGTCCTGGGGTTATGCGACAGGCTTCGCCGTCTTCCAACTCTACTACAAGCAGACCTTGCATCTACCCGCCTCCCAGATTTCCTGGATAGGGTCGATCCAAATTTTCTTATGTTTCGTCATCGGAATGGTATCGGGTCGGCTCTCGGACGCGGGTTTCCCACGGCATATGTACGCTATTGGAGCTACCATATCCGTTTTCGCTATATTCATGACGAGCCTGGCGACAACGTACTGGCAGATCTTGCTGGCACAAGCATTCTGCAGTGGAATTGGAGGTGGGCTGATGTTCATGCCGGCCACTGCAAATGTCGCCATTTATTTCAAAAAGAAGCGATCACTTGCCGTGGCCTTGAACGGATGCGGGTCCAGCACCGGCGCCATTCTATTCCCGGCCGTCATCCAGTTCCTGACACCGCAGATAGGCTTCCCATGGGCAGTCAGGACGTGCGGTTTTATTGCTATGTTTCTGGCCGTGATTGGATTCGTCTTCCTGAAGCCGCGGAAACTGCGGAGATTGCCCGCGCCTATCGTCGACTGGAGAGCCTTTAAGAATATTCCGTATGCCTCGTTTAGCGTAGGCGCGTTCCTTATATATTTCTCCCTGTTCACAATGTTAATATACGTAAGTCACTTACTTCGGTAGCTGTTCGCTGATTGGTGCTGATCGTATTCTTTTTCCAAGATCAACTCGTTCGCCCGCGAGAGTATCGGGTTGAGCGATACAGAGTCCATTAACTTCGTCCTCGTTACCAGCGCAGTTGCGATTCCCGCGCGGCCCATATTCGGCTACCTCGCCGACCGATATCTTGGCCCGGTCAATACTTTCGGTCTGAACTGCCTCGCCTTGGGAATCATGGCGTTTGGTTGGATCGGTATCCGCGGACGAGCTGCTATGTATGCTTATTCCGTGATTATGGGCTTTGTGAATGGAGGTGCACAGGGCATTTTCACGAGCGCCGCGAGCAGCTTCGTTAAGGATATGACAAAGATGGGGACGTGGATGGGAATGATCTTCGCACTTTGCGGGTTTGCCACTCTATCTGGTCCTCCGACCATGGGCGCCATCATCGATGCCAGCGGAGGCAAATATATCTATGCGCAGATTTGGGCGGGATCAGTAATTATCATTGGCGGGTGCATAATCCTCGCAACATCTATGATGGTTAGGTGGAAGACGGGAGTATCGCTCGTGGCCTAAAGAAGAATAATCTGACTTCGGGTATTGACGAGCTGATATTCCACGTCAACTCAGGTCTATGAAGAGAACGAGGGTGAGTACCTAGGTAGAGAACGAGTTTATAACTATCGGCTGCGATATAGGTCCGAGCAAAATTGTAAATGGACCATTAACACTAATAGAGTAGAATCGAATAGATGGAAGATAGAGCTTCCTATAATAGCTAATAATAAGTATGAGTTTGGATTGACATACTACCTAATACGATGTAGCACTAGAGATGAAGCATATCCAGCTATGTTCTCTTCCACTGCCATTTTCTAATGGTTGAGCAATCCATGTCTTACGGAACGTGTAATAGATTATGAGAGATTTCGATGGGGCCCCTACGAATGGTTGCGCATGTAGATGTCGCACCTGGAGGCTTCGTATTGAAGTGTTGCGAGTGTCTTGATGTTGAGTCGAGATGGTTGAGCGAATCAACTAATGGGGTTGGGATTTGGAATGTTTGAAACCCATTGATCAATAGAGCACCGTGGCTGAGCAATTAGAGCTTGAGCCACATCAGATAAGCCAGCCACCGAACGTCTCATAGGAGTGGGTCATAGCAGAGCAAGGGTTTAAATTTTACGCATAAACGCGGTAGATCCCATTAACCTTAATGAGGTAAGTGCATTAGCCTGCAGTTTGACATCATCATTTTTCTGAGCTGTAACGCTTGGCTACCTCCCGTATCGTCACATCAAGACATGATCACTGGCAGGGAAAACTTGAAAAATTGTACAATCATACCTGGGGTTACGTATGCACATAGCCGGACTAACATTGTTTCATTGGCTGCCGTTGCCAAGTGTTAAGGAATAAAAGTTAAATGCTTCCCTTTGTTCTTACTTCACTTTGTCAAGAGCTTTAATGTTTCAGAAGGTGCCTTGACAATACGGTGATAGGTGTAAAGTGGCCGCCCTAATTATCCCTCTTCAAAGTTAGCCAGAAGTCAGCGCGTAATTCACACACAACCTATTCTAATCTACTTCTCTAATAACATTTCCTACACAACTTCTTCAAAAATCGATCTACTGCCTGGCAGTTAATTCCGGTCCCGACACTCAGACAAGATGGCAGGGGTCATCGCAAAGATCGTATCTAAGAAAATTCTCAAGGAATCAGCAGGAAACCAATTCGGAGCAGGCGTAAGTAATGAATTCGATATCGTGGGCCAGAGGGGAGTTTGGGTCTTGGGCGATACTAACAAGGGAAACGATAGGATCCATACTTCGAGCAAGTTCCTGCGACGAGACTCGATGGCAAACCGACAGGCAAAACTAAGAGGGTCCGCAAAGCGTTGCCGCCTGGTCTTTCCGAGCACGACGCCCAAATCTTAACTAAGGTGAAGAGAAGAGCATATCGACTGGATATGAGTTTTGGCAGTTTTATGGGCTTGAAATTTGGATGGGGTAGTATCATTGGCCTTTTCCCTATGTGAGTAGTTTCGGATCGCCCTAAGGTTGTAAAGCGCATGCTGATAATGACTGTAATAGTGCCGGCGATGTCGCAGATGCGCTCCTTGCGATGATGGTCGTCCGCACCGCTAAGCAAGTTGAAGGTGGACTCCCAGTTCATATATGGGCCTGGATGTATATCCTGGTCTTTATAGATCTTGTCGCTGGATTGATCCCGTTTGTCGGAGACATTGCCGATGCCGTCATCCTCGCCAACACACGCAACGCGATAGCATTGGAGGACTATCTACGAACGAAGGGCCAGAAGAATCTCCGTGCTAGTAAATTGCCAATACCAGATGTCGACCCAAGCGATGCGGCCGAGTTTGATCGATTCACCCTCTCGAACCACGCTCCCCAGGAGACCGGTGTCACATCCGAAAGACCTCAGCTATCAGAACCCGCTCCGGCAATCGTTCGTGATGATCGACGAGGTGGTTCAAAGGGCTTCTTCGGCCTGGGCAGCAAGAAATCCCGCCCCGCTGACATCGAGGCCGGTACTTAAGTGGGCGGAACCAGTGACCCGATTTGTCTGAGGGTCAAACACTGTGGGGACAATTTACGAGGTAGATCGCGTTAATTGCTTGGAGGGGCTGCTACGCGTCATGCTGTCATAGCTTTGATTTTGCGAACGAAATTGTCTAAAAGGGCAGGGCAGTTTGGTTTACTTTCATTCCCTGATTGTCCCTCCGAAACGTTTTATAGGCAACCGGACATGCTTGGTTGGTTCACAGTGCTCGGGCGTGCGGGTGGGTTCGGGTGCTACGATAGAAACAGAACAGACAACGATTAATGAGTGATACCACATGCAAGATACCAGAAAGATATTATGTCATCATGGGGAATCGTATCCGATAATGAGGTGGCGGCTAGTTTTAGATCCGTATAGGGTAATCAATTAATACGTATGAAAACCTGGGCTCTCCTACTTTGGACTATCATGTTGCGCGCTGTGTTTATTTGAAGACGAAAAGTGGTATGGCTCGTACTCCGAGGGCACCACCCGACAAAACCGATATTAGGTCCGGGATTGAGCCGCCGAGAGTCGATGATGATTTGCGATGACGAGTAATCATTACCTGATCTTGAATCAGCTGGAAACTAGGGAACCAGTCCATACCTTTTCCGGGGTGTTGTTTATTATCTGATGGTTCTGATCTGATAGATCTAGTTGGTGCCGATATCCCTGCTCGTGAGACCTGAAGCCAGGGCCGAGCTGGCCGAGCCTCCTGAATTCCCTGTAGTGGAATAGGACAGGAGCTGGGGCTGGTCCGCTGCAGGCAGGCAGGCAGGGCGATCTTGTTGTGTAACGTATAGCTACAGTGTGTTCCAATGGAAGATTGTCTTGGTTTGCCCCTGAAAGATACAAATCTAATAGTACCATGTGCGAAGAGAAAAGGTCGTAGCCACAACCAGACAATCAGATGAGTGTGTACTTACGAGTTACGTAAACCCACAAATAAAGTACCAGTAATAATGTGTAGTTTCCAGGGGTGGCGCAGTGCAAATTCTGAGAAAAGAGTCTATACTGTAACTGTACCCACCTATGTAGCGACTTGAACCCTTGAACCCCTGGCAACGCGCGAAAACAAAGTGGCGGGGGGGTTTAGTCGCGTTTTTTAGTTTGCAAGTCGCGTCAACCCCCTGGTGATTCACCCCACGTGACTTGGCGCGGAAGGCCTTTTAAAAGATGTAGGACCCGGCCGATTCCAGACACGCTTCTTGTCCTGCATCCCATCAACCACGACATTCTTCTACACAACGCGTGATTGTTAAACTATTTGGTAGTCATCACGAGTAAAGAATCAATTGTCTTCATCTCTTACCTTCAACAATCACAATTCCTCATCCAACATACGCAATGGCTTCTCAACTTACTCCCTCCAAGAAGGTATGTGACGTCGCGCGCCAATTGTTTCTCGTGCCATGTCAAATGACTTGCCCTAACAACTTGTTTTATATAGGCTGCCTCTGCCATTGAGTCCCTCAAGATGGATTCTCCTGTGAAGAAGCTCGACTTTTCTGCCGGCAAAGAGAACGCCCCTTTCGACGCTAGCGCCGAAACCTTCACTACCGAGACCGAGTCCCAGAAGCAGATCGTTGAGAAGAAGGAGCAAGAGAAGGCTTCTGTTGCTCCTACTATCCGACCTGAGGAGGCCGATGAGCCTATCCTACAGGAGAATCCTCAGCGATTTGTCCTGTTCCCCATCAAGTACCACGAGGTAAGCGACGCGTCAAATACGCGTAAAGTGGATTTTTGACGCGACATACGCTAACCACTATACGCGACAGATCTGGCAGATGTACAAGAAGCACGAGGCTTCTTTCTGGACTGCCGAGGAGATTGATCTATCCAAGGATCTTCACGACTGGAACAACCGTCTGACCGATGACGAGAAGTTCTTTGTCTCTCACATCCTTGCCTTCTTCGCCGCCTCTGACGGCATTGTCAACGAGAACCTTGTCGAGCGATTCAGCGGCGAGGTCCAGATCCCTGAGGCGCGATGCTTCTACGGTTTCCAGATCATGATGGAGAACATCCACTCTGAGACCTATTCTCTGCTCATTGACACCTACATCAAGGAGCCTGCCCAGAAGACCCATCTCTTCAATGCCATTGACACCAGTAAGTTGACCCCCAGCATGGTATAATTCAACCTTAGCTAATCCCTATTTAGTCCCTTGCATTCGTAGGAAGGCCGACTGGGCCCTCCGATGGATCGCTGACAAGAAGTCCACCTTTGCTCAGCGTCTCATCGCCTTCGCTGCCGTCGAGGGTATCTTCTTCAGCGGTGCTTTCGCTTCTATCTTCTGGCTCAAGAAGCGTGGCCTGATGCCTGGTCTTACCTTCTCCAACGAACTTATCTCTCGTGACGAGGGCCTCCACACTGACTTCGCCTGCCTGTTGTTCACCCACCTCAAGAACCGGCCCGGCAAGGACGTTGTCGAGAAGATCATTACCGATGCTGTCACTATCGAGCAGGAGTTCCTTACTGAGGCTCTCCCCTGTGCCCTGCTGGGCATGAACTCCAACTTGATGAAGCAGTACATTGAGTTCGTCGCCGACCGCCTGCTGGTCGCTCTTGGCAACGAGAAGGTCTACCGCTCCTCCAATCCCTTCGACTTCATGGAGAACATCTCCCTAGGTGGCAAGACCAACTTCTTCGAGAAGCGTGTCGGCGACTACCAGAAGGCCGGTGTTATGGCCAGCACCAAGAAGAACGCTGATGATGCCGCCACTCCTACCGAGGGCTCGGGCGAGAACGGCGGTGACTTCACCTTCGACGATGACTTCTAAGCCCTTTCGCCCTCGTAGCTCCATCACATCTTTCCCTTCTACTCTCGATACCCACTTCTTTTCACTCCCGCCGTGTACTATTATACTCTTACCACGACCCCTTACACCGTTCTTCATGGCTGGTGCGTAGAGGACTGCTACACTACATAATACTATAGACCGGCGAGCAATTGCTGCAGCGGTACAAGCGGTTGGATCTGATACCTAGTCCGGCCTACGGATGGTCCTCGTTGGATTCTCAACCCAATGTCTTTTTTTCCTTATGTTTGATACGGATACGGTCACATGGAGGCGTTTGGGCGTTGCATCGCGGCCGAGATGGCTGGCGTGTGGGAAATGAACAAAACTCCTGAAACAATGGGGCGGGTCGGGGTAAATGACTGCATGCATGGACGAGGACGTAGTGAGAGGTTTTATTTAATACGATTGATATGATGAAAATCTTGATGCTATATATTGTGATTTGGTGCCGTCTCGGATGTGTTTATCATATTTGTATAGATTTGGTTCGAAGTAGCCATGTATCTGAACGTGCCTGTATACATGAACTCTAGACTTCATTTTCGCATGCTCTTCGTTTTACGAGATTTTCCCCACTTCTCGTGACCGCCACGCAGTCATTACGCTTGACCTTAGACTTTAATAATGCATCGAGGAATCGCCATTCAGATATCTCTTCGTTCGTCTCCTTTCCTTTAATCCCCCATCTGTCGCTTCTCATTTCTTCCCACGCTTCTTCTTCCCCTTCCCGCCGCCGCCTCCTCCTTGCTGCTGCTGCGTCTGCGCTTGTGCTGCTGCCTTACCACCACCACTACTACTTGCTGCCGGTACCGACGCCGCCTCCTCGCTCTTCTTCTCCTTGTCCTTCCCCGTTTCCTCCGCGGGCGCATCCGCCATCACCTCGTCCGCGTCCTCGGGCACCGGCAGCGCCGCCATGCGCGTGCCCAACGGCCGCCCCAAGCTGAGGATCAGTCGCGATACCTCGGCGGCCTTGGTGGTGCGGTACTTGAGGCATACGCCGGAGTGCGGGTCGTATGTCTTGAGTGTGAGCGAGCCGCGCGGGGCTGCTGCTGTTGTTGTGGGGTCGGAGGAGGAGGGGGCGGGATCGGATTCCGAGGAGGACTTTTTGCTGCGTCGGGGCTTGGGCTTGGCGATGTGGTATTTGGTTGTTATGCGTGTCTGTGTTGTAGTTGCGAGTTAGTTCTGCGGTTGTGGAAGAGGTAGGTACAGGGATTCGAGAGGTGTAGGCGATCGGAGTGGGAAAAGTGTTGGCGTTGCTGTGTGATGCGTTCGTAGGAATAACATGCAAACATGTGGAATAGAGGCTATAGCAAAAGTAGGTAGATGTATGGACATACCGTAGTCGGCCGCGCCTCGATCAGAAGCGACGACTGGCGTAGCCACTCCTGGCTAGTTGCGTAGTACGGCATCGCGTTCCTCTACCAGCAGCCGAAACTCGTATATATGTGTTAAATTCTGGCGGTTGAATTGTTTTAGCGACGTTTGCGCAAGGTGCGGTGTTTGTAGGTATCGTGGTCTCGTGTCGTCGGAGTAGATTGTGGAGTTGTAGTTGGAGTCGGTAGTAGAATGGCCTTGGATTTTGGGACTTTTCTGCTGTCCACTGACGCCCAAGTTTGGTGGGCTATGTGGGGTTCCGACAGGGGTTGAAAGAGCTCTTTGCAGGGATCGCGGGGTAGGTAAGCTTAAGCCGCATTTAAAGGCCAGTATGGATAACTGCATATTTCGTTACCTACCCTATTTCATCTTTCTTAATCATCATAGCATAGGTCTTGTAATCTCTCCTATCCATGGATATGAGAGGTATTATAGGCTCATTGCTATATAAAGCAGTGTATTTAACTTTTATATAGAGAAGTCTAGATCAGACGGGGGAGCTCTTTTAGACGCCATTAATAATGCAGATGGGTATCTTCCGTGGCCAACCTCAACCTCTCCCCTTATTTACTTATGACCTTATCGTGTAATCTCCTCGCCCACCGGAGACGGGTCAAATTCGTCGTTAATGACACTATGAGTCCCCCTTGAAATGGAGAGACTACAGCGTCGGACTGAAGGGCATATCTGGGTCGGCAATCTAGGCATGCGGATCCGGTAACCAGAATACTAGGTCTTGATCTGCCGTCGCGAAGAAATTGAATCGCGGGTTGATTGCAACTACTGCCGCTGGCTTCTCGTCCTCCAATATGTGAACTGGCTCTAACACCTTCTCCGACGTATTGCCCAACGTATCCCACACTACGACCCCCTTCTTTGTGCCACCAATGACGAATCTTCCGTCGTGTGTGAAACAGCAGTCGCCACTACCTTCGATATTAGCGCCGTTTGGTCCACCGCCGTTCATTGTATATTCTTCCCCAGCTGCCAGCCTGTTGCAACCACCTTCGGACTTTCGTAGATATGCCTTCAGACTGCCATCGAATGAGTCTAGAAGGAAGTGACCGCCACCCTTTGTGCCTAGCAGGATAGAGCGTCCGTCGTTTGCGAACTCCAGCTTTGTCCAGCCCTGCATGACATTCGTAGGGTCTATTGGCCCGCCGGCTGCTACGATATCAAACTCTGCGAATGGGGCTTTATCGAAATTGCGGTGGTCGTAGAGAAGGATCGTACCGCTGCTTGGCGATCCTACAGCGAAGACCTGACCGCTCGGGTCGAAGGCTGCGAGATGTGGCGTGCCGATGTACAAAACACCAGTCTCGTTCTTAGTCCCCGCGTTCCACAGCCGTATTGTGTTATCTTTGCTGCAGGAGATGAAGTCGTCGTTACCAGGATGCATTGCTAAGCACGTAACAGGGGCTGTGTGGCCTTCGAAATATCGTATGAAAGCATTATCGTGGGTGGTAAGGTAGCGGATCGCATCTACAGAAAGTCCAGTGTCAGCATGTCTCCGATTGATAGAAGGGAGCCTCATAGCGATCCGTACCATTTTGTTTTGTACTTGCGTATATGATACTGGAGCTGTTGTGTGTGAATTTGGCGAGTTTAACGCCGTACTTCTTACTAAGTAGTTGTTTATCGTGACGGCCATCTCGAACCTTATAGATTTGGATCGTTTCATCACTTTCGGATGTCATTAGGAGCTCGCCAGGGTCATCGTAATCGAGGCTGAGGATATAAGGCTGTGGTCGCCCATCTTTAATGTCGTCGCGTCGGAATAGCTGTAAGTACTGTTAGTAATCCTTGTTAAGCTCCATGGCCATGGCAAAGAGGGGAATCACCTTTGTTGGTCTAAAATTGGCTATAGCATCAGCAACCGCCGAGGTGCTCGGTAAGCCGCTGCCTAGAGTTCGGGTGATGTTCAATGTCGTAGATGGTGTACCAACTGTGCCATTAGCTGGCGACGATGAGTCGGGCACGTCGAGGTCCATTGGCGTCGACGCCATTGTGGGAAGCACGGGGAAGGAATGTGCTAAGATGAACTGCGGAAGTAGATGCTGGGAGTATCTAGCGCGAAGTGGGAGCCTAGAGTTTAGTACGGTAGATGGTAGATCTGCATTCTTGGCAACATATGTGCAGATACGAAACTGTGGGGGCCCATAGTTTACAGTACAAGTACGTGCTTTTCTGGGGCTATCACGGTGAATCCCACCAGCCATATGCACTTCGACATTCCGTGCCTCAGTCAGAACTTTATTTTGATGTTACACAATTACCTAAACCCCTTTTAACCCCATCTTCATATTTGTCGTTGTGCCTGCCTCGTACGCTACCAACGTAGTACCTCCCTACACATACATTTACATCAAGATGGCGGAACAGCTTTACAGGTAGATCAAGTGCTTACCGACAGCGAATAAACTCCTGTTTTATCGGGGTAGTCAAGGTAACACGATTTGCAGAGTAGCTTCTAAGGTTCAAGCTCGTCTAGGATTAAGCATTAAATCCGCCCGGGATATAGTAGACCTAGATACCTCTTAGTATGCCTATCTTTCCTACCGCGTGACCTTATCCACACAGTTTGATAGATACTCGAGATCTAGAAATCCTCGTTGACACGTCCCATCTCCCTCATGAATAAGCGCATGAAAATGGGCGTGCGAGCTAAACTGTCGCCCGTGCCTCTCTATATGGTATCCATCGTCCGTCCGCGTGTGCCTGCAACAGAAAAAAAAAACTCCGCCCATGCTACCGGTTGTTTTATACAATAAACTTGAAAGACACCGCCGCATGCCCGCCAGCCAGTTATATCTGGCCTTGTTCATTGCCATATACGTTTCCAAATCCCCGTATTTATATTTATAACCCTTTTACTTCTCATCGGTTGGCATCTTCTCAGGCGCCTGCTCCGGTGTATTCTCGGGCTCCTTCTCGGGTTCCTCCTTGGGTTTCTCGGGTTCCTTGGGTTTTTCGGCCTCTTGCCCCGGCACCTTCCCTAGCACCTGATCCGGTAACTTCACAGGGGTCTCCTCATCGCTATCAGGTCTATCAACCGCAGACTTCGCGCCTATCGTGTATCCGATATTGGTGCGGTCGTCATCAATCACACGACCATATCTACATATGTGTTAGTGTGTGGTTTTACAAAGGGGGGTTGAATGGGAAACATACTCTAAGAGCAACCTGAAAAACCAGACCTCCATATCCTCGTGCCTGAGCACCTTATTAGCCCAGTCCCGCTGTTGATTCGCGAGGCGCTCCGCCTCCTTTTTGCCTAGGCTGCCGTCACCGAAGAACCGTACAGCCTCGAGCCAGTCGTCGCCTTGCAGGCTCAACGGAATGTAATGTGCCCACGGCTTCAGCCACTCGAGATGCCACTCGCGGAAAATGGCCCACTTATAGACCAAGCTGTGGCTTTTCAGGAAAGCGTAGAACCGGCCGCTGAACGCGTTCCCGTCGATATCCAGCAAATACTTGTACCGCCAAGCATCCTGCTGCTCTACGTGGCCCTTGATCGTGAAGTACTCTTTCTGTGCTGCACAGTCACCTGGATCGCACTGTCCCACACCTGAGAAGTATACGTCAATCATGTCCTTATAGTCGCCGCGCGGTACCAGCTTTGTTTCCCACTCGCCTCCTTTCTCTACCAGGATCTTGGCGCTGTCGGCAGCATTGATTTTTTGCACAAACCGCTGTCGGTGCTGTCGTCGCCATCCACCGTTCCTACTAAAGCCGCCGGTTGTGGAACCACGCCAATACAGCTTGTCCTCCTTCTCGTTCCACGGCATGTCCTTGGTCTCGTCATAAGTCACCTTCTCGAACCAGTACCACGGCGACGGATACAGGATATCAGAGTAGGACGAGATCTTAGATTGCGAAAAAATTGGAAACAGATCATGGACGACGTTGTAAGCATTGGGCCGGTCAAAGAACCCAAACGTCGAGCTTAGAGATGGGGAGTAGCAGATATCCGACATGGCCGTGATATTATAGATGAAACCCAGATCACTCATGCCATACTTCGAGACATCATCTTTCTTCTCATCCTCCTCAAGCCCTCTTGAAGGACTTTCGGGAGGACATGACAACCGAGAATGGGTCCAGGTTGGTTGGTGTGCAAAGACATTGAATCGGGTCAGCTTGCTTTCCTCAAACCTAGTTCCGTCATTCAATCCTTTCGGCTTCTCCGTAAATTCGTTCTTCAGATTGGTGTTGGTATTTGCTGCCGGCATATTAATATCTGTCGCCCTCCTAACCAGCCTAGCCAGGTCATCATGAGGCACCACGACTCGAGACTCGTCGTGTAAGTTAAAGCACAGGTCCATGTCGGGGAGCCACTTGAGGAACTTTCCCATCATCCCCGCGGTAGCCTCGCGCTGCCACTCGCCTCCACCTTGGATGTGCGTGATCTTGCCATTACGGATCTGGATACCTAGCAGCGCATTGTCGAAACCAAGGGCCTCTTTAGCGCGGGCGCGTATCGTCGCAGGTTTGAGTCCCCAGAATGGAGTCAACGACTCGTAGATCATATCAAACTCGTCGATGAGCTGGGTATTCTTGGCCTTTGCAAACTCGAACCACTTGTCAAAGTTAGGCGGCGGGGGAATTCCGTACCGCCTGCGGTACTCAGCGACAGCTTCCTTGAGCGTCTTGGACTGCCGGGCCTTGGTGGCTTCGAGTTCCTGCTCCGCCTGTTTAATCAAGAACGACATGGGATGTGACCCAGCGGGGGCGGGCTTCGGTTTGGGGTCGAACGGCACCGGGGCCGCAACGATCGACTGTGGTTCTTTCGGGTCATCCTTCCCAGCGCCATGCTTGTCGTTTGTCAGAGGACCGGGTTTTAAATCCGAAATATTGGTGCCAGAGGGCGTCAACCGGAATATAGTAATAACGCAGATTCCGAGGAAGACGAGCCCGCCGGTTATAATCAGTTGGCGCGGCCGCATATCTCTCAGGCCGTATTCCCAGCTGGTATCGAAAGACTCAATGGGGACGGTTGAGACGTGTCGGTGGTGGACAATAATTATGTAACGAATGACATTGGTAACATGTACCTAAGGTATCAGGATCGTGGGTCGAAGAAAGATGGGTTCATGAAATGAAAAGGAAATATGGAGGTATGGCATTGGAACGAACACCTGGGCACTGAAAGAAATTTGGGCAGGTTGGCGGGTAGGCCAGGTTTAGTCCCGACAAGAGGTTCAGGAGTCCCTTCCATTCTTGGTTTTTAGCTGCTACCCGCGGACGTAGTGCCCCGGTACTTGTTGGTCTAGGCCAATTAAAATTTTCCATTTAATCAATCGTTGCGTCGGAGACGCACTGTGACGCGGACCTGCCAGGTTCTAGTGATAATATCCTTGGATCATACTTCTGTAATTTTCGTCCTTTTACAATATCGCGGTCCGCAATCCGGGTTGTAAACAACACGTGCAGATCCACGAATTAAAAGGTAGCAAACCTCGGAGGATTTTAGTTTATTCAGGATTCATGGATGACAGAACTTTATAGCAGATAAACTCAATTAAGTGGTTACCGTCATACAGAAGGATCGAGCCTTATTTTTTTGTTAGGTAAGCCTGTGTATGTATTCACCTAATGCAATTGGCTACTTGTTTGGTATGCCGAGTACGACTGATCACTATCACATGGCATCCATTAAAAGTCTTGGCAATGCAGGGAGCAAGGAAAATGCAACACCAACAGATGCAGACAGAACTGGACTTGTGTAGCATTTTTGTGGTATCGTGGTGTATTTGGCTTAAAAACATCAAGCATCAGATCAGCTTGACCATTATCCATTCCTCCCCAACGCCGAAAATGCACCAGTCAGTTCATATCCCTTAGTTCATTGCCCTTTGTTTTTTCTTAAGCCATCCGTTCAATAGAAGAAACCAATAATCTTTCCAGCGACGTGCTTTCGTCGGGCCTCTTCGTGATCCATGATACCAGCAGAGGTGGTCAGGATGATGTAACCGAACTGACGAGAGGGGAGTAGCTTGACAACCCACTTCTCAAGGTGGGCAAGGTGGATGTTGTATCGGGGCGAGATGACACCGCACTTGTTGATGCGACCGTTGAGCTGGACAACGATCTTGCCGGATCGGTGGTCGTCAACCTCCTCGAACTCGCCAATGTAGCCTGTGGGAATAATGAGTTAGCTGAATGTAGCGAAAGACTAAACGTAAGACTTCATATTATATGTGATCAGAGAAACGTGTAAGACTCCTTCGCTAGAAAACTTCTATCTATCGGCAACTTAAAAGACTTCGACCGTAGGGAATTTTGAGGCCGTTATCCAGTTATCATGCCGAATGTGCGAAGGGGACCAATTCTCTCCAAAGAAATGAGGCTGTACGTACCGTGTCGCTGCATGACAGTCAAGAACTTAACGATGACCTTAGAGCTAGGTCGGATGAGGACCTGTCGCTTGCCGGTCTTCTCGGCATTGTTGAGCGCATTAAGAGCGTCGTTGAGAACGGAAGTCTTGACCATTGTGGCGGTATTGCGAGATTCTCAGATCGATCGTGTTGGAAATGAGGTATCTGTTTAATGTGGTATTTGGTTAGCCTTCAAAAGCCAGAGCATGGAGAGTGCCCATCCCCAACGTGCCAATTGGGGAGGGTTCTGCCCGCTCAGTACTGGAGAGGAGAAGCGTATCAGAGACCCAACTCGATCATCGTAATGCGAAGGTCGGTGGCAGGGCCCCTGATTGCTCTCCCCCGGCTTCTTGAAGGGACATTGGGGGGGTTGAATCAACTCATAGCACAATAATGCGTTAACACATACCTCTATGGAGGTCGAAAGCGACGTGAATTTGGTGGGCGCTTGACTTTGGTTCTGTCGTGCAGAAGTTGAGATGGAGTGGAGAGAGAAAAGTTGAAGTAGGTAGTCGCTAGTCAGCTAGGTAGATTTCTTTTTTTCCGCACGGCGAAATTTCTGGTGGGTGGGTTTTGAACTAAGAATCTCCACCCAATTGGGTAAAGTTCGGCAACTAACCCTAAGCGATACACAACTAAACCCCCCCAGTGCACCTTCCTAGGCAAGCCTCAATTGATACAATCTATTCCCATTGCTTTGGAACATTTCCAGATTTCACACGCCGCTACCTCCCACCTACCAAATTCACCCTCACCTTTAAATCTCGACACAACAAATCTACTCTTCGAGGATCGCACCGGTATCACGCAAATCAAGATGGTATGTATTAATATTTATTACTACTGCCCCGATTCCTGTTCCTTTTTCGCCGAGGTATCCTTGAATGCGACAGCCTTGCATCTCTTGTGCTCAGGCTTCCATTCATTGTGTGCGCGCAGCTAGATTGCTAACTAGTTTTGTAACTATAGTCGGACGTAGAAGAGAACAACGCACCCGATGCTCCCGAGGAGGTTGAAGTTTCCGCTGATGCCTCCAAGGGCCAGATGTCCGTTCTGGACGCCCTCAAAGGTGTCTTGAAGCTCGCCCTCATGCACGATGGTCTCGCCCGAGGTCTCCGCGAAGCATCCAAGGCTCTTGACCGTCGCCAAGCCCACATGTGTGTCCTTAACGAGTCCTGCGAGGAGGAGGCGTACAAGAAGCTGGTTATTGCTCTCTGCTCCGAGCACAAGATTCCCCTGATCAAGGTTCCCGATGGCAAGCAACTGGGCGAGTGGGCAGGTCTCTGTAAGTTATTGAGTCCATCTAGCGGGTCGACGATTCAGAACTAAACGGTATACTCGTAGGTGTCCTGGACCGAGAAGGCAATGCGCGCAAGGTCGTCAACTGCTCTTGCGTAGTGGTGAAGGACTGGGGTGAGGAGTCGACTGAGCGATCTATCCTCCTCAACTACTTCCAGACCGAGCAGTAAAGAAATTAACACGGGCGTTGCGCGGGGATATAGACAGTGGGACGGAATGATTTTCAGGCCATCCTCGACGAACCCTTGGCATGTACTTTACTGGCCTCTTCAGCCGGCATAAATGCTGAAGATATGGGTGATCATACTGCATCGGAATCAAAGGAAAAATTTGCATGACAACTCTTGCTGCTCAGTGCCCTATTTCCACCGTGAACTGTTTCTGCTATTACTTAAAATCATGAGCCTAGTAGTGGCACCTTATGTCTCGCATCTCATCCGTGGATATCTCATTTTCGGCCTTCTACAACAATAAGGTGATATCCGAAAGACGTCTTGGCCTCTCCAATGTAAAGGTCACTACCTTTACTATCCGGCAGTGAAAAGGCAACCTCTTCGAACTCGGGCGCCAGCGCTCCCTTTCGTTGTAAGCCAAGAAGGCCGCCTAGTCTCAAGTCAGCCCCTCACATAGTCCAGTCTGGCTCATATAAGTCGTACCTTGCTTCGCTTTATCCTCGCTATAAACTCTTGCTACTGCGATGAACTTGTCCAGAGTAGGACTCTCTCGTATCTGAGCCAGTGCCTCTTCCTTCTTTGCATGCTTTTCACACTAATTTATGTCAGTTTTCATACTTAGAATACTTCAGGATAAGTCGAAGCCCCAACTCACAAGAATATGCCGGACTATAACGGCTTGTGCGCCCTTCACTTTGGTGTCCTTTTTGTCGTCTTTGCCCTTCCCACCAGCATCCTTGTCCTTCGACTTGTTGTCGGCCTTCTTCTTTGCACCCATCGTGAATAATGCTGATTGGTGGTTGAGTGAGCTGTAGAGTTGGGAATAGAAGAGCCCCACGTTGAACTCGATAAGATGCGCTTGAGACAAGGGTCCTGTCCTGTTACCCACTTAGCCATTATGCCCCTCAGCTGACAAACGGCTGCCGAGATCGTTCCACTTGACCTGTCACTTGTCATTACAACTCATTTTCCAATTCAGATATCATAACTCTTGATTCCAGTAGCGCTTCGTTTGAAGTTGTCTCATCAACTGATAATCACTTACAGGTACCACTATCTAAAAGTGTGTACCGGTGGAAATGCTACCCTGACGATATCACGTTATTCCCTTAGATCTATTCATCAAAATTCACCATCAGGTGTCACGAGACGTCCCATCACCGCGTTAATAACTGATAATAAGGTGAAAGAAACCACTTATATAAAGCGTTATAGATTATGTATTACGACTCATTGAGGGATTAGCTTGTGAGCTATAGAAGCTATTGTATTTTAGGTGTAGGTCTCGACGAGTTAACAACGCCCGATCATGGCCACTCTTCACCCCTTTTTAGGTTCCCTTCTCCAACCGCGTATTGTCACCACCAGAAGCATTCTCAACGTTGTCCCTCCTAGCGCGAAAAAGACGCCCTGAACAGTCGCGCCCTCCTCCAGTCTTCTCGATCAAGCTTCTCCTCCTGACGTCTGAGCTTCCACTCCAGGTAACTCGTCTCCCCTTGTAGTAGCTTAATCTTATCGCCCTCGAGCTTCTCGTACAAGTTCCAGTCGTCGAGCTGCGAGGGCCGCGGGATCCTCTTAATTTCCTCTGGCGACTTTTTCTGGTCCGGTACACGCTCTAGTGTCAGCTCGATGCGGTACATATTCGTCTTGCTGTCTAGTTTACACCCGTACTGTCTGATTGTGAAACTGTTTGACAGAGAAAAGTGAGCATTTATCCATTAATGCCAGCTAGTTGTGACTTACAGCCCATCGTACCGGACGCCCGCTTCCGGCGCGAGTATGCTTTTCAGCCTATAGCCCCTGAGGACTCGAATCTGCCGACCGACTTGGGATATCAGAGCGATATGCGTGTCTGCGGCCCTCCCTTCGCGAACATATTTATACGTATCCGCGCGCACTAGTTCCTCTCGACCAGTCAGGAGAGGTAGGGCCGTAATCCCATACCGTCCCGTCGACGGCTTCTCCAACGAGCTTGTTACTATACCGTCGCGCTCAGCACAGGTGATATTCAACCACCAGCTTCGCAATGATCATTACGTCAGCCGACTTCCAACAATGTGAATAATTCAAATTCGGAGAAGGGGATATTCGAGAACTCACTGCCCAGGGTCAAACTCCAGATTCCCCTCGAGCTCAGGTACAGGCTCGCCCACCCTGGTGTGCCATGAGCCTGAATTATAAGCCAGTGAGCTATCAAACGAGAGGTCCCTCAGCCGTCCGCATCGGACAAGAACCGCATACCGGTGCTGGTCGATCATGAAATACCGCTCGCGGAATCTACGCCGCCACGCGCGCCGCAGGGCCTTAGCGCGAGACACGTTTAGGGCGCATTTAAGCGGAAGTTCGCCCACCCTCGGATCCCCCTGGTTCGCCGGGGCGGCCCTAAGCTTCATCTTAAGACGCTCGGCGAACTGCAGTATTTCACTTATCATCTTGTCGAGCCGCGCGTACTCGATCGTCTCGATGTCCATCGCCGGCTTTCCCCGCCATCGATACTCGTCCCGTGACGCTGCATCCAAGAATGCTTCCATCTTGTCTCCGTCGGGTCCGCTCGTCTTGTCGCGACGCAGGCTTGCTCGTATCGAGTCCGATAGTGCTAGAAGCTCGTCCTTGTCCCATTGTATTTCGCCAGCCTCGATAGGCGCGAGGGAGCATGTCGACATGCCTAAAACTTATTATTAGTAGATGTTTGCTTACTACCTGCAATAAGGTTATCCCTCTTTATTGGCGTTGATACCTTTTGGAGAAGGCGATCTCTGAAACGGCAAGCTACTAGATCCATCGAGGCCGAAGTGTTTAATCGTCGGGCTCAGGACCTGGGCGACGTTAGTATCAGCTAATAGGAATTGCCGTCCTAGAGAGCGCTACCTGGCTCATAATATCCTTCTGCCTACTAAACAGGGAGCGGTCTTGCCCATCTTCCCGAACGGGGGAAAGCTTCGACTTTGTACGCCCCTTGGGTATGTCCAGCCGATACCGACTGCCCTGATTGTATCTTGTGATCCGTTCCAGCATACTCATCCTGAAACGTACTCGACCATCTGTGGCTTAATCGTAGTCGTGGCACGGAAACCTGACCCCAATTTGCAAGGCGATGTCTCACATCGGATATTCCGAGGACGATCCCAAGGGATAACTAGGAGGATGGACTGTAGGGATAATGTTTAATTAGATGGTCCTTCGGAATTGTCCTACTCGATATTGTCTTCCTGGCTAGGAATTACAAGCGGTCGGCCCGACGTATCTGAAATGACGGTTACGATCGAAGCCGAACAAAGAGAAGCTACGACCCAGGAATTCGGCGAGTCCGTCCAACAAAGACACCTAGCTCTTAACAGAAGGGGCGAGCTCACACTCTTGCTTATAGCTTGATTGCTCGATTTCGATGGGGCTGGAATGTGGTCTAAGTTATCATCTAAAATCGATCGGACTGTCCGTATTCCGTGTGGAGAAGCTACGGCCACAGTGTCGTTGACCAACATTGAAATATGATCAACACCTAGCATCGAATGAACACATGTAGCCTATTTAAGGCTACGATATGAATCAATACGTGAAATATGTGAATTAGCTCAACGATGGTTGGGTATCTTAACTACAATGCCATCATGATTCAGGCCACATCCTTCCACTGCCTTTTGAAAACCCCATATCTCGTCGATGGAAGCTACAGCGAAATTCATCCATATAACCCCCTAGAGAACCAATTCACAACGTCGTTATTGTATGCTCGCGTCCGCTTCCTTGGTTAGGCGTGCGTCTAAGCACGACAACGAATATCGTACGACCTGTACATTCCAGCATCTGGTTGATGCAGAAACATGCAAGCTCGACAATATTTCCAGATTCCGGCGAGGTGTCTTCCCGTCCCATCCCGAGACTCGTTATCAGGTCATGTAAGACGTCGAATTCGGATACTACTAGTGAAAAGAAGATGAGTTGAACAAAACTGTCACTGCGTTGACATTGGGGAGATTTGGTATCGATTTACTGTCATACTAGCCAGCGATATCGTCGCTGGGGCAGGTTTAAGAAGCTGCATCATCACTCGTAGCAGCCGTTCCTTGAAACTCTCGAATGACCATGGTGGCATATTGGCTAGTGTTTAGCGCAAATCGGAAGATCACGGCGATTTTCTTTTCGTCGGTGGTGGCAGTCAGAGACTCGTGAGGTCGCTGGGACGTCGCATGGCCAACGTCAGCAGGCTGCTCCGGTTTCGTAGGAGTTTTGCTGTTGTCGGCGCTGTTACGGGATTCCGGGTTAGTATGCGCGTGGGCTACGGAATCGTCAACCGTCTTGCCGGTCTCGTCCTGGCGAGCGATGCTCCTGGTCTCTCCGCCGACTGTCAGCGTCTCTTCGGATTGCGTTTCGGGTAAAGTAGAAGGTTCCTCGATCTTGATGATTTCGCTGTCAGCGACCACGTCCCATACTGTCATGAGGAATTGAAGAGCACTGTTTGTCGCGGCTCGCACCTGTGTTGTCAAAGTTGTGACAATTGAAGGACTTGCGTCCCCGTCGCCTTCACCTGTTGGTTGTGCCTCATCAATCGCAACGTCAATCACATCGTCAATCGCATTTGGCTGGTCAGCCATGGCTTCGTCTACCGATGTGTCGGCCTCATGTGGTTGCGGGGCACTTTTTGTGAACTTCGGTTCGATATTGTCGGTTCGGGTAGCAACCTTGACTCGTTTGTAACTTCCATTCACCGAAGTCTGCACCCATGTGTCATTTATCTGAGCTTTGGGTTCGTCCGAGGGCTCTTCGGCCTTGCGTCTCTCAGTCATCGCTCGATATTCTTGAATATCCCTTTCTCTCGCGTTTTCCGCGAAGCTCTTCCAAGGGGCTTTCAGCCCTCGCGGAGCGGCTACACGCTCTGCCGCTTCCTTGGCTTGACGAGATCGTATTAGATCTAGGTCTGTCGGTACCAATTGCTCCGTATCGTTCGAGTAAGCCTGAACAGAAGCACTGGGAGTGCCGATAAACTTGCCCATCAGCTTGCGATAGGATCCCGGAAGACTGAAGTCCTTCTGTCGGCGTAACATGTTATGAGGATCTAGTCCACCGTTCTCCTCCTTAGCCATGAACTCCTCATAGAATTGCGCAATCTCGTTGTCTGGGTAGACGACATCCCATCCAGGAGAAGGCAGTACGATGTCAAAGATGGAATACTTTCCGCTCTTGGCTTCTTCCTCGGTCAGTGCGTGCGCCTTCAGTCCACGCATATCATCCGCGACGGATTCAGCGTCTGCGAGGTGAATCGTTTCCTCCTCGTCGTTATCATTTTGACCATTCCCTCGCAGGGTCATAGCGTCGGACTCCATGAGAACCAGGTCACCCTTGACCACTTTTCGGCCAAACCGCTCCCAGCGTCTGCTTGCCGCAAAATTCCACACTAGAGACTGATATGCGTGGACGTACATGGTTCGCATGGAGCGGTTAATTGAGAATATAGCACCAAGAAAATCTTTGGGCTGTCTCGTGAGGTGGCGCATTATTGTGGACTCAACAGAGAACTTCTTTGGTAGAAGTTTGAGTGCGTCCTGTGAACTACCGGTCTTCAGAAAGATCGAGCAGGCCTGCGCTCGGAAAGAATCATCACGTCGCATCCATCCAAGGGAGTTAGGATCGGCGGATTTTAGTAGGTCGGGGTCGAACGAGAGCAATGCTTGCACAGCACCTTCAAAGTCTTGTTGAAGAATCTTTATACCGATCTCCTGAGTTCCAACTTGATGCGTGCCAAACCGTTGGGTGCCATAATAATTAATGAACCCATTCCGATTGACCTGGTCTAGTGCAGAGTCTACCGTGGTTTTCGCAACACTGAGCTTCTGTTCGAAAGTCATACCCTCCGTCTGGCTAAAGTGGCAGTTTTTCATGACGATCACAAATTCGTTCCCACTATTGTCTCCTAGATGGAGAGGACGTTGCTCGAATTTGAAATCTCCAATATTTGCGCCATAGATCTTGCCGTTGAGGCCGGCTAGGGGCTGAGGGTTTCGCAGTCGTACACTGACTCGTTGCGTAGTCACAGCGCGGCGATCTTTTGTGCCAGCGGTGCCGAAGAAAGCTGGCTTGAGATTGAGAAAACGGGCGATTTGACTAATTGCGTCCATGGTATCTCGATTCTCCTTGTAGAGGGTAAAATGGAGAAAGCCGCCATCGGGAGCTTGGCCGGCGATCTGTCCGGTATTTCTAGGCCACTCGTTCCTAGGGCGGCTACGCCATTGTTGGTTTCCTCTACCAACAATTGTGGCTTTGATGGAACCATCAGCATCGGTGGTAGTATCGATCTTGCCGCCGAATATGCGACGAATTTCCTAGAAGATGTTAACTTCATGCGACGCGAGGGATTGGATTTGCGGGACTTACCATGTGAACGCGAGATCTTTGAGCCTTGTCCGATATTACGGCGATCTTCACGCTGGGAGGAACCTTAGGCTGTGACTTGTTATCGTTGCTGGCTTTGCTGTATAAGTTAACCAGCTCTTCTGCGGTCTCGCTACCGATGAGATCCGTTAAAACGGATCGATCGGACGGAGATATGATAATAGCAGGGTCTTTCTCATCCTTTGGCTGTTCCGAATCGCCTGGGATTCGAGGTCCATGGGTATTTGTGGTAGTAACGCTGCCGCCATCCATCGCATGCTGACCATTCTCTGATCGAGACGATTGTGTAAGTTGGGTTCCTACTGCTGGCTGGCGGGGAGGCTCCTCCATCAAAGTTAGTTTACTTATTCACCGACGCGACAAGAGCTATTGATTAACTCACAGGTTTGGCGGGTTGTCTGAAATTAGTCGGAAAGTTGATGAGATGGACGACATTGCCATCTTTACCGATCTCATGGACTTGGAAATCAGTATATCTGGAAATTATTAGTGACAAGTTGAACAAGCGTATTAACTCCGGAATACTAGTCAGAGTTATCTGTGATTTTTACCTTGTACGGGTTTGGCCAGACCAGCTAATCCCTTTCTGCGACGCGTAATGGATGATACCGACGCGCTGCTCCAAAGAGCTTCGCATTGAGGCATCACGGCCCTGAGACATAGACGTATGGGTTGCCATACTTGAATAGTGTCAGGATTCCGACAGTTGCAAGGTGAAATGGATGAATGAATGTGAATAGCCGTAGGCGTATGGATTCAACAGAAAAATGCAACCGTCACTCCCTCTACAGATAGATCGTAGAAGTTGGGAGTTAGGATGCTTAACACTTGTGATATTCTGTATCCCATAGGAATATGAACATTGCTCTGGTGGGGTGAATTTGGTAGTGGGGGAACCTGAGAGGTTCAATGCTGTGATTAAAAATTTCTACCGGCGGAAAGTAGAGCAATGAAGGCGGTCAAGTCGCGTACCTAGGTATATCCTCCTCTAACAGGAAGGCGGTCGGTGCGGCGCCTGCTGTAGCAAGTACTAGGTACTTAAGTAGCAGCACTGTGCAACGGAAGGCGGCGCTATCTATATTAGGGGTACATAGTACTACCTAGTATATAGTACATAGTAGCCCGTGCACTTTTGCTCTCCAGGAATAAAGATGTACTTAAGGCGTAAGTACCTAGTATTGATGCTTATTTATCATAATACTGTCTATTCAAATGTTCTCCTTATACAAACAGTATCTTTAAATACGGTTTGATATATCTTACTGTACCTCGCTGCTTATCCTACATGTAGAGTGCAGTAAATCTGATTACGGCGGGGTATATTACGTACCTAATGGCCTACATACCTAGTACATAGTATTGATCATCTCTAACCTCAGTAGGTACCAAGTTGACATCCTAGTAAATCCCATCAGCTTAGGCTCAATCTCTGGAAATTCTCCGACTGGCCAATACGGGTCGAACTAGTTACATAAGATATGTAATCATCGCCTCCAGAATCAGTACTAGTATCTATCTGCTTCTGCCGCAGTGGTCTTTATTAATTACTTCTAACCCACATCACTTTAACCTTCTTGTCACTGTCGAAATGCCAGCGAAGAGGAAGGCCTCAGCAAGTATGTTCACCCTTCCCCAAACCCCCTTGATTCAAAGAACTCACAATGCTGAACTATTGAAGCTGTTACGGGTGCTGCCAAAGCAGGAAAGGGTTCTACCGCTTCGACACCCGGTCCGTCCACACCTCGATCCATCGATAGCGATGACGATGCGGCCTCTGTGGATGAACCCGTCGAGAACGAAGAACAGTTGCAGAAGGTCGTCGATCGCTTTTCCCTCGCGACATTTCGAGACACTACCGCTCATGAAGAGGATTGGACTTCGAGAAGGTTCTTTAGAGACGGCAGGCGCGATTTCTCGTATCTGCCGTTGAAGCCTGATTTCAAGAATCGCCCTATTTGGATAGATCCTCAGAGGGGCCGAATAATCCTCGAGAATTTTAGTCCTCTGGCCGAACAAGCAAAGGACTTCCTTATTACCGTTGCCGAACCTCTGTCGCGCCCAATCTTCATACACGAGTACGCTCTCACCAGTCATAGTCTGTACGCGGCCGTGTCGGTCGGTTTACAGCCTCGAGATATTATCAACACTCTAGAACGTTTTTCCAAGACTCCTGTTCCCGACTCGATTATAGGCTTCATTGGCAGCTGCGCTTCTAGTTACGGGAAGGTGAAACTGGTCATTAAAGATACGAAATACTTCGTCGAAAGCACCGATCCCGATGTCTTGCAGAAGCTCCTAAAGGATCCCATCATCGGGCCATGTCGTGTTCAAGGTACCGAAACAGTCACCAGCGCTCCTTCTATGGGTGGCCTCGTCATTCCCGGAACCTCCAATGCTGCGGGAGTGCAACAAGCGCAACTCAAGAAGGATGATAAGACACAACAAGAGGGCACCGATAAGACCCAGGCTCCGAATCCTTTCGATGCCCTGAGGGAAGATGATGACGATGATAACCAGGAGGCCGTGCATGCCTTTGAGATCTACGACACCCACATCGAAGTTGTCCAGAAGCGCGCCTTGGAAATACAGTACCCTATGCTAGAGGAGTACGATTTCCGCAATGATGATCGAAATGCAAATCTCGATATCGACCTTCGGCCGGCGACACAGATTCGTAGTTACCAGGAGAAAAGCCTCAGCAAGATGTTTGGTAATGGGCGAGCCAAGAGTGGTATTATCGTCTTGCCCTGTGGTGCAGGCAAGACTCTGGTTGGCATTACTGCCGCATGCACAATCAAGAAGGGCACCATCGTCCTCTGCACCAGCACTATGTCTGCTAATCAGTGGCGTAATGAGTTTTTAAAGTGGTCCAATATCAATCCTGATGATATTACTCTATTCACATCGGATCATAAGCAGAAATTCGCCGGTACCACTGGAATCATCGTCACAACATATCCCATGGTCACCAATTCAGGCAAGAAGCGAGCCTACGATTCGCAAAAAATGATGGACTTCCTGACCAGCCGAGAATGGGGTCTCATGTTACTAGATGAGGTCCACGTCGTACCCGCCAATATTTTCCGCAAGGTCTCGCACTCGATCAAGAGCCACGCGAAGCTTGGATTGACCGCGACATTACTCAGAGAAGATGACAAGATCTCGGATTTGAACTTCCTGATCGGGCCAAAACTATATGAGGCAAACTGGATGGAGCTATCCGAACAAGGCCACATCGCCAAGGTACAGTGTGCTGAGGTGTGGTGTCCGATGACAGCTGAGTTCTTTGATGAATTTAACAGGCAGAAGAAGAATAGAGGTCTTCAACAAAACCTCTATGTCATGAACCCTCGCAAAATTCAAGCCTGCCAGTTTCTCATCGACTATCACGAGAAACGAGGCGACAAGATCATTGTCTTCTCAGATAATGTCTACGCACTCAAAGAAATAGCTCTGGCTCTTAACAAGGCCTACATTTGCGGGTCTACGAGTAATAATGAGCGTATGGTCGTCTTGGACCATTTCATGCATAACCCCCTCGTTAAAACCATCTTCTTATCGAAGATTGGCGACACGTCGCTCGATCTCCCGGAAGCAACTTGTCTAATTCAAATATCCTCTCACTACGGATCTCGGCGTCAGGAGGCGCAACGATTGGGTCGTATCCTCCGGGCAAAGCGTAGGTCGGACGAGGGATTTAATGCCTTTTTCTACTCTCTAGTCTCGAGGGACACACCCGAAATGTACTACTCGACTAAGCGGCAAGCTTTCCTAGTGGACCAAGGGTATTCCTTCAAGGTTATTACTTCGCTCACCGGTATGGAAGAGATGGAAGGGCTTGTGTTCCGCACGCCACAAGAACGTCGTGAACTTCTTCAAAAGATTGTGGTAGACACAGAGTCAAAGAGGGCCGACGACGATGATGATGTCGCAGATGACTTATTCTACGCACCAGGCGTGAAGAGAAAGTCTCGCTTCAAACGCACGGCTGGCGAGCTGGAAGACCTCAGCGGTGGGAAGGATATGGCCTACATTGAGCAGAGGAAGGGTGCGAACAAGGCACTCAAGAAGAAGCCCGCACAAAGCAACGCCTTCTTTAAGAAGATGGCGAGGGAAAAGGAAAGGCTTAAGAATGCACGTTAGGTTACCCTTGCATATCTGATACGTTGTATGATATCGGAGTATGGGAAATGGACGGCGTCAATGGGATTTTCAAGACCGCGTGGGACACGAGTATACCCTGGGAAGATTGATAGAATTCACCGCTGGTCTCAGATCGGGTAACACGCATCAACACGCATATCTAGGTAGTGAGTGATACATAGGGGCCAATACGGTCAATACGAAGGTACTTTGAGTACTTTATCCGGCTTTAGCTTAATTAGTGATTCCAGCACAATGGGCAGACGCATCCATCCCACGGATCATAGCTGCAGTGCTACGTACCCAGGTATCAAATACTACCTACCAGGCGCATATTGCGTGGCAACGGGATTTATTTAAAATTTGCTCAAAAGACTGCACGACATGGGCTGACATTCACGGGATCCGATTGGGGTCGCATCGCAGAGCGAAAGGAAGGCTTATCTCCAGTTACATTTTCTGTGACATTTTCTGTCGGTTTTTTTTTTTCCTTTCGGGAGTATTGGTAATGTCGGTGTGAGAGCCAACAAATTTCCAATTTCATCCGCTCTGCCATCCTAGGTATGATCCGGCGAAAGTAGAGTACCAATGGGGTCTCTGAGATATTGTTTTCCTTTCCCGTTTCAAAACAATCCCAAACATTTGTCTCCAAGTCTCTAAGCAACAAACAATTCGCCGTCTGGATTATTAAGTACCGATAAGAGACGGGCTTCTGCGCTTAGACCAGGCTGGCATCGGACCATTTGAGCAGGTGTGACATCATCACCGAGAGGAAATAGCTGTACTTGTTGGGGAAGTATCTTCGATCACATGTTTAAGTATACTAGCAGCCAATTATAATGGGCTATACTGCCTATATAGGTACCTTACTCAAACTACATATATCCATGGATGTGCCATGACCCTGCAACCCTTGAAATGGGGCTGTCAAAAGCTTCCGGATTTTTTCGAGCATCTCCAAATTCCGCAGATGGAGGCAACATAACGGGAATTCTATGTATATAAATCTATAGTACGAAATCGAAAGGCAAGTCTAGACCCTTCTGAAGACAATTGGAAGATATTGGTGGTCGAATTGATTCAGATGATTCAGATGCCGGGTGCTGACAGAGTGATAACAGGGCTTACGGAGAGCTCACTCTGAATCCCTTGATTATTGGGTTCTTTTTTTTTCTTTTTTCCTATTTATTTTCTCCGTAGGAGCACTTGCCGGCGGGTTCAACCTTACTTACAATTACCCCGGTTGTCTCTTGCATACCCTTACCTTGCACATACATAGGTACACATATATGAATTATAAAGCTACTAGTATCATGCGGGTTGACCGGCTGTGCTGAGCCAGTCAGACAAGCCTGGGATCCCTGTCACCCTAAAGAAGAAGAAGAGGCTTTGGTTTGTTGCTCGATTCAAAACACGCCGTTGGTCGGCTATCTATGATCTAGTCCCATGTGAAGTACATCATCAATCTCGGACCACACCCAGCTCATCTAGGACTAGGGTCTCCCTTCTTTTAGAGAAAAAGGATTTCTCCCCATAAAGTTCTCGACATCTGGGCATAGGTAGCGAAAAAATTAGCAGCTCGGTTGTTGCCAGTCTTGGCAATTCTTTCCTCATACCCTAGCTTCCGACTCATCAACCAATGTAAGCCCCCTTTATTACTTATTATTCTTATTCTTATGGACACATAAGAAAGGGAGGGAGAGCGGGAAGAGTCAGGTTAAGGCTGAGCATCAACTAGTGTTATTATCAAAGATTCGATATCTTCGGCTAGATCCACTTAAAGTACGAGCCGTGAGTCGTGCTTTGACGTGGGAAGGCATCGCCTCTTTCGTTTCCTTCCGTCATTCAATTGTCGATTCACTTTCGAGTATACCTTCCTATTACCTACGGCACGTAATCATAGCACCTCCCCTTTAAGGTGCTACGTGGATAAGATTACCAAATTCTTTTGAATTTCCGCCAGTTCCTAGCCTTAATTCATCCTCGAACCATATTATACTCCAATACTCCAATACTCCAAGTCAACCTTTTTGACATCTCCCCGCGCAATCACAGTCGCTTGGTACCATGTCAGTGATTTGAGGGAGGTAAGTTAGACATTTATCGTTCGGATATTTCTCACTCATATTGATTTCACTTACACGGTTGCGTCTCAATTCTTACGGCGAAGTGTTCACCAGTCACTGCTACACAGTATATATCCAGTACCCATACTCAGTGCTCTCTTTCTACGGTCTCAAGACTCTTTGTATCAATGTTTGCCCGGAGAATTCACTACTTGCATGCTCGCCCCTACTAGGTAGTCTTAGGACTACCCATATCAAACCATTCAACCATTTCATCTTGCTTTCCACATAGGTGTCTCATTGCCAAGTTCTGATGGGTAGTACCTTCGACAACATGATGTCTATGTCTAACACACAGATCTCATGGACACCTTCCATGTGTCAAGTTAGCTAGCTAGCTAACTAACTTCGTATAGCTTCGGAACGCATAACCATCATGTTCAGCATCCGTGCTCTCATTAGTGACCTTTCGAGCCAGGTCTACCATTCTGTCGATTTCTAACATTGGCTTTCCCTGTTGCTTTGAGCTTCGACAGACGACATCGCTCATATACACAACAGTCCAGGCACCATGGGTGCACGTCGCGAGCAGTTCTTGGAGTTGATCCAAGCTATTCGCCCATCTTTTCTGTCCAGAAATCCTCACTTCAACTTTATTACCGTCCATTGTAAGTTCCGTCTACCTGGCCAGCCGACTATAGATATATATCTAATCTCATGTAGATTTCTGGATTATCGGATGGACCATTGTAGGGTCAATCCTGATTTACGCCACCGGCAGAGGCCAATTGGCCTATATCGATTCCCTCTTCTTTGCTAGCGGTGCCAACACACAAGCAGGTCTGAATACTGTTGACGTCAACCTGCTAAATACCTTTCAGCAGCTAGTGCTGTACTTCCTTGCTATGATGTCCAACCCCATTACCATCCACTCCTCTGTAGTCTTTCTCCGTCTGTATTGGTTCGAGAAGAGATTCCAGCACGTTGTGAGGGAAGCTAGATCTCGACGAGTATCTATCTCCAAATCCCGATCCAAATCCAAGGCGACGGGTGTAGATGTGGAGAAGGGTGTCAATGGTAGAAACATCACGGTTATGCACAACACAGCCCAAGCGTCTCGGCTGACCAATGACGGCATCTTACTGAATAACTACACCATTGAGGGGGCTACAAAGCCGGATCCGCTCGCGAATGGCTACGCAAATGGACATGCAAATGGTACTCTTCACAAGGACGAGCAGGACCCTCAGGGTCATGACGAACCTTCCCATCAACTTGCTCCACCGCAAATCAAGTTTTCCGACCAAGTCAGGAGAAGTGATGCGCTTGTATCAGATGACGATGATGTATATGTTCCCCCTAAGCGGACCGATGCGGAACACATCGCCATCCTAGAAAGACAACGCAAAGCCGACAAAGGTGTACTAAGAATTCCGGGGCCACGAGACGCCGATCAAGGTGCGCTACCAGAGGAGCTGGACGAAGATGGCGGTGATGGACCCGACCCTTCAGGTCGAAAACGAAGGGAGTCGAGCGTCGAAGGCCCTCGGCGACCGACTATACTCTCCCCGCTTGCAACTTATCAAGACCGCCAACCGACCATAACCATAGAGGAGCCGGTACGGCGACGCAGAGGGGAACACGATCACAATCTTCCGGAAGAGGTAGCTGAAGATGTCGAGGCAGCTGCCCACACCCTTGGTGCATTGAAGTTTCGAAAACCTAGGAAGGAAGGAGAGAAACTCCATCACACCGATACTGCCGCATCGTCTTCTCGTGTCAATCCGTTACAGAAGATCAAGTCTGCCTTGACTCAGAGTAAAGACGAAGACCCCATGCCCTACCTGAGTTGGCAGCCGACCTTGGGTAGAAATTCAGCGTTTCTGGGACTCTCGGAGGAGCAGAGAGAAGAATTGGGCGGTATCGAATATCGGTCACTGAAGACGCTTGCCCTCGTCCTCACCATCTACTTCTTTGGTTACACCATCTTTGGTATCATCACTTTGGTGCCATGGATTGTCCACAACAACGATTACTACGGTCAGATCATCGACGCTGCCGGCCAGAACCGCGTATGGTGGGGTTTCTGGACCGCGAACTCTGCCTTTATGGATCTCGGCTTCACCCTCACGCCTGACAGCATGAACTCGTTTAACACGGCCATCTTTCCACTTCTCGTTATGTCATTTCTTATTATACTGGGAAATACCGGGTTTCCCATCATGTTGCGTTTTATGATTTGGCTATTTTCTCTTGTAGCACCTCGGGGATCAGGTCTTTGGGAGGAATTGAAGTTTCTCTTAGACCACCCGCGGCGGTGTTTTACGTTGCTGTTTCCATCCAACGCTACCTGGTGGCTCTTCTTCATCTTGGTCGTCCTTAACGGGGTAGACCTGATACTATTCATCATTCTCGACGTAAGTATTTATTTATAGTTTGCCCGAATGCCGCGTGTAACTAATATCCAATCAGCTCGACGGTGGCGCAGTTGCCGACCTGCCGCTAAATATCCGGTTTCTTGACGGATGGTTTCAAGCTGCTTCCACCAGAACTGCTGGGTTCTCTTGTATCAACCTGGCTTTAGTTCATCCGGCCGTGCAGACATCATACCTCATTATGATGTATATATCCGTCTTCCCCGTCGCCATCTCAATTCGTAGGACGAATGTTTACGAGGAGAAGTCCCTTGGAGTCTATAGCACAGCCTATGATGCCGACGACAGTGCCCAGAGCAATATATCATACGTGGGAACGCACTTGCGACGCCAGCTTTCTTTCGACTTGTGGTATATATTTGTCGGCTATTTTATCCTCAGCATTACAGAGGGTCCACGTCTTATGGCGGGCGACTTCTCCATGTTTGCCGTACTTTTCGAAATCGTAAGCGCCTACGGCACAGTCGGACTTAGCTTAGGTTATACCGACGTGAACGCCTCGTTGTGTTCTCAGTTCACTGTCCTTGGCAAGCTTGTCGTTATCGCTATGCAGATCCGTGGCCGTCACCGTGGCCTACCGTATGGACTGGACCGAGCCGTCCTCCTGCCTAGCGAGCACCTTGACCGTAAGGAGGCTGAAGATGCCGAGCTGAGGCTACAACGTCGTCACTCGGCTATGTCTGTCGGGAATCAACATCCTCACCGACCCTCGAGCGCCGCCCGAGGCCGTAGTCGCAGCGTGGATAGGAGGCACTTTGTTACAGGTCTTCTACACCCCGGTCCTGTGTATCCCCAGCCTCACTCAACAGCGAAGTCAGACGCTTCGGTAGGATTTGGTATGGCGGACACTTTGAAAAGGTATACCACGGACCCGGCGATAGAGGAAGACGGCGACGCTCTTGATCCTCTTCGTAGGCCTAAGAAGAGAGCCGAGACCCAGCCCACATTGTACCAATAGTGGAGGAGGTGTACGTTGGGATGGGTTATGTCTCCAGAACGAACAAATGCGAAGGGCAGTCCATCCGAACGGGCGGTTTCGCAACCAACACCAGAACGCAGCCACTCCACCGGGCGCGTTGGATCGCCGCCATTATTCCATAGTCCATGGTGGCGACGAAATTCGAGGCCGAGAGTACAATGGTATCTCGGGAGCACGGGATGATTTATATACCGGCATTCTCTTAGCGCTGCATATGCGGAACACGAGGAAACACTATACTAGAACTGCGTACGACGCAGAGAACATTAGAGGAGGCGGCTCAGGCTTGGGATAGAAAGGCCAAGAACGACTAGAGAGGAGGGGATATCAATCACTCTCGATTGGCGTTTGTTTACTTATGGCGTCTGGGTATATCAAGTTTCGAGAGGCTTGGGCTGTTCATATGGGAGGAAGCACTTCTTGCATCATCTTTTCTCTTTTTCATCCCTTAGGGTAGGTATCAGGACAAGGAGGAACCAGGCTATTCTTCTCCGTATATTCTTTCAGCCCAGTATGTACGTAGCTGCGAAAAATGGTAGCTTATTTATATATGACTTACGACACCTGCTTGGCTGGATCTGTGTGGGAGGGACTAAGGGGTGTATCGAGGCTTCTAGAAGCAAAAAAATACTTCTGGCTACAATATCCTGCATTGGGTGAATATTTGGGTCGTATAGAATAGTTATAATTATGTCCATGCTCGATCGTGAAGCCACAAACTTGCGATGTGTAGTAGTATTCATATGGTACAGGTCTACAGGCTGCGTATGTAGTTGTACACGCAGTTCATACAACTCTCGGGCTGTTTCTGTTTTTCTCTTGCCCTCTTCTCCTCTCCTCTTTCGTCACCGGCATAGAGTAAGAGATAGACACTTTCGTCCCCCCTTATCCCAGCCCCCATCTTCCAAGCTTTCCCCAACTTCCCAGAACCACCCCAGGACTACTACCGTCTTCCTCCCCTCGCAACCGGGGCCGTCTTCCGCCCTTTCGACGTAAACACATTGCGCGTGCGGCGCCAGGCCTCCACCAGGTGGTCCACATTGCCCATGTCGTGCTTGGGCTTGCGCATGTACGTGAGGCGGGCGCGGCGGGCGCGCTTCGGGCGGCGCCACACGATCTCGATGCCGGTGACGTTGGGCGAGTAGATCTTGAACCACATCTCCACGGGTACTTTCGAGATGTGGTTGCGCAGCAGCACGGCGGTGTCGACGCCCGCGCGCCGGATCGACAGGCACACGCCCGCGAAGGGCTCCCCCCCGCCCTTGCTGCGCGTGCTGATCTGCAGCACGTCGCCCGGCTTCGCCGCGTCCGGGTTCGCCTTGGAGAAGAGCGCCGCGCGCGCCCCCGTGCGGTCTAGGCGTCGCTGTTGCTGCGCGTGGTAGGCTTCGAGCGCCGCCGGGCAGGCTTTGCGCGCCGAGGGCACGCGCGGGTACACGGCGAAGGCGGTGCGGATGGGTTTGTGGGGGAGGCGGGATTTTATGGTGTCTGGGGTATTTTTCTGTTAGTCGATCTTGATTGCGGTTCTAGGGCATGGAGGAAGAGGCGAGTGACGTACGGAATTGGGGTTTCATGCGGGTCGCGGCCGAGGGAGGTGGAGGAGGAGGAGGTGGTGGTGTTGAGGCGGCGTCTGGTGATGTGGGAGTCGTTTCCGTGGCCATTGTGCGGAGGAACTGCGGTGCTCGCTGCTGGCGGGTCCGTCTGAGGACGGCCTTCCAGCTGCTCAGCGGCCGCCGCGCCGATTGGGTGATCATTGTGTCTATCTAGTAGCTCGTAGCTCCTTTTCCGAGCCTTGAGTCTCGTTGAATAGAAATATTGAAGCGGTATTCAATTAGAAGTTCTAAGCTGCTTATCGATACCGGGTGGAGAAACCTTGCTGCCGGACGGCGCCCGTGGGTCTTGGCAATTTCAACGCCGGTTATTGGCTTATCTAATCTCTGGAAATTTTACGGATATTGATATCTAGAGCTTCAAGGACCCCTGATAATATAACGCCGACGATCTAGTATGCGGAACGAACAAGTATAGCTGGGTTTGTAGAAACAAGTGGCACGGATTGGAGATATGTCGAGGAAATCGGCGGCAAGCGCCTTCTGCGCAAGCAATAGCGCCCTAGAGTGTGCTGCGAGGCGAATAGCTGGGTCTTCATCACGAACATTCTCATCTTCCGTCCGACAAAATGGTGTGTATATACCTATTATTGTTCCTAAACCTTAGTTTGCGGGAACATACACTCACCCGTCTTCTAGCTATGCTCGGTCACTTCGCACCAGCCTCCACACCGCAGCTCAACGAGCTCCTCAGCATGATCCGGCACAAGATCATCCTCCCCGCCTATCTCCCTACCGAACAGCGCAAGAAGATCGCCTCGCCTAAATACGAGAAGAAACTACAATCGGACCCAATCATCATCGAAATCGACGGCGAAGTGCTTAAGTTCCGACACCAGAACCCCTTCACAGACGTCCCGCAAACTCGGCGCAGCGTCATATCCGCGATTTCGCAATTCAGCACAGCGGAAGACTTCGCAAACTTGCGCCCGCTCTTAGAAGGCATTGCCTACGCAAACCGCAAGTTTGACCCCTCGTTCTACGTTAAGATCATACGAACGGTAGGAGCTAAGGGGCGCATCTCGCACATCATACAATGCGCGCGGGAGGTAGCCCGCACGGGATTCAAGCTAGACTCCAGCGAGAAGGTCACGGAAGTACTACACTTCGTGCAGATGCACGCCGTGGACGCGAACTGGGACCCGGCGGCCACCGCGAAGGCCCTGCGCTGGGCTGATATGGTGGTAGAGATGCTGCAGGAAGAGGGGCATCAACCCCATCGCCCAAAGAATAAGCCGATGCTGGACGGCGAGTTACCGCTGCACCGCGACCCCATGACGCTGCTTGCGCAACTGCACCTCGCAGCGGCACTGGCCACTAGGGCGCAGCCCCAGGTTCCCGAAGCAAAGGTCGAAGCCAGTGCGGAAGCTAATGCCGAAGCGGAGGGTGAGGGCGAAGGTGAGGCTGGGAGCGAAAGCAAGCGTGAGGTTAAGTTTGACCCGGAGGTTGTTGCCGACAAGCTAGCCAAATACGCGAAGGACGTCGTACGTCTGTGGCCCGAAGGCACGAAGCTGATGGAAGTACAGCCGGCGGCACTGTACGAGGACCCCGACAAAATGGGGTACTTGCGAGAACCCAACAAATTTGTGGCTCTTGCGGCGCCTCTGCTACGGGGTCTAGAGATGGCTGTCGAGGCGGTTCAAGACCCGGAGCTCGCGGCGAAGTTAAGCTCCCGGCGGGATATCCTCGCTTCTGAAGTACAGGAGGCGCGGACAGCCGCTGGCGGGAAGGGCCGTCGCGGAGAGGCTGTGTGGAAGAAGCTATATGGAACTGATGCGTAAGGAAAAGATAAGAAAGCCGGGCTGGACAGGAGTCCGGCCCAGGTGGCTTGTACAGTGATCAGGTCGGATCAGAATTGTAATAATATCTCCGCCGCAGCTATACTTGTACATATATACAAAATGGCCGAACCCATCCTGCAACATCTATCTGCCTTGTTTTCCTTGACTTGCTCCTTCATTTGCATGTGGGTAGACGTATGCACCTCTCAAAACGCCGCTCGCCGGTCTTATGCTTGTCCTAGTCTCTGAGCTTCATCCCTTCTGCCGGTGTAGGTCTAGATCCGTTTCCCTTTCTTATACTCTTCCGTTATTACGGCAGCACGATATACTTCTCTAGCCCTTTCGGTATCGCGTCCAGCAGTCCCTTACTCTCGAGCCACTTCCGCGAGAACAAACGCTCGGCATATCTGTACGCGCCATCGCAGAGCATCGTCACGACCGTATGTCCCGGCCCCATCAACTCCGCCACCTCCTTCGCGGCGACCACATTCAGCGCGCTGCTGGCACCCAGGTACAAGCCCTCCTCGTCGAGACACCGGTACACCATCGCGATGCTCTTCTCGTCCGCGATATGTAAGCTGCCGTCCACCAGCCCGATATCAGGCGCCAGGTTGTCCGTGACGCGCCCCTGTCCGATGCCTTCTGTGATGCTGCTTCCGCTGCGCTCGACTAGCTTGCCCCCGGATTGGATATACGAGTGCAGGACACTGCCCGGCGGGTCCGCGAGGAATGCCTTAACGCGACCGTCTGAGACGTCCTTCAAATACCTCGTCACACCCGCAAACGTGCCCGCTGTGCCCGTCGCACACGTAAACGCATCGACCTTCCCCGCGGTCTGGGCCCAGATCTCGGGCCCCGTAGTCTCGATATGGGCCCTGCGATTCGCCGTATTATCGAACTGGTTGGTCCACACGGCGTTGCCCTCGCCCAGCCGCTCCGCGTGGCGCCGCGCCTGGTGGTTGTAGTTGTCGGGGTGGTCGAAGGCGACGGCGGGGACGGGGTACACCTCGGCGCCGAGGAGCCGCAGCAGGTCGATCTTGCCCTGCGACTGCGTGTTCGGCATGTAGATGACGAGCTGGTAGCCGCGCGAGCGGCACACGTGCGCCAGCCCGATGCCCGTGTTGCCCGCCGTGCCCTCGACCACCGTGCCGCCCGGCCGCAGGGCCCCGCGCTCCTCCGCGTCGAGGACTACGTAGAGCGCCGCGCGGTCCTTGACGGACCCGCCCGGGTTCATGAATTCCGCCTTGCCGAGCACTTCGCAGCCCGTCTGCTCCGAGAGCGTGTTCATCCGGATGAGGGGCGTGTTGCCGATTGCTGGGAGGGAGGGGCGCGGGTGTTAGCTAGGTGCGGATTCAATTTCCTGTCTTGCTGGTATCATAAGAAAAGGAGAACTTAGGGGCCTCGTACCGCCAGTTAATCCCTTCGCGACCCCCTGCGCCTTCGACACGGCGATGGTATGCGGACTCGGGGCCTTCGCAGCTGCGGGAGCCACGGCGGCAGCTCTGCGGGCCGTCGTCGCTATTCGTCGTACGCTGTGTCGGAACATGGTGATGGTTTGTTCTGTCCTTGTATCCTGGGAAAGATACCACGGCCGCAGTAATAATTACAATGCACCGCGGAATTCCCGTGGTGATATGTAGGACGAAGGTGACAAGAAAGTCAATCGTTCGAGGGCGTGACTGGTTTAGAAATTATTTGGCGGGGCAAAAGCTGAGCTTGTGCTGGAAGTACCTACCCGGCTCGGTTCCAGCCGGCCGGCATCACTACCTGGTAATCACGTCATCCCGGCTTCCGCTCTCGGCCCCTTGAAAGTGTCCCTTAACAATACGATAGACACCAAAATTTATCTAATAAGGAGCACAGATACGCATTAGGGAAGCAATCGGGATTATATATTTAGGATAATTTGGTTGCTAACATTAGTCGTGAAAGCTAGGTAGTATCTAAATAAATAGCGCCTAGTCTCGATCCATTAATATTGGTCGAAGCAATAAAGCATAACGAGGTATCTCATCCCATGATCCCCATATACACTCTTGCATATTAGTCAAATGCATATATATAGCCATATATCTCATCAGCGTCGTCGTCGTCGTCATCGTAGCCGTCATAAGTATTACTGCTCGATAGTTCTCACGTATGGCGCGGGGAACAGCCCCTGAGCGCCCATATAAGTGCCAAATAGCCACTCGCCGTTCACGTCTTCTACTTCTCTTACTTCTGCTCCCTTGGGGAAGAGCAACTCATCTGTAACTCCAGCCTGCGGGTACCATGACCACTTCGCGATTGTTTTTAAGCCCGCACCCCCATCGGGAGGGAATTGATCCGTGCCTAATGCGGGCGCCGTTGCCGCTACATCCATGGTGACGAGCCTCTCAAGTTTCGAACCGTTCGGGCCGTTCCAGCTCCACTTCTGCAAGGACAGCTCACCCTGTTGCTGCTCGTTCGGGGTGCCGGTGGCCTCGTAAGGCTCCATGCGTAAGCTCCTACCCCCGACAATGTCGCGGAACACGCAACGCCTCTGTATGAGGGAGACATCTATGTAACCAACGATAGCCATTCTGTGCCCCTCGGGACAGCGTCTCCAGCCTGCATGGCCATTCTCCCCGGATATGCGTTTGCTATGGACTATAGTGGCATAGCAGTCCACGCAGATTTCGTAGTCGCCAGGTTGCGCATCTGGTAAGGTCTTGCTAACACACTCGAAGCAATGATATCTGCGATGCGCAGGGGGGATAGGATCCCGACAGAGCTCGCACGTCGTTGTGAAAGTAAGCGATTTGAAATTTCCAAAACTAACAGCGTTGGACCCCGAGGAAATTGTCGCACCTCGTGGGCGCCTAGGTAGCCGGGGACTTGCCGGCGGACTATGAGGGCTCGTCGCCGGCGCCACGTAAGTCAGAGGGAGAAGGGGATGGGTGCATATATTGCCCGTGTTTACGCAATTATTGCAGAAGCCCCAGTCCCCCTCGTTGCAGGATTCGCAGCGCCAGAAGCAGTCATTGGCCCAGGAGAAGCATCGTACGCAGAACATACCACTTTCTAGGCGGTTAGCTGGGTCGTCCGTTGTGACTGTCTTCCGTCCTTCTGCACCACCAGGTGCGTATTTAGGTTGCTTGTACCGGCAGGAGGTCAACATGTGAGGCGGTTCGAGGTCTGCGTTGCCCGCATCCACAGCTTTCTGCCAGTTCTTAAAGGCTGCGTATCCGAAGCCGAACCAGTGTTTACATCCCTTCCCAGCGCGATAGCAATTCAAGCAGATATCCCACCTACCATTAGCGCACTTTGAACAGTTGTAATGAAGTTCGTACTCGATATGTGACCGTCTGCACCGCGAACACGTGATCGACGGCTCCTCATAGAATTGGGATCTCGTTCGTTGATGATGAGTCTGGTGCGTAGGCGATGGCATAAGTCCAAGGCTGGGCAAGGGAGATTGCGGGGCTATAAGGCTCGACGGTCGTCGCGCTCGTTTGGATCGTCCATTCCCAGAGTCGTCAGAATGTACTTCTGGTGAGGGAGCTGGTGGGATCTGAGCCGCAGAGGCTCGCCCACTAAACGAGAGATCTCTAGGTTGAGGACTGTCACTTGGCTGTGGCCGCCCAACCGAGTTCGCCACAGGCATACTAGAGCTTCTTGATTCGGAGATAGATGGGCGACGAGATGATGGGTCGGAGCTCTGCGGTCTTATGGTTAAGTCCGTCTGAGACCTTGCTGCGGGTCTGGTCTCTGCCGTTCTTGGCCGTACGGGATCGGTTATACTCCTACCACCGCCAGAACTCCTCCTATGCCGTCTTTCTGAATCAGCACGAACCTCGAGGTGAGTCGACGTGATAGGTGGGCGACTGCGGTCGTCCGCCTGGCCTTGACTAATAGGCGGTCGACTATTCGCCGAGCTTGACCTTGGCCGACTGCTGGGTCGGGATACGTCTGTTAGAGGAGGTCGTGAAGTAGAATGCACGTTCTCAGGTCGATGGGATGTAATGCCGGGGTCACTACTCCTGGGTTGCTGGGGGCGAGTTCGTTCCCTCTGTCTCCGTCGGTACGCGTCCGTAATCTTTCGACTTAATTCGTCGTTCTGGGTTAGGTCGATGTTGTCTAAATCTAATCCGTCTAAGAGTCCTTCTTCTTGAATTTGGCGGGCAAACTCTTCTATTTCTCTTTCTAGGTCCCGGAAGTCGACATCCGACGAGCTAATCAACGATCTTATCGAAGCTTGGTGCTCTACTTGTCTCGTCCTAGTCCGGGATGAATCACGCGAGCGGTGGTACGATTCAGTGCTGTGACGTCGCCGTTCGTCCGAGCCCGAGTCGGGCTGCAACATACCGCTCGAGTCAACTCGGCGCCTATTCCCATCGTCTCTTCGGGGTCGATCACGGCCATTTCGATGGCGCGTCTCTCGGCTGCTATCCGTATCTGATCTACCCCGCCCATCTTCAGATCGAGTATGATGATGATGTCGCCTCGCCCTGGATCCCTCTGCGACCTCCACGCCGGCGTCCCGCAGGCTCATGTGGCGCGCCTGTTCCAGCATCTGTCTCTCCATCTCTTCTAACCGCCTTTCTTCGAGGGACTTCTCGGGGATCCGCACCTGAGGTAGTACATTGTCCCCAGGTTTGTACTTCCGGCGCATCTCCTCTTTTTCATCTTCGGGTTTGGCTTTATCTGGATTCGCAGCTAGGAACATGTCAAGCAGGGTGGTGACGGTAGCATTGTGGCGAGTATCCCGAACAACAGCGCGACAGGATGGGCAGGTGAATCTGTGCGACCCGGGGGTTGGAGAGTTGGGGGAGTTTTCTGCCGCAGTCTGCTGCCACGAAAACCAATCCTTTAAACATGAACCGCAGAAGGTATGTAGGCAGTCGAGGAGGGTCAAGGGTTGGTAGAGGATGTCGGTACAGATCTAATAAATGTTCAGTCCTGCCCGCACTTCAACTTCATCTCTTATACTATGCGAACGTACCGAACAGGTCAACTCCTTCTCCAAGTCGACACTAGGCCTTGAGGAGGTCATGGCGCCTTTCCTTGACTTACTACGAGCGGACCTCTAAAATCTCTAGGTGATTTAAATATAATCAATATGGCTACGGGAGGAGTTAGTCGTAGTGGTGGGGGATCCTGAAATATCTTTTGTGTATTGCCAAGTCGAGGTTCTTGGTATTCAGCCCACCACCACTAGACTTCGAACTGCATGGTGCTAACAGACGGATGTGCATCTGACTGTCGGGTCGGTTTGACTCAGCTATAGGGAGGCAAGTACTCGCAAGAATGTTTTAGAAACATGTCATCAACTTTCTATGCCAAAATGCAATAGTCAGCACTACCCGAGTGTGTACAGCGGTGAATCGATAGGGTCCATCTAACATAGCCTGGACCTCAAGATTAGAAGATGGAGAATTAAACAAGTCGATTAGGTTAGTGAGATTGGGTAGATTGGGATTATTACCTGACTCTATTAATGAACGTTGTATAAAATATTGAACAGTCAGCTACTTTTTTGCATAAATTCTATCGTCTTAATCCCCGTAACTAAAACGGGCTACCCCGCCGTAACAAACCGTTAAATGATTCCTGACTTTGTCTTTACCAGTAAGTCTAACGGCACAGATGAATTTTGCTAACGGCACAGATGTTCCACTTTTCCCATGACTTAGCGTTGCGCATTGATCAACTCAACACATATTCAATTATAAATGCATAATGAAAAACAAAACATATATATAAATAGGATTTATTTAATTTAATAATTATGAATGTATTTTTTAATATATATTTTATATTTAAAAATAGTATTACGTAATTCATTAAATTTTAAAAAATTTCTTTTCATTAATTTTTTTTTATTTTTAAAATATTTATAAAACGATGAAAAAAATTCGTAAAAATATTTCATTTTAATAAATAAAAAGTTTATTCATTTTTTAAATAAAATCATATTTCATATACTATAATAATAAGTTTTTGCATTTTTTAAAAATTTATATATAATTCATATAAAATCACTTATTTTAAATGCGTGCATCGACTCGGAAAAACATCGGAAAAACTCCGGATAAATATATACGTTTATCCGAAGCAATGAATTATATAAAAGTAAAGAAATGCTATTTTTATCATTTAATTTCATAAAGTTAAAATTATTTTAAAATTTATATATTGAAATTTTTTGAAACGTTTTAATTAATTTCAAAAAATATATATTATAATTCCATCAATGAATTTACTTTTATTCAATTTTACTTTATTTAGTTTTTTAAAAATAAATCTTTTATATATTAAGTAATATATTTATCATTTAAGTATTGAGTTGTTGATAATGCAAGCTATTGATGTCACGAGAAAAGTGGAACATCTGTGCCGTTAGCAAAATTCATCTGTGCCGTTAGACTTACTGTGTCTTTACATATGACCTCCCAAACCCCCTTTTGAAAATAAAAAGGAGGCGTGAAACAACCCAACGTCATTACAAGTGACGCGATTGCATTTACTTTCGAGAGACGACAAAGAAGGGCTAAGAAAGTTTTGAACTATCTCATTTTATAGAAATACACAATTACATTGTCAAAGATTCAAATTGTATTTACAAAAAGCCTGTTAAGAACTTCCAAGGCGGCATGTGTATATAACAGATGGTTGGCTAATGTTTCGACATTATTGGAGCTTAACAGCGTTGGAAGATATTCACATCCCCCAATTTAAGCTCATACTGATTAATACCAACGTACGGAAATATCACATCAGAAGTTCTTAAAATGACGACTACACCGGACTCGCCTCTGGTCATCCCTCCCCTACTCACCTTGCCTGTTGAGCTTATTCAGGAGATAGGAAGGAGAACTTGGACTCCAAATGACCAGCTCAGTTTTGCCCGTATGAATAAGCACATACATTCTGCCATCGACATAATCGAGTTAATCAAGAAAGACTCAGATTATCAGCAGAAACTAGCACTTAGAAAACGGTGGCGTCGTGGCAAGACAATCAAATATGTCTACGAACTTTTCTGGCGGGACGGCCTCCACCTCTTCACGTTCCAGGAGATATCATGCATACAGACAGAGGCTACGTACCTTATCAGACCCCCTCTTCTCACAGCGATCCTAACTGGCAAAGACATCAACTACGTGAAACGGTGTATTGCACTCTACCAAGCATATTTTCCTGGCGGGCTTCAGGGTAAATGGTATCCCAAAGTGTATGGGCACGCTCGCGATTGTATCTGGACATGTTTCCCTTCGCCAATAGTCGCGGCAACTAGGACAGGACGGCTGGATATTGTCCAGGCACTTTTGGAGTCTGGTGTTAACGTCAATGGTCGGAATGATCGGGAGAGTCTATCAACAGCGCTTAGAATACTCTATCACGACTGGTCGGCCGAGGACCCATTTCGTGTTGCATGTAGATCCAAGAACGAAGACATCGCGAAACTTCTGGCTTCGAGGGGATTGATTTACCGGAGGAACGATCTTCTACTTGTCATCTCCTCTGGATTCTTCGAAACGCTCGAGTCATTGTTGGAGAACCCATCTATCAATAGCCGCCCAGATTTTCAGAGGATCCTTCAGTGGACAATAGGGCAGACCAACTTCTCGAAGCTTCGATTGGACGAGCGAAGTAACATAAGGTTGATTGACCGTTTCCTTTCGCTTCTGACTGATCCGGGATTTGATAGATCGAACTGGATCTTGAAAGAACTCCTGGCTGCACTGGAGCACCGTAAGTCCTTGCTAGCGATGCATCTCCTGAACGCGTACGTCGAGTCCGCTAGCCCGCCATTCGAGGCCGACGAGATCCTTTATCAAGCCACCGGAAATGACGCCAATTTAGAAATAACTAAGACTGTTCTGTCGGGAGATCCTTGGATAGTCAAGGACCCGAAATGCCCTCAATCAGCCTTATTTTTCGCGGTCTGGCATAACCGTCCTGCTACCATACGATATATGCTCAGTTTGGGACATAAATTCTGTGGAGCTCAGCTGAGAAGCATTATCCAAGCTAATAAACACGAAATGATTGATATCGTGGTAGACAACATGAAAGATCCTGTCCTTACAGGGGAGGACCTGGCCAATGCGTCGCTTTACTGCCTCAGGTTCCACGGACATGGAGGCAAGCCCAGTAGAGTCGGGCATTTCACGATATTCAAGGCGTTATACCTCGGCGCTGACTATACGAATATCCGTCGTAATGTCATAGATGATTTCATCGACGATCTCCAGTGGGACGAAGACCTATTTCAATACCATATAAAGAATGGCGATGTCCAGACGGCGAGGCCGAGCCGGCTAAGCTTCGCCCAACAGCTTCCATATAGGGCGATTCCAAGGGAGGAAAACCCCAGGCGTGTTAAGAGGTTTGTCACGGACACGCAGGCGTATGTAGAGCAACTACACGCTGCAGCTCGTATGATCATAGGCGACGACTACTGGGAACAATTGAAAAAGCGACATCCCTATTCGCCGAGAAGAGATGGCGGTAGCGAAGATGAGTGAATCAACTATGGAAGTTGATAACTATCCTTTTTACAACGCAATATAAAAATATGTTGGTACCTAGGTAGGTAGCTATTACATTACCAACACCTATAACTGTTTAACAAGTTTATGAAGTTTCTCAATCAACAATAGTTAAAAAACGGTCATTCAAATATCAATTTCAAGTTTATGATTATTATTTTTCATAACGTTTCCAATCCGTTTTGTGACCTATCTAACCCGTTTTTAATGTATAAAATATCAGGTGCCTACATGTACAATGTATATACATATACTGTACTTACATGTACGTAAGTATACGGCCATCGGGTCACGCACCGTACAAGTGGGATCCAAGTCCCCGGTCAGCCCTATCCGATACCCGCAGCCCATGCATGGGACATAATGAACCCCGCCATCTGAGCATAGTGTGTCTATAATATTGATCCATGTAGGCTCCCAACTTAATATAAAAGCATAGTAAGTCCAGATATACACTACATGTGTACACTATGTATACTGTCGACGTTGAATGTATCATAACTTCCCGCCTCATTTGTAGCCATCTCCTAAAATAGTATAGGAGAATACGAGGAGAATAAGTATCAGAAACCGAGACTCTACGTCCATGGACCCAGAAGAGTTGTATAGTAATAATACGAGCATCGTTACCACATTTATCACCTCGTAGTTCCACAGTGCGGTAGAGACATAACCTATTTGGATTTAGGATACGGTTCCGAGTAACAGATCAACATACTTATTCATTCGTCCACTCAGCCTTCTTCTTCTCCGCGAAGGCCTTCATGCCGATCTTCTGATCCTTGCTGCCGAACAAGCTGTGGAACACGCGTCGCTCGTACTCTACGCCGTCACGCAGCGGCAGATCCTGGCTCTTGTTCACCACCTCCTTGGCCCCGGTCACCGCGACCCGCGAGTATCCGGCGATGGTCTCGGCCGTCTTCAGCGCAGCCTCCATCAGCGCCTCGTAGCTAGGGAACGCGCGTGCGGCCAATCCCCATTGCGCCGCATCCACGCCCGTGAACGACTTGCCCGTCAGGATCAGCTCCATGGCCCGCGACTTCCCGATAGCCCGCGTGAGCCGTTGGCTGCCGCCGGCCCCGGGGATCGTGCCGAGCTTGATCTCGGGTTGTCCGAAGTTGGCCATCTCCGTGCAATACAGGATATCGCACATCATGGCGAGCTCGCAGCCGCCGCCAAGCGCATGACCCGCCACCGCCGCGATGATGGGCTTCTTGACCTGCGTCGTGAGTTGCGACCACGACTCGATGAAGCTCTTTGTGTACGCCTCCGAAAAGGTGAGGGGCGCCATCTCCTTGATGTCCGCGCCGGCCGCGAAGGCCTTCTCGGATCCCGTCAGGATGATGGCGGAGATGCTGTCTGACGAGTTGAACTCGCCCAGGGCTTGGTTCAGCTCGTGGATGAGGGGCGTGCATAGGGCGTTGAGAGCCTTGGGCCGGTTGAGGGTTACTGGTGGGAGGTCCCCGAGTTAATTAAACGCCGAAGTGCAAAACGCCATCGTCTCACCTTGCCCGACGCCCGGTTTAGGCTCTGATATTAGTAGGTACTCATACGGCCTGGTGGCCGTGGCGGAGAACTGGCGGACTGTCCTGGGGAGTGTGTATGGTTGGAGGCGTGAGGCTAATGGCCTGAAAGTCCGTAATGTGTTCATCGTCGGTAAGCTAATAAATTGTAACTACTGTGACATGCAACTCGTAGACTTCAATGATGAATGAGATAAGACCAATTGGCAATTCAATATGCACTTTTATTCATGAGGAGTAGATCTTAACGGTGTAGTGGCCTGGCCAATCTAGGAACTGTCGTGTCCGTTATCGAAATCGAAGCTTGAAGCTCGACATTGAAGGCCTAAACAATTGGAGGAGTTAAGCTTTAAAGGTACCTGCCTCCCTGACGTATGAGCTCATGAAGCCGAGTCTGGCCGAGGATAATGTACGATAGCTGAATAAGCAATCCCCTGCTACGGAAGACTGGAACTATACCTATTTACCTATCGAAACTCAATGCATTAAAAGGGGCTTGAGTAGGGATTTGGGGGAAATTGATGAGCCGAAGAAAGCTTGCGCGGCCTAGACCAATCATAACCCGACCCATTGTAATAGTGGCTTATGCATGTGGCTAGGCATAGTTTAATTAAGCTGGCCACATTGACCCAAAAAGTTGGTTCAAGTTTCCCCTGCCAGGCGCAGATCTCGAAAAGTCGCGACGTGCAAATTGCTTATCGAAATTGAATCAATCCATCTTCTTTAAACACATCTCCGACAGCCTCACCAAATCACCTCAGTGCACTCGTGCGCCAGCCTTGTAGACATAAGCCTAATACGGGTATTGAACGCGATTCCATCATATAATAAATTATCATCTCGAGGACGACGTCTGTCGCATCATTACCATGGATACCGAGCCGGACCAGACCCCTTTCGCCGCCGTCACGGCTCAAACATCTAAGCTCCAGAGAGTACGTTTTCTTCTCTGCGCCGCTAGCCACGGGATAGCGAGAGCATAACTGACAGACTATAGCAATATCAATCTCTATTAGATCAAGCTACCCCATTCGTCCTATACCGATGGATTGGCACGGGCGTGTTCCTAGGTGCCTTCTTCCTCCGCATACTTCTTGCGCAAGGCTGGTATATCGGTAAGAGACCCCTTCCCTGGCGACGAAGAGGGAACCAATATAACTAACAACGACTAGTCGCATACGCCCTCGGCATCTACCTGCTCAACCTATTCTTGGCCTTTCTACAACCCAAGTTTGACCCCTCGAATGAGATGATAGACAATGAAATGGAAGATGGATCGGTTGGCAGTCTCCCGACAAAGCAAGACGAGGAGTTCCGACCGTTTATCCGTCGGCTCCCGGAGTTCAAGTTCTGGCATGAGGCGACCCGCGCCATCGCTATCGGGTTCACGTGCAGCTGGTTCGAGATCTTCAATGTTCCCGTCTTCTGGCCCGTGTTGGTCATGTACTGGATCATCCTCTTCGTCCTGACTAGTATGTGATAAATATTTCTAATCGTTGATTGTTTTACTAACGCTATATACAGTGCGCAAGCAAATTCAACACATGATCAAGTACCGATACGTCCCCTTTTCGTTTGGCAAGGCCCGGTACGGTAAGACCAGCACCTCATAAGCAGGGCTTTCGATGGATTCTTAATCACGAGGGGGCTTTTCAAGGAGGGCACTCCGGGGAGGGTACCTACGATGTCTAGACGAGAAGTGTAGACAGTTTCGGTACATTCTAATGATGAAGACTGCTCAGGCAGGTAGTGTTCCTTGGACTTTAAACTGTACAAATTACGACACAGACATTTTTGTATGAGGTATACAGGAGCTGGGTGGTGTGCACGGAGTAATGTGGTGAGCTTCCGATAATTCAATTGCTAGACGAACCTCGATATGAGGGGGCGATGAAGGAGGACAACACGGAGGCAGAACGGGGTGCGGCTTTGCATCTTCCAGGGTCACCAATAGATATAACACTGAAGAGAACAGAAAAAATAATAATCCGCTTTGAAAGCTACCCCGAGCATCAATCATTCGTTCATTCATTCATACATTTATTTGCCTCTTTTTTTTTTCAGGGGAGTGGTGCTCAAGGTTATTATAACGCCCGTACCCCTAGGTACCTATCTTTTTGGGGTAGGCTCCCGGGGTAGCCTTGTGATAACGGTACAGTGCGATAACGCTTAGGCGGTATTTACCTTGAAATCCTCAGCGCAACCTACAACTTTTTTGCGACCGCCAACCAAAAACGGTATCCCTTAGTGAACCCGCCTTATACTCATCCCGTATAGTCGCGACGCGCTCAGTTTGCTCACCTCCGACCACCCAAGTTAACTTAAGTAGCTTCATCCTATCCAAGTTCATTGTTTCGATTGTTTCGATTACACCATTCAACAATTCCTTCGATCCAACAGGTACGAGGCTTTCGACTACGTTCAAACCCTTGTTCATATGCATTCTTAACCTTGTTCCTTTCTTTTACTTACTATAACCCTCTAGCTATCTATCGCGATGGCATCGTCATCACGGAATGGCGAGCATCGCCCAGTTCACCAGGATTTTATCGCCAGGATCCGATTCTCCAATGCGCTGCCGCCACCTCCTAATCCCCCGAAGCTCCTCGATATCCCCAACATCGGCCTCGCCAGTGGCCTATACACCCAGCCCAAATTTGCCTCAAGATTATCCAAGGAGCAGCCATTGAATATCGAAGCCGATGCCGAGTTGGGCATGCCATTGGACTTGGTGGGAATGCCCGGCATCTTCGACGGTGATGAGAGTTGTAAGTGGAACTGCGAGGCTACAAGGGGACTCCCTTTGGTGCTGAGCATCTGAGACTGACTCTGGAAAAAGCTATTCAAGCTCCTGCGCAACCACCCCCGATCCATCCCCACGACCGACCCCTTCTTAGAGCTCCCGGAAGCCTGGGCCATCCCAAGCTCCACGAAGCCAACGTCTCCTTCCTCCGACGTACAGAATATATCTCTTCCGTATCTGCGAAGCGCCATGATACGGGCGCATTCCGTAGCAACAACCCAGCTCCTAAGCGACCCCTAAAGCGACCCTCTCCGGAGCCGGACGTCGACTCGCCCGCTCACATCAAGAAGAAGATCGAGCAGAGCTTCTCCGTGACAGCCGCAAACCTGAAGGACAAGACCAAACTGAAGCACCCCACGAAGCGCAATGTCAAGCTCGTCGACTCGTATCCCTTGGTCCCCGATCTCGAGGCCTTCCCTGACTCAGGTGCCTACGTGACCTTCAAGTTCCTACATAACCCGCAGCCTACGTCGCGCAATTACGACAAGCGCCTCCTTAACGGCATCCTCAAGCCTATTAGCAAGAGTGAAGCCGAGGAAGCCGCTTACGCGATGGCGCTCCAAGCGTACGAGCGTGACCCTCAGCACACCCAGAAGCCACAGAACCTAATGGACTACGACTTCTTCCTGAACGATTCGCTGGAATCCGCGGAACGTTTCCGCCAGAAGTTTGACATTGAGAATCCGGAGCACGACGATGAGAGCCTCTACACGCACAAGAGCAACGGTCGCCCCAACTTCCTGTTCCCCCGCGTTCGCACGTACGAGACGGCGCAGGAGGACGAACTTAACAACCAGACCAAGTACGACCACGAGGTGGTCCTCGCGTTCAACGACGACGTGACGATCGACCAGAAGGCCGTCTTCTACTACCCCGTCATGCAGCGCAGCGTCATCAAGCCCCAGCGCACCAAGAACATCGCCCGCACGATAGGACTCGTGCCCGCCGGCGTGGATCTGGAGGAGCGTAACGTCGACCAGCTGGACGTCGTCGTCGAGGACCCCAACGACGAGATACGCGCTTGGATGAATCTCTACCGCGACCACCCCTACGGTAAGGAGGAAGAGGGTGACGGCGAGGCGGAGCAGACGCAGAATAGCGGGCACGGCGAGGAGCCGCGCGATGCGAATGGCCAGGCTACCCAGGTGATTGAAGACGACGACGAGGATCAGGATGCCGAGGGCGATGAGGAGGAGTGATACCGTGGTTAACTGCGTGATGGTATACTGGGGATTCGCGGGGATTCATGGGGCTTCGTGATAAGCCGCCATATAGAGACTGCCTGGACTACCTGGGCAGTTGAGCTCGGAGTTTGCTATACATGCTCGTTGGTCCGACTAGGGATCGCGAGTTCGGCGAATCAAAGAGAATTCGAACTATCAAAAGGAAGAATTCTAGCTCTGCCTAAGCGTCGTCTTGTTTTCGTCCCGCCACACGCGACGGAGGTGCTTTCTCGCAAAGGATTTTAATTCCTGGCTTCTTCGAGGATCATAGGCGCGTACGAGGAAGCATTAGGTAGGTAGTTATACCGCAGAGCATAATGGGAAATGCGGATTGAAATACAGAAATTACACGGCTCGCCTAGTATTTTACCGATTGTCCTGGAGAGACCTCAAGTCTCTTTATTTCTTGTTGCTGAAATCTTACGTCTAAGCGGTCCTTTTAAAGAAGTGCTAGACAGTTCAAATACCGGGTACCTTACGTTAATGCGGCTCTCATCTTCGACTACAACTAACAGCTCTACGAACTTTGACTGTCCCCTACATAAGAGCTCATGAAATATATTGATATGGCATTTCGTCTTATAACGGTTGAGTCTCGGTTAGTTAATTGCTTTTGATTACTTGCAGGGGTTTACACGGAATATGAGGTGTCAAGAACGAAACCTCCAGATGCATCGACGCGACAACGTTGAAAGGATGTTCGAAGTCAAGATATATCTCCTATGATAAACTCACCCACCGCCGGTCGAGAAACCATTATGTTGATCTGGAGATCTAATCCAAGGATCCTTCTAAGTTAGCTGGATATTCTTTCTTCACCTTGAGATCTCGGTAGGCCTCAGAATTCTTCTAACAGGATAAGACTCCCGTATAAGAAATAAATCGTCTTCTTCGTTCCCAGCATTCAAGAGGGATCTCTAATTAGTTTGATCCAGGTCTATACTTATGCTAAGTGAAGTCATCCGGACTTTGTCCCGGCCAAACCCGAAACCCGGCGGCTATGTTAGGTACGAGATCAAAAGGGGAGGCATTCCGATATTTCAGATTCTCCGTGACTTACCTTCATAGGAGTTGAAGCATAGACCGAATTCTCAGGAGATTAGAGATGGCTACAGAGACGGAGAACCATTCACCACGTCGAGTGTTGACTATGGGAGGAAGCTATGAATTTAAATAGCCTCTCAAAAGGAGATCCGGAGCTCGAGAAGGGCTCCGAGGATGGAGTGTTAAACCAGCCTATCAACCAACCCTGTTCCACCGGCCCGATCTCACGTCCAACATACCACGGCATCTGACCAAAGTTAATCTATTCAAAAGGCCACTCAGTGACACAGTAAGAGGTAAGCATCTGGGCCTCGAATTATGGGATACCCGCCTCACCTACATATCTATCCTCCAACCTCCCAAAACACACACACACACACATCACACATCACCGCTACGACGCATGCTCATCCAAGCCTCATCCAACAACAAACAGGAGACACATCCTCCTACCGGCCACCGGCCCAAGAGAGCCTAACCCCCATCGCCCCCTACACCTCCCCTACCAACATTTCCTCCCATCCTCCAACACCCCGACCCGAGAACTCGGGACACCCTCACGTGACCGCCCGATCCATGCGAGGCACCTATGTCGTGCATGAAAATCGCCATGCTGTCTCTGGGCTCAGCATGAAGCGGCGGTCATGTGTTACACGGGTTGGAGCCATCACCGGATTCGTTCATAATAGGGTGCGTGGTGCCCCGGTCCCGAGCGTATGGTTCCGGGTGGGTCTCGGCCGAGGCCGCTTCAACGAGTGGCCCGTATGTTTATGTACCGTTTCTGCATTGACGTTAGTCTGTACGGAAGTAGTTACCAGCGCCGTGGGTGCATGCATGCGTGCGAGGGCTGCCTAAGTGCTTATGTATTTCGGCCATTCCAAGACGGTTCGGTCTCCGAGACGGGGGCGCTGGGTGAACTGCGGAGGTATAAAGTGTGCCTACTGACATATACCTGACTCACTGCCCTATGTAAGCTGTGTGCTGCAAGTGATGCGGGATTTATACCGTTTTGGTTTTCTGACCTCATATTGCAGGGCTGGCCACAAGGCCCGGTCCTTACTAATGCCGCTTGACGACATCTCCTCAAACACCGCACACATAAGCTATCTCCAGCTGGGCCAGCTAACTATATCGTGCTTACACATTTATATTAGTCTTTTCGTTAGATATTGGGCTCCTCGAGTGTCATATTACCAATCACCAACACTCCTACATGCATGCATGGCCTTAGTTTATAGCAGCGGAGTTTCCTGTTCAGGAATTTCGACATAAGCCAACTGCTCTTCATCTCTAATTCATTTTACCGCTTGTAACAACTATAGGGAGCGTTTAGATGTGCCCAGGCCCTAGTATCTGGCCTATGTGGGTGAGGTAGGTGAGGGCAAGCCACCATGGCTCCAGAAGAGATTAGATACATGTACGTTTGAATCAGCCACTTTCAGATCTATTCCGTTCCATAGCCTACTCGCCAGGCTCCGAGGTGTGCATTTAGAAGGAGTCAAGGAGTATGCCGCCAATTCCGTTTTAGTACTTAAGTTCTACGTGAGATTCGTATCCCAGTATTATTTATCGTGGCCACAGGATATTTATACGCAAGGATATATACTGTATGTATATATCTGAGAGACATGACTTCCCGTCATGGTATATTGGTCAAAATTGATTCGTACACTACCCATCAAACCACTTCATAGATAAAGTATGGTTATTGAGGAGATGTTGATTCTTCCGAGGCTAAAGTGGTGGTTAAGACTTGTCTAGTACGTGCCCTTTCAAGGTGTTGCTAAATAAATAATCTTCCGTCCTTTTAGATCGATAGAAGGACTTTATTTAGCTAACTCGCTACTCCGAGTAGTTAACAGCTATCTGTATTTACAGAGCGTTAAGTGTTGATGATCATCTTGATAATAAAGAATTACCAGCAACAGGCCCTATATCGCACAAGGGATACCAGCAGATCCTGATGTAAAGGGGTAGATTTCCGTAGTTCGCATTAATTACGTAGAGTCCGTAGACCACGTAATTAGACGGGGCTGTGTAATCGATCATCAACTCGTAATTCTTTTTGCAATCGCAATCTGGGCTAGGGAGCTCTCGTCGATATCATCTGCTTTGCCATTGCTATCCAGGTAGTCACTAAAGCCATCGCCTTCTTCAGATACATAGTCCTCAAAGCAGGATGTTGTAAATTCCTCGGCGTTGGATGTATTCGTCAACCAAACTTGTATGCCACTTGCACTGTCCACAAGACAGTACCCTTCTGCCCATTCGAGTGGCCACTGCCAGTAATGTATGCTGTGATGATCGACATCACACCCCAGACCACCATCTGGATTCCACAGTTTCGTAAAATAGGTGATAGGTGAAGCCGAATCGCCGGCCACTCTCAGGTACAAGGCTGAACCAGTCAACTTTGGAGTCACCAATCCCATCCGTTGGGCAACAGCCTGACTCGTGAGCTCGATCAATGATCTATAATCCACCAACGCTCGACTGGCTGGGGGTTCATCCAGCCGCACGTAGAGTTCCCGTTCTTGACATCGGACGTCAGGGAGGGGTCCAATTAATGATGTAGAAGTTCGTTCTCCCCGGCAAGATAGCTATCGCTAGATACCTACACTGGGGCTAGCATACTACATGATAGCATGTGAACCGGAGTTAGGGATTATAGAGTCGAGATTTAGAGTCGAGATTTAGAGTCGAGAATTTCTTTATTCTTGGTCGGTATCCTATTGCTGTAAGGTGTTCTGCTGTTGTCGTTCTTGGATATCTTCTTATAAAATAGTACGATTCTATGCCTCTCCGAGATGCGATCGCATTCATTCCTTGATATAGGCAAGATAATCGGTCTTCGTTTCTTAAACCGTGTATTGGCAACGATAGATTCTAGCCCTAAAGCTGTAGCTTCGTTCCGGGCACCGGCTGTATACACACAAGCCGAGCAACCAACCCCCCAGTGTTGTTTTGCCCAAGAAGATTATCAATCCCCCCAGTTTAGCTCAAGAAAATTATCAACTCCATGCCAGGTTGGTTAGAGGCTTGGTCTTGTGGGGTAGCGCATGTTCTCCTGGGACATCATGGGCTTGGAGACCGAATAATCCGATCAGTCGTTAGCCACAGAGGTAGCTTTTCCATCGCCTCGAGGCGTGATGCTGGCAGCCTGCTACATCCTAGTAGTTTAAAGGAAATGTAGTTCCTTCGTAGAGTTCCTATTGTCGAGGACGTAGTTGAATGTTCTCAATGCCAATCATGTAGTTAGGTATTAGAGGTATCGCCGTGGGGTTGGGTTAGAAATTGGAAAGGTGGCTGAAAAGTGGCTGAAATCGCACTTTTCGTGATTAATATATTAGAGGATAGAGTGGTGTCTGTGAAATATGATGAATATAATTGTTGGAGGGCTAGACCCTGAGGCCCAGATAGTGGGTTCCGCGTCGTGTGCGCTGGGATAGAGTTGCCTGCGAGGCGACCAAGTGCGCCTACAGTATAGATGTCTGTAGTATTAGCTAGTGAGGGTTGGGATTCCTCGACTAACTATAGTTGCTCTTAGTTCTTTTATTGTATAGAGATGGGAGAAGAGGTTGGTTGTTGTTATATATGAGGAGTATGGGCAGTGTGTTGGTATTCTGGTGTGTTGAGGAAGATGAATATTGAAGAGGGAAAGAATGTGGGAGAATTAAGTGATAAGAAATTTTTGTGTGGCTTAAACTTTGGACGTCGTGCTCGCGATCACAAGGTACACGATCTCTATGGTCCCTTCCGTGAATTTTGTCTTCGCATTGTGGGACATGCACCCGTCTGCCCGTATACGCATAATCCAAACAAGCTCCTCCCCGTAATGCGTTCTACACTATGAAGCAGGCATCCACCCTCAGTACATACGTAGGTAAATATAGAGTTATACCCTTGAATCTCTTGTTATTCCACTTGATTATTTAAGACGGATGAACACAGAGTCGGTCAGCGGGTGACAACTTTCAATACAAGAGCAGTCTATGGATGCCCGGCGTGAACCAGCCTAATTTCCCCTATTCTATTGCCTTCGAATCTTACCGAGTGCCAAGTCCGTTTCTACTCACTGCTGAACATGTATACGCACATACACGCGTGAATAGATAACTTGGCCAGTAAGTGGTAAATACATGAGTAGGTCGACTTATATTATTAGATACTTGGTATGAAGCCCCTCAGCCGGCCATGGTAGTTACTACGTAGTAGTATACCCGTAGCGTAATCCAGAACCTTTGTAACCACGCGATACTACTGCATCAATAAATCTAAGAGGGAAAGAAGATAAGTGAGGCATAGCCCTCGAGAATCTAGCGTATTACGCGGCATAACTGAAACACATATTGGAAGACAAAGGCTGCTTTGATCGCTACATTTTACGAATAGTCCTGGTTATAAACCCAATGGCTTGGCTGCCGCTGTGCCTTCAGAAGTACGAGATAGTAAAAATACAGTCCCTGTTAGGCTCACCCAGGGGTTCCCTTACGAGAAAAGGGGTCTATACAGCAAACCGTCACCTACATGCACTTCACCGTAGCACGTGTCTATACTTAGCACCTAGACGCACTGGTGCATAGGGCCAGCACTACGACCAACCCTAGGATCTAGACCACGGTCCTCGGCAAGAGGGTTGACTACCCACATATGTACATATAGGTAGCCAGTAGTATCACCAGAAGCGAATATCTTAAATCAACGTAATATTCGATGTCCGAGAAGACTAGCATTTCGCTCTAAATACTCTCTAAATATGTACATACAAAGTAGAAACGCGGGAAAACTAAATATGCACAAGGCAAGCAACTACAAACAGTAACATGAATCTCAACCCCCCTCAAGATGTCTTATCCACGGGGTACCGATCCGTGAACTTGTACGTCTTGAGCCCGTCCACGATCCCATTGGCCATCGTCGTAGCGTCAGCACTCGCGTATACGCCGTCAGCCTTGGGGTCGACACCGCCGGCGACAAGGGCGTCGCTGGGAGAGTCTCCGCCGAAATAGCCGACCGGCTTGCCGAACAGGAATGCGGCGCTAGCGATGGATAGGGGCCGGAGAGGCGGGTACAGCGGACTGGGAGCCGTCAATTTGAACAAGCCCGCGGCATCAGCTCCAGAGGTGACTACGACGGCGTCAAAGTCCGTGGCGTCGGCTGCTGAGTACGTCTTGTCGACGCCATCTGCCAGGCTCTCGGCCACCACGGTGACAGTCAAGTTAGCCGAGCCGAGGCTCTGCTTGAGGCTCTTCGCTTGGTCCAGCGCATTGGTGCCGTTGGCCTTGTTGACAGTAGCCAAGATACCGACTTTAAGGGTGGCAACGGTGGGTAGAGTCTCATTAGTAATACTGATGCCGGCGGTCGTGTTGTCGTGGTAGTACGTGGCATCAGGCGCCGGGGCTTCCAGGCCGAGAGCGGTAGCCACACGGACCGCGATGTCGTTGCTGATCCTGTTGAGCTGGCCTAGCACGTTCTTCTTCACGTCAGTGGACTGCAGGTGGCTGGTCTCGAATCGGATGGCGTTGATGAGGAACTGCTGCTCAACGGGCGTTAGGGAGTTGTAGAAGAGACGCGGCTGCGACCAGTGATCGTCGAAGGTCGGCGATAGGCTACGGACGAGCTTGCCGCTGGTGCTGCGGATAGGTGCGTTGAAAAAGCCGCGTCCATTAGTCTGGCTGGCCTGTTGGGGGAATCCGCCGTTGAGCGTGTTGGGAGTGTCTGGGAGTCGGTTAGTATGGGCCCATGATAGCGGAAGTCCAGGTCATCAACGTCATGAGGTATGAGGTAAGGATGACTTACAAGGATGAATATTCTTGTGGATCAGGTTCTGGCCTGCGCCGTCGCGGTTGTTGTTGTGGATTGGGACGACTGGCCGGTTGATAGGAAGTTGCTCAAAGTTAGGACCGCCGTGCCGGTTCAATTGCGTGTCCAGGTAAGAGAAAATGCGTCCTTGGAGGAGGGGATCCTCGGTGAAGTCTACGCCTCGTACGATGTGCCCAGGTTGGAACTGTGTTCTCACGTCAGCATTTTGGTTATTCGCGAGATGTGGCACGAGTTGACCATTGTAATTGATCAGATCAGTAGACTTACCATGATTTGCTCAGTCTCTGCGAAATAGTTGGTGGGATTCGTGTGCAGCTTCATGACACCCAGCTTCTGGAGAGGTGCGAGCTCTTCGGGGATGATCTTAGTGGGGTCCAACAAGTCGAATCCGAATGCCAGAGCCTTGTCTTCGTCAACCAGCTGGACAGCAAGTTCCCACTCGGGACCATTGCCGGATGCGATCGCCTCAAACAAGTCTTGTCGGTGAGCATCGGCATTCTTTCCGGCAAGGATTTGAGCCTCCTCCCAGTACAAGCTGGCCCGTCCTTGCTTCGTCTTCCAGTGCCATTTCACAAGCTTGGAAGTGCCGTCGTCGGTAACAAGGCGGAATGTGTGAACACCAAAGCCATCCTGTAGAGAAAGTCAGCATCAAATGCAGCTGGTACATTCACTTCGTACCAACCATGTGCCTAAAGCTTCGCGGGATACCGAAACCGGCCATAGCCCAGAAGAGAGTGTGAAGCGTGCTTGGCTGCTGGGAAAAGAAATCCCAAGCCGAGTCATGAGCTGTTGCCGCTTGAGGAATCTCACTATCAGGGCTCGGTTTCACTGAGTGGATTAGATCCGGGAATCGAATAGCATCTTGGATGAAGAACACGGGGATATTGTTTCCCACAATGTCTTAAGAGAATTAGCTCTAGTTCCGTAGAAACGGAGGGTAGTAATGCATACCGAAGTTACCCTCATCAGTATAGCTATGTTACAGTTTAGTAGGTTATTCGAGGAGAAATGACGGTGGATTCTTACAATCTCGTGGCAAACCCGTGTACATCACGCGCAGTATCGGCGCTTCCACGCGACCCTGCTACAGTGGAGAACCGTACGAACACGGGAGTTTCTTTCCCAGCACTTTTCAAGAATGAAGCTGCTGTTATGTTACTCCAGTCACCGTAGCTTGTGAACGTGCCGTGAGCTCCAGCACCTCTCGCGTGGACTTGAGCGACATTAGCTTAAATATACCAAATGGACCCAGTTAGGAAAAATTACCTGCTCGCTCAGGGACCTGTCGAACTGTTAGTACAAAATCTATAACCTTGACTTATGAAGCTTCCCCTAGCTCTGAAGCTAGGACTGGCTGTAGAAGGGAGCATTCTCGACTTACTCGTTCATGATCGAAATGGGTAATCTTCTGGCGGAAGATGAAGTCTTCCAACAGAGTTGGGCCCCTATCACCGGCTCTAAGGCTGTCTTGTTCTTCGATTTGCCCACCCACGTCGTCAGTGAAGAACCCAGCGCTATCATCAACCATAGCACCGAGCACTGGGTCATCAGCTGGTTCGGCTCGAGCACGAAGAGCACTCGGGTCGGCGAAAGGGCAACCACTAGCAGCAACGAGCCCCAGAAGCCCAAGCCCAAGAAGGGCAGTGGGAGTGAGAACGCGACCCATTTTGCCTTATTGGATGATCTCAGTTCCTCAGAGAATATCACGGAGGTAAACTGAAGGGAGAAGGTAGAGGGGAAGGAGATCTGCCTAGTAGAAGCACAACTGAGCAGACAAAGGAGGGTCCCCATGCGGTGTTTATAACGAGTGAGATAAATAAAGATTGGACTTACATAAACCCACCAGGACTAAATAAACAGTTTGTCGCTTGAGGCTCTAATGCAGAAGCTTCCTCAGTAATTAGACGTTCAGATTACAAACATTCTAGTAGGCCCACGCCCCTTCCATCATCTATATGTAATAGCCCACTTGTAGATACTTTCACCCTACTATGGTACATCTGCAGGATCGGCCACCTTAACTAGATCCGAGCTTCACTTACCATTATCTTCAACGTTACTGGTAGTTGCTTCCTAATTAGTTAGTTTTTATGGGGATGATCCCAGTCCCATGCTCCATGCTTCGACAGATGGGATGAGACCCCGGGTTTCAAGAGTCAAAGGTACCTACACACAGTACGTATACTAGTTGATACCACGAACGGAAACAGTAATTCAACGCCGCGTAAATCCGCGAGCTAGGTGAGAATGACGGTGGCACAGGGATGTATATGTAAATCAACAAGCGCTTGCAACAGGGCGTGGACGTGGAGTTGGTTGGCAAAGTTATCCCATGCATGACAAGGTAGGGAAGGACAACGTCCTAGCCACTTGGCGAAGGTGTGATATCTCACGGGGCAGACGTTCCTAGGTATGCCGCATAACGACGTTTGGTGTCATGTCTCCCCATCGTGTGTGTGCGCGTGCTTGTCAAACGCCTCGCAATCTCACGACAGCCATCACTGCGAGAGGACGTTTCCGAAGATGATGACATGGGGTTATACGGAGAGCTTTCCACATTGGAGGAAGCGTACAGCAAGCAGCCACTCCCGGATCCTCGTGCCAATCTTTGATTATCGAACGCAGATCTGCAATGAGAAACGCAAAGCCAATGAAAACGATATCCATAGATTCATTTTGTTTCCTACTTTCATCAGGAAGACTTTTCCAGAAGGTAAGGAACTACCTGCCGTTTTCAGGTTAACTGGTACGATAGGATCGATTTATTATCGTCATCTTGAAGCTGCTCTCCGCAAACCTCATCACAGCTGTCAGGTACAATAGCTCTTGCATGTCGCGATCCGGGTGTGGGGGCTTCTGCGAAATGCATGTAACCCGCCTATGTAGTACTATGTATGTACCAACAACCGTCTGCACATCTAAAAAAAGAAAACTGCAGAAAAAACAAAAGACGATAGGACAAGTGCCAAGACAACTAGTCTTGGCCGAGCTTGACCGAGCCCAATCAACAAGCTTAATCAGCTGAGCAAAGAGCTGCCTGGCGTGATGGGGATAGCTTGAGGATAGGGGGATAGGGAGGGCAACATTCTTTCGGCGTTACACCGTCATATCAGTATCCACATATAGCGGATGGAAAGCTGGTGTAAGCAGTCCAGAACTTGCATTTGAACGGGGCTCACCACCGAACAGTTCATAAGCCGTTACATGGTTTGGTTGCGTGAGCATCGTCGTTGCTAGCTACACAGTAACATGGGTTGTCTATGTGTAACGATCTGGCGGAATTACCGTTGGATCGCCACTAAACCTTGGAAATGTGTAGGAGGTAGGTAGTCAGTCGTGGGTCGTGAGTGGTATATCATCTACAAAAGTTTTTCCGTCAAGTTTTGATAAGGTCGAGGAGGAGAGGTTCAATGGCTGTCGCTGCGAAGACGGGCACTACCCCTGCAAGCGTAGTGAAAATCCGGCACTTGCATGAAATTGAATGGAGACCTAGGCGGGTAGTAATGGCAATCTATCTTGGCTAGCAAGGCGTACCATACGTGGTAACTCCGGGCGGCCCCTGCTATCCGGTCCCGCCGCCTTTTAAAGGAGCGATTCCCACGTGTTCCATTCACTAGACGACGACTAGTCGTGATCATTATATTGATTATAGGTGGGATCCCGCGAACCGAGTCATATGTGGTGGTGTAATGTCTCGCTAGAGCCACTAGAAAGGCTAAAAGGGCCGCCTCATACATATCTACATACATAGTATTAAGAGGCGGTCCCAGATGGTACCAATTAGAAGAGACAGGATGACAGAGCTTGGCAATTTCCGGTGGGCTATTGTTGCAGTGGTATGAGACTCGGCTTGCTCGGTATGCTTGGCATAAGTCATCTCTATCCAACAGCGGACAGTGGACGCGTCTCAAGTCATGTTGTATATAGAGAGCGCCGAAGGTCACCGACTTATCTCTTTCAAGGAATGAAGCTGCCAAGATTTAGCTTCTATTGATATCACGTGTATGCGTGTATAGTGAGCACCGGTACTTAAGTACTTGTATACTTGTAGTCATACATAGTACTAATGCCGGATGTAGAATATGATGTGTCGAAAGGTATTAGACAGGTATGGTTATTGACGTACCCGTAGCCTTGGAGTTGTGGTTCTTCGGGCCATTTAATACGCAAGATAGGCGAAGAAGAAAGAACATTTGGAATCATTCTCCAATTACGGAGAAGCGCCTTATGTAAAGTATAGCACGGTCAAAGTTACATCGTGCTAGGTACATATCGGGAGGCACAAATGCAGAAGTAGCGCGCAGTGACCACCTCACATAATTGACCAAGTTCAATTGAGGTACCTTGTTATAACCGGGCCGTTCCTTTCGCTGTTATCCATGGATTAGGTACTGACTGCGCAGGTGGGGCCGCATATTCGGCCTACTGTAAAACCAACAGCTTCCAGGTTTCAATTCAACATTGAAAGATGCTACTAAACAACGCGAACTGCAGATATAGTACTTCTGTACTACGACAGACTTGGCATACATAGTACATACTGATTCCTCATATTCCCTGAGATCCAACCAGGATCTTTTGTTTGATCATGTTGATGATAGCATACCGGACCTGTCCCGTCGAAAGAAAAATGTGCATCTATATCTGAAGGATGAATATCCTCAAGGGGTTGACAGGGACGCGAATCCAGGTCTACACTTAAATTACAATAAACGTCTGCTCTATCAGTCTATCTCAAACCCTTCACTGCGATTGTTTGACTCTTCATGGGTATCAACTTGTATACCATCATAGTGGCCTTATTACCAGGACTTGCTCCTTGATCCGTCCAATAACAGCTTGGGTCTTAGCAGCCCTTGACCGAAAAACTCGCAAAACTTGGAGAACTTGGGGAACTTATTATTAAACAGTCTGACTTTTGTTATTCATAAATGTACATGTGCGCCACTCAGCATTCTAGAATGCTAGTAATTACATGTACCATCTAGGTTGTGCCGGTGGCGTGGCGCGGTAGTATATGTCCCGGATACTACTTGATTGCCGGCGTCCCTGGCTACTTTACCTGCTACCTTCATCCTACTATTAGATCGAGTTCAATACCTGATGCGCACGTCTATTTTACAAGGAATTGGATATCGATGCTTACACATATGCCTAGACCCAGATCCCTTCTTGACTTAACATTTCCGGCTTCAGCTCCGGGACAGGCCACGACCTCTAGCCTCGCGACTTAAGCTCGTCATCTGGTCTCATCAGCCCATTAAGGATGAGCTTGCTTTTCCCTGCGCTCCCTTGTACATAGGGGTCCTAACACAGAGCCAATTAAAGTCTGGTAAGGGTGCGTAGACCAAGGACGCGGACGAATTATGATTGGCCAATTCGTACCATGTCATGCCTCTAGGGGCTTTTGCGAAAGCAAACTTCTCACCTGGTGTTAATCTTACTGCATTGTAAGATTATCGCTAGAGCATCCAGGTCGTCAATATCACAAATGATATCCTATCACGAGGAGTCCTTTACTAATGCTCTACCGCTGCCTACGTAAGTACGAAAGGGATCTATTTTGCTTCGAGATGCTGCATGCTGTATCCTTCAATTCCGCTAAGTAAACTCACGTAATACCGCCGTCCACCGTATGGACGGCTTTTTACCCCGAAGGAGCTTGTTGGTGTCTGCCATATCAACTGGAACGAGAGAGGATTCATCGTAGACTTCTTTCCGTTAAACCCATTGTCCAAACGAATCCGCTGCGGCTGATCGGGTATTCGAATTGTTTCACGGTTATTAAAGTACGAAGTTTGTTACGGGAGAGCGGTGTCTTCATGGCTGACACCCTCCTTTCCTCCAACACAACACTCATGCCTATTTCTCAAAATATCAAATGGGTGGATTGCTACCGGCATGGCTCTATTCACTCTGCATATACTGTACGCCTCACTATATCCCAACGTCAAAACTTTCTACTTGTAACACGTGTTGTAGGCATATAATCTTGGCGCTCCATTTTATAGGCATTCATACTTTCCGTAGGGCATTAGGGCATATGGGGACTGATCTTCATTTGGAACTCGACGTTATCCCTTTTATGACGACGGCCAGTAGTCGGGAGCCTCTTTCGCTCCAATACCGTGGGATCAGCGACGCTTTCAGAGGCTTCCAAGGTTGGTTTTACCGCCCCTGTTCACCTGAGCCGGTGAACCGGGCCGCCGATAACTACCGGACCTATAGTCTCTGGCCAGAAGAATTCCAAATACAGCGACGCATTCAGAAAATTAATATAAAGGCCTGATACCCTTCCAGAAGAAATTCATATTAAACGGACCGAGCTGGGTTCACACGGACAACATTCTGCAACGCAATCGCTCGATTCTCCGCCGAAACTTCTGACTATATGCTTAGAAATCCGGGGATCATGGATTTATGATGACAACTTGAGCACACTGGTGGATTCTAAGAAGAGATTTACGTGTTAATTCGCAGTCCCCGGGCAGTTTAAGGCACGGAGAATTCGAACATCGTCACCTCGTAGCTTCTGAGGTCCGGTGGACGACTAGGGATCGAGTGACATAGTCTGGGATGAGAACTGGAGAACCAAGCTAGGATCGAGCGTTTCCCAACAAATCGCTATACTACTACACGTTGCCTAAAGGCTCTGGCGCTACGTTGTCTTGGGCCCTTCGTGTTCCTTACTGTCGTCATCTGGACACGAACCAACTTGGATTTCCCGCCTTCGCCGCGTTCAAACGAGACCGCAACCGTATGACCCCACTGAGGTGGACGGTCGTATTTCTTACAATATACCAGCGAGGTTCCTGTTTTGAGGCGCTAGCCTCAGTTATGGTTTTGGCGGACCATGCTGTCCCGGCGGTTTTCGGGGTGCTTTTGCTGATCGCGTTGCTATTGAAAGCAAGGTTGCCAATGCGAGGACTGGTGGCACCAGACACGAATTGCCTAACGACGTCCCTCCGACTCAGCGGGTTGGTATAGTTGAGACGGTTGGTATCTGGACCCCCTTTAGAGGTTCTTCCGTCTCACGTTCCCTATCTTGCTGGAGACGCTAACAAAAGACGGAACGGCCGTCGAGCTATGAGCACCCTCATGCTGTTGAAAAATTCAAACTGAGGTCAGTTGGTAGCCCTGCTTAGGCCAACCAGTAACACCCAGTCTACGCGACCCTATACAGATGAGATTATGTTAGATACCTAGATGTAGTAGCTACCAGACATGCCAGCATTCCACCACATACAGTAAGACTGCTCCTTCCAACGTTCAGCACCTTAACAAATCAAGCCACTAGCAACAAATATCTCAACACACAGCATCTGCTGTGCTCGATGCTGTCCCACGCACGTCCACGCGGCCATGGTTGAACTGCGCTTCTGATGTGCATAATCCAAACTCGCGTGAATATTTATATACCCTATCAAGAACCATATCCATCCAAGCTTGATACCATGTGCTCACTGTCGTGATGGATTCCACGGGAGGACAAGTATCTCGTGGTGTGCCCTTTCTGCTGCCCAAGGGTTACAATGACATGATTATTTATCGAACGGGTGACTGTCATACTAGTAGTACGTTAACCCACGTCGCGGCCTGAGACTCGTGAACGGTTAGTAGTAATGGTCACCGGAGGACGAACTATGTAGATGATGAGCTCCAGTATGAGGCTTCCTTAATGGACTCTATTAACATTACTCTAAGTATATCTTCGTGGCTCATGTATATCGCTACTGGCATTTTCCTCCATAAGCACCTATGTAGGTTCATATGTTCCTTAGCTGATACACACATACACACACCTATCACGAAACACAGCTTAGATATCAAACATATTTATAGCCACTCAGTACCTTAGCAGTCCATATTTACACTCTCACAAGACCTAAGAGCCTCCCCCAGATAGGATAAGCTCAATGAGATTCGCCGGCTCATCGAAGAAATCCACCACTACAACGCCTAGCCTGCTGTTCTCCCGCATATCTTGCAACAATGTGACCAGCTGATGATTCACGCCGCCATCCGGGGTCACGCCGGTCCCGTTGCCAAGCGCCATCGTCTGCGGGAACACGGGCGGTGTATTAGCATTGTGCTCAGCGGACGCGAAAGTGATGAACAAGCTATTGGCCTCATCGTTATTGTTCTCGCTAGCAGTCAACGACGCCCGTTCAAGATGTGTCTTCACGGCGTTGAACTTTGCCGCAACGTTAGCCGCGACAGTCGAGTTGGTTCCTAGCGAATCAGGCTCGTAGTAGTCTTCAATAAAAGCCGTAGCGTTCGTCGTACCGTTATACACCAGCTCAAAGCTATCCGGATCGTTATCCGGCCACTTCGTCGGGCTCAAGTGTAGTCCAGGCAGCGTATCATCCAAGCCCTCCACATCAAACCGCCTCAACAACAAAATCTTCCCCCGGCTCTCCCCCAGCGTCCCCAAGCGCCCACTATCCTGCCTAAGATACCCCCTCGCAGCCTCCGACGTCAGCACCCGCACCATCTCCCCCTGAGCCTTCGCGTCAAACGTAGCATTCGCCTTAGTCCCGCCCTCGTACTGGAAACTCAGCAGCAGCGCCTCGCTCGGGTGCCGATCCAACCAGTCATAAAACGCAAACAGCACGTCCTCGACCGTCGCCACGGCCGACACCAGCGCCGTGCTGTGCCAGAACACGAGCCGCTCGTCCAGCGGGTCGAACGCGAACCGCAGGTCGAAGAACCGCACCCCGGCGTCGAGCGCCGCGCCCATGTCGTGCCGCTGGCACCGGTACACCTGCGCGGGGAACACGTCGACGCCGTCGCAGCGCGTCGCGTACGTGAGCGTGGCCTGCGTCGCCGCCGTGTAGTTCCACGTGGCCGCGTCGTGGGTGCCCGGGATATTCACGTGCGCGAGCGGCGTGTCATCATCGATACCGGCCATCCAATTCGCGTATTCCGAATCCGGGCCGACGGCCGTGTTTCCAAAAACCTCGAGGCTGTCCTGCAGGACCTTCTGCAGCGCGAGCTGGCCGAGGTCCGCGGCGGCCAATGCTGCTGCTGCTGCGGTGCAGCCTAGCAAGAACGAGGACGAACAACCGCGCATGGTCGAACCGTGTGAGCGCGGCCGGTTGGATCGGATGAGCCGGATGCCAGATTCAAAGCGCGGTAACTTACGCACGTGCGTTTGCCGAACTGAGATCTCTCGAGTCTGCCGAAGTCTACATGTAGGTCCGGTTACTATCGTACTCTCAGGACGGTGTTGAAGTTACTCAAACTCTCAACAAGTCGTCAATGAAACCCTTGCCTTCCCCGCTATTAGGAACCAAGCACACGGATTTACCTAATGCTACTTGCGCGAAAGGTTGCAACTTCCCCTTTCTTTCAAGTTCAGGTACTTTGTGGCACCGTCCCCGTTTGCGCACACGCGTTTTGAAGGGTTGATGTGATTGGTGGCTGTCAGCAGCAATGTACATCGTAACTTACAGGCATTCGCAACCCTTGCGTAGAGCCACTTCGAAGATGAGATGTCATCCCAGGTCCTAGTTTTTACTATCACAGTATCTAGATAATTATAGTAAACATATCGTAGCAACACGCACAAAGTATATATATATATAATCGGGACAACTGCTTTATGTTTCAATGGCGATTCCGAGGCGCACCCAGATCGTCATTGGTCATGAGTACCTATTTGTACTCGTAGCGACCGATCATCTCTTCATGTCAAACGAACATGGCCCATATAATTGCCCACCACGATCCTATGTACAATAGGTCCCATAAACTTCTGCCTTTTATATAACCCTCCGCCTAGACTAGATTCATAGGCACTGTCCCTATAGTAAACCGCCTATGCCAAGTTGGGAATCCAACTTAAAGGTGCGACTATTTGTTCGTTTTGGTTGTAATAAGGGAGGTGATGTCGGTAGGGCGATTAGCCAGGGTCTCGAGACAAATTAGGAGCGCTTCGTAATCTCGAAGAATTCCTTCACGCCCTGGACGACAACCTCGACATTCATATTGACAAGCGGCATCTTGTCATAGCTGTCTTCCTTCATGATCGCAACTAACGCAAGATACTTATCCACCTCGCGTAGTATTATAGGCTTATTCCCATCGCTCAGCACTATACAGCTCTCCGCACACCCCGAGGCTACCTGGTCCTCTATCTTCTGGTTCCAGGGCGGTCCTTCTAGGGCGTCGCGGTATTTCTGACTCCGAGGCCAGCTACCGTAGACTTCCGTGACGTCTATTATGACATCGATATAATCGGAACAGATCTCGTAGCTTGCCATGTCTGCGGGCTCACTGTCGGTCGCAATGTATATCTTGGATAAGACGTCAAAGAGGTAAGCTTTTTCGAAGCGGCAGGTACGGCAAAGGTTGGTAAGCATCGCCTCGAGTATTCCAAGCCGAGGAATGAGCTTCTGGATCACCTTGCTGAACGCCTCGAAAATGCTATGATTGTAGATGCTAGTCAAGTGGAAAGTAACGGGAGCGTTTTCGAAACCATGATCGGAAAGCTCGTCTTGGATTCGAATAGTAATGTCCCGTTGAATATCTAGCTTGTAGTCGTCCGACAAGCCGTCCACCTTGTGGATGAATACCTCGATTTTGATGTTCGAGTATGTTCGCTGAAGATTTAGTATAGTCACATTTAGCCGCGCTACGGCCTCTAAGTAGTCGTCCTGGGCATCGATGACCCAGATCAAGGCTCCTATCTCGCCAAACATTGCGTCGATATCGAACGTCGGATTGTCAAAGATATCGATCTGTCCTGGGAAATCCCATACTTGGAAATCCATGAATGACCTAAAGACTATGTCAGGAAGAGAATGCCACGGTTGTAGGAACTGCTAGGTCCTTACGGCATAGTATCCTTCTGAATGCGCGCCGTTGACTCGAGAAATAAGGTCTCGCTCGGCGGTAACTTGTGAAAAACCACGCTCGATATGGACGATTTACCACTCCTATCTCAACATCAGATTGACTGCTAAATGCTTGACAGGCAGTTGCTTACCTTCTCTGCCCCATGAGGAGCAGCCTAGGTTTCCCTTTTGATGACAGGTCCGGAGCTTGTTCGAGCGTTCTCGGTCCATTTTTCCGTCTCTGATCCTGTTCGTATACCCGTGTTAGAGCCTGCTGCGCAAGACTAGAAGGACTATATTGTATCCCGAACGATTGTTCTTGAGTATCCTCAGGATTGAAAGCGTCCGAACCGCGAAGACGAGAAGACATAATGACAATAGGAATGCAATCAAGAGGGATAGAACAGCATGAACGAAAGCTGGTGGATGAAGAATTCCGGCCCTGGATGCATCAAGGATCAAGCTGGTTACAGCAAACGCGCCCCTTGTATGAATATAATGATCTCCTTTGGATCATCTCTGCTGAACGAAGCGAGAAAGTAGTCGTTTCGAGTAAATTTTCGGACAGGCCCAGGTCGCCGATGGCTCGTTGCTTGTGGCTGGTCTGTACTGTTCAGAGACGAGGCAACGAGCCAATCTGCAAACGAGGTAGCCGAATCCACGGGTCTGGATAGGCAGATGAAAGATCGCAACGTTCGAGGGTTGCGACGACTGGGTGGCTGCATGCAGAGCACCTAGGCAGGTTGACCAGGATATATCAAAACTCATAACGGGAAAATGGTCACGGATCCAGGGGATCAGCTCGATCAAATCAGGGCACAGGGCATATTGGTGGCAGAAATTTGTAAGAAAGAACGAAATGATTTCATTGCTGATCTCACGGTCGTACAAGTCAAACAGCTCGGGGATTCCGTCTGGAAAGTTCGGATACAAGGTCATCAAGTCATAATAATCTCTCCCGTTTGTAGCTTCGGCTCCGTACTGGAGGTCTGCCTAAACGATAATAAAAATAACAACGGTGGTAATATATTTGGAATAAGCATGACCATTGCACATCATGAATGTGCATCGGAGGCGGCGTGGCTGGGAAAAAAAGGAAAGGAAAAAAAAGGAATATAACAAGCTGGGAGGATACTTGACTGGCACAGTGACCCGTAGCCGTCGATGGATCGATAACCTTCCCGAAAAAGTGTCGGCGATGATACGCGGCGATGTTTTGTGCCACTGGGCAATACCAACTTATACGGTATTTTGATTCATAAGCAAAGGAGATATTTAAAGGTCTAAGAAAAGTCATGACAATGTCTTACCTCCATGGTTGAGAGTATAGCTCTCAGAGACTTCTCGAATCTAGGATCTACCCAGGTATCACGCCTAGGTAGGTACTAGGTAATCAAATGCGCGCGACGGCCCTAACCTCCCCCTCTCCCCCGCGACATAGACGATAGACACGGAGAGACGGGAACCGTATTGACGAGCAGCGAATTTTGTGTTATGTTGGAGTCGTACTCTGGTTTGATGGGATCAGGAATTCTGAGTCAGCTTTCTATACGGCGACGAATGATCTCGCCCGACCAGTTCTGCCAGTACCAACGGGCTGGGGCGGGCGGGCTGACTCACCTAAGACGTTGCACCAATGATGACTCTGTGCAGAGTTCTTCGTTGTTTAGTGGCCGCAGTAAATAGCGGCAAGGAAATAACTAGCAGAGGTGCACAGCGTCGGCGGGATATTTCGGTAGAGCGTAGGCAGACGTCAGGATCTACTGATTCAGCTGAGCCTTCTTGGCCAATATCGAGGGTCTTTTTTTGAAGTAACACTTCGATCCCGGTATCAGTTGAATTAATTGGACACCCGTGTCGCGCCAGATTTTAATATTAGTAAAGACCGAGAACCTATGGAGTAATTCGTTTTGAAGAATTTCCACCGCGTATAAGACACAGGCAAGCAGGTGAAGAAGATGTCTTTCGCTCTGGGTGGGATTATACTGTGAACGAGCGACGGAGACGTCCCAAGTGCCAAAGTGACGCTGGTGCCATGGCAAAGTGGAGATGTTGAGGGAGTTGAGGGGAGGACAAGGAACAAGCAAAAGTGGTTAACATCAGCTGACAACTTAAAACACCAGCTGGCACTTGATTCGATTTCTACGATTACAGCTGGCAAGCTGAAACCCTCTTGCATATATCTTCTTTTCTCAACACCTAACTGACCAAGGTACGTAATCATTGAATACAATTAGTCTCAAGATGCGCGTACATAACAATGTCACAGACCCTGGAATACCTTATAATTGCAATGTAAATCTAACATATTTTCGGATACTGTGACGGATGCTAATCAGTTTGACTCACTGACCCCAAAAATAGGACAAGCAATAAGAAACTAGAAACACCACGACGAGAAAGCCAGAGAGTAAGCTTAAAGCCACTTTACTGTAACTCAGTCACCCGCTGGAGATCTCCATCGTCCCGCCCTACAGAATCCTAACGCCGGAGGTTTGATGTTTTGCTATTTGCGCCAGGTAACCAAGGCCAGAAATTCGATCTCATTATACTGGTGTCTTATCAAGCTTACGCTGAGTAACACGAGTCCAAGTTTATCATGCGTACGCTTACCTGCCCGCTCCGGAGTTCTCATTCAATCCTAGGGTTCGAAGCCTCTATCCATCTTTTTTTACTCGTGGGACTAGGCTGACGAGTTGCCATTCAGACGCTGTTGTCCCCGAGTGGGGACGCGAGCCCTAATGAAGCCGGATCACATTTGAGGACGTCTTGCCGCGGAATGTCTTCATTGGACTATGAACTACCAGCCAAGGTATTCGCATATCGTGACTCGTGACTCAATAACTCATACACGAGTCGTAGCTCATCACGCGAGCGAACGCACAAAAAATGAGCAAAAATATTATGTCCGATGGAATAGAATGTGTGCTTTTTCCCCAACTCCGATGCAAAGCTTCCCCCAAGCGATGCGATGCGATGTGTACCGACCTATCCCCCCTATCGTCCCATCATGAAAGTTATATGACCTCTGGATTGTGAGTTTCGGTTGCGAAGTTTGAGCTATGTCGGCTATAAGATTCAACCCAAGGAGCAGCAGCTGTAGCGATTGAACGGCTTCCCAGTCTATGCGGCCGTCTTTCCGCTAAATAGACCGAACCGTAGACTTCTGCGGCGTGGCGCAGTCTTCACCGGTTTATGCTCGACTAAGTCGCCCAGGTTGTCATCCTCGGGTGGCGTAGGGGGCACCTCTGGAATGGTGGTGATGGGCGTGGTCTCGTCCGAGGTGCTAGGAGGTGGTGTAGGGACCTTCGCAAGGTCAGCCATTGAAGCTGACTTGAATCCCCCGAATGACTACGACAATATTAGCTTTCGGCCCTTCAATCCGTCTTGAATTCCACGGCCAAGGAAAGCGGAGAGAGGCATACCTTGACACCAATCCTCCGATTTGACTTGGCACTTTTTCTAGTCTCGGCGGGCTTGTCATCGGCCATGGCATGGCTTGTCTCATTTATTTCGGCAGCAATCGTCCTACCAGCAACAGCAACATTCTCCTCGGGAGTGGCGACGAAGCGCACGTAGCCTCTCGACTTTATGACTCCTAACGTTTCCTGGATGTGTTGCTGGATAAGCGCAGCATTCCTCTTATTGGTAGTGGGCTGGACCAGACTCGGAAGTGCATGAATAGTTAAAGTGTAAGCCGGATCAAAGGAGCCACCAAACATCATACAACAGCCATGGTTCAGATTGATGACGATGGAAGAAATTGGTCGCTGATACCGGTTGGATAAGTGGTATGAGAGATCCGTTATAAAAGAAAACTCGTCTTTGATCTGTAATACTGCATCAGGATACTGGTTCTATGGAGTGAATGGCGGACGGAGGAACTCACAATAACATTCGTTCTTAGATCTGCCATAACGATGGCTTCGTTATGTATCCGGGCTCTGACCGGGTCGGGATCCCGGTTGGCTGCCGCAAATTCCGTCTCGAAGTAGGCGCTTCTTTTCTTGCTGAGCTCCGGGTGTAGTTTAGTCTTGCGACTACCTGTGGGGTCGCCGGGCGGGGGACGGTCGATATCGCGCATCATCTTGTTGCCTTCAACTATGTGTACCTTGGATGATCGCGAGGGATGAGCTTTTCGCTGAGTAGAAGGGGTGCTAGAGACAGCAGTTTTATTGTGCCCTGCAGGTGGCGGGTTTATACGAGGGAGTCTAGCTGGCATGGATTCTGGTCGGGCCATGGTTGTACAAGCGTTAGGGTGTGTAATAGCTTGGATAGTCTTGTCTTGCGTAGTGCCAAGCGTGGTGCCTCACAAGTTGAATATGGGCTTTCTAGTTGCGATAGTGGCTTGTCAGCTCTTTGGTGAGCAGAAGCCTTGCATTAACCTAACGCACGTAGTACTCGTATCGATGCTGGAATTTAGAAGGCTTGTAAAAGGGGGTTGCCTCTTTTGGGTAAGGGATACCGATCTAGACCTTATCCAGACCTCGTAAATGGATGGCAAACGTGGAGTTGTTCGAACCCCCTATGATCAAAACGGAGTGGTGTGTGACAGGCAGCTAACTAGTTAGCTCAGCTCCTATTTTTACCGTGGGATGATCTCCCGGACCTGGATGCAATAGAAAAAGTCGAGCTGCAATAATTCAAGTTGAAATGACCAAATTTGGGAGAGATCGGTGGTATAGAAGATGAAAAGGGAGGCGGATGTGTAAGTGATGGTTGGCAACGGTTGGCTTGTTTGTAATGGATTCAATGTCTGTCAAACTCGAGGGAAGTAGCTTGTCGTCAGACTGCATGAAGAGGTACATACCCGAATGGTCGAATCAATGGTTACCTCCTTCCAGTGTTGATCTGCACATGCATATGCCTACTGGGTACTCACTACCATTTTCATGTGAATGAAGTCCAGGGTAGGTGCTATCCATCATACCGGGAACCTGCTCTTTTTATTCGCAGGCAGCCGTGCCTCGAATTTCTTTTCCAATTTTATAATCTTCCCTTCATCCCACTCTCACTCTGGCGTTCTACCCCCTCTCGACCTTCAATTGCAATAACTCTGCTTGAGTGTTTATCGGGCGAATGTAACACGGGGCACACGACGAGCCAGATCTATGTAGGACATAAGAGCCTTCAATCGACATTTTGTGGGATGCACGGCGTCGCTTGCGCAATGAGACTACCCGTTTCGGCCACCTGCATCCGGCCATCGACTGATGAGATAGCAATCAGAAAACTGATATCAAGCGATGGCGGATGAGAGGATCCCCTGAATGAAAAATGAGAAAATGCTATCGTCTATCACGTCTGAACCCCCTAATAGAACTAGGATGGGGGTCATCCAGTGCTGACTCCCGTGGGTATATATTGAGATGACGAAGTTTATCTCTGAAAGTGATATATCCTGGTCGTCGAAAGTTGGAGATAGTTGGGGTTTCTTATCGCAAACAAGCACCATCGCAGGCCAGAGCCGCAGCTTTCCGTCTTCTTGATGGCTGTATTAATCTATTGCTTGCATATCCGAGACCGCTTTTATCACCATGTTCGAATGGATACGGTGTATCCCGAATTAAAAACTATTATGGGCTACCGAGATCCGAGATATCACACCAATCAGTCTGTTCCTGATATATAGGCCGAGGTGACCTAGAACGTCAAAGTGCATCACTGACTCAGATAACATGTATTTCGCCGCTCACCCTCGCCAATGGCCGATTACAACTGTTATACAGATTGGCACACACCATAATCCAGCGGCACCTATTCTTCGTAGTCCATCCCTTATGCGAACCTTATCTCTTCTTAGGAGCGAACTCCGACGAGCAGGCAAAGGTCGCTGCTAATAACACAGCTCGTTTAAATACGGCCATGTGCAGGTAAGAATTATGCCACGACCTTCCATTCCCTCGCGGCGCCTTAGGATGATGGTACTGGGCTGCCGGACTTGTGAGAGGGTATGAACGCGACCGCCTTCCTCTCCAATATTGATTGGTATCCGGCCACGGTAAGGACAATCAGCTCAATCGGCACTAATATGACAGACAGGTAAAGAGCTGTCTGGCTTTCCTTGCATAAGGTACCAAAGTGCGGTTTCGCATCCATGCTCGCATATCCCCATTGGCAGCTCCAGCTCTGCAGCGTATCGTTTGTAGTAGAGGCGTTGACGGCATAGAAGAAGATCATGCCGATCATGACAGCCGTGAACCCAAAGAAGGGCGCAACGAAAGAAAGAGACGTGTGAACAGAAGTCCGGTTCCGAAGCTTTGGGACTATTAGCATGTCCTAGAAGTGCATTGAGAGGGTTTCTTGATGGAGTTGTACTCACCACCTTAACTTTGCTGAATAATAGAGATACGATATTGGCAATCACCAGAATGCTGCTACCAACAACGAGTGCTACCGTAGGTCGGAGGTCGAATTGATCGGGCCATAGTGGTAGATGGAAGTCACTTGAGAGGTGAGTTGTGTTGTATACAGCCAAAGTATCGCCTGAAGTTCCGAGGACGGTGAGGCCACACAGGAGCGAGAACACAGTGAGACCGATGCGAGCACTATCGACTAGACGAAGCTTCTTCATGTGTTTCTGGTACTGGAACTCCTGGGGATCGACGTCGGAGTAGGACGTGGACACCAGGCCCTTGTTATCAGAAGACATATTGACGAGGAATAGAGAGAGTATGTGTGAAGTATATACGGCGAACTGGTCTCAACCTTCACGGAACGTTGATGAAGGAATGAAGATAATTATGACCAAACGAAACGAAATGGAGAAAAGGAAACAAGTGATGACGAAAGGAAAACGGATCGTCCAAACACGAGCAACTGTGATGAGATGTCAAAAGGAGAGAGCCCTACCAACCTGACGAGAATGCGAGGTGCGACGAATATGAATGAATATCTGCCGCCGGCTTCTCAGCTATAGTCGACGAACCCATAGCCCGTCTAGACTTAGTTACGTGGATCCAGAGCGCTTCTGAAATGCAAAATGCTAAGGATAGTGTTCCGGGTGATACCCTCTTACATATTCTATCCTGCTCGCGAGATTAATCATGAAGGGCGATGCGCCCGTACACACGCTAGACGCGTGTGATAGACCTGGACTTGGTACGTCGAAGGGCAATTTGGGAACGGATCATCGCGGATTGGTCCAGCGTCCGCCAACGAGACCCCAAATTTAGACCATCGCGGGCGCTTAACAGCATGGGGAAGTGGGAGGCACTGCGGAGCCGGAGCCAATCAGAACCGCGAGCGCCATTGGATGGCACCCTTCATTACCACCCTCCGAATGAATCCCTGCAGAATGTTTCTTGAGCGGATCACCGTATTGGTTGGACGGTTTAAAACATCTCGTGGTAATTGCGCTTAAGTTCGCTGCTTACTTATTGGGGGTCCGATATGGCCACCCGGATGGTTGACTGGTTATCTATTCGGAATGGAGAATGCATGACATTTATAGACGGTTCTGCGGGGATAAGGGGGTTCTCCAGAACAATTCATAGTATTGTTATTCTGCTTCTTCTGTAGCGTCGACGGTGGGGTGACTACCAGCAGAAAACAACCTTGGAAGGGTATCATGGGTATCTAACGACTCGAAGGGGTCCCTATCAGTGTATGTGTAGACAAGCTTGGTTCTCAGCTTACCTCCTTAACAGTTCGCATTGCCATAGGACTATAACTCACATCCAGACTAGCCTCAACTGCTGTACAGCAATACGTCGCGGAAGCAACCAGGACGTTGCGGCTAACACAGGAGGGAATATATGATAATTTATAGAATGTTAGTAATATTTCATACGTAACCGACGTTCACCAAGATATGATGCTTCGGGTCCGAGATAACCTAGAATCCGTCCTTGAATTGCTTCTCGGCCGGTTATTACTCTAGCCAGGAGTCTATTTGAGGTTGTTTCAGTGTAATGTCATCAAGTGACTTCGACCTAATGTAAGGGAGTAAAACACGCTTTGAAGAAATGGCCCGGTGGAGGTTTAATTCGGTACTTTGACGCGTGGATATACGTAACACTCTCCACCCCAAGGCGTTTTTTGGTCGTTTTCAGCGAATATCCAATCTAAAAGACACAGCTTCTGGGGAAGCATCTACATATATGAGACCCAGAGGTTCGGGTCGTGTGGATGGGTGTGGATTTTCCATGTCGTCTTCAGCGCATGTGCAGCAAGTCCGAACGTCTTGATGTGAGGTTCGCATGCGCTTCTTCCTATATAGAATTTCACTCGGATTTTCTCTATACCATCAAACAGGATATAGCCGTGTCCCCGGGTTGCAACGGAGGAATTCGGCTTGACAATCGACAGGATAGGATAAAACGACTTACGTATATGTAGTATTATTACCGAGACGTTGTGCCGTCACACTATGAGCACGGTACAATAGCCACAATGCAGCGATTCCCATCTATATGTGGGTATTGGATACGTCCGTATCTACACGTGCGCAACGGTTCATCGATTACTTGATCCCAATCGACTGGAACCGGGTCCCCGAGATTTAGTGTGCAGATTCCGCACATCCATCGGGATTTCCAGGTCCATGGTATTTACATGCCGGTCTTCCTAAATCGATACTTGTAGGTGTCGTATGCCACCAGCTAAGAAGGTGGCCATATAATATAAAGGGGAGATAGTTTGGATCTAGGCCAGCACCGACTGCTGATGAAGAAGATAGGGAGTTGGCTCTAGATGCGTATGGTACAGGATTATTCCATCCTCTACCTAATGGCTTTCAGGGTCATAGAAGACACGTAGACAAGGCCCGGAGCACTCGGTACTGCCCCCATTTCGCTGTTGCTTTTTTCCCGCCTCTGGAAGCATCATGGATGTACGAAAGGTGTGTTGGCGGCTGCGAAGGGGCTACACCTCGTCTGTGCGAGCCCGCTTATAATTACCCCAAGTCTAAACGTCCTGGGGTACACAGCAGCGTTTATCATGCCCCCCGTATACGGAATACCGTTCTGCTCCAACCGGCGGGTTTTAAAGATCGTCGTGCAGAAGTATGCAAAAAGAGGAGAGAGTCTTGAGCGACACGCAAACCAACCAACGACGGGGATCCCGTTTCCCTTTTGAGTCAAGCTTCAAGTAGTGCATCCAAGCTGTCGGGTCAGGGTGGATCCTCCCGGCTATAATAAACTGCGCTAAGCCGCATACGGACCTAGTATCATCCATCAGTTATCCATGATTCCTTACAGATTCTGTATAGGAGGAGCATTAGTAGATACTTATTTCATGACATCTATCTGGGATTGATGGTTTCTCATAAAATTCCCGCTTGAAGACGGGATGTACTTGCTTGAGTGTAGGTAAGGGGTTTCCTCCATGGGGAGCTCGATGGCCGTAAGTACACAAGCGTTTGTGTTGTCCTCTAGGACGACAACACGCAAGTGTCACAGTAGCCAACCGACCGTGCTACTCTTCTGACCGATACCGTTTGTATTTCGCTTGTTTGCCTACCTAAAAAGCAGTCTGCAGCCTTGGCGATATTCGTCTCCGTGGTCCGGGTGCAAGCTAGTGTCGTCGTATATGTACAGTATGTGGCTGCCAACTCTTTGTCCGTCCCCTTTCAGAACACATTCCATCCGACGCACTTCTACCACCTACCAGATTCCTGGGCTTCACCGGCACACCTAACCACGCTCTCGGGCCCCAATCACCATCAGAGATACGCCATCTTCGGTCTCGATACGTAATAGCCATGGCAATCAGTGACAAGACGGCAATTCCTGAGGGTTGCCCTAGGAACTTTGTAAGTTCGTGAGAAATCGCTGTAAAACTTCGGTACTGATGAACCCCAAGCATCTTTTTGCCCGGCTTCCGGCCGAACTCCGGATTAAGATATGGGCTTACAACTTGCCGGGACCGCGTATCATAGACATAAAGTGCCATACAACTTGCAACCAACCTACCGCTTACACATCTGCGCTACCCATCCCGGTTAACCTACACGTATGCAACGAATCTCGGTTGGAGGCGTTGAGACGATACCAGCTGCTGTTTGGGGTGTCCTCAGGGCCTCCCCGAATCTATGTTGATCCTTCAAGAGATATACTCTATTTCGGCAGAAGATTGAGTACCAGAAGATCGCTGTTCAATGAGTTTATATCTTCAGTGCGACGGGAGGATCTGGCCTGCATCCGCCACATCGCCATCAGTGAAAGATTTGTGGTCTGCACAAATAATTTCGATCGAATCAGACCGGAAGAGCTTCCAGTCGAGGGAATCTTGTGCCGAATCTATCAGCTTTTGACGGGCTTGAAGGACCTCACAATCGTCTGCAGCGATAAGAATCCACTCTATAGTCCGGACGCGGTATTCGTTGAACCACGGCTACCAAATCGAGTGCTGGAACGACGAGTCAAAGACGCCATTAACACCGTCAAGAACCAGCCTCAGTTTAGGCCGATATCATGGAGCTTCCGAGCAATTGCTACTGGGCCTGATTGTCCCATATACGATCAGACTATTTTGGGATATGAAGGCAGCCGAGCCTCATTTTGGAGAGAGGTTATCCTACCCAAATACTCAAGGCTCCTGTTCGTCGCTAGTCATCCCATTCAGCCATAATACAGTTTTTGGATGGTATTAATCTGGAGCTTGAGTCCATATCAGGTATTGGCTGCTGGCAGACCAAGTCGTCGCCCCCAGGAGCTTTCGCAAAATGCTGTGGAAAGCGAGTGTCATTAGTTGCCCATTGGGCTAACTGAGGACACTCATTTTCGATATTCGTACGCTTTGGGCAGTTGTATGTATATTGTAATAGCTCCTAGTAATTAATGGGATATATGCAGTGCGTTTGCATTTGAAGAAACCTTTTTGTGCCTTATTTTGGAGGTTGTGTGGTAACCATGGAAATCGAGCGATAGTGATGTACGTATCTTTAACAACCATACATATATTAGTAAATTATCCATTAGTTGATCTAGGATAGTTTAATAAGAGTATCCAGTGATTGATGAAAACGTCAAATGGGAGAGCTGCCCAATTGGCCGGCACCCCAGGGAGAGAAAGTGCGGAAAATCATCGGACCTGCAGGGTCCCACACCGACCAATCATGGGCTGCAGCTGAGGGTCGGCGAGCGGCAACTATTTACCTTAGGTAAGTAACAGCGAAATTTATCGCTGGAGCTTAATCAGTAACAGACCCCACCAAAATTCTTGAGCAGCGCAGTTTCACCGGTAGATATACTCACGACCGAATACAATAATTTTTTGCTTCTACGAATAGAGTGTCAGCCGTCGCGGGTAACAAACAATCACAATGCCAGGACGAACGAAGGCCCATGACGATGCGCCGGAGGAGGTAGATACTTCCATGGACGACGCTCCCACCTCGGCGCAACCACCTACGGAAGAACAGGATGACGAGGCGATGGAGGAAGATGGGTCAGAGGGCGACGATCCCTTCGAGGAAGAAGAAGAGCCTCAACGAGTTCGAATTGTGCGTTGGAATCGTGGTAGAAACTTTCGGTATAATCAATTAATTTACTAACATGCGAACACAGCTACCTGGTTCATCTGAGAGAGCAGCTTCTTTCGAATTCTTGAAGGAGGGTCACACAATGGGCAATGCTCTGCGATGGATCATCATGAAAAAGTATGTTTGCATTCCATTACCTTAGAGGACGGAGTGGCTAACTGTTCTCACAGCCCAGATGTTGAATTCTGCGCATACGCCATTCCCCATCCCTCCGAGGACAAGATGAACTTGAGAATCCAGACATATGGTAAGTATTGGCACATGATATCTATTTTTTATAGCCAGCGCTGACTAGCATGTAGACACAACGACCGCTGCGGCCGCGCTGGAAAAGGGTCTCCAAGATCTGGAGGACCTCTGTGATGTTGTCTCTGACATTTTCTGGACCGAGCGAGAGAAATTCGAGGCTACCCCGGAACAAGCCCGCAAGAGGCAAGAGGAGGCGGACAGAAGACAGGCAGCTTAGGTTCTCAAAGCATTTCGGCATAGAATGGATAGCAAGGTATTGCGGCGTTTCGGAGTACGATAGAACTTTCTCAGGCGGTAATATTTGGCTTCTGGGCTTGCTATGTACAATACAGTGGGACGATACCCATATCTAGTTGCGACCCTGATGCGCTGTTAGCCGGGGGGTTTCCTGGACGATGGTATTGTAGTAGAGAAACTTGCCTCTAGGAAACCCGACATGAAGTTCGTCGGCAATCTTTCAGCTCGGAAGTTCTCGGTCTTGAAATATGACATGACGTGCGTAGTTTGCTTCCAGAAGTTCATCGTTTCCTGTACGATAATCCGTCAGCAATGCTTCCAAAGCGATATCCACGTCATATTCCTCAGATCTTAATCCCGGTTCTCAGCGATCGTAGCTACACCAAGCCAGCAATTGACTGACCTGGTATTCTGCGTTGTTCTGCATCAGTAGCACATCGACCACCGGTAGTTTGTTGACGAATCTATGTCGTTCGAACTCCTGCCGCATTCGTGTTCGGATAACTGCCACGGGGAAGGGGACTGAGTACATCGTTTGGATCTCAGGTGCCTAAGAATAACGCCTAACGTTAGATACCATAGTCTTTTGAATACTCCGTAATAAGGTCGGCTCGAATATGGGTTGATATTGGGCAATTGCTTTGGGGAAGTCCATACTGCTCGGATCCATTCTCGATAGGCGGCGAGAACTCGTCGCTTTGCGTCGCTCCAATTAGCCGCTGTGAGCTGCGTTAGCAAGGAACGAGTCCATCGATAAATGTGCACTTACACGACCGCGTCGTTCGCGCGAATTGTGTAGGTGTCACCGCCATTGTAGGTGAGATATGCTGCTTGACGTAGCGTTGAAGTTCAATCCAACTCGGAAGCTTATTGTCTCAAGTCTGGTGGATGCGGGAACCCCAGAAGGCACTAGCCACACAGCCCACATTAGCCACACTATTTACTACAGTTAAAGCCACAATCCCACTGTTTCTTATCGCTTTAAGGTTTGCGCCTTATCGTATATGTTTACGTACAGTAGCACATTGAGATGTGCACTAGACCCAAATTGATGATAACCTTTGAAAACTGCTTACTTAAAAAGCGTGGCGTTGTAGCAAGGAGAATCAGGAGGTAATAAGATGTTGATTTTTTTAAGTTTCATTTGATGGTTTGCGACTATCAAAATTAACTTAAAACTAAAATGATTAATACACTTCTACATACGGCCAGCTTCTTAAAAAAAACAACGAGATAACAAGCTTTTAAAACTTATTGTAAAATTATCGTAACTTTTACCAGCTTAATCCTATTCATTTTAAATTTAACCCGACTTAACTTTTACTAAAAATAACTTAAAAATAATTAAATTAATTTAAAATAATCTTTCCTCCATTTATTATAATTATAAAAATTTATGTAAGTATCGATAACTTTTAATAATTATTATTTAATATTAATTTAACCCTTATTATCTTTAATTACCACGAAAGGTTTTTTTAATAAATATATACGTAATATAAACGGTAAGTATAACTTTGATAAATTCCAGTTAAATTTAAAATAAATAAATTCGAATATTAATAAAAACGATAAAATAAAACGAAATATAATAAGGTAAAAACGAGTTAAACTAAAACAAGATAAATATAATTAAGTATAGTATGGTTTTTAATAATTTAATAATTGTTGAGTTCGAAGATAGCTGGGTGTGGCTTGGTATTATTGAGAAAAAACGAAATTTATCGAGTAAAACTTAAAAACGATCGAATTAACAGGTTATCGTACCGCGATAAAAATAACAAGTTTAAAATATTCGAAATCATGTAGCTCTTACCAAATGTAACAAGGCAAATCAAGGGGCTAAATGAACTTGATTTCTGTAAAACTAATTTTCTACCTAAAAACCTCATTATGCATATGGTTTTTGTGGCTAATTCTCAGATGCACGTGATTGCCCCACAGCGTCACATTCCAATTCGAAAGGCTTCATGTACACCGTTCAGCCTTGCCCCACTACCATACAAAAGTGCCTTCTTGCCTCTGAATCAGCGATATCGACTAACAATCGCGACTCCTGGCCTCTCTCCCCTTGACTTCGACACAATAATCACAATATGCCGCCAGTCAGAACCCTCGGCTCGTCGTCGAGGTCAAAAAAGCCTCCGGAGGGCTTCGAGGACATCCGCGACGACCTCGAGATCTTCAACATCAAGATGAAGGACGCGCAGAACACGCCGACGAACAATATCCCCAAGCACCAGGCGCAATGGCCCATATTCCAGATTTCGCATCAGCGCAGCCGATACGTCTACGAGTTGTACTACGAGAAGGAGGCTATCAGCAAGCAGCTTTACGAGTGGCTGCTCAAGAACGGATACGCTGATGCGATGCTGATCGCTAAGTGGAAGAAGCAGGGCTATGAGAAGGTATGTTAAGCATAACTACGCATGTTGTCGATATCTTGCTAACGTGGGACTTAATAGCTGTGTTGTCTTCGCTGCATCCAGACCAAAGAGACGAACTTCCAGTCGACGTGTATCTGCCGAGTGCCCAAAGCGCAGCTCAAGGATGAACAGGACGTCCAGTGTGTTAGCTGTGGTTGCAGAGGCTGCGCTTCGAGCGACTAGATGGTTATTTTATGGTTTCCGCGTTCCTGAACTGGTTGGGCTTTACGGCATGATGGCGTTGGGGTTTCTATGCATGGCGGGCTAGGTTCATCCTACTAGTTTATGGCATCATTATACCGATAGGGGTACGGGCAATCCATTTTCACGTCATGATATCACGGGCAAAATGAAATGATCAGACTAGACCAAAAGTTAAATTCAGATGGCTCCCCCAGGGGCTAATTCAGAGTGCTCTTCATATGCTGTTTTCGTCAAACTCATACCCGTAAGATCGTGTTCTCGTGTCTTCGTCCGCCTTCGTTCTTTTCAAGTCATCGTTTTGCGAAACCAGTCTTCCCTTTCCTATGACCAAAGCGTACGCTTGTCGGAACGAACTGTAACGCCGACATGGCACCGGCTAAATCTTCCATCTCGGTATCTGGAGCCTCAACAGGGTGTTCTGATGCATCTGCCTTGTCTTTTGTCGATACCTCCGTCCCTGATTTCGAAGTTTCCGTTTGTCGAATACTCTGTCTTCTTCCTGTAGTCTTTGGTCCACTAGCGTTAGTCGCCGTAGAAGACCTCCGTCGACGATGTCCACCTTCAAGGAGCAAGGATTGCCTCCCGTCGACGCCTTCCTTGGTCACTGCGAAGAAGTAATTCTTCGGATACATGTGCTTATCTATGAGATGACTCCGCCTCTTCTGGGGAGTTCTACATTTCCTATCGCAGCCCTCAACAAAGCATGAATACTATCCAGTAAACAGTTAGCTGCTTTACGAATTAGCTTTGCCTAGGGAAGTTTCCTTACCGTGTGCTCGCCCTTCTCTCTTCTCACAGCGGCGAAAGCGTCGTGGCATTCCTCGATGTGAATATTCAATAAGTGCTCTGATGGGAAATTCTTTCCGCACTCTACGCATCGATTCATATGTGTCTTGTTGTGGTGTGCTTCATATTCCGCATATGTTTTGAATGACATTATGTCCCGATGCGGAGGAAGAGAGCATCTCATCGTAAAGGTGTTGTTGTCGTCGTCAACGGCAGACTCGTCGAGCTCGGCGATCTTAGCTGGTGGAAATGCTTCTATTTCTCGAGGACTCGGGCTATCCGATGTTCTCTCCGAACTAACCTCGGGTTCCGGCGAGGAGGGATCTTTGTCTTCATCAGGCTCGCGTGAGCGCTTCATATCTGTGCTATAACTTTTGATGTAGAAATTTGGGGTAAATTTACATTTACGAGACTTTAGCTAGTCACTCAAGGATCCTGGTACTGTTTGGTGCCTGGTTTCATAAGAATATTGTTCGATAGCTTTTAAAGGGTGCCCAGTTTGTGCAAAGTGATAATATCGCTTTATCGTCTTGGAAGCAATGCACTGTGCATATACATAAGGAACTCGATAGTAAGGTGAAACGTCTCTCGTTACCTGCTCGTGGGTTTCTGTACTGTAGAAAATGTGTATTTAAAGCTAAAATCTTGTAACTACAGCCAACCTTGGAAGACTTGTCTAAATACTGGTGGATCTTAGACACTTATCGAACAGCTTGCGCTGCATGGTGATGGAGGCGGTCAGTGAGTTGTGAGCTACCGTACATGTAGAATGCCAAGTGGGAACAGAACTTAAGCACCAAAAGGATTCACTAGTGACTGAACTATAGCGAGTAGAAATAGAGTAATCCGACTGATCTGCCGCATGGACTAGGACAAGGTTTACGGCGTATCAAACCAAATTCAGCGGTCGCAAACGTAAAAGGAATCGGCAAGCTCAAGGAAGTCAGGCAGGTCCCCTAGCTGATCCGGGGAATTCCTGGTGCTCAGGTGAGGGATCCGCTGTACGTACCCTGCAATGCTCTATATTTTAAAGGCCTTAGGCACGCTCGCAGATCACTAGCGTGGAGTTACCGGGAGACCCTCCCAACTTTTTTTTTGTGTAAACCTAAGGGACTAATAACGTTTATGGATTGATTCATCCAGTCACTGCCACTGCCAGTTGCCTCGCCGCACCTTCCTAACCGTTCACCTTCTAACAATTTCCAGCAAACCTACCTCAGTACCTACCAAAGGTTTCCTGCTCCGCAACACCGTCCCAGTAACAAAGTTGTGTAAACAATTACACGCCGCCACAAAATTCTTATTCTTCTTCTGTCAACAGTTGCAGACGCAAACATAAAATATACCGTATCTGCGTCTACGGCATCTACAGCGCCGCAGTCTAACTCTTCTATTCCCAGTGTTAAAGAGATCGCGTCTCTTCTACGAGGCATCCCTTCTTTCTATAACTAACCGCCAATGTCCCCGATATTTTCTCCCGAGAAAGCTACTCCAGCCAAATTCTTCACGGCGCGCCTCCATCCCATCCTATCCCGCGCGTCGAGCTATGGATATCCTCCGCATCCTGACTCCCGATTCGAGTTCGTGTGATCCTGTTCCCCGGCTGTGAGCTGTCGCATCAGTCTCCCAGTCATCAGCACCACCCCTCGCGCCCCCGGGCGCCAGTGGCTCTACTTCGCTACTACATTACGCCCCAACTTCGCAAATTCGACGCGGCCGAGGATTATCTGCGCCCACCATGGAGGATCCGCGAGATATAGTCAGGTCGAACTGGAGGTATGTAACCTATGGCTATATTCGCTACATCTGGCTAGACGGTGGTGGCGAGTTGGTATATCAGCTAACATCCTTAATAGCGATGCCCAGAAGATTCGTTCTGATATCATGGCTAAGATATCGAGCCTGAAGAAAGAACGTGGGACTACGAATATTACCTCTCTCTTTGAACAAGTTGAGCAGACAATGGCTGAGTATGGTCACTACTATGTCACTCTTGGGTGTGTGTACGTATTCTAACCTGAGTTGCTTTAGGTTTCGTTTGGCTTGTATGAACGTTCTAGCCTTTGATTTCGAATATGCAGCTAGTAAGAATGTCGAGCAATTCCTCTGGCAAGTTCATACCTTCCTCAATGGAGAGTACCGAAAGGTCATGGGTCGTCTCTTGGCACAGAATCAGGTCGTCGTGAGGCGCAAGTTAGAGAAGCAGTACCGGGGATTTCTGAGGACCGCTCAGTCCTTCTACCGTGTATACATACAACGATTGTCTTCGCGCTTCCATATTCCAGAGCTTCACCAAGTTGCTCATGGCACGGACGTTGAACCGGAGACGATCCCCCCTCCTGATTCAACCCCTCCACCACAGATCCGTCCAATGATCCTCAAATCATGTCAGATTACCTTAGTCCATCTCGGCGACTTAGTCAGATACCGATGCCAGATGGCCGAGAAAGTCTCAAATTCTAGCACGAATTTTGACAAGGCGTTGGAATATTACGGCTTGGCGAACACCATTGATCCCGACGACGGCTCCGCTCACCATCAACTAGCCGTGCTATACCAACTCCAAGGCCGACATCTTGATATCGTCTATCACTTCTATCGTTCTATTTGTATAACGAAGCCGCATGAGTTGGGGGCCACCAACCTTGAGCGAGAGTTCAAAGGCCTAGAGAGTTCCTCCGCCGCTCGTAAGGGCCCGATTAAGGATCCATCTGAGACTATGGTAACCTGGTTCCTCCGCCTGCATGCATATTTCTTCCAGGGGGAACCGTTTTCATCGCAAGTCGAGTTGGAGGAGGAAGTGCTACATCGCATAGAGATAGCGCTAAAGTCCGGCACCGATGAAGCGATCTTGCGCAGGATGACTTTCATAAATATTGCGGCGTATGACGTCGCCATGGAAAAAGTGAAAGGTGAGTTTTCTTACGGGAACAGCTTTCGGCCCCCAAGCAACCATGTGCTAACTATGGTTAATAGCCAATTGGACACTCCAGGGCTCCCAGTCCGCCCAATTCTTATTGCGATTCAATATTCGCACGGTACTCGTTCTTCTTCGAGTCCTAAAGGGGGCATTGCTTGACGAGTCTGCAACATCCTCTGCCCCTGAGACAGAGAGCGGGAGCCATGTCGGCGACGACGCCGAAAGTCCTGTCTGCTTCAGTCCAATCCTAACGAGGCTTTTCCCCCTGTTCCGCATTTATATCTCGTGGATTTATGTTTCTAGGGCTGAGGCTAACGCTTATCGAGAGTTCCTCGAGCCATACGTTAGTGAGGCGTACAGACTCCTATCCGACACGTTGACTCTGCTCAACGCAGTCAATGATCAAGCTGTCACTACAACATCATCGAAGTACCTGCTGCTGGAGGATACAGAAGCGCTCGGGCTTAAACCTTTTAGCGACCGTAACCTACCGTTATTTCTGCATGGAGGAGCTAAAGACATACCAGACAAGGAGCAATCGACGGAACACAAAACCCATAAGCCTCGCCAGAGAGCCTTCGGTCGCCTGTACAACCCTCACACTGAAGCAATTTGGCGCATTAGAGACATAGTATTCTGTGGCGTCCTCTTAGCTGGAAGCTCGAGCTACCCACTTGTGATGGGTCTCAAACTACATGAGGGACGAACAATCGAGTGTTGGGATTTCACTAATGAGGCTTCTCAACTCGCTTCCATCGATGAGATGAGCATGTCGCGTATGCTGAACAAGCTTAAACTCGGCCACGCGGAAACAGCGCCGGAGGACTTGGTGCAGAGTAATTCGGATTTACAAACCTCCAGCGAAGAGGCTGGCAAAACGATTACGCGACACCATATCACTGACGACGATGACGCAGTTCCCAAGCTTCTTGATAAGGGCAAGTCAATTCAAGAGCAAGCTCCTAGTTCACTTCTCGATACGGATCTGAGCGGGGATAGTGAAATGGTGAACATGGTAAATAAACTTCTGGATCCAGCCGATGACAGCAGGCCCCAATCGAGTCTGACTCAGGGCGATACAAGCTACGGCATGAATACTAGTATAGCCGACGAGATATTTGGCCGACTTGCTACTGACTGTGCTCAGCCATCTACCGTGTCTAAGACTATTCCTAGTCTTCCATGGGATTATTTCTACGATCCGACTTCCAACCGCCCGACCAGTCAAGGAAAGAATCAGTTGGCCTCCGCCGGCGATTACGTACCCAGGAGTGCTCATGGCCAGCTGGGAGGCTTTGAAGGGTCCTCTTATCTAACTGACCTTGGCACACGCACTCATCAAGCTCAACTACACCACGACCCGAAGGGGCCATACGGTACCAATTCACCAGGCCCATCTCCAAGCGCCCCATTCTTCAAAGGCCATCAAGGCAGGGGCTCCCGCGGTTCGAAGGACATACCGCGAAGTGCTGTTGTCGACACCTCCCTATATGCTCAGCAGACACTACCTGGCAGCATGCAAACCCCGGACAGTTTCACGAGGCGTGTTGGCCCGAGTCCCTTCTTGGATCCCCAAAGATCGACATCGAGAATGTCGGGCTCGCCATACTCTCCCGTAGCTACCTCGCCTCACTTAAATCGGCCCATGAGTAACTTCAGCCCGAATTACATGGAGCGATCCGTTAGTCAACTTGGCACAACACCTAATCTACAAAGTCCGCCCGAGACGGCCGGACTGGGCAAGCCATTTGCGCAGTATGGTGGACTCCAGGGTGCTCGTAATCCTTTCCATAACGCATCGAGTCCCATTGACAATGAAGCTAGTCTCCCACCGTCAAGAAACCAGGGACAGAGACCGGATAGCATAGCACCGGGCCAATCCCGCCATCCCATTTCCTCTTGGCCGCTGGAACCCGTGAAATCCGGTACGGACTTCTCCTTTTCGCACCCAAGCAGCGTCTACGGCGGGACTCAAACCGTCGCTCCAGGCCCTCCTAGAACTACGGTGATCAATGGCAACTACTACAACTCTAGCCCCGCGTACGGTGCCCGACCTAGTCCCGGCTATAATAATAACCGGACGGGACCACTGCTGAACCCCGAAGATGGCTCTTACGAGTACGATCGACGGGCCTTCGAGTCTGCGCTACTTGAAGATACTTCCAAGCAGCATCGAAAGTGATAACCCTCGTTACTACCGAAACGGGTTTGACTCCATATGGTTGTTAATTCCATAACACCATTTCCCAGGAAACTCCACCCTTGGTGTATTACGGCATAGTTCTGCAATTGTTACTTAAGTACTTGCCGGTGCTGGTCAATTTGGCCCCTTTTCATGGCTTTATGTTTGAGTACATTTCATAATCTCACCCTCCGGCCGTCACCTTCCTGGTGACTTGGTGTCGCGATATTTCCCAACCCCCTCTTCGTCGACGAAAACTGATCTACTCGAGTGAATACTGGCAACTGGTGTACTTGCCATAAACTTTACCCTAGGTCCAGAAACCACCGAGAGTGTAGACGAAGGGCTCGGCGAATGAGTGAGGATAAATCGAAAAATGGACAACGGGAATAGAAAAAATGAAGACAACGGTAACCCGATACCAGCTGTGCGATTGTCCGAAAGCCATCGTTCCCCAACTCGTGGCTGACATGAGCTTAGTTTCACAACTAATCTTGGGCTTCCTCTACGCTCGTAGTTGTGTGTTACCACTCTCGAACCCCTGGATGACAATCACCACTGTGTTGGCTTTAAGTCTTAAGCCGTATGCTTTACCCCTTTACTTTCCGAGCTTCACAGGCACACGCAAGCAACAGCTACAGGAAATTGTCAGCTTGGTAATTGGTCTCATTGGCCTTTGCGGCCTTGATCCTTTTATATTGCGTCTTCTTGTGTCTATCGCACGAAGCCTTTATGGAGGATTTGCTCATCTCGAGCAAAATGTGGACCACTTCGTCACCGAAGAAACCACTTGCCTGCCTACTCATGGACGTCTCTCACGACATCCAGTGGCCCCCTGCTATTGTGCAGCGGTAGCCAGGGAAGTAAATAAAAGTCATATGACACGCAGAGAGAAGAAACGACAACTAAATTGTCTCCCCCAGTTGTTGAAACCCAGCAAAGATGGATGCGATATGCTTCCCCCCACCCAACTTTTTAGTTCAGTTCGCCTTTGCAGAAAATGGAGAAAAAGAAAAATTGATGTAAATGGTTGTTTCCCCGGCCTATGATTGATATACCTTTCCCTTCCCTCGTCTATGAAACGCCGAACCTTTGCGCGAAGTTGAGTAACGACAAAGCTATCTGGTGATGGTGGTGGTGGTAAATAAGTAGTGATCACCATAGGTCATTGAACCATCGTTTAGACGATTGGAAAACCTGATCTACGAGGAGGGTTGGTAGGTCTGCTTGGGGAAGGGGTATCTGTTTGCCGTGGAAGAGACGCCGGTTAGTTATCTCGCTGATGGACAAGAGAAGGAGGGGAACCAAAAAAAGGACAAGTTGTATAGTAGATCTCAGTTAGTGCTCGCTCACTCATGCCAACCATGAGAAGAGGACACCTTCCTGAATAGATTGCACCACAATTTGTTATGAATGCAATGGCCCATGGAGTGATGTGATATGCGACGTAGGACTGGTAAGTGGGTAAAGTAAGAAAGGGAGAAAAACTTACGAAGGTCCCAGCTCCTGGATGCTTAGGCGCGCGAGCCACTGGCCCATGTCGATACAAGTGTCGAGGGGCTTGCCCTGGACAAGGCCGGCAACGAAGCCACCGGCGAAAGCATCGCCAGCACCATTGGTGTCGTTGATCTTGGAAGCGTCGATGGCGTGGACGGGGTACTGCTTGACCTCGTCCTGGCCCTGGATGGCAACGACGGTGGGGAGCGTGCCCTGGGTGATGACGGCGACGCGGGGCTTCTTGGTGTTGGCCTTGGGCAGGTTGGCGAGGGCCTTGGCGATGCCGGCGACGTCGGTCTCGGCGACGGGCAGGTCGTGCGAGCGCGCGTAGGCGGCCGCTTCGGACTCGTTGCAGATGACGTAGTCCCAGTACTGGGACGAGGCGTCCAGGGGGGCCTTGAAGAACTCGGCGATGAAGGGCGCGCTGATGTTGACGATGAAGGTCTTGTCGTTGGCGGCGGCTTCCTCGCCGAGGGCCTGGATGGCGGGAGGGCAGACTGTAGGTGCTCGTCAGTGGTTGGTCCGTTCTTACTGGCTGGGCAGATGGGAAGGATAAATACCGGTGAAGTGATAGCCTCCGACGTAGTAGAACTGGGCGTTCTTGACGAGGGGCCAGATCGAGGGGCTCTTCAAGTGGTCCAGGTCGTAGTGGTTGGCAGCAGCGAGGTCGGTGCAGAGGGATCGGTTATGTCCCGTGATAACGACACCACATTTGCCCGTGCCAACGTTGGGGTCAACGCGATACTCGACTCGAAGGCCAACCTGCTTGACGGCGTCACGCAGGATATCGGCGTACTTATCATTACCGACACCGCCGAGGTAGACGACGCTGTTAGGTGGCAGGATATAGGAGGCACCGCGGGCGGTGTTCTGAGCGGCACCACCGGCAATCAGCTTAGCATCGTAGTTGTTGAGCAGCTCTTCGTAGATAGGCATATGCTCAGGCTGCGCTAAGATGGCATCGTTGGCCTTGAGGTTGTACTTCTTCAGGAGGTCCTCGGTGCCGACGGCTTGGATGTCTGTGATATTACCGCCAAATATGTAAGCGCGAGCTCCGTATAAGCAGCAAGATTTGTGAAATACACGATGCTAGAAAGTATCCAATATATTCCATGCACATATAATACGTTGTTCTAGTTCACTTCAACAAATTGAAGCTATAACTCAGACATAACTTCCACAGATAACCCTGTGGGAACCTACCGGCCCTTCAGTTCACACATCCCTCGATATGTCTGTCTCCTGAGGCGGGGTTTTCTGCCCCTCCAAATACCCAATTGAATTATTTTTTATAGGGAATATGAGACCAACATACCGAGCAGAGGGTTCTCCAAGCATAGGAGAGCGAATTCCTTGTTGGCAGCCATTGTGGATAGTAGGCGTCGTCTTGGATATAGGTGTGGTTGAGTATAAGACCGTGTCTTAGAAAAGGGTCCCTGACTTTGGCGGGGTGAGATTTTATAGAGCGGGAAGACAGCGGCACAGTACGCAAAGGGAGGAGCGATGTTGGTGGGGTAATTGAAGGACCGTAAGCCATTTGAGATTGTCCGAGAAATCAACCCGGAAGGCAGGTTAAATGTGGAGACCGGCATCTCACAAGTCGCTTACCTCCAGTCCACCTAAAATCTTCCAAGATTACTTATTGATAGTTCCTTTCGGCACTCGATGTTGAATCGACTAATTGGCTGAGTGAGGGAAAAAGCAACGGCAAGAATATTCACGAGGCTAACTAGTAAAGAGAGAAAGAAGCATGGTCATTGTTTATGTATTTAGCTTGTCTGTCAAGGTTAGACCCGGAATATCGAGCGGAGCGGGATATCATACGATATCATCCACCTTACTTAAGATAATCATAGGCCGTCTACGGAGAATATAGGATGAGATGAGTGGTTCTAGGCGTTATCCTTCGTCACGCGAGACTTTGACCGTACTTAAGTAATTCATCTTTTTGGAAAGGTTCCACTTTAACCCTATTCATATGGTCTTCATGGTCTTGCCAACCATTTTAATAGCTGGGCTTCTTCTCCCTCACACCACGAGACTGCCACTTATTGACCGATCCATCGGAAACTTTCACTATGCTCGCAAATGTGACCGTTGACAAGACAAGAGTATATGCATGAAGAATCTGATGCCGGGTACTTTCCATTGAGCCTATCTCATTATCATAGCTCGCCAGTACCTAGAGAGATGCAAAGTGCAATCAAGTAAAACTCCAACCGCCTTGATGAACCATGACCTGGAGAATCCCATTTTACTCCTTCGTCTTCTGGGTACCACGTAGCAGACCCGTCCGTCTCGCCGCAATGAGACCCGCCTTTTGACCTTGTGCCGCGTATCGGGAGATTGTCGAGGCCTTACCGATATGTTGATGGTTACCCTGGAAGCGTATGTCAGTATATTTACTCCTATTCTCTCGCCATACCCGAATCTACTTACACCACCGTGAGGATGGTCGACGGGGTTCATGGCAACACCACGAGTCTTGGGCCAGCTGTTACGCTTGACGGCGAACTTATGCTTGGCACGCGAGGCCTTAAGGAGGGGCTTGTCAGTTCGGCCACCGCCGGCAACAATACCGACCATTCCTCGCGCGCTGCTGCTGACGACCTTCTTGGCACCGGACGGGAGCTTGATTCGGGTCTTGCCCTCATCAGGGTTGTGGCCGACAACGGTAACGTAGTTGCCGGAGGTACGGCCTAGGGCACCTCGGTCACCAACCTTCTCCTCGACGTTGGAGATGACGGTACCCTCGGGCATGGAGGCGAGGGGAAGGACGTTTCCGACGGTCAGGGCAGCGTTCTTGCCAGCGTAGATGAATTGACCAGTGTACATGCCCTCATTGGCGATGAAGGTCTCGGTGATCTGCTTGAACTTGTAGGGGGATCGGAAGACAACACGGGCGAGGGGAGCACCACGACCCGGGTCGTGGATGATCTCCTTGATTACACCTCGAACGTATCCATGGCGCTCGGCGTAATCGAGGGAACGGAACTTGGCGGGGGCCTTTCGCAGGCGGGTGTTGGCGGCTAGAGAGAGTCAAATGTAAGTCGAAATAGTCCATATCGAAATTATGATCGAAGCGATTGCTGCGAATATTGAAGAATCGGCGGCGAGTACTTACTAAAGATACCACCGTTACCCTTTCTCTGGTTACGAATCTATTTGTTGCAACTGATCAGCAAAGACAATTCAAATAAATATAATAGCCATTATCAAACATACCACGCGACCCATGATGACGGTCTAATCTGCGCAATTCGGGATTGTTGAAGGAGGGAATGGTGGTTTGGGGTGTTTAGGTGATTGAAGAAAATTGTAAGAGGCGCCGAAAATTAGAGAGCCGACAATTTTCCTTCGGTGCAGAAGATTGTGTGGGTTGCGCCTCGCTGCTTGACCCTAATCGCTTGGTGTACGTACCTTTTGTGGCTTGCTCTCGCCCAATGGTTTAGGTCCCCACATCAATTGATGCATGCACTGTATTCGGGTAAGTACATGTCGGGGCTCAACTCTACGAATGTGGCGGGTGCCTGACAAAGCCACAGTACTTAATAGGTACTGTCGTTATCACACCCTGGGCAAGTGCTTTAAACCGGGGAATCCCAGACCAGGAAAGCAGACGCGCCCACCCCTGCGTCAAGTTCGCGCGCTCAACTTCCCAGTGAACAGTGCACTTCCTACAACATTCACTCAGCCTTTCACACATTTTACAACCATTTCTTCTCGGACCCTCAACACCTCATTCAAGCTAACTATTGTAACATTATTCAGAAGCCATCCGATTCGCATTCTAACTCGATAGGCTATCATTGCAAATTGATTATAACATCCACCACCTCTTCCCATTTGCCAGCTTTTATAATCGTCGAGCATAAGCTCGAGATATCACAAAGCGACAATGGCGAAGGAACACGCCACCGAGTTCGAGAAGATCATTAATGCTGGTAGGTACATTACATTGATATGGAAGAGCAACATTCTCGGCTTTCTGTGCTCAAGATACCGGCTCTTCACGATCAGTACTGCTTCAAATGGAATTGTGGCTAATGCTCAGCTTGATCAGGTCGGGAGCGCAAGAAGAACGAAGCTCTTGCCGCACGAATTTTCAAGCGAGATAGCCAACGCCGAAATAGTGCACCAAGCGGAGGCTCGCTAGCAAGCCGGGTCGGAGTAAAGAAGGTATGATGATATCTTCTGTTTGCGGTCTTATCCCGCATCCATATTGAAGTCTACAAACCCCTGGTGCTAACGTATCTCTCTATGAAGCGACTATCCTCGGCGGCGCGACTCCCGAATGGCGATATCAATGGTGAATGGACCCACGATCTTCATAATGGACGAACCAAGGGCGCGAAAGCCCAAGATCCCAACTCGCTAGCTGCCAGAATCCACGCACCCGGCACTGCGGCACCTCGACCGAAAGGCAACCCTCGGAATGTGCGCCAGAACCGTACATCCCAGCTTGCCAATGCTTACGAGCGTACCACATCAGCCGGAACGGCACGTCAGCAGATGAATGTCCGACCACCTCCGACGCAACCCTCGGGACCCGGCATTACAATTAGGGGCCTAGCAGGCCCGTTTGCGGTGATGGCGCAGAACTTTGCGCCAGGTACAACGGCCGCTGACATAGAGAGCGCCATGACTCCTGTCGGCGGTCTGGTCAGCGAATGTCGCCTCGTTAAGACACACCCTATCGTCATAGCAGAGATCGTATTTGAGAGCAAGGAGGGTGCAGACCGAGTCATCCAGACCTTCAACAACCAAACGGTAGGTTCGCTTCTTTTAAGGCTTCTTTTCCTATTAGTAAGCTAACAAGCAGGCCAGGCCGACGGTAGAACGCTTCATGTATACATGAAACCCGGTGGTGCTTCCAGACCGGCGGTGCCCACGGGACCCCGTGCTCAGCGCGACAACGAGATGCGATCCGGTGGTAACAACGTTGTAGTCGATGGATCGATGGGATTTGACCTGATGGAGACGGATTCACCCAGTGGCAGCAACTCGAACGGAGGTCTCTATAGCGACAACATGGTCCCAAAGAGCCGGGATAGGTCGAATGGCAACAACAACCGCAGAGGCAGAGGCTTCCGGACCGGAAGATAGGATAACCGGTCCGAGGATTATAACGCTCAGGCGGACACATACTACCCGGACTACTATCAAACCCCAACCCCAACCAGCCGTCGAACAAAGCAGTACTGAGCCAAGTGACCCTAGGGGCACAGCTTCGATGTAAGAACGGAGCTTGAGGCAAGATTATATCACAGTCGACGGAGAGAAATAATTTAGTAATTCTCCTGCCGAGACGAAATTTCGGATTTGCGCCGGAGTTTTAGGGTCATCGCACAACATCCGGATGGAGAGAAGATATCCCAGGTAGTATTCGACGGGTATAGACAGGCGGGGACGTCTCATGGGATTTCCATTTTCCACCACATGTACCAATACAATTACGTCTGCACTTTTTTTGCTACGGTAGTGACCTAGATTCGATAGAGGTGGGAGGCGTTCTTCCAATGCGCAATGAGCTCACTGCGCATTTACCTAGGTGGTGAGTACTTAGGCAAGATGCGCATATCTAAATATACCCATAGTAGATTATAAGGTGCATAGTATCCAGTTTGCGCTGTGGTGTTACTCTCGTCTATGTGAAGCACCCTTGAAATCTAGGAATGATTTCAGACGTAGTACTCTCCGAAGCTGCCAAATGACCCCCAGTATCGTGCTTAGTTTGATGGCATATCAAAGTCTAAATAGTGCTCCTTTTCCCAACTTATACCAAGCCTCGTAAATCTGCACCGCATCCCTTCTGCATAGTAGGCGTCTTGTCACCAGTATTGCAAAATTAGTTAGCCTAGTTATAGTAGTAACTAAACCAGCAAAAAAACTATTAGCTAAATAGTCCTAGTCACTGAAGATACTATTAGTTATTCTACTAGTTCAGTTAGTCACCAAGAAAACTAACCTAACTAATCTGCCAACCCCGTCTCCATGTAGAGCACGAAGAAAATAAGTAGTCTCTGAATCCCTTCACTTCTGTAATTCCCGAAAGTTCGCTATGACACGCTTACCCATCCACCAGCCTGGAATTAAGCAACGAATCCATAGGAATTGCACATAGCATAAGGACGGACATAACATATACATCAGGTACAATGTTTATATCTCTATAGTCTAGCACGAGTTTTTATTTCTTATGCTGTGCTCATTATGCTACGCTATGCTGTATGAAGGACTTCATGTCATCGTCCCTCTATTTCCCCACCCCTCTATAGCCATAGGATGTCCCTCCGACCAGCTCACGAGCCAGGAACAGCCACCTCGGCACCCTTTTCCCGCTCCTAACCTACCTCCCCGAGCGAAATATGCAAGTGATTCACAAATCTCAAGTAATCATCACACGCATAGGCACTGCTCCCATACGTACATACACAAGTCAGTAGGCAGGTAGTAGGAACCCTAGGTAAATGTACACTGGAAGCGCTTCCGCAAACCGACACACGGATGATGGATGACGACTATGATGATGGCGATGATGATGAAGAGGTCATGTTTGTTTAATGCACGCAACCCCCTTCCCTTCTCCCCCGAAAAAAAGATCGAAAACAAAAATAATAATGCTAGCCCACCAGCGAGTCTTATCCATCCATACCACCCACCTGCTCATCAGACCCCGCGGTTCATGCTCTTCCCAAGGGGATTTTCCCCCTTTCCCTATCCTACCTACCCTGTCTGCCCGCGTACGGTCCCCCAGTCCGAGACGTCAGATACTGCTCCCTCAATCTTCGGATCAGAAGGGGAATTCCACTAGGAAAAGCCGCCGGGTCTCGTGCTAAAGTCGGCTTGGGAAACGTCCAAGTATGGGACGATGAATCCCCAAGCCCCAAGCTCACGTCCGCGTTCCTGGTTTGCTCTACGTAGTAACAGGAAGTTCTCCCGAGCAGCCCTCCCTAGCAAGGCGAGTTCTCGAGATCTCGAGCCGCAACATAGCCTGGAGCCCCTTAGCAAATTCCCATAGACGTTTCGATTCGAGGCAGAACTTTCTGCTGCAGTCCCTCCTCTTTCCGACGCTGTGTGGGCCCGAAAATAGCATTCAATCTCCCAACCGTGCAGTGCAGCGAAAGGAAAAACGAGGAGGAAAATTCAACATGTTTTGGGCAATCTTAGTTGCACCCTATGTTCTGTGGGTATCATACACGCCCGTAAAAGGTCTCGCACGAGCAGGCTGGCAGAGAGCCGTTACCACTGCCGCGCCCGATAGATATGGATTTCGATGGCCATGTTGCTGCTACCGATCGAAAGCTAGGACCTATAGCTGATCCTAGGAGCTTGTGATTCTCTTCAACGTATTGAGGCTGGCCCTGGTCGTCTCAATACACAAATTCGATACACTCAGGTCTGGACGGGTTGTCGCCGTGTGGAACTTTTCAAGCCCACTGGTTTTGGCCACTACCTCCCATGAATCCTTCTTCGAGCGTCCTTTCTTCCAGATTACGAATGAAGTCGCGGTTCCCTCTAGTACTTCCCCTCTGCGCTCTACTATCTCTCCTGCCGGCTACCCTACCTGCTCCAGGATCGGTGAGACCTATGCCTTCAGCAGGTGGCGGATAATATGCTGGGCTCGGCTGCAGTCTGATGGGTTGGTTCGGGTCTAGGTGGCTGGCCACTCGCTGGATGGCTGCGGGGATGCCGCTCTGTTGCTGGTCCATAGTCGACGCTCGTTGACGACCCGCTCTGACCGTTGCTTGCTGATACAGGTTCGGTTGCGGGACGGCGCCGTAGTTGGCAGGCGGCATTTGTGCAGGCGCTTGGCCCATAACCATTTGCCCGTAGGCGGATTGCTGGGAGGAGTACGGCGGCGGTGGTCCGGCATGGCTACTTCCGGCACCATACATACCATTACTTTGGTACATTGAAGGTTGCCCGTGTGGAGAAGGCGGATATTGGGTAGTCTGCATTCCATATGCTCCTTGGGCGGCTGCTTGAGCTTGAGCTTGCGCTTGCTGCGCCCTCTGCTTGCTAAGTTCGGCAGCCTGCTGCTGCTGTTGGGTTCCGGGAGCCGGCGAACGATTGAGAGAGCTGGCCTTCAGATTCATCGGTGGTACAAAAGGACCGGTGAATTTCTGTTGGGTGATGAACGGATGGAGCTTCGCCTGTTGCGGCGACCATCTCTCCAGAGGGCTGATGGTTAGCAGGCCTCGCACAAAATCAATGAACGCTATTCGGTTGTTCATTTCTGCAAAGAGTTAGCTGGGCCCGATGATTCACCCAAGTTGACAACAGTCCCTACCTCGATCAATCTCGCTCTGCTTCATATTTTTCCGCGGCATCGGGTAGGACTTGATGATATCCGGTAACGTGTTCGCTTGGAAGTACTTCTTACTAGGTTGTTCCTTCGTCCCGCGTTCTCGAGAGTATTGCTCCATACTCTTGAGATGGTACGTCTTCCGGCCAAACTCATCCTGCCTCTTCTCGAAGAAGTCGCCAGCCTGCTTGCCAACCTCGATCATCCAATTGGGTGGGTTCCCGAGCATCTCGACGATTCTTGAAACCTGGTTGTACTCGGACGAGCCCGGGAAGAGCGGCAAGCCCAGAAAGAGCTCGACAACAATACAGCCGAGCGACCACATGTCGATTGCTGAGGAGTATGGAAGGCCTAACAATACTTCCGGCGATCGGTAGAATCGGGATTGGATATACGTGTATACTGTCTGGCGTTCGTCACAGGCGGAGCCGAAATCGATGATCTTGATGATTGGACTCTCGAGGTTCTTAAGTAAGATATTTTCGGGCTTCAAGTCGCAGTGTATCAGCCGCGCCTTGTTGAGAAGAGCGAGACCATTAAGAAGCTGCTGTGCGAATACTCGTACGAGGGTCGTACTGAGACCTCGGAACTGGTTCTGCTTTATCAACTCGTAGAGGTTCACGCTCAAGAGCTCGAATACTAGGCAAAGATGTTGTCGATGGATAAAAGTGTCTTTGAGACGAAGTAGATGGTGGTCATCGTTCTTGTCGAGTTTCGTATTTAACTACACGAGTGTTAGCCTTGGCGATATGGACGGACTGATAATTTATGTTCGGGCCTTACCAAGTCCAGAACGGACACCTCCATCATGCTCTGGTTGAAGTATGCCGTCCTATTTTTGATAACCTTGACGGCGACGACTTCTTGGGTCTTCAAGTTTTGGCACTTGACCACCTGTCCAAAGGTGCCTTGTCCAAGCACATCCAGGATGAGATATCGATTCCTATTAGAAAACTTAGCAAAGTCGAGAAAATGGGATAAGTAAAACGTACTTGTGTCCGGCCTCCTCCGAGCCAAGAATGTCGTTAACGTAGAGAATATAATCACTGTCCTCATTGTCGTACCCATCATTCTTGGTTCCCTTGCTCGGTTTAGTCAGCACCCGACGGGGGTTGCGGGAGGACTCGTATTTGAAGCTCGGATTGCATATTCGATACGTAGCCGGCAGATGAACGGTAAGAGCTTGGAGAGGCTACAAAAAGAGACAATTAGAATCGCTACATCGGGGGGAAATATTTGATAATAAGTCTTCATACACTTATAAACCCTCCTTCCGGGTTCGCGCGTCGGAATGGTGGTTGAGCATTGACCTTGGGCTGCAAATCAGTTACAGCTCCGATTTTTTTGAACTGAGGCACTGGTCGTTTCTCAACAGGTACACTCGCGGTGGGCTGAAGCCCTCTCCTGGGCGACTTCGGATCACTGGAATAGGTGCCATCCAAGGAAGCAACAGCAGACGATGGATAATTTTCCTGGGAATTCGCGAACGGCGTAATGGGAGGGAGCTGAGAATTCTGCCGGTAGTAAGAGCCCTGGGGGTTGTAATCAGGTCGGGTAGGCGACTGGCGCTGGCTATGGGGGGTTGAAAACTGGGCCTGATTTGCGGCCGACTTAGGTGCATATGGCGATGTTGGTGACAGTACCTCCATGGGCGAATAACGTTGGGCAGCGGCCGAGGGTTCGGAAGGCGAGTGAAGGTTTGCAGGTCGGCCCCCGGAGAGGTGCGACTGGTGATGAGGGCGCATGGGGTATTTGATACTCCCATAAGGGTCGTGAACGTCCTGCATGGGCACGTCACCATTCCCATCGCGTAATTGCGGGGTGGTGATAGGCGAAGTCGCGCTCTGCTGCGAAGTGTGCGAATTCAAGCCCCCTTGGTATTGGTCGTACTTGAAGCTTGCAGGCGGCTGAGCTTGGGCGGGTTGCTGGCCATATTCCCTACCCGGAGTCATTTGATTACCGCCATTAAATCTTCGAGGACCGCCAGCGGCGTCGGAGTAGCCCTGCCATTGATCCATGGCGTCCGGGCGGTAAGGGAGAAAGAGGACGGCGGCAGGGTTAACAACGCGGGGGTTGACGATAGTAAATAGTCGAGGGTCGGTTCGAATATAGATGAATTGGGGGGAATTAGGATATGGCCAATTCCGGCCAAAAGATCGTTGTCTTCCTTAGTATTAGTCCTAACCCTAAGTCACAACAAGAGGGCGCATTTAGTAGAGGCGGGAGCGAGCAAAGGCTCGCAGTGTAGAATGCGGGCTTAGCCAGTCCGCTCGACGTTGTTGCTGACTTGTTCGAGTTCTAAAATCGTTTGGACTAGGGAAGACAAAAAAAGGGTTGGCGGAAAATGGGGAAGACAAGGATGATGTGAATGGGCGAGGGCTGCGGTCGTACCCAAATGCGATATACACAGTAGAGCAAGTAGCGTAAAGTAGTCGGGGTACTTTCTGTTCGTACAATGATATGCTGTAGTTGGTAGGGTTTTTAGGTATTCATGATGAGGGCGTATACGATGAACGCGACTAGGAAACCTCTCTTGATAATTTCCTTTTACTTGAGCAGCCTCAAATGAGGTTGCGAAAGGAAGAGGAAAATTTTGGGGGGAGGACGAAGAAAAGAGAGGGTACGTCGAAAAGCAGATTGTGTCGTGAGGTTTGGGAATTGGATGGTGGATGGCGGGTACGTCAGTCAAAACGAGAAAGCGTGAGAGGGACTCTCTAAAAAGAGTGATGAGGGACAAGACGAGATAAGCACGCACTTTGAGCCCGCCCATGGGCCAAGGGTAGTAGGTACCTCAAGTGCTGGGTTGGTAGGCATTATTACCTTGGCAGTGACCTGCAGCAGCTGCCCACGCACCCCCCAGCCCATACTTTGGCAGATATTAGATTCACAATTGGTACTTACGGATGGGCGGGGTTTTGCACTGTACTATTAGTACCTCTCGGGGTTGGGTGGATTGGGTACTAATTAAGGCACTGAACCACTAGGACTGGAGCTGGTCCAGGCTTAACATCGAAAGTGAGCGCAACCTTAATACGGCGAGGGGGAGTCAGTATCCACATTATTCGTGTAGCACAGAGCACAAATAGGCGTCGACTGAGACCATGGACGTTGAACAATTTTTTAAGTCCAACCATTACGGGGTAATAGCGAATCACTTGGTACCTTCTCATCTATGTTCTCACCTGCTGACATGAGATACTTGAGTGCGTCATATTTAAACATCGATGGATAACATTAAACGTGGCAGATATAAGAAAAAAGAGATTTCAAACCTGAATAATTATCGAACAAGAAACCTCCACTCCCTATAAATGTCAAATTCACAAGGGATCAGTTACTGTAACCGACCAGTTGACATTACACAACTAATAGTAAGTTAGCATCCACCAATGGCAAATAGGTATAACCAACTCCAAAACAAACACAAAGCATCCAAGCTATCCTATCAATCCTATCTCACGTTACGTGCATAGATACAGTTGTAAAACTTTCTGTGCGAGGGTCACAGACGAGAACCAGATACATCAAATCTAGGATATGAGATTACGGGATTCTCATCAGGATTGGGATTGCAACATCCAAAGACGGCAATTTACCTATTTTCATACTCCATATAGCGCATTCATATTATCTCCTAATAATTTCCAGGCCAGCTAACCAGCTACTAGCTACCTGGGTAGTCGAGAGAATTATTATTAGGTGGCGCTTGACACGGGTGATGGGAATCATAATGGGTCAGGGTCCTGCATCCGCCGAGTTATGTGACAAGCGATCATGACCAACCCCAGAGTTGTCATTGCTATGTATTATCATTGTCATTACAAAAGGTTACTCGCCCTATTCCGACTAACACCAAATATACAGTACCTACCTAGGTAAGTAAGAAATTGAAAGCCTGGACCGAAGAATAAAGGCGCGGCCGCCCTCGATTGAGTATTTCTCGACTTAGATATCAGCGCGAAAGGATTCTTGTCTCAAGCCATATTTAAGTACATGTTACGTCTTTGTATTTGACGTGGCACGTACCGCCACTTTGGGATGAGTCGAGTCGATTGGTATATAAAAAGCACTATCAAAATTTCGGGAAAAACAACACTCGGCTAAGAAGCCCATGTTTTGTAAATTTCTCCATTTAGATCCTTATCAAAAAATAAAACACGTATAGGTCGAGAACAATGACAACGTGATTCGGCCTCAAGCGAGTATTAATTAGCTTTTTCCAGCTGACTTCGAAGCACTTCTACCATTGCTTTGTTCCCCGTTTCATCGAGGGAGCTCTCCCCAGATTAGATCTTATGATGACAAGGCAAATCAGCAAGGAGTGAGCGGTACGAGAGGCACCGGTCCACGGGTGTAAAGTCGTGCCGGTCTGGGGCTTTCTCATAGGTAGCGAGGGGAGGTACGTAGATTAGCTGGTCCATACTAGAAGAATTCCATTCGACAGCAGCTTTCCGTGCTGCATTGCACACAATTGTGTCGATCTGACTGCGATACTACCTTTGCCGATCCGGCCGGCAGCGTGCCAGAGCGTTTCCGACCTCCTGAAGCACTAACCCACCAAGCAATCGTATCATTCTGAATTACCGACACGACTGGTATGAAAGTTCAACCTCATGGTTAAAAATTGTAATAGGGGAGCCCATGTAGATTTGTTTTTGATTGAAGTGTCCAAAGCGTGGGTGACAGGATAGAAAGGAATCCCAAGTAAAAAGATTCTCTCGGTTTAGTAACAAATTGAGCTGAAGTTGGGCATGATTACAAGCCTCCGAGCCCAAATGACGCCAGACGAACAAGGGGGTCCCTCGTCTTTTGGCCGGGATTGTCACATTTCAGCCCTCGAACCGAGTATCGTTAAATAACACGTCGTATTGCACATCCAGTATCTTTATATCCAAGTATCTATATACTATGTCCGATCTTTGAATCATGAATTGAACATATTGGACAATTCCAAAGCCTCCAATGTTATATGTCCGACACAATTTACAAGCTAGCTGCCGCGTCTTCGAGAGCTTCTTCAAGCTCCATATGTCACAAACCTCCAGCATTGACGACACGCGCGTCTCCTTCTATGTAAGCTGAGGGATACCTGAAACCAGCATAAGTCGGATGTGCTGATATTAGAAGCGGAATTACCTAGTACCTAGTAATATCCCAATTGCAATCGCTCAGCTCAGTAACGTATCTAGGTAGCCAGTCAGATCAATCAGATAATCATATCAAACTGTTACCAACTGAGTTAACTCATCGTCATCTTTGTTCACGAGCTCTACAAAGTGGTCGCCTTTTTGTCCAACCAGCCCGCTTACTTGGGGACTACATACATACATCCATTCTCCAGTTAGTAGAGGTGCCACGCCAACCTCTGCCTTGCCTTTCCCCAATCAAAAGTAAAAGGTTTGTTCCTCGAGGGCCATCAAGAAGCCTGCTCCCACAGCCTGAAGGGGTTGATGTGAAGTGAAGAGTAATAGCGCCATAACTTCGTCAAGCCCAACGTGTCATATCGTCGTGGCTGTATCAATAAATGCGTGGAGGTATCAAAAAAGCTTGCAAGGAAATGTCAGGAACTTTTCTTTTTCAGAACGGAACCAAATTGACAAGCAGGGCCCCAGATTTTTCAAGAATCCGAGCTAAAAAATCACACCCACAAAAACACTAGTGGTAAGAGGAAAGGCAAAAAAGTAGGAAGTAGAAAGCAGAAATCGGAATGCATCGATCTAGAGAGAAATCCTCAATGCCGACTGGCATGGCTTACATCCCAGCAAAGTACTTCAGCGCGTGAAACCCATCTACCAAACAACCAGACCAGGAGAGAGATAATGCAGCTACTGTGCGCATCCAGAAGGAGCTCCCTTTCCACAAGCTGCTCCATCGAAGAAATAAAACCCCCTTAGGCCACTATAAGCCAGCCACTCTACTAACCTTGATATCCAGGATATCCACTATTGAAGCTTTGAGTAGGTGGTGGCTGAGTCCACGGCTGCTGGTTGGGCGGCTGCTGACCACGGCCGTAGCCTCCGGCACTCGGCGGTCCGCCATAGCCCATCGGCTGGGCTCCGTATCCCGCAGGCGACTGAGCAGGCGGGCCCCCATAGGGCTGCTGTTGGCCACCATACTGACCTGCTGAAGATGTTATGAGCACAACAAGCTAGACAGGCGGGCGTCCGACGGAAATCAACTTACCTCCATATTGTGGGAAGAACGTCGAGGGTGTGCCTGGGTATGCAGATGCCTGGGCGCTTTGAGGGCTGAAGGCTTGCTGTGAGGGATCGAATCCTCCCTGGGGGTTAGTAGGAGTCTTATCTTTACCCCACTGTCATCTCATCAGCATCACTCTCCTAGTTCGTAGTAGACGTTCAACATACGCTGCACTTCAGGGGTCGTCCATTAACATTATATCCGTTCAATTGGCATATCGCCATCGCAGCGTTCTCGTGACTGTCCATCTTGATGAACGCAAATCCTCGATCGGCTTGGAAGCGCGACTCAGTAACGTATCCGAAATTCTGGAAAAGCGGAACGACATCGTTCTGAGTCGTGTAAGGGGTCAAGTTGCCAACATAACAAGTGGTTTGCCAAGCCGGCGTCTGGTTGACAATCATATCGTAGCTCTGGATCCCATGGGTAGGGAAGTGGTGGTGACCGTAAGGGGTAGTAGGTGTCATGCCCATAGCCTGCATCGCCTGCTGTTGAGCCATTGAAGGCTGCCCCTTCTGGTTGGCCCAGTTGCATCGAATTGCGCGCGAGCCCAGCCACTCTCCGTCCATCGAACTCAAAGCCTTTTCAGCATCCGCACGTTCCCTAAAAGCAACGAAGCCGTAGCCACGAGAACGACCGGTCTTCATATCCCACATGACGCGGGCTTCCGAGATGGTCCCAAAAGCCGAGAAAGCTTGCAACAGAACCTCGTCGTTGACTTCATTAGATAGATCGCCCACAAAAATGTGGAAGTGGCTGGACGTATCCTCCTTGTTGGAGGTATTGGACTGATACGCCCAGTTGACCCTGATCTCCTACAGATACGTATTAGTTTTACGACCTAACGTTTGTGGGGAAGAGCAGTCCCACAGCTTGATGAACACGTCGACCATTCAACGTTTGCATGGCACGTTCAGCTGCGCCGGGATCATCGTATTCGACAAAACCATAATTGTAGCCCTTTTGCTGCCACAAGATTAGCGCACTGTTGACAAGCTCACAATAGTTCGAGGACAGCACTAACGTTCTTGTCCGGGATTATCTTTACGTTCTGAACATGACCAGTAGTCTCAAAGATCTGGCGCAAGACATCTTCCGTAACACGGGGGTCGAGACCTCCCACATATAGGGCGCGCTTGTTGGGTTCCGGCGCGGCGCGGCGCGGGAACGGGCCACCGCTACTGGGAGACATGACACCCCCCTTATCAACAGCAGACATCGGCGACGTGATAGCAGTCGGGATGGGGTTCGTGTTTGGCGGGATGTGCAGCGGTGGCGGTGGCATATGGGCGGGATTGGCCTGGCCATTCTGGCTATCGAAGCCAGGCGCGCCAGCGTTTGGCTGAGGCGGAGGGGGGAGTTGAGAAGCAGCGGGAGCGTCAGCCATTGCGAATGATTGCTGGACGGCAGCGTTGTTGTGTGCGGAAGTAGAACGCGATTGTCGTTGCTGAATTAAGTTGTCGCTGACAATGCGATAGAAAACTTGAGCAAGCGAAAAAGAAGGCAGGTGGGTGAAAAAGAGGGGTCCGCGGTTGTCTGGAATAATCGAAAGGGTTCCCAATTCTTCTCGGCCTTGTAGGTGTCGTAGCTTCGTGCAGGTGGGAGGTGGACAAAAAGATGAGAGCACTGTGAGGGAGAGAGTAGAGGTGGGGTATTTGAAGATTTGATCCTATTGTCCCAGCTTTTTTCTGAATACAAATTGAATGTTCGCACTGTCGTAATCGTAGCTGGTGAATCTAATGGTGTTGTACTGATAGCAGGCGGAAATGCGCAACGACGACTAAGAGACGCAAGGACGCAAAGCTGTAGCAGAAGAGAGCAGTTGGCAATAGTCCACGGATGGGAACTTTTTTGGCTCGAATGGAACGAGATAGAGATAATGTGACGCCGATACAATGCGATTCTAGACGAAAACGTGCGCTGTGAGAGCCTCTTCGCAACCTAAGGACGAGAAGGGCCACCGAGACGGAAGAGACCAAGAGGCAGGTTGTTCACTTTTCGTTTCGCTGTTGTCGGCGGAGTGTGGATAACGGCGAAGCAAGAACGTATGCAGATGCAACGCCTCACAGCTAACCGACGACAGGTAAGGAAAGATAAAAAGTGAACCTTGACCGAGGTGAGGAAAAAGGACGAGGACGGTGACGAGAGACGAGACGAGACTAGAACAAAGATAAGGAAGAAGAAAAAAGGAAACTGCCTGAAAGGAGGAGTCCCCCAATTTTCAACACACGGCACCGACGATACGTGAGATTTTCTGCACACGATAGGTAAGATGGAGGAGGGAAAGGGAAGCAAACGAACGGGGTCCAGTTGATGCGGCGTGGGATTGGGTTTTTTTCAGACGAGTTTGATGGATAGGTGGAGAAGGACCTTGACAAAAAAGGTGGGGATCCTCGCCCACTACTCGCAGATACCTACCTTAGTACCTACCCTAAATACTTTATCTGCTAGCCTAGAGAAGGTACAGTTCTTTGTCCTTTGCAGAGACATCCATCTTAGTGGCATGTCGAACAACTCAAAACTTTAGCTGGTAACCCTGAAGCCACATAAGAGCATTCAGGTAGCTCATTAATGTATCCACCGTGGTAATACAAACGTGGGGTGATTCACAGTCTAACAGACATGACCTCCTTGGACTTTATCTTTGCCTACCTAGTACTACCTAGCTACTAGGTAATTCTCGATACCTACCTAGTTGAGCAAGTATCTAGGTTAAGTGCAAAGGGTCAATTCCTATGCTCCAGCCATGTCAATTGCTACTATATATGTCGATATCATCTTTATAGAAAAGATTGACTATAGAATAGGAATTCCATCAGACCATAACACAGTTCGGCTGCCAATGCTAAAATATTCTATAGTATGAATTTTTTTTTTTTTTCGTGAACTGCTGCAGATCTAGCTCCTTATAGGTGGCTGCGTATATTACAGGGCCGCATACAATGCATGCAATGGAAATTGAATATCGTTTGGGTCATTATTTAATTGCTTGAAAACCTGCGCTACCTCTCTAATCACAAATGACACCACAAGTCGAAAAGCTTGGCATGTAGGTAGCAACAACTATCACAAACAGAAGAAAAAAGTACTGTCAAAATACTACCATTATAGGTAATTCAATGATAGATCACAGCTAGGAAGCAGCTTTTCTAAGCTTTATAATTACAAGAACGGTTGCTTATAGTATGGAAAATGGTGTGTCTATCAAAGCAAACGCGGAGTATTTTGATAATTAGAGGTTAATTGAATATATCTTTCTCGGCATCAGACAAGCTCATTTAATACAACAAAGATGCTGTCTGAGTAGCAGTAGGTATATACCAGGAGGTTAAGAAATGTGCCCAATTAGAGCTAGGGTGGACAAAGCAGAATTAATTGATACACGAACAGGGGTATCAGCCACAAGCTGACTAAGTACTCTAGGTACTTAATCTGGTACAGCCAACCTTGAATGCAGGCAGCCACTGCCAAGTAGCGCGGTAAGTACAATGTTTTAGTGGCTATAACCTTAATTAATTATGGGTCTACAGGTAGCATCATTCATCCAAGAGTGCTAGGAACTTGACATTTGAATCTCGAAAGTCGAGACACCAATCTTAAAGAACAGATTCCATTTGACTACCGTATATGGGAAAATACTAATCTATTCTAAATCAACTACAGGATGGAATAAACTTGCCAATTCTCACTTGATCGATCCCTACTACCGCTGATTTATGATATAAAATAAGAAGCAGCGTTGACAATGGCAACTCCAAAGCAGGACCCTCTGCAGGTCCTGGACCAGATGTTCAGCGAAGTCGTAAGTTATACATTATTTGAGATAGACGGATACCAATTGACTTAGCTAATCATCCGAACATAGTTGGTACAAACTGGAAAGCAACTTAAGGCGAATGCTAAGGATGAACCAAGGAACGTTGTTAACGTAAGCAACGAGGTAGGCACAAAGACATCGGATGCCATGGTGGCATATCACTTTGCCTTGGACGACCTTGAGAGCGAGATAGTACGTCTCTACCCCTTACACGAATTCCGGACACTTGGAACTGACATCAACTTTAGACAAGGGCAAAGGCCGTTATACTGCGAGACTTGGAGAAGCTGTGCGCAGCCCGAGCTCCCGCTCCAGCGCCTGTCCCTGCTCCACAGCCAGCGGCACCGCCAGCACCGATGATGGAGCTACCATCGTCGGCAGCACATACTATAAGTACCCCGGCATTTGCCCCTAAGCAAGAACCGAAGACGGCTGCCCCCTTTCCGGACATGGGTATGGGTATGGGTATGAGTATGAGCATGGGCATGTCTACTGACATAGTTGACCTGACTTCTGGCGATAAGAAACCGTCGCCACAAGTTAAACACGATACTATCAGGCCTCAGTCTAGACCAACGCCTCCGGTGAAAAACGATGTGAAACCATCACCCAAGCAGCCACCAAAACCGTCACCAAAGCTCTCTCAACCTCCTAAAGTGACGCCGGTTCCCCCTCCGCAAATCCCACAGATCCCGCGGTTTCCGCCATCTCAGCCGAGTGCCGTTGGGGCAGCTGCTACAATCCAGGCTCAACGAGGACCTCCTAATCCCCAACCGACAAGACCGACTCAAGCTCCGCCAGCAGCCCAAGCGGCTCCGGATAGCACTATTCACGCTATGCCAATGGCCGCTAATATTGGCGGGAGTGATAGTACTGCGACAGGTGGAGGCAACTCCCTTAACTTCACAGATATGCAATTCTCCCTCGCGCCGCCAAGCACTAAAGCGCAAGCCGCCCCTCCGGCTCCAATGCCTGAATTTGATCTCACGACGTTTGCACCGCAAGACACGGGTAGCGACATGATGTCACTCGACAACTCTAAGCCTGGTAATAGCAACGCAGGAGCAGCAGCAGGTAGCCAGAACACTGTTTCGGCTCCCCAGCAGCAAGCAAAGGAACCAGAGAAGACGGACCCAAAGCTCGATGACTTGTTCAGTCTCGATAACAACGATGATGGGGCAGATAGTATGTTCGACCTAGGAAGTGGTGTCAATGATAGCACCTTTGACGACATGATGTACTTCGGCAACAACGACTCAGACATGGGCCAATTTGACGAACAATTCTTCCTCCCGGAATGAGTCAGCCAGGAGCACGAGTTACATCCCCGTGTGGTTCGTAGGGAGGCTACGTCTTGCCACGTAATTTCAGAGGCGAAAAGGGGCAAAATCGTTCTGGGGCGAAACCTTTGCATGCTTTGGCTCTTTAAAAGGGGCTCGATCATTGGCAGGAAGGCAGAGTACCTGCTGTAGGATATTATTGCGAGAAGTCATGTATTTCTTAGTGTAGCCTGCGAAATCTAACTGCCATTCATCTTGCGTTAGTTTGCTGCCACCCGATACTGACTCGACTCGACTGCCTGTAGTAGGGATGCGGCCGTTACGCAAGGGTTAATTAGGCAGTATCAAGATCGTTTATGATATCCATAAGATGTGCTGGGAATCGTCCTACCGTATGGTCTCCGCTAAAGTGTGTGCACGCCTATAATTAGAAATTAGATGTCTAGGTAGCGATACTCCATCATCTCATGGATCTATACTACGACAATACCATATCTCAATAGATAGAAGCACGATGCATTACAAAAGGATCAGTCACGAGCTTTTTCCCTCAAGAAGCAGACTTTGATGGTATTTCATAGATAGTCGCGTCGCAGTAGTATCTTACATACCTTTTGGGAAGCTAGACGAACTCCATATGATAGCAACATATATGGAAGTAGACGAGGGGAAGCAAAGTCGACATGGGAGTGCGTTGTGTATATGATGTTCAATACCTAGCTACTCTAGCATCGAATGGGTCAAAGGTTACTGAGGATGAAGAGGCAGACGGGGAAAAGAATGACAAAAAGCTTAGCCCAGGAGTCGAACCCTTGACATTTGTCCCAACAAGAGCTGACCTATCTCGTGGCCCTGCCAAAGGGTTAGAAACCCAGACCTGCGAAATCCCCGAGGGGGTTTTCTGCCCGTCACCCAGCCACTTAGAAAGCCAGGAACACGGGATGATGTGCGCCTTCCTGATTGCCTCTTTAGGGTAAACGCCGGCACCCGGCCGGAGGGCAGCCGGGCAACGACGGCGTTTCTCCGGGGCACGGACGCCGGATAACGCGCATAATCTGCCGATTGGCAACGGAGCCTAGGGTTAAATAATGTAATAGATGCCAGTTCTATCACCGGGGTTCAATGGATACTATGTAGTGCCTAGTGACTCAACCACTCAACCACTAGGTGCTCTCCTCCTGGGAGTAAAAACTTGCACTATCGCTTACCCAACTAGCAGTAGGGCGGTTTTTCACGTTATCCAAGGCTGGGGGTTCGATCCCCTCAGCTGGCGTTTTTTTGCCATTTCTTTTTTCAACCACACATCCCATCGTCCATCTGCCGGTACGCAAGTACATGTACCTACTATATAATATCTAGTCAGGTATATAACTACGTATTTACTTGCATGCCTACTATTACTATGCAGCAGAGTCATCGCCACTAGCAATTTAAAATCGTGCTGGCATAATCTTGGAAATACTTTGATATCTACATCCGTGGATGGATTTTATTTTGTCACTCGACTGGTAACCTTACCTACCAAATAGAAGCATAACTAACAACAGTCGTCGTGGGCTATTATTATAATTGGAATTAGTGTTCTATTTACAGAAATATCTCCTACCACGCTCCCTCACACCTGCGATAAGGAGAGGCCTGCAGACTATATACAATTTTGCATAGTAACTACCACCATGATTCGTTCATCCATGCCCTGGGCGACCAGATAACCCAATATCCCAGAAGAACCAGAGACGATACTATGAGTCCGACACACGTTGTGACACCCATAAAGGAGTAAAAAAAAGAGTTAGATATCATCCATCTGCTCATGAACATCACCATCAAAAACTGTAGAAAAGGGGTATCACAACCACGCCAACCATCATCCTCCCAAACCCACGCAACCGATATCCCTGTCTCTCAACGGCGATTCTCCGAGCAAAGCACTTAAAGACCTCACTCGAAGCCCGTCATTACTTCCTTCCCTACCCCTATTCACGGCCCCTGAGTAACCTGGAACATGGGCGCCAGCAACTCCGGGACCTTCGCATTCCGCAGCGCCTTCCAATCGGCATCCAGCAACCCCCAGCTCTCGTCGGCGCCGACGCTGCCCTGGCGCACGTAATACGAGCCCTGGACGGCCCACAGCGCCCAGTCGCCGTCGTTCCCCAGGACGTAGTCGCGCAGGCACTGGAAGTAGGCGTTGTCGTCGTCGGATAAGCCGTCGTTGGGCCCGCCCGTCATGCCGAACCCGAACTCCGACAGGATCAGCGGCGCGGTGTAGGCCTGGCCCTGCTCGAGCACGAACCCGTCGAACAGCCCGTACGTCTCCTTGAGCAGGTCGCAGTTGCCCTTGGCCAGCGCGAAGGTGACGGTGAAGGAGTACGCGTGCCACTCCCAGACATGCTTGCCCTGCCAGGCGCTCCAGTCGATGTTGCGGTTCAGCCGGATGTGCGTCAGGTCCGTGGCGCTCTGCGTCCCGCCCATCAGGATCAGCAGGTCCGGGTTGGCGCCGTAGACGCGCTGCGCGCCCTGCGCCATGAAGTCGTACCAGTCCGCGCGCCCGTTGAGGCCCTGCAGCAGCCACTCGCGGACCTCGTTGCGCAGGCCCATGCCGATGACGCCCGGCTGCGACTTGGCCCACGTGGCCATGGCCTGCAGGCCGTCGAGCCACTCGTCCGTCTTGAAGTACCGGCTGTTCATATCGTTGTACCCGAAGCCCTTGTCCCACCAGCCGTTGCCGTCGTCGATGCCGCCTAAGGATTGTTAGATCTCCGTCTTCTTTCTACTTCTCACTTCCGCTTCCCCCATACTTCAGTTCCTTTAAGGGAGTAGGGAGGCTGGGGGGTACTCACAGCACCAGCTGGCCTTGCTGACATGGTTATCCAGAATAGTCATGACGCCTCTCTGCCAGAGAGCCGCAATAACTGCACCGAAGACATCGCGGGTAGTAGCGCTGCCAACGAAGGAGTTCTTCTCGGCGATCTGGGCGTATATGCCGTTCATATCGTTGATGCTGACATTAGCAGCACCAGCCGCAGCGACAAACGAGTCCGAGACCTTCACGTTAGGGCTAAGAGCATGGTCGATCGAGTACGTTAAGCGCACGCAGTTGAAGCCCTGCTGGTGGATGAAGTCGGCGATGTAGTCGATCGACTGCTTGTTTAAGCCCTCGGGGAGGTTAGCCTCTTGGTGACCAGCCCAGTTGATGCATCGTAGCTTGACGCGCTGTCCGTCAGCGTCCAAAATCCACCGCGACGACGTTGACAGCGGCAGCTTCTGGCAGGAGACGATCGCTGCCGGGAGCACGGTGGTGCTCAGGACCGTGAGGAGCGAGAATATCCTCATTCTGAGAGTGTAACAAAGTGGCAGAGACTCTCGAGCGTACGCGGTGGTACACTGTTGGTTCACTAAAGGAAAGCCACCTAGATGATTAAGAATCGAAGGCCTTGCAGCATCAACTTCTTTTAAGCGAGCTTCTGTAGAGTTACTCCAGTAGGACGGCGGCAAACCGAAAAGAAAAGAGTAGCACACAACTCGAGAAAAGGGCCGCTCAGTTGACGATTATAACATCAACGTCGACTAGTCAGGGAACACATCCACACAGGAAATCGATAGGCTAAAGGCGATCTCGTGTGTAGATCACCCGTGATAAAAAAGCAACCAGCTGGGCCAACCAAAAGAAATCAAGAAAGAGGAGCGTGGCCTCGTTCGGTCCGGAAGGTATCACATATGTATAAGTCGACGAGAAGCCGCGATGCATGCTCTTGGCCCCAAGAGCTACAGTGGTTCGTTTTGTTCAACGTTGAATGTTTGAACATGACCTACCTGCATCCTTACCTACTGACCTTCCCGATATAAACAGATGATATCCTAGTATACGCCAATACCCCGAAGCCAGGGACAAACATGTTGCCACGAGATCGGGTGAGGCCGAGACCTTTTCGACGGCTCCGTCTTCGAAAACGTGCCTGACCAGTTCTTCCAATGGGACTTCAATCCTGGCATAATGCGAAGATCAGGTATGACGCCCCATCGAGGAAAAATATCGCCTCGGCGCTAGGAGCATATAGCATGTGGTATAGCAGTTATAGTATGGGAGAATATAACCCAAGCATGCACCGGGAGTAGAACTACTTACCCGCTTACCTAGCGAACCTATACAATTCCTATATTCCAAGTCCAAGAAGTCCAAGAATGGAAAGATCAGGGATGCGATCCAGAGCGGCGCAAGAAAACAAGATCTAGGGACCCAGAAAGCGGTAATAGCAGGTGCGCTGTCACGGCCGAGACAAGGGGTGACATATAGGGACCGCATGACTGAGATATGATTGGGCAGTATACTAAAACGGCGGGCAAATGAGCGTGAGGTTGCCGGTGGTGGAGGTAGTGGTGGAGGTAGTGGTGGAGATGGGGGTAGAGCCAAGACGGGCAAGTCTGGAGGTTTTCTCCAAGCATCTGAGATTCCGCCAGGGGTAGTGTCGTAGTTGAGTGGCTGAGATGCACTTCTCTGGTCAACACGACGCTGCCGCTGTGGGGAAGAACGCCACATCCATATTTCATGTGTGCCGGGTTTGTGTAGGCAGGTAGGTAAGTCGGCAGTAAGGAGCTCGCTGGTTACATCGACCTGCCCTCAACGAACACCGCGTTGCATCACCTGCATCCGATAGGGTAGACCGGATGACCTGAGCATTCTTGGCTAGTAATAACCTAATTCCAACTGTCGAATGCAAGGCGCAACGTTAGGATTCGCCTCCAAATTTCCCTACCATCGTCTTGGGTTATTAAATTAGCGTAGGAGTAGCATCAGTAAAAGGAGCCCCCAAGGAAAAACCATGATCATGAGTCTAGTTAGTCGGTGTCGATATTCGTCTCTAAAATTCTCCTCCCGTGCGAGGCGTCTTTGCAAAATAGCAGCTATAGTAAAGTGCTGTCCCTTAGACCGTTAGCTCCAGGGGTCGCTGTCCGCAGCCCGGCATAGCGTCGAGCTACGCCGTGAGCTAGTGCCGAACACCTTTTTGAGCGACGACTAGTTAGGTAGGTCGATGTAATATGAGTAGCAGTTGATACGGGCCAAGCAAGAATAGTTCAGCAAGCTTTCTGATGTATAGTAACATCTACACGTGCCATTTAGCTCGTCGACTACATGCATTTCGGGCCGTTACATCGAATCTGGCTGTTATCGAGCACACCGAGCTCCTGGCCGGTCTGTCGAGCCAACCTGCGTGCGGCGCAACGCTTGGATGCCGTTATACAAGCTACCTACACAGGTAATTAGCTATCACGGGCACGTCCCTTCTGAGAATTTCTTTATTATTAAGTAATATAGTAGTAGTAGCACACAGCATTGCATTGCATTGTATTGCGGTATGATGCGATGCACTATGGTCGCATTACTGGGCGGTACAGCTCTTTTCACCATTATACCGCCAAGGACGCGCATGCTTGCAAACTTTTGGTATCGTAAAAGGTCGTCAAGGGTTGCATCGTGCCTTGTGCGAGGTTCGCACATTTAGCTCGTAATACCGAGACAGTCTTGCGCCTATCGCCTATGCCACCGTCCCACGTTCCAGAATGCGGTCCCACCACATAGCTCCTTGGGGTATCACGAAAAATCAACGGCTTGCTCGGTAACATCATGCTGCTTATTGGGATGTAACATTACCCGAAGCAGCGGCGCGGGCCTCCAGCTCTCTCCTCTTGGAGAGGAGGCTCTTGAAGGCCCCTAGGCAATGCACTAGCGTCTCCTCGTCATCGGCGCAAAAGCGGTAAGTCTTCTCATCTGTGATAACTTGGAAGCAATGCAACTTCGTTTTGCTGACCGGATCGATGTCCACGACATTAACTATGGCCGACAGAGACAGGATGAACGAAGCCTTATACTCGGACCCATCCTTGTACAGAATCAGATTCCGCGGTCGAAGAACAGCCCAGCGGTTCTTCCATTGTTTAACGCCACGCTTGCTATTAAGGAACCAGAGCCAGCCCTGCCAGACGATACGATCCGGAGCGTTCTCAATATTTAGACCGCTCAGCTGACTCGCATTCCTATTATCAAGCATCGGGCGGTCGTTTGAGCCAGATTCTAATTGCGTTCCAGATGTACCGGGAGAACGAACCGGGAGGCTATCGATAGAGGCCCCGTGAGCTCGTTGTCCCTCATTGTCAGATATGTCCGAATGTGAAGCCAGTTCGTTCCCCGACAATCCCGAATAATCATGGTGCGAAAGCCTTCTCGCGGTCGACGGCACAGATCTTGACGCCGTGGGATCCAGTGGCTCGGGCGAGCTTGACAACGGCCTCTCGCTATCCAGTGGCGTATTTCCCTTTGCTCCTGATCCATTCTGCGACATGCTTAGTGGAGCGAAAGTCTGCCGGCGCACAATAGGGCTGGCTAGGAACATTTCCTCCTCTTCTTCCTCGATTCTTGCATCTTTCCTAAGCAAATCAACCCACTCTTGCGCGTCTTTCGAACTCTGGGCCTCGAAGTGGTAATTTCTCGCTGGTGAAAATAGCCCGAAAAGATTATGCCGTTTATTCTTGGGATCCTTCAGAAGAGTAACGGCAGATAGTTCGGAAGTGTATAGTTTGTGTCGAAGGTTGTTTTCTTTGTCTGATTTGTATATCGAAAGCGCACTAGGTCTGAGCACCAAGTAAACGGATTTCCAAGCCTGTATAGACCGGCTGTTTAGCGCCTGAGGTGAGTTAAATTGAAGGTAGAGTAATATAGCTACCAACCTTGGTCTTCTGCGTTCGCTTCTGGACGTAGCCGGATTTGAGGACTCGGTCGAACTCGAAGCTTCCATTCTGATTAACGGGGCTAGATACTGGTAAAGCGAGCGCATTCCGTAGACGGGTAACGGGGTTATTCGTAGGCACCGCCATCGCGGAGGCAGGAATACTAAGCGTCGCACCACGACTTGACATCTTAGTGGCCGGTGGTTCTTGGGGTAATTGACTCTTGGTGTCGGCCATCGCGAGGCCTTTACGCGTTAAACGGGAGGTTTCGGTCATTCGGGGACGTATGATTATTGTTGGGTATTATATTAGAGGTTGACTTCGGCTCGAACTATTAGGAAGATGTATGTATCTGTATTGTATTGTATCGTATCGTATGGTTGACAACAAGAAATCGTATCTGGAACGTTATGTCAGGGGGTAAGGTGGATTAATGGTGGTCCAGCTCGAGACAGGGCACGATTCATTGCTGAACAGCACCACGTCACAAAAAAAGAATATTAACCTGGCGAATCGATTGTGAACTAAACAAGAGAGACGTGTATAATTATCAAGAAAGTGGAAAAAAGTATGTTTGTGAATAAGTCAGTAAAGAACAATTTGAAGAGGCCAGCCCGTAACTGGCAACCAATAAAGTTTGGGGTCACGGAATGCCCCTCGCGACTGATCAATAAAATTCAAGGATTAGAGCTCAATGCTGAGGAATGCTACTGCAGCAATAGCTTTGAGACTAGCAAATCCAGCATTCGCACGACGCGTAGAAGGAGCTGGATTTGCAGAATTGCAATTAAATATATGCAGGCACGTGTGTACAAAAGAAACCTCAACCAGGTGAAATGGTAGGTGGTGGTAGAAACTTAGAATTCCGTAGATTATTTTGTGTGTAATGGATAGCAACATTGAAAGTTTCCTGTCGCACCTGCGCCGTGTTTCTGGATCCCCTTATTAAGCTCTCATGTTACGCAAAGACCTAGCTGTTTCAGGAACTGCCGGTCGCTAGCGCCTAACCAGGTAGCTGGCCACTTGAACAGACGAATCTCGTGATGAGGCTTAGTTGTATTGGCAGTCGTTGTGGCTTTATTCTCCAATCATTGCGCCTACTACATCCCAATATCTGACAAGCATATGCGCCATTACGTAGATTCTATGCGAGAGGTCCGTATTTCCCGAATCTTTCTAGAAACTCCCATGTACACATTTATACCTTTTAACTACCCCGTGTGTTGTCCTGCGCCAGCCCCTTTCCCCTTATGTACTCCATGGTCGGTCCCTTCTCCGGATTTCGACCCTGGTCCTTCTGATCTGACGCCCGTAGATTTACTTGGGCTTGGCTGTGGGTCCGGCTGCTTGGCAGGATGGCTGCGATCCCCTTCTGAAGCCGTTTTCGTAGCTTGGTCGTGATGTCCTTCTTTCAAGTCCTGTGACGGATCGTTTGACTTCTTCGTCTGGTCCATTGTTACAGCCGCTCGGACCGCACTCGACATGAACGGTGCACGAGAGCCGCGGTATGAGATGACACTTCGTAGGCAAGTCTGATATCGACCGGACCGACACGAACCTAGTTGGGAAAGTCTGAGAACCATTTTCATATTTTGGCTTTTGGTAAAAAGATACCTGTTCTATTTGTTGACTCCGAATAGCGAGGCGTACTCGCTTTATTAGAGATGGAGGATTTATATGTTAGAGAAGCTTGAAGATGAAGTCAATGAGGCTCATCATATTAGATAAGGCCTATAGTAGTTTAAGTATGTTTTACAAGTATCACGTCATGATGTTGAAACCATCGGTCATACTGTATATAGGCGAACACAAGAACAGATCCGACCGAAACTCTGTCCTTGTCTCGTCGCTCTGAGCAATATTTATTACCACCGACATATAAACCATGCTGGGCAGTGTGGTATGGTGGGTTGGCTGGGGAAGGCTTTATCGGTATGAAGTAGGAGAAAATCTTAGAGCAGGTTCATAGTAGTGTTCTAATATAGAGCCTGATTCATGACTCGTATAGCGATGCTGAGATGAACGATCCGTATTCTCATAACGCAGCTGTACACATGATGCTAAAATATGATCTATGAGAAGTACATGTAAATAACAAGATACTCACTCACGCCAACTCACGGTCAAGAGTCCTAGAGAATCATAGCAATATTCTATCCTAAACCTATGATATAAGGGGTATCAATACTACTACCGATGCTAGCCAAACCGCTTAGCCTACTCCCTTAACAACAGGTACCCGCCCGAACCGCAGGAATGCGGATAAAGTCAAATGGAGTAAGACCAACGCGTAATATATAACCGCTCCGGTGTCAACCACACGGGTATGAAACCCATTACTTCTTCTTGCCCTTCCCGGGCGGCGCTATCCTCACGCCCCCGGCATTCGCGCTGCCCCACACGCTCTCCGAGACCTTGCGCGGGATCTTGCGGCCGCGGAGCCGCTGATCAATCAGCCACATCCCGACCACAAACTCGGAGCGATCCAGGAACCCGCGCCCGCGCCTGTCGACCAGATCCCACACCTCGGCCAGCTCGTCGAACGGCAGCCTGCTGCGCGCCCAGACGTCGCGCACCACGACGTTGACCACGACCTGGGCGAGCTCCGGCTCGTGATCTCTCTCCCTTTCCTTTTGGGTGTCCTTCCCGTTTTGCCTATTCCGCCCATTCGTAGTGTTCGTAATGATCGGAATGGGGGTAGCAGTACCACTAGTACTGCCGACATTTCGGGATGGGCTTCCGTCCGGGCTCGAAACAAGCAAGAGTCCTCGATTACTCGCCCACACGCCCTCATATCTCTTCCTCTCGCGGGGTGTGATCTCCTCTCGCCAGCGTCTCCGTGCACCCTCGTGATGTGCGTGTTTCTTGCGGCCTCCCACCAACTTCTTCCTCCTCGTTCGCTCCCCTTCATCCTCTTCCGATTTGGCGCGCGGCTGCCGTAGCGTCTGCCGCATATGCGGGGTCTGCCTGCGGGAGGGCGGTTTTGGGGGCGGGGTCTGCGCAGAGGGCGTGATGCGCGATGATGCCAACGAACCCGCGACGATGGCGTCGGTGAGTGATTCCAGAGGAAGGTTCCGGGGAGGCTGTTGTTGGCGCCGGGGGAGAGGTGGAGGACGGCTGCTGGATACAGTTTGCGTCGATGTAGGCCGCAACGGGCGTATCGTATCTGGACTTGAGGGCCGGGATCGGCCGCGCTGTGGGGAACCGGCTTGGGGCGAGGGCGCCGATGAGGCAGAGACGAAGGTGTCATTGGATGACATTGAATTGCGAGGAGACTCATCATCCGGCGTGGACGGTTCTGTGATGCTATGTACGCGGGGTGGAAGCTGCGGCTTAGACCTAACAGGCGGGGATGTTTGGCCTTTAGGTACAGAGTCCTGTGTTCGTATATCGTTTAATATAATCTTCTGTGAAGCAGATCGTCTCGGTCGAGGCGACAGAATCACAGTGTCGGCCTGGCTAATAGTTTTCGGAGGTGGCGTAGAAGCGCGCTCTTTCCCTCTCGGTTCTATGGCCACAGCCTGCGTAGACACGTGCGTTTTATTCTTTCTCGCTGGCGGAGGAGTGGGCGCTCGTCCCTTTGCTTCGACGGTCGAGAATTGTGGTTGATGAGGTATTTCGTGAGCGGCATCTATGATTGAGGCTGAAGGAGATGTTGCTCTCTCCCACGCCGCGGTACTAGCCAGTCTCGACGGGGATAGGTCATTCTTAATGATGGGGCTCATAGTCCTAGGAGGACTCAGATGTCGAGTTTTTGGCTTTATTCCAAGTGGCTTCTGGCGGTCCAATGTTTCGATGCTTTTCTTTACAGGATTTGTATCGTCGTCTCTCTTCTCGAACATAGATATTAGAGTATTTGTAGATGGGATCGAAGTTGTATCCGTCGCTAAATCAAGGCTCTTCACTGAGCTGGCAGCGCTGTTGTTGGCACTGACGCTGTCCTTCCGTTGCCTTCTCACTACGTGCTGAACGTGCGTATGGGGCTGAGGTGTCTGGTTACGGACGGGGCTGCCAGATCTGCTGGCGGCGAGAGTCGCTGCGATGAAAGACGGAGAACGAGGATCAGGTGTTAGTTGTTTGTTGGCAACCACCAAATGAGAGGCACCATGGCTGCGTTGTGATGGTGTTTGTGGATTTTGTGTCATATATTGGCTCGCCATCGCTTGTTCAACTTCGAGTCCGCCGTTTCCAGTCTGAAGACTGTTGCCCGTGGTCTGTCGGCTTACGGCTCGGGAATGATCTCGTGAGGCTGATGTAGCCGAGGCAGCCGCGATAAGAGCTCTGTTATCGACATTTCGAGAAGGCGTAGACGGAGGTAATTGTCTCGGCGCGGATTTCTGGAAGGCAAGGGACGCGCCCTTCAAGGCGGCATTGTAGGAAGAGTCATCGTGACTTCCGGCAGGGTTTGGCGGCAGTCGGCTCCGGTTATGGGCCCCTGATCCGTTCATAAGGCCCGTTGATGGAGGGGACTGCCTCGACTTATGGGTCTAAAGCAACGGAGTTTCATTTAAGGGCACGGTATATGGCTATGGGAAGATATTATCGCGCAGTGGATAACACTGGAAGTTGAGAATATCTCACATTGTAAAATTGGGAAGTGAGAAGTTGGGAGCAGGCGACACGAGGCTGATTTAAGTTACAGTACGAGGGGAGTAGGGCTGAAACATCCCCGATCTGATAAACCTTGGAAGCTGGGAGGGTTTCGGATCCTAAAATAGCCCCTTACATTAATGTTGCTGGAGACCTCTTAATAAGTGCTAACCTTGAAGCGCATGCCCCACATCAGGGGTAGATGCACCTAACAAACCCTGCTATGCAGTCACGGGTATGATATGCAAGTGCCAAGTACCTGCCTCATATCAATATTTTCACGTACAGTTCAATATTCTAGCTATGAATTACGAATCTGCGATAGCTTCATATTCAGGGTGAATTACCGACTTCAAGTCGGTCGTATATTTTAGTGATGATAGCGATTTCCTCGCCATCATCCAGACTATAAACCGGAATATGAACCTCAACTAAAACGTATTCACTCCGTCTCGAACGCCTTATGAGCCGACGCCAGTTCCGATGTCCCGACACCTCCCTGCTTGCTGACCTTTCGCCCTCGACCCCTTTCCGATTATGTTCCAATAAGAAAGTATGTAGTTCCACAGACAGTTGAAGCAACCATAAGCTTTGAGGCTCAGGTGCTATTTGTTTACCGGCCAGCTCCGACAACTTGTCAAGCTCGCCTAAAGGAGGCTTCCACCTCAAACAGCCTTGCGGCAATCGAAGTCGTAATGCAATTAAAACCAGATACAAGAAACGGAATGAGAAGCGGTTCGTGCTAGACGGATATCGGAAATGTGTCGACACATAACCAACATTGTGTGAAAAGTTTCCGGGAATGGCGCCGTTGCTGACAGATCATGGAATACGCGAAAAAGCAAGCATTCTATAGATCATAACAGTGAGTCGCATAACTTCTCGGAGCTCGTTATCATTCAGAAGGAAGAACAGTCAAATGCTTAATAGGCATCCTCGTCGGTCCACTCGCTCCCCGAAATGATACGGTTGCCTTCGGCATCTACCATAACATGCCCATTATGCATCGCAGGAGGGATACCTCGTTGTCGCTTAGCTTGGTTTGCTTGCTGACGCGGGTATCCGTCTTCTGGCGTGAATCGCTTTCCTCTTGCAGCTCGCAGCTTCGCATAGTAGGTGTCGGATGCATCCGGCTCAGGCTCGGAATTATCGTCGTACGTCTCCCAGTTCTCCGATCCGGATACGGCTGTAGAAGTATTCGAAATCTGTCTCGGGGGAGGTGCTTGGGGATAGGCGGACTGCGCCATGCGCTCGTTATGTGTAGGAGGGCGCATATCTTGATACTGATGGGATCTTGTATAAGTCTGGTACGAGTTTCGCTCGTACTGTCGATCGTCATACACATCCTCGGGCTCAACGGCTCGAACGTGAACACTTGAACCGAGCCCGGCATTCTTGTAAGGATTAACAGGAGTCTCTAACTCGGGAGGCGGACCAAGGTCTCTCATCTTCGGAGGAGGTGCGCGTGCGAGCGGAGCACCTGGGCGCAGAACACCCTGGGCTCGCGATTCAGGTCGGGGTCTTTCGGGAGAGTTGCTACCATGCTTGAGATTCGACAAGGGGACGCGAGCTGGTATTCTGGTTGGACTGCCCTTCAGATCCTTGGATGCTTGGCTAGGCGGAGGAGCTCTCTTGATCGTGCCGTTTCCATTCGCAGTCGGTGTTTTCGACCTTGTAATGGTAGCTGCCTTATTCGCATTGCTGTTCGCGCGGCTGGGTGGTGCTGCTTTCTGCACCTTATTCGCTGACGGAGGAGGGCCGGCCGGGGTCTTAGCTCTTGCCCCCGGAACCTGCTTGGGGGGCTCGGGCTCTAAGAGATCCAAGTATCTCTCGCCATGTACAAGGAATGGGCGGCCATACTCGTCCTCCCATTTCTCTAGCAGCTTGACAAGCTCTGCAGCTACTTTGGGAAGTTCTTTAGCGATTCTCTTTCGCATCTTCTCCTCCCGTAGCAACTTCCCAGGGTCTCGTCGCTCTCCCTTCTGGCCGCGCATCATGAGTCGAGACGCGTCCTGGCTGGATGCCGCGAGTTCGTCTCGATCATGAACCAGTGTACGATGCTTCTCGACGAGGGCCAAAGTAGGCCCTCGTTGTTCCCTTAAGGCATCCAATCGGGCGATTTCACGCTCGTGAGCTTCCAGCAGCGCATCGCTGTAGACGTCGGAGAAAGCTGGTGTAAACTCGAGCATCTCATCCTCGGAGAAGTATAGAGCATCCCATAGCTCTTGGAGTTTGCATCGTGCATCTTCCACAAATAGATGCAGGTTCTGTCGTTTGAGTTCGTTCAACCTTGCCAATTCATCCTCGAACTCGTTGATTTGTCTAACACCGCAACCACGATTGCCATTTAGGAACGCCTTACGCTCCGATTCTTCGACACCGAGCTTCTCCCATAGTGCTTCGACAGACATCTTGAGATCTTTAAGACGCTTCTCGCGGTTCTTCTTCTCCTCCGCTAATTTGTCTCTCTTATTTCGCAGTCTAGACAGATCCTCTGCATGTAGGCCGAGCTGCTCGGGGGCGTCGCGATAATATTTTACGATCGCACCGTCGGTTTGCGCTTGAGGCGTCCCCAACTCCGCCCATAGTTGGATGATGTGTTCCGACAATGTCTTAACTGTCGAGACGCGTCGAGTGTACTCTTCGTAGACTCGGGTGAACTCATCGTCTAATTTGTTGACATATGTCGGGGAAAGGTCAAAAGTCGGCGGGATAGACTGGTTTGGTCCTGACGGTGGTAAAGCAATCTTGACGAATGTTGGTTCGAGGTGGGAGGAATAGGATTCGAGCGCTTGCACAAGTTCTACGGAAGGATTAGTATGCACGTTTTCCTATTGCTCCTCACCGGATTTCTCCTGTTGTAGAGGTCGCAAACTTACTCTTCACTTGCTCGAATCGTTCACGGTGAAGCTTGCTTATTTGCATGTGCTTCTCCTTTAACACTGTTAGGCACTTTGTAAGTGGAAATGTGACATGGAGATCGTCATCCTCGGTAGAATAGCTATGTTGCGATCTGGTACCATCAAGCGACGCTTCCATTTGGCGAATTAGAGTGATAATTCGCTGCGCCTCTTCTACCATGCTCTTCTTCTCTTCTGTCACATGTTTTACCTGGTTGTTCAGGGTCTGAGAGAGAGCTGCAAAAAGCTGTGGGTTGATGCCGTTAGTTTATATCTACGCGGTTGGGCGATGCATTGCTCACCTCTGCTTCTCTACTTTCGCGATCATGGCTGGCAACGCCAATTTCATCGAAAAGGCCGTGCAGTTGGTCAATTATCGTATTGACTTGCTGGGAAAGGTAGCTCGCGTCCATCTTGAAGGCGATGTCGACGCGAGAGAGTGAGGTATTGTAAAGCTCGTATTCATGAAGTGTAGTGGATTTGTTGTAGGGAGTGAGGGTCAAGTAGGTTCAATGTTGGAGACCGTGGCGCATTGGCCTTTTTGGTCGTATGGGTGATGAAAATTCAGTTGAGTGTAGGACTCAATTGTTGATATTGAATACTGTGTGCAAAAGAAGATGCAAATGAACGCACTGAGGTCTCCTGGTTCGACAACCTAGAAGCTCGATGGGCTCAGTTGAGGCATCCCAGGCGATCACGATATCTCTTCGCGATTTCGTGCGTTTCGCATACGCGATGCGATGCAGTGCAGGCGGAGAGATATTTGCAGGATATGCAGAGGATCAAATGCAAGTGATTTTGCAGTTGATTGATGATGTGTCTTGCTCTTAGAGGCTGGATGAGACGATGTCTAAGAGCTAAAATGGAGGGGAAAGTGAGTTGCAGGCAGCGTAACCCGAAGAGGTAGATCAACAATAGGCATTCGTTATTATTTGCTAGTTTCGGGGTTGATGCGCCCACTCACGTTACACCGGCCATCACCACGGCAACCGCCTAATTTAGAGCCTTGAAACCCTGTTTAAGCCTTGTTCGCACTTTGGTTTCAAGTTTTGCCCCACCAATTCAATCAAGATTTCAAGGTTTAACTCTTGCAGCCCTATCGATAAAGCTTAACCGGCTCCAATCAAAACAAACCTTTAGTTTCCAAAAGAGATAATTCGACATCACCGCTTCTTCGATCATGCACGTAAGACTTGCAATTGCACTGGTACGCGTCGAACCCGAAGATAATAAATGTGTCTCGGGTCTAGCTTGCATATGTATATGATACAATTGTGGATTTGATATTTATATACGTACGTCCTATCCAGAATATTCCGGTCTTAGTCATACAATATCGTATGAGCCCTCTCCCACTGCTTAGTCAGCGCAGCCGATAAAACCTCGCTCTCTCATTGCCCATCCGTTTGTCCATATTTCTGGTCTCCCGATGTTAACGGAACTAATGTAATCGGAAGTCATTGCCTGGTACTTAGGTATCTACATACCGCCTAAGCCGGCCGGAGATTATCAGTAACACTAAGACCTAATATATACCAACACTTCCAATTTTAAAGTCAATTGTTATAAGTACCATGACAACTAGAGAAACACATATGAGGTGAGGATCAGACATTGCGTAAGGAAGGGCACCGCCGGTAGACTATTATCTGAACTCCGGTAGGTATTCCGTAACAATCATAGGTAAAGTGGCTTCCGGCTAGGCAAGAAGCCGACTTGCCTTCAACCATCGCCCATCGTAGTTGGAGCTAGTAACTTCCCCCCCCTCACTCTTTTTTTTTTTAATTCAACCGACCAAAATTCAGGTCACGGTGATTATATGTCTCAAGTCATAACATAGTTAGACATCGCGTCCCGTTTCGGTTCAGGTCCACTTACGGTATTCAAGCCATTCGCGTGTTTTTCCTTTCCAAAGGAGCTTTCATGTTCGGGGCATTGGTGTCTATGAAGCAATGCTCTGTTTTGATTGGGATTAATCTGCTTACGGTATTGTAACCAAGGTTTGCCTGACGGGGAAGCGGCCGTAACTACTTAAGTATTACCTTCTTCCCTATAGGTAGCTAAGTCGGATTCGAATTAATTAATAGGGAGGCCCGAATAGGAGTCAAAAGGTCCGCTTGCGGTACCCAAAACTAAATCGAACTGACGTCGTCGAAAACGAGCCAAGGTCGTTCGTCGTACCTTTTTCCTCGCTTTTACCCCAGACGGACGAAGTGAGACTCGCGATGTCCCAGTCTGCAAGTTCCTTGAAGGTTCTGCAGACGGCCCTACTTACATAGTAGTGTACCAGCTGATCCGCCAGCTTGCTTTCTCTTGGCTTCTACGTGTTACATGGCACCTCTTCGCTAATACTACATCGAACGCGAGATCGATCGAACGGCGTCCAAAACATTGAACGCTTAGGGCTTTTAATAAATACTATTCTAGCTTTCGGCAAATTCGCTTATCGCATTCAATAGTGTCAAAAGCAGAACGACTCGCGCTCCTCCGCGAAATCTACAAGCCCTCTTCTAAGCTCCAGAAAGATTCTCCGGAGTACGTAGAGCTTGCTAGATCTAGCAGGGTCAGCATCGCAGCAAATGACCACAAGGACTATCTCTGAATGATTAGCGATACTTGCGACGACAGAAACCGAGAGCTTGTCACGACAATGCTCATAACCCAGCTAGACGACCCGGAATCCTTCTGCCGGTGGCAACTAAGGAAAGACGAAGCTTGCCCGGAGGTTGGGCATATATGCCGTTGCTTAGTTGCTTCACTGTGAGGAAAGACGGAAGGAAAGAGTTGACAATAGCGGGCGATACTCACTGCTATATATCGCAACCTATGGAAGTCTCAAAGCATGTGCCAAGGCTGAAGGATTCCTGCATTTCTTGCCATTCCACATGGTCGGACACTAAGTAGCACGGATTTTTTGATGCATAAAGCTACTCAAGTACCCGATGGATTGGCGCTATGCAGTATCTAGAGAGACATCATGCCCAAATTAGTGCTCTAGGAGATGAGTTGATCAAAGCCTTTCTGCAGACTTGGCCAGTTATGTCTGCATTGAAGGTGGTGATAACTTGGAAACTCGCAGATTGTTCACTCTATGAGGGAGGAAGATGTGTGATAAGGGCTTGCAGTACGTTTAAGTGTTTGTTGTTTGCGCCGCGCTTTATGATTCATAAGTTTCACTGGAAGTCAGAACAGAGTAGGGGGTTAACGTTGCGCTACCTAGATCATACAGATTTCGTGGCAGGTAGACAAGCTGTACGGTCCCTTACGTCGCTCCTACACTGGATGGCAATTCTCTAGAAACGTCCAGGGGTAGGAAAACGTAGGGATTTCGTAGTTATAGGCATTCAATAGGCTGATAGGATGGTTTGTTCGCAGCATAGATTCATGGTTTTAATGGCCTTCCCCAGATGGGTTGAGCGATCATAATTTCGTGATAGGCTATTCCGGAATGCGATTAAGACAATCAACCAATCAACAAGCCGACCACTCTCGTGGGAGCGTGCCATCCCTCCACGTCATTCCCTGTCCCGTCCTTGTCCAGTCTCCATCCCGCCCTCGTCACTAATTTTGCTGACGCCTTACATAGAGCTGAATGGGGCTCATTCTCACTCCGGTACAGTATGTACTCATGTCCACCAACGAGAATCATTCTTTGAGTGACGATCATGTAGTGGCTGGGGGCTGTGAATCCTTAAAAGGACCACGATGACGCCAAAAATGAGTTGGGATTGATTTCGCAAGATCAAGGGACAGCTCTTCCCAAACGGTTCTTAACCGTAGCCATTCCTTTGCATCTTCTTTTTCTTGTAGCCTTCATACCAACTACTTGACGTTCATTATGAAGCTAAGCAACGAGATTCTGCGAGGCCTGGCTATGGCCGGGCTCGCTATTGCGGGAACCGAAAACCTCACCTCACTACGTAACATCATATACTTCGACCAGTATGTCTCCTTCGTATCCTCCAGTATGGTGATAGGCTAACCGAGATGTAAGGTATCATATAAACACCCTTCCGAGCAAGAATGTAACGGCGGGCATAACTCACGTCATTATGGCCTTCGCCAATTCGTCCCTTTTCGCTGCCGAGACAGCTGGCGAATACAAGCCATTCATGGCTGTGGACGACGTCCGCGCTATGTTCGACAACGGAACACAAGTTGGTATCGCCCTCGGCGGATGGGGCGACACTGCCGGATTCACAGCGGGCGCGAAGTCGGAATCAAGCCGCAAGACGTACGCACAGAACGTGGCCAAGATGGCAGAGGACCTGGGCTTCGACTTCGTAGACATTGACTGGGAGTATCCTGGTGGTAACGGTGCCGACTACAAACAAATCCCCAACGCGAACAAGACAACCGAGATCACGACCTTCCCTCAACTACTACATGAGATCAAAGACGCCATCGCCCCCAAGCAGCTCTCCATCGCCGCCCCTGCCATGCAGCGCGACATGATTGCGTATACGCCCTATCAGGCGGCGCAGATTTTCTCCGCCGTCGACATGGTCAACCTCATGAGCTACGACATGATGAACCGCCGCGACACGGCGACCCTGCACCATTCGTCCGTTAAGGGCTCCCTCGAGGCCGTCGAGCGGTACCTAGAACTAGGCCTATCGCCGTGCAAGATTAACTTGGGCCTCGCATACTACGCCAAGTTCTTCCAGACCGCGCCTAACGTGACCTGCACGGAGCCCGTGGGCTGCCCCATCGTTAAAGCAGAGGCCGACGACGGCAGCGACACCGGCACTTCGGGCGCTGTCACCTTCGAGAAAGCCAACGTATTCCCCGCGGCGCCGCCCGCGACCCTCACGCTGAGCCCCGACGCCACGTGCGGCGTGGGCACAACGTTCACGTGTGAGGGCTTCGAAGACGGCGGCTGCTGCTCGCAGTACAACTCGTGCGGCTCGACGCCGGCACACTGCGGGTTGGGATGCCAGAGCGCGTACGGCAACTGCTCGGGGCCCGACATCTCCGCGTCGTTCACGACGGCGCTGGCGAACGGCGTGGTGGATGAAAAGGAAGGCGCTATGTGGTACTGGGACGCGGAGGCCAAGGTCTTCTGGACCTGGGACACGGCCGAGCTGATGCAGCGCAAGTTCCGCGAGATCATCAAGCCGCTGGGACTCGGCGGTGTGATGGCCTGGAGCTTGGGCGAGGACAGCGCTGATTGGGGACATATTCAGACCGTGACGCGCGCGGCGAAGGGCCTGAGAACGACGAGCATTCAGTATGCGCGTGAGGAGAAGAAGGTGCATGGACGTATTGCGCGACCTCATGGGCGCCGATGGGCGTAGTAAGTAAGGGGTAGGCGGATGCCTAGTCTATCTGCTCATTAAGATACCCAAAACTATCCGGGACGCCAGGAGCGGCGTGCTGGATTTTATTCTCTTCACGGTGTATATGTATTTGCTACTATAGCTAGGTACTTAGCTGGCTAATAACAACAATAGGTTTGCCATATAACAATCAATCCCCGTTGTGACATGCTATCAAACACTTTCACATACGTCCTTCATATCTTTCACAAGCTTCTCATACACCGCGGCTCGTTTCACCATATCGGAGCTCGTGTCCTTTCCGAGAGGAAGCCGGAGGCTTACTTCCTTCCCGGCCATCGCACCCGTATTATCAACCGTCTCGACGATCCGCTGCGCAACGTCGGCCGGTTTGCTAGCCGAACCAATGTACTCTGGTGCTTCCAGGTATGCCTTTACCATCTCGATGGCCGTACCTCGGTAGGCCTCGCCAAGGGGGACAAAGACGCCACTGGCCGGCGTGTTGAACTCCGAATCCATGCTTCCGGGCTCAACGAGCAATGTGCGGATTCCGAACGATGCCACCTCTGCTTGGAGCGACTCGGTGATAGCTTCATATTGCTAGTTAGCTTGGAATCGATACAGAATAAGTTTGGAACTAATAGCCCGGGACTGCTAACCTTCAAGAGCGGTTTTCGTTGCCCCGTATATAGCGAGACCCGGGGTAGGGTTCAAAGCCAACGAGCTGCTGATATTGATGATAGTCCCCGAGTGGCGTGATCGCATGGCCGGTAGAGCGGCCTTGATGGTTCGTACAGCGCCAACGACGTTGGTGTTGAATATTCTGTTGATGTGATCGACGCTACCCGACTGAATTAGTAGTATGTTCTCGAATCGATTTCTTCAAAGTAAACTTACCTTATTTCCTCAATGCTTCCAAGTACGGCATATCCGGCATTATTAACTAGGACATCAATGCGCCCATACTTAGCAATAACGGACTGGACTTGAGATTCCACATCTTCGCCGGCCACGTCAAGCTCCAGCCATGTCCCGCCGAGAGCTTGGACTTCTTCAAAGGCGGCGGGGAGCTTGGCTTTGTTACGATAACACGCAACAACTGTATGTCCGGCCTTTAGAGCGGTTTTCGCAATTTCGAGTCCTAAGCCACGGGATGCTCCCGTTACGAGCCAAACTTTGGTTTCGGACATGATAATGGGGAGTTTAAGGGTGTTCTGTTCGAGGCTTGAATGTAAATTGGCGGTGATATCTTAAAATCATTGTGAGCAACTCGATACGAACTCGACGTAGGTTTTATAGATATATCTATTCCGTGATGCTTCGGACTTAGAATACGTTGTCGTTTCTCTTGGTCATGATTATATGGTAAGTAAGGAATAGGTACGAATCACCACACAGTAACGGATCGCACAGATTACCCGACAATCGGAAAGCAGGATAGATGGTAGACCCCGAGATCGTGTAGCCTTTGCCAGACTTGCTGCCTCTAAAGCACCATTTGCCGCATTACGGCGTAAGGGCAATGTCGAAAGTTGGCCCGAGAACTCCTTATCCCGTATTAACACGGCTATACTAAGCAGGGGATTGTGTAGCGTGCGTCATACTGGACACCCGCTAAGTTAGGCGGCCAAACCTCCCTATAAATATTGATTGATAATCCAATTAACGCCGAAAAAGCCTTGCATTACACAGAAGAGCGATAGTCGGAAATCGAGCTGATATCGCAACGGGTTAACTGAAGATATTGCACTAAATAAAAGCTTACCTATCCGTATGTGGTCATGGTCTTGTTACGAAATAGTAAATGCATTTTTACGTGGTAAATCAATCCTAATTAACCGCATAGGATAATCTCGAACTCTTTGTCTTATGGCGTTTTGTCCATGGTGAAGGGAGGGGAGATGAGGTGAAAAAGGACGAAGTTGAGGATACAAGGTACATAGAGACTGACGTTGACGTGGAGGAAAGAGACTGGCCGGTTAAATCTCGGCAATAAATAAAACTTGGGACTGACAGTTACGACCGAGCTCTTGGGATAGTTTCTTTCATTATTGTAATTGTCGAATATTACCCAGTTCTCAGCTTTAATGATATTTACACGGTGATTCCTTTTCCCAATGCTCATCCGGTAACACTGTTGTCTAGCTTGCCCACTGTTGGCGAGCTGGATATGTGTGTCGACGACAATGCGCGAGTTCATGGACTACATCCAATCGGCCTTCTACGCTGCAACCGGTTGGAATCGCGACAACAGCTATTCCTCACTGAATGCCACGTCCGATGCCCTTTTGGGCTTCCCGACACCTCGTGGTCTCCGCCTCACTCTCTCCTCCCTCGCGACCCCCCAATTCGCAACTTCATATCAGCTCGGAACTATAGGCATCGTCGATGGTTCTATATCCTACCTCTACTCAACGGTGCCTCTGAATAATGCTATCGCGCAGAGCGAGAAGATACCTTTACCGGATCTCCTGAGAAGCTATCGCCCGCTTGCTGAGCTACCCCACCGAGAAGGAGGAGGAGAGCTGATAAAAGATGGACTTGGATACGGGAGGCTCTACCTGCCTGCGTCGATGCTGGAGGCCTTGGTGGTTAGAAGGGTTTCGCCTATGCTACAATTCCAGCTAAGTGCTGTGTCAAACCAGACATTACGGAACGGAGGCACTATTCTGGGCATGGTGCAGTACGATAAGGGTCGCTATGCCGTCGAGGGTCTTGCCTCATCCGACGGTGGGTTGCTCGGAGTGCGTGGCCTATACAACTTTGGCGGGGATGTCGGACACATAAACACCCCGGCGCAACCAACAGCTTCAAATGGGAACGGAGCGGGTAATGCAGAGCGTGAGCGCATTTACGGTCGGTTTAGCACCGGCGCAGAACTTTACTACGGAACATTAAACAAATCCGGGGGGATGAGCCTGGGGGCCCGGTTTGCGACGCTACCTGAGCACAACGGCACCCCTCTTACTGCGACAATGACTATCAATCCGCTGATGGGGAATATTAGTTGGAGCTATGCGGTCATGGCTGGTAGCTATTGCTCGCTCGCGTCAAGGATGGACTTCAACGTGTATAGTTACGAAAGCGACTGGTCTGTTGGTATGGAGCTTTGGAGGAAGAAAGGTGCTTGGTCTATCAACCCGGAATTGGACGAGGCGCCGACACCGGTAAGCACTACACCGCTCGAGAGGAGCTTCCAGGCGAAAATGGAATGGAGGTTGGATGAGCCTCTGCTGCCTTCAGACGCGCCAGAGACTTTGCCGCCACCAAAAATAGAGGACCAGCCAAAGGAGCAAGAAAGGAGTTTCCAAGCCAAAATGGAGTGGAGATCAAATGACCCGGATAAGGACTCGATGGTAATGCCGGGCGCTGCCACCAGTGAAGGCGATGACCAGTACTCGGGCGTTTTAAAGGCGCGTCTAGACCAACATTTACGAGTCGGCCTCTTATGGGAGGGTCGGGTCAAGTCCTTGCTTTTTAGCCTTGGCAGTAGTGTCGACTTACGGCGACTTGACTCGCCCTTCCGCACACTTGGACTAGAATTACAGTTCTCCTCATGAGGCCCGACAAGCGCAGACTCTTCTCCCTGGTTCTTTTACCGAGAGATCAGTGCACCTCTTCATTATCCTCCAATATCGTCAAACGACTTTATTGAATGATCAGAGGTTTGTGGCACGGTCGCAATTGTATCCCACCGACGGCGGCGTCCGCCAATGACAGCCGGATCTTTGAAGCTGACGCGGGCGAAAAACGCCCTTCCTGAAGCGTTCTTCCCATTCAGGGAGGTCATGCCACCGGTAGCGTAGGTAGTCATGGCTTGTCAATGGCAGGGAAATGTCCACGATATAAGTCGTTTTTATCAGGGCCAACGATCCCGCTATTCGGTGACCCCGGTCTACGAACACCTTGATGTCCAGGTACCTACTACCTCGGGTATGCATGTCGGTGCGGTTAAGTCCCTGATGGACCCCTATGGCCCCCAACACGAACCTAACTCATGAACGCCATCATCGCGATTGTAACAGGGCGACTTCGAGAGTCCAGCTGAGCTAGGTCAGGCACCTCCGCGGATGTGCAACCTGGCGTTGCTTCAGGATCTCGCCAGTCGGCAAGATGCTGTTCCACCACAAGGGTAGCTGCCTACCCGGGTAGATATCAGACTGTCACGAGCATGGACATGGGCTTCCTCTGTCATGGTTGACAAACTATTGAATGGATAGCCCTGAACACATCGCCGAGAAAGGGGCCGTCTTGGAAGCCGTCTTGGAAAAGGCTTGGACAGGCTTGTTGAAGCTTGTTTCGAACAGTTATGTCTGCTTCCTAGCTGCTCCACACATGTCCCTTCCTAATAGGGGTTCTCTATGGACTTCCATGCCCTGGTCTCAGCTGTCGGCCACGAAGGAGGAATACCTACATGTATCGTTTATGTATCGGTTTCAATGTGGATGGATGATAGTTAGAGACGTGAACGGATGTAGTCTTGACTCGCTAAATCTGCATCGATATACTTGAAGGGAAGCCTTCATATAAAATTGTACGATTAAATACTCTCTTCTTGGCCGTGCCATACCTTATTTTGATACTCATTTGACTTGCTGTGAGCTGATGTTGTATATCATCTTCAAGTTCATGCTAGAGGGGTGAGGTACTTCGGTACATGAAGTGGGATTCAGCTTCGAGGTACGTACTGGAGGCTGAGAACCTTGATGGCCAGCTGAACTGGGCTTTCCGCATGAGAACCCGGATGGCCACACTAATGCACCGGTATACCCCAATATTGCTTAGTCGCGGTATCAACCGACGTATCATAGGCCGTATAGCTGAAAGAAGCTTACATAGTACATATATAGTAGTTAGGTCAGATACTTCCAAGCAAGTTCAATACTCGTACATCGCTCCATGAAGAATGTACTTTGTGATAAACCGAAGTTCGTTAGTATGAGAATCCATATAGGAAATACCGCCGAAGAAACTTCAACCTAAGAAATGAGGAGAAAGCGATTTTTGAACATTCTTTCATAAAAATGGTATTAGCTTAGGTCTATTGTCAGCCTTGTCAAGTGCCTAACCGATGCTATTTTCGGTGTGAATAATGAAGGTATGACATGTTCTACGTGACGGACGTTGGTTTTACCTTTCATTATGAGGCAGCCAAGCCATGTGCGTGAGTCCCAGTGGCACGTTACCTACATAAGGCTCGTTAAACTGAGTGGCATTCTTATTTAGAGGTGGGAGAACTTGCATAATTATCAAATTATCAGATTCTCCAATTGTCTCTAATATATGCTAAAGTTCATTGTTGGCCCTTTTTACTATGTAGTGGTTACTCTGTAGTGGTTATAATACTTGCCGACCATGAGGCTGATTCCTTCGACCTTGTTCAAGTACAAATATTGTACATCCTAGTCACTATGGTACCTAGTATTATTCCCTGCAAAACACCGATGAGGACTTGTACCGCTGTTTGGTCCACCGAGGGCACAAATTTCAGCCAATCACATACAGTTTACCGAAAAAGGCTTACAAGGCCGACCTAGTCGCCAGTCCAAAGTAGGAACCCAGCCCCAGCGACGAGGATCCACCCAACCACGGCCACGCTGCTGACAATTCTATCAACTTTGTGCGGTCCAGTCCATACATAGTAAGTAGTTGACCATCAAGGTTCTTAATTTTGCATCATGGACAATTCCCACGTTTGTCCTCCTCACAAATCCCTCGTTGTCTCACGTCTACACAGTACCCTACAGTACTATGCTAGGCGAACTTCTCCGCCTGATGATAGTAGTCAGTGGGAAAGAAAAAAAAATTAATAAAAGTCACGTACAAACAGTAGGTAATAAGATTGAACCTCGAAGAATTGTTGATCATTCTATCCTATCATAAGTCAAGGATCAAATACGTACTGTAGTAGAGTATCTACAAAACGTAATTATTGTAACCATCCACATGGGACTTGATTCTTTCCCAACTTTGTCTAAACCTGGACATTCTTCAGCCAACCTGAACCCGAACCTGGCCTCGCCGCACTTCCCGTCTTGACACCCTGACACCCCACGCCGTCGCATGTCCCTCATCCACATCCCCTCTAGATTAATTAGTGTGTCAATCTCTCCGTCAGTCGGGAGATTCATCTTCTCTCAAAGTCATTTCATTCCTCCGGAGCGGTGCCCCATACAGGATCTACACCTTTCCAACCAGGACGACTTCTTGGGTCACTTTCTGCAAGATCGGATAGGAGATACTTGGCGCGGCAACATCGTCCAGATCTTCTGGAATAACGTAGAACACTAACCGATAACCCAAAAAGACCCGCTCGTTTTGCGTCGCTAAAGTACGCGTATTGTATACACCCTCTGACGCCGCTATTGCGATCACCACCGATATCGTCACTGTTGACGCTACTAAGAGCCGTCTCCCCTGTTCGACTTGTATTCTCGCGTGTCTAGACGACGGAAATCAGGAAGACTGGCTTAGTCTTCGGAGTCGATACCATATTCCCACAAGCTCAAGGGTCTTTAAGCTTAGGACGAGGGAATACGGAGCATCATTCCCAATAAGTAAGTTCATTTTTCATTCTAGTCCATCCTGTAACGTCGTGTTGCTAGCCCCTCTGTTGGTCGACGGTCTAGGAAATCCTAGTGAATGGAATATGCGGATACATAACGGGGTTTTGCCCATTGCATGTCATGCGTATAGACCATCAGGGTTCTCTTTTGCACAAGGTCTTTGAGCCTAACATGTCCTAAGTTCCTTGCAAATGATTATTCGATTTTTCGTTATGCAGGGGTATTACTGTTTTCTTTAATGGCGAGTTTGCTTTAAATGATTTGAATAACATACCCTGATGGAGCCGTCTTCAACGCCCACTATATTTTCACCCCCTCTCGCTTGCCCTTGCAGTTGCGGAAGAAAATATATTAACATCTGCAGCCTCCCGCTGATAGACGAGACTCAGCCTCAGGATTTCACGAATCTCGAACTGGTATTTATTATCTCCCTCTTCCTTCTGCCACAAACATTCTGACAGTTCTTTTAGAGAAAAGGCCGCTGGTAGGGTCAACAGGACTTCTTCACCTTCCTTGGACTATATACCGTGTCGTCTCGACATTTCCACGGTTCCCCTTGGACGAAAATACTCGTTCTCTAAAAATAGTGGACGTATAAACCATCGAGGATGTCGATATTGCATAGTGCGCTGGGCGCCGCCCTCCGAATGCGGCAGGAAGATGAGTCCGCCGATGCGGCCCCTGAGTCTGGCCTCAGTGTCACCGTTGACTGCGACACCGGCAACGAGTATGATGGACGAATGGGAGTGCGGATTTCCTCTATTTTCGTTATCCTAGTCGGTTCGTTGCTTGGTGCCGTACTACCTGTCTTCCTAGCTCGTGGTACGAAAATGAAGGTGAACGGAACTGCCTTCTTCATTGCGAAGTACTTCGGCTCGGGTGTCATTATTGGCACTGCATTCATGCATCTTCTCTCGCCCGCGTTCGAGGCGTTGAAGTCACCCTGTCTGCCTGAGGGCCCTATCAACGATTACGACTGGGCGGCGGGCATCTGTCTCATGACCGTCTTCGTCATGTTTACCATCGAACTTCTCGCCAGCCGTTTCGATTTCTTCGGCCACGATCATTCCGACGCGAAGGTTATCGACCCGTCTTTGGACGTCCTTAGGAAGGGCAACCAGACTTCGCCCTCGCCTGTTCGCGATCTCGAGACCGGTGATGCGAGTAAGGAGAACGGATCTGGCCATACTAACGACCACAGCATGCACCTGCCCACGGATGTTAGCTATCCTCCGGGCGGTGAAGACCATCTGGGCCACCAGCGTGAACACCGTGACAGTGACAACCACACTGCCTTTGCCGCCCAGATGACAGGACTGTTCATTCTCGAGTTCGGTGTTATCTTCCACAGTATCTTCATTGGTCTGACTCTGGCGGTTGCTGGCGAAGAGTTTACGGTTCTCTACGTCGTGCTCGTCTTCCATCAGACATTCGAAGGTCTTGGTCTCGGTTCGCGACTTGCCACAGCGCAGTGGCCCGCATCTAAATCGTGGATGCCGTACGTACTGGCGCTAGGATATGCTGTAAGCACACCGATTTCTATCGCTATTGGTCTGGGCGTGCGTGAAACCCTGCAGCCTGGCAGCCCTAAGAGCTTGATGATCAACGGTATCTTCGACTCGATCAGTGCGGGTATTCTTATCTACACTGGTCTGGTAGAACTACTGGCGCACGAATTCATGTTCAACTCGTACATGCGTAACGCTGGACTCAAGGTCCAACTCTTCGCGCTAGGATGTGTGGCCCTCGGCTGCGGATTGATGGCCGTGCTTGCGGAGTGGGCTTAAGGGAAACACCAATCAGTGGAGGATGGATATCCAATGGACGACGACAGCAATCCCAGTACGCCACAAAATCTCTGCATATACCACCTCAAATCTCCCTGGGTTGCTTACGGATTTTTCTCCACTACGGCTGGACTCGAATGAGTCATTGATATGCTTGCTATGTGCCATGTACATAGGGGAAGCAGGCAATTGTACACCACTGCACGCACGGGCTTGACGTGCACACTGAGAATGTCATGGGGCCTAGGCTCTGAATAGGACGAATTTTCATAGAAACTAATATAATACTGATGAGAAATATGGCTCTTTCTCGCAATATTCATGATATGCGACTTCTATGTGATGATTTAAGACTCGATATATTGTGAGACATAATGCTATTATCTACTCTCGAATGCTCGGTTCTCGAAGATTGATCAGTGAAGTGAGGCTGGGCCCTTGACCGCGGACGGGGAATATGTGATAGATCAATATTGTGACTTTTTCTTTTTCCACTGCTACGGATCATAGGTCTAGATATGACCCCTGCACGCCACATATAAGACCTGTCAGTTTCGAGTCTCTCCCCTTATCTTCAACGCTGTCTTTAGCTGTGAAAGTGAAGGGCTTGGTACCTCTAACTTCACTTCGCTTATTATATAGTATAGCCTTAGCCCACCATACATCGCTATCCCCTGTGAGGTCATGTTAATACCATGCCACTTATACCTCTTCACCACGGTAAGTTACTCCCATATAGGTGTGTAGATGTCATCTCTGGCAACAAAAGCTAAGTATTTCCATGTAAACGAGTAAGTACGGACATATAGTCCTATCACATATGCCTTTAGTGACGGTGCATGAGCTAGGAATATGCTGTACTCTTTGCCTATAATCATGCATGCCTAGGCAAGTACCACACATGTATCCTGGCTCGACCGTGAACACACAAGTTCATCTGCTCTTCTTACTTACGCGTACCTACTAAGCATATAACCTCTCTATTTCTCCTCGTCTAGGCTCCTATTCTGTCTCCCATCTATAAGATCGACTTCGTCCACTACCCTTCTTCTAGGCTATTAAGCTATACCCCTGTTCATACACACTAAGTAGCTGTCCTCTCTCGTTTGATAAACCGTGGTGGCAGACTGATGACATTGCTGTTCTTCTAATTCTTATATCATGGGAGATGATATATTTGCGGTCTTGGAGCTCGGGCTCAAGCCCATTCATCTCGCTTGCCTCGAGGGAAATCTTGAAACTGTTATCAAGCTGGCTAGTGAACCGAGCAATATCGATGCCTACACTGAGCCGGAAGCAAATGCGGAGTGGCGGGTTCGTGAAACACCAATGTAAGTTACCTATTCGATTCCTATAGAGTCGACCTGCCCATTCGTTTTACACAAAGTGAATGAATGCCGACTCTGAATATTGCAGTGAACTAGCAGCCCTTATGGGACATATAGACATCGTCGAGTTTCTCGTTCAACAGGGTGCTACTCTCGCCCACGACGGTGTCCATGCTTCGTCGTCCGCGGGGAATGGCAGGCTCACGCTTCGGCGTAAAGACTACCTTCTCAAAACAGTCAAGATAGGACAAGAACCTTCGGACGCTCTTAATACCCGCAAGGCCGTTCACGACCTCTTATCTTCGCCAGGGAGGAGGAGCGTCCTCAAAGCGAGTAAGTAACACCAGGTCCTACTCTGCTCTATTTTGTACTGCTCGGGAATAGGAGGAGAGCATACCCGAAAATTACTGCTTTTGAGGCATGACAGGAGCCCGCTGGGCTCTTCCATTAAGAATCAGGATTTAAACGCTGACTCCTGCGGTTGCAGTGACCGGTCCTAGAGCCGACCTAGGCTTCCCCGATTACAAGCTCGCAAAGCAGGGGAGATATATCGTTGTCTACACCCCCGTCCTCCGCGTCAAGACGGACATTACTCTAGACAGAAGCAAAACGATCGGGGTCATCACAGCCAAGGGCAACGGCGACGTGCTGATGGCCGCGCACAGCGGATTTCGTCTCGGCGGTGACCGCGATGAGAAATGTCTCGATACCAACGCTTGGAACTATATAGCTCTCCACAACATCGCCACCCGCCTGAAGTTCCAGTTCCCCGGCAACCGTCACGATAACGGGGCTAAAGCAGCAGAGAACGAGCATCGGGGGCGGGCCCACGCGGGTCATGTTGAGGTCCTGCTGGGCGCGTGGTATGCACTGGAGATGACGCGTAAAACTACTGGGAATCCCGACGCAAGTCTAGAGTGGTTGCTAGCACACATGCACACGCTCAAGGGGCAGACCCTCGGGCCCGCACGCTCGGCCATCATCATGATCGACTCGCAGCCGTGCGCGACATGTCTCAAGTTCATCAACCGACTCTTCCAGTACACGGGACTGCATTTCTCTGTTAAAGGAGCAGTGGGAATTGGGCCGACTCTCGCAACCAAGGACCCGCGACACAATATAAGATATGATACGTTTGGCGACACTTTCTCAGAGAGTGAGGGCGAGGGGGACGATGAAGAAGATGCAGACGGTGAAGAAGAAAGCGTTGTACCGGAAACCCCGACCACCGCTCGAAATGTCTCGGACGTCGCCCGAGATGTCGCTGGGGGAGCCAGCGTCGTTATCAGACAGACGGCGAGAAATTCACTCCCAAAGATGGCAGTAGCGGGTCCACGATTCTCTCCCGTGACGGATATCGACGAGGATGATGATGGTAATGACGAGAATATTAATCCTCCCGCCGTTGATACGACTCCTCTTGCCCGAGCAGCGCCCATTACGCCCGCCCGCCCGCGGATGCAGTGGCCCATCCCGGAAAATCGGCCTCGGCGCGCCCCTGCCGTTGTTCCGTTCCTGCATATCCCTTCCCGCCGGCCGGCCAACCCAGCCGAACTCCTGGCTGAATACAAGAAGGCAACGCCAGTGTGGAACTGGCCGGGCTACGAAGGCGTGGGTCGACATCATGCGCAGCATCAGGATCAGCACCAGCACCAGGTTCAGGTACAACACCACTCTTACCACACTCAGCCCAAGCACGAGCACGAGCATGACGCACCGCCTCTAACTCCACCCCGGACGACACAAAAGAGCCACCTACGTGGTGTGACGGGAGAGGACGCCATCTTAGTCGACCTAACAGACGACAGCGACAGCACGATCTATACCCCTGAGAGCGGCAAGAGCGGCAACAGCGACTCGACGCTCTGCCGATCCACCACCTCGGTCAATTCCCAACCTGCGATGCTCAACCGCGACGGCAGAGCCAACCCCGTCCCGCTTTCCCGCGCAGAGTTCCTTTACAGCAGCTTCGCCCCCATCACCCGTGAACCAGGAACCAGCGTCCGAGCGAGCCAAGACCAACAACAACAACAACAGCAGCAGCAGGAGCAGCAACCCCAACGACACACCAACTCCGACTCCGACTCCGACGTTATCATGCGGAGCAGCGACGAGGGGTCCGCCGACGCAGAGGGCTACTACTACGTGCCGCGGCTCGCGCTCTCCCAGCGACGCCCCGCCGATGAGGATGGTAGTGGTAGTTTCGTAGAAGAGCGCGAAGAGGCGAGGGTGGACACGCCGCGTCCCGTGCCGAGTGCGGTGCGGCTCCAGCAGTGGCGATACCAACCGGCGCCCCGGCCTCAGCGCAGTATGGCGCAGCGCTACTGGGGGCTGGATGGCCAGGTGAGAAATAGGCCCCAGAGGTATGTAGCAGAAGTGCTGCAAGGCGGGACATCCCCAATCGTCGAAGGGAGCGATAGAGTTGGACGTGGACGTCAGGGTTAGAACCCCTTTTGCGTCGTGTCCTTGGAGTGATTATAGGACGTAGGCGTTGGACCGACGGCGGTTTAGGGGAGACGACTACCTCGATGGCCAATTAAAGATTGCGTAAAAATGGTTTCAATCTCGAGACTCAACAGTTTTCTGAGAAATAGGGGTAACATGATTAAAAATGGGGGACTCCGAATGGAGTGGGAGTGGGGGACACATTCTAAGAAAGACTTGCCAGTCACGCTTGAAATTAACTGTTAGCACCATTCCTTCGTTTAAAAATTCAGGGCTTCGTTAGGTGATTCTAGAGTCTCAAGCAATGAATTACGAAATAATCACGTTGAAGTCAAGACAGGTAGACTATTTGCCATGGGGAAATGCGAATACAAAATTCGCCAATCAATTCATTCAGCCCTTTTCAGACGCCGTGCCCAGAGACCTATGCTACCTGTACCGCAGTAGTAGAATCATTCCCGCATGGTATCATATTTACTCGTCATCCTCGTCTTCCTCCTCAGCCTCAGCAGTTGTCTGGGCGATTCCTATATATGAGTTAGCATGAGCATTCATATTCCCCCTTTCCTTCTGATAGAAAATGGAAGGTTGGGTGGAGTAGGGTAAACGTACGGTCCAGATCCCGCTGGCCGGACTGGGTGATCCTTCGGCCACCTTGCTCCTCATCCTGCTCTAGGACACCGATCTTCTCAAGAGCCTGGAGGATCTTGCGGTCGACAGAGCCGGAGCCGTCGACGTGCTTGGAGGGACGGGTGCCACGGTTCTTGGCGGTACCGTGGACCTTGCGCAGACGGCCGACACCAACGGTCTTGCGTAGGTAGACGTGGCGGGCCACGCTGGCAGCGCGGACGTAGAACCAGTCGATGTTCTGGGGGGGGAGTTCGCGGGAGGGGCCCGTCTTCACGGTATCAACCCAACCTGTAGAGATCTGTATTAGCATCTATATCATATCCGTAGAGATTTGCGGTAACAGGGAATCTTAGAGGAACATACCGGGAATGGGCAGCTTGCCCTGACGCTTCAAGAAGCTAGCGTACGCTTCGATGAACTTTTGCGCCTACATTGATACCGAACCCATCAGCAAATATTCCGTCATCAGAAGTCTTGCGACTCCCTCGCGCCTGCTCCACTGCATTGCTGCCCGCATTGTGAAATTGCGTTGCTGCTTTTTCTGCATAGGCCTAGAGATTTCTCATCTCTTGGTTGGGGTGCCTTTTTGAAAGCGCTCGAGAATGGCACGGCGATTTCGAGAGGCCCACCATTCCATATTCGGCAGCAGGCAACTATCATGTGTAAAAGGTGAAGAGACCTACATCGACATCGCGAACAGAGACACCGCCGGCCATTTTTGCGATTATTTGTTTGGTGATTTGGGGTGACGACGGTAAGGGTTGACGTTCGCGCAAGAAGTTGGCTGTGTGCGGAATAGAGGAGTGGTGTTGTTAAAATTTCGTGAATTTTGGATTGGGGTTTGGTAAGGTCCCGCCGGCTTTGCATGTGGGGCAGTGGTACTCTTGGCCAAAATTAGGGCTTGCCCTCTTACCGATTTTGAGGCGACACTGTGAATGGGCCCGTGCCTTGGACTAGATTTAGTTCTCCACTTTAATCTGATGAATTACCATGGCTGTGGATTCGTTGAATTCCTCAGGGTCAAACAATCCATTGATACCATACTCAAATCTTGATCACCTCGATTTCAATCCACAGACATGACTTATATACATGTATCTACATGAGATTTAACTATTATCAGGTTTGGATACCTTCTTTTTTAATCCTTGAATCCTCCCTGAAGCTCTTCATTTTTTTGTCAAAATATCCCATAGCATACAGAGGATGGCCACCTGCAATATCAGGTAGAAATATAGAAATACAATACAACTGAACACTACTAAGTATTATTGAATGGCTAGCCTTTAAATTCATATCATCTATATCCATACCTTGTCGTCGGCTCGATTCTTCTCAAGGTAATCGTATACCTCATCATAATTCTTGCACACGTGCTTCGCATCCCACCCATCGCTACCATCAAACCCTTCCGGGAATGTCGTCTGCTCTCCCTCTAAAGCTACGTCCCCGCAACACATGATACCCTGCCGCAGATAGTCGAAGCAGTGGTTCAAATGCCACGGCGTCTCCTTAGGCACTCGACTGACGTCTGATGTCAGAGCCGAGTAAGCTTCGGCGATAGCATACTAAAAATCCATGTTAGCTACCCATAATGGACCTCACGCGGTTAGGAAAGGAGTCAAAGCAGAAATAAGTACCAGGCAATGGAGCTGATGCGTCATTGACGACGTGACTACGAACTGCTCCGGGTACGAATCAAGCCGCGCCGGCAAGTTGTCATAGTCTTGTGGATTCTTGATTTGGAGATAGCCAAGGCCCTCTAACGGCACGTATGCTTGATTAGTTCACTACCGCGAATACATGCCCCCAGGATGACGGTTGGCGTTGGTACGTCAACTTACTCGGCACTAAGCTTAGCCACTTCTGCTTCGTCGCCTCCGAAAAGAACTCGGACGTGTTTTCGGGCACGAAGCCCGGGTCGGGGGAGAATGTTGTGACCTTCTGCGAGAACTCCGGCGCGAATCCCGTTAAGTCGCCCGCGCCTTCGAAGAAGTGATCTTTTCCATGTCTTCCCCAGTCGTTCCCTAAAAGAAGGACTATGATGACCATCAAGAGGAATGTGTCGATTATCCACCTATGCTCCTTGAGGGCCGCAAGGAACCCGCTCTTGTTGCTCCTTGACCGTGACGCGTCTCCGTGCATGTAGTCCTTCTCGTTCAAATCGAGTGCCTCTAAGTCAACGTCCGTGCTGCTGGAGTCATCCTGGTCCTCTTCGCGAACGGTGCTGAGGGTGCGGTATTCGTCCTTCTGCCTCCGATGGTCCTTCATATCGATCTAAGTTTTTATTGCAATTGATATCCAACAAACGGCTCAGCCGAACAGATTCAAGCGAAAGTCTTAATGAAAATTATAGCGTCGATAAAGAAAGTTGGGAACCCGGCCCGGTACGAATGAGAGAAAATTCGAGGACGGAACCTCGATGAACTGTGAGCTACACGGCAAACGAGCGAAAAGTGAAAACAACTGTAAATGGAAGGAATTGCCTCGCTTCGAGATACGAGCGGACAGAAATAAATTGCAGAGTTACACGGTTGGAAGATTTGGACCCTGTTTTCGGTTTTGGTGTACTGCGACTCTAGGCGTTTCTGCGACGTTTCGCGTCGCGGCATTGCGTGGCGCGCCTCCTGTCGCAACAACCAAGCTGTATCACGTTCCCGAGCAGACTCGCCAATCGCGCAATTTTCTATGCTTATCGTAAGATCATCGTGCTTGGCCATAGATCTTTTATGATAATCCTTTCTTAATTGTCTGTTGTGAGTAGAGCCGCCATTTGGCGTGGCAGCATATAACCCCCGACGGTTAGACACACAATACGCCGTTCGATCGTATCCCTACGAGTGTACTTGATCGCCCAATATACTCTGCGACCGTGTGGCGGTTGTGTGTTCGTATGGTTGGTTAATCGAGAAACTCCTGATACTATATGCGGTTGGGTGCACATCTCCTAGTTCTACATAGTTGATATTGTACAACAGCTCTCTCATAACGTGAGAAACCAATACAGACTTCCCATCACTATACCACTATAGTTTATTCGAGGGTTGAAGACATATCTCACCAGCTTTAATTTATTCGAATAATCATGGATTCCGTCATCCCCTAAATAGGTATACATGGGTATGCCACTATCACGATCCTTTCCCTGAACCGTTAACTTGCGTAGTTTCTAGGTTCAAATATTCATTACGAAAGGCTACGGAATGTGTGTCAGTCTCTCCTGCGCAGGAAAACACGTTCTTCGCATATAGTTTGTCAGACGGCAACTCACCTCCGGGTATCAATGCCGCAGCGTACATGGCCAAGTTTATAGGGCGTAGGTCTTCGTCCGCCGCATTTAGAAGCTTACCCTCCCAAGCGTCAAGCACGGCGTCGGCACCATGATGTAGCGGCTGTTCTGGATCATTGACGTAGCATTTGATTCCGAGGCATGCGCCAAACTCGCGGAACGCTAATCGGTATGGGCCCCGGCGGCTCGAGGTAATTGGACTTTGGGCCGCGGGGAGGAAGCGGTCGCGCGCGATGATGAGGCCCTTCTCAGCTAAATTGCGCGACCACTCAGCCTCTCGATCGAAGTGACTAATCCACAAGCCCATGCCTAAGTCGAGTGGATCGCCCGATAGAGATTTGGGGTGGCTCGCCATGATCCGGCGATAATGCTCAATTTCCTTGTCCAAAGTTGGCGACATTAAGCTATTGCTAGTGCCTCTCTTCTTGAACGACTCCGCCGTGTCTTGAAGGAGCTGGTACACGACGAGCCCGTCCACGTCATCCAGGTTCCCCTTACTGTGCACCAGGACGCGGCGCATGTCCATTGAGATCTTCCAAACCATGCTCTCCTGATGCGATCCACCCCGGTTCGTCATGAAGTGCGGATGTATCGCCTTAGCGAGCTGCACCGCAAGGGCGTTCCAACGCGACTCTCCTGTTGCAATAGCCAATCGGTTCAGCGCGAACATCCAGAGGGTGAGATAATGATGGTATTGGCCATCGCCGTCAGAGCCATCAGCATCCATCTTCCCAATCCGTAGACCGCCGTTCAAGGGCTCTTCGTCGGTCGCACCGGGTAACCGCGAAGTCCCGTCTCGCGTGCGGCCGAGGACGGAGTGAACCGTGTCTGCCAGCCGCCTGGCTAGCTCGAGATAGAGTTGCTGCGACTGTGTACCGCCTTTCTCACGGGACAAGGTTATGAAGTTAACAACGCCAAAAGCATCGGTCCAAAGGTAACGACCGTGGTATCCACCCGCCCCAGGATTACTCGGGGGTTGCCACGATCCAGGGTCAGGTGTGTCCGTAGGGTATGGTCCATAGACCCTTTGCATTGCCTCTTCGAAGAGGGCCAATTTATTCGCTTTGGATCCCATTCTAATGGATGTATTGCGTTGTTTTGAGATAGAGGCTTTTCCGAAAGAGGCCGAGAATGAGAACGAACTCACAATGTGCAGTCTAATTGGAACGGGTTGGAAACGAAACATCAATACCATCCAAGGTGGAACTTACGCCGTGTTTTTAGATGTTATTTCCCAAAGAAATGAATCATTAAACCCATCCCGAAGATCTTTGGAGTAGTCTTTGTTCGATTGCCGTGTTAGATCTAAGGTGGTGGAGAAGATGCTTGTCATTTGCCTGTGACGCAACAATTACGACTCGGATAGACTCAGATATCACAACGAGACGTCTCGGGATGGGGATTTATGATCCTCCATTCATTCCACATCGCTCAATACATCCGTCAATCTAAGGCTTCACTTCATTCGAAACTTCATTTTCGTAGTATGTAGGTAGTTTATATATTAGTTATTAGATTATTCCAATACGCTGTTGACGCCGATCGCTTTGATACCTGTATAATACCTCCCTGGTCTATTCGTACAATAATCCGTTTCTTGCAGTTGGAAAAAAAAAATATGCAGCGCGCTCTGGTGGTGCTTCCATTTCTGTCTTTGCATTACAGCAACTCGCTCTGATGCCGGGCTACATGGGCGACGGAAAAGGGGGGATTGGGTGACAAGGAGGTAAGTGGATTCGGTGGTGGAATAAGGTCACCGCATTTGATTATTTCTTATTTAAAACAATGTTATTAAAATCTGATCTGTCTTATATTGGGTTTCAAGGTAGTATGGTATTCCACTCATTCACAGTAGAAAGCGCCCCTTAAGTCCGCCAACAACCGTCCCAATTCAGCACGAGTATACCAGGACGTACTCGTATCTAGTTCTTAGTAATCATCGCCATATCCTTCTGCAATGAGTTCAAGATATTCAGGTTGTACATCCCAATACACAGCCAGGAACCCTCCCTCGCCTTCATCCAGAGCGCTTGGGGCCGGTTGATAATGAGAATGGCCCGCTGCCAATGTTCATCGATATTGAATGCTGGGATCTGGAAATCGATGTTTCCTGCAGCTTCTCGCTAGGTAATCTCAGCTAAAATGTGGACCTTGCACCTCGCGCTCTTTCCGTGTCTCATTGTGTAGGGCCTCGGCCAGGGTTCTGAGGTGGTCCGGATTATCGGACCCTGGCGTCGTGTCGTAGATCTGGCGGACCCATCCGGAACGTCTATCATTGATAGTAAAGTCTGATGACGACCATCCTTTGGGAATCTCGACAATCTCTTGTCGTACCCAGGCGGTGAAGCAGAGCGTACCGTCGTGGATTCCTGTAAAGACATTTTCTAAAATACCGAGTAACTGAATGATTATCCTGAGCGCCGCCTAAGTTCACATAAAAAATACTGTGTACGACGTATTTTGAATATCTCTTTATATAGTGTATATTGTGCACTAAATCATAGTTGTCTTATACGTGCTTGCATCTCGACTGTTATATTATTTTCGGAAGACCAGACATTAATATCGAAGTGAAGACAGTGTTGGTAATTTCTACCGTAACGGGACGCCTTGGGACGGCATTATGGAAACGAGGAAAGAACCTTGTTTGCTATGTCTCAATTCTCATCGAAACAACGTTCAATATCATCATACCTACCACTTAGTCGATAGATCATTTATTTCGACTATTACATTTCTTTTAGAAGACACTTATTTTCGTAGCAGTTCATCCCGTACCCCTAACGACAAAGGCTATCAGAATAAGTTTTCTTTTCAGAATGTATAGGTACCTACAAATATAGTCGTATTGTTAGAGGTCGAACAAGGAAATTGAAAAGAGCTGCTAAGGAATACTGAGACAGCGGTTGTGTATAAAGCACGACCAATGCTTCGATCCTCTTACGTCCTCAGCTCGTCCAGAGATATCAGGATAAACTCAAACAAGAACTTCTACAGATCCACGCCAATATACAAAACAAACTATCATTTCGAGAATTCTACTTGGATAATTGAAAATGGCGGCTAGAGCAGACTCACCTCCAATTACCGCCCCCCTCCTTAATTTGCCTGTTGAACTTATTCGGAAGATAGGAAGAAAAGCTCATACTCTAAACGATCTTTTTAACTTCTCCTGTATTAACAGGCAGTTAAATTCCGTTGTCAGCATAATCGAGCTTTGCAAAAAGGATGCCGAATCCCAACGTCGGTCCTTCAAAGCCACCGATATCAATGAGATCTCCGAGGATTTGAACGTATTTGCATGGGTGTACAGGGATCAGTTCAAAGGGCGTATGGATACACCGCTGCCTGGTATACGTAAACCTCTCCTGAATGCATTAATTGAATCTGGTAAAGATATCGACACCGTAAGACAGTATATCCACGCATACCAAGTAAACTACCCAGGCGCACTTCAGGGTAATTGGTATCCGTATTTGTATTCCAGACTACACAAACTTTTGCAAGTGCGGTTCCAGGAAGAACTCCCCTGCCCAATGCAGGTAGCAATTAGTGTAGGACGTCTGGACATCGTCCAGGCGCTTATGAGCTGCGGCGTCGACGTCAACGGCCCACGCGACGACGGCAAAAGAAGCTCCAAAGCAGTCATGATGAACCGCTACGATACTAGAGATACGTTCTATGCGGCTACCCACATATCCAAAAACAAAGAGATTGCGATGTTTATGATATGTAACGGACTCGACGTAAGTCGCAACGATGTGGTACTCGCTGCTCGGGCCGGGTTTGTCGAGGCTGTCGAAGTGCTGATGAAGCACCCAAACCTCGCTAAGCCCGAAGCTGACCTCAAAGGAGCTGATCTTGGCAGATGTCTGATAGAGTTTTCATTTGGCTATCACTCCTGTAAGGATAGGCAAGTTACGACGAAGATATTTGACATTTTCGCTCCTCTACTCGAGAAGGACGGATCGCTCGGATCGCTCGATAGACCTACCTATCTTCGTCGTCGTATTTACGAGGAACTCGCGTGCCGGAATTACGCCCTAGCAACGCATATTTTGAAAAATTATTACATGATGATAGAAACTCCGCCATCCGAAGCTGACGACATGGCTTACAAAGTAGCTGGCCTCGACGAGGGGTTAGAAATCATCAAGATTTTGTTCTCGGAAGACCGTTGGATATTCCAGGACCCGGACACACCTCGGAGGGTCTTCCATAAGTCGATTCTGAACGAAGCTTGCGCTATCACACAACACATGTTAGATTTGGGACATGAACCTACTATGCCTGACATAGGCTTGGCTCTCTCTTGTGAGAACCACAGGGCTATTGATATGCTTATGGAGAAAAGGCCGGACAATAGCCGGCTAATACGAGACGAGTTGCATCGTTGGTTCCAAAAGTTCACACACCTTGTCGGAATGCATCAGCGCCCTGTCTGGGCGGACGGATTCTTTATGGTATTTAGGCTTATATACCACGGTGCCACCTACTGCAACATTGAAAGCACTTCTAAGGAGCAGTTTGAAAGATATTTGTGGTGGGATACGGAATTATGGAAGTACCATGAGCTCGGCAAGGTCGAGACGGCGACGCCCACACGCTTAAGCTTTGCTCCACAACTTCCGTATGCTCAGAATTTCTCACGATGGGAAAAGAATGATATGTCCGTACTATATAGTGCATTCAATACGGACTTGGCCGCTTACATAGAGCAATTGCACGCTGCTGCCCGTTTAATCCTAGGCGATATGTACTGGGAAAATCTGAAAAAGCGGCTTGGTCCACCGGTGTGGCTCAACGACGTGGATGCTGATACACAGAGTTCTTCTTCACCAGCAGACTTCCCCCGACAATCTTCTTCCGACTTAGGTTATAGCGAGACCTTAGACGATTTAGTATTAGACGATTTAGGTTATAGCGAGACCTTAGACGATTTAGGTTATGGCGAGACTGACTACGAGGATAGCGAGACCTTAGACGAGGATAGCGAGACTGACGATTCGATCTGTTACGGACTTAGTCGAGTAGGAGAGTTCATCCCATAGGTGGATGAGACCCTCGGATGGAGTCGCCTTTGGTGACGATGAGGGTGCCCTCGTGACGGGGCTAGTCTATCGTTAGGTAAGCTACGGAGTAGCTTACCATTCATATAAATAGTCAACTATATAGTCACTCTTTAAATAATTTTTGATTAATCAACTTTCACCATATCATTCACCACTTCAACCTACTTCAGGATGACATGACAATTACCCTGTGTAAACCGTAACACGATCATTCACATAACTACTTGGCACCTAATAGGCTAGTACATAGTATAATCGAGGTGGCTAGTCATACTTCTAATGAAGACATTGTCTGGTATAAGTCGCTTGAGCTTTGTCCAATTCTGTGAGCTGACGCCTTTTTTCGTGTAATTTGGTATTTACGCGATGTAGAATAATTGTAATGTGAAAATATCTAGCCACAGTGCCTTTCTTGTATGCGATACCATAGTACCAGATCTATGAAGTTTGTGGTAGCAAGGGATACGCCAGGGTGAAGACATGCGTTAAGACTTAATTGCCCGTTATGCTCCATCGGGTTTCCAACCAGGCGGCGCCAGTTCCACACCATCCGGAACGAAGCCGGGGGCGACTGCGTAATAATCAGATGCATTAGTTAAGAGGCTTCACAAACAAGTAGTATATAATAATAAAAGAAAGATATTACCGGTAGTTCCAACTAGCGTCCACTCTCCATGCGATAGGGCGCTCTGCCATGTCTCCTTCGGAATCGCAACTTGCGGCTGCTGATTGTTGAAGACGTCCGGACCGAGAACTTTCTTGACCGGAGGCTTGCCGTCATTGTTGGATAGCGATAGAGTCAATGGTGCCCCTGCGTAATAGTGCCAGACTTCGACGGCGTCTACGCGGTGCCAGTACGAGTCTCCCTCAATGCCCTCAAGCAAGTAATAGATAGCTGTGCTGGCAGATCGTGTGGTGTTGCTTGCGACTCCTCTGACCGAGTCTGGATCCTCGAATGTCTGGATGTAGTAACCCTTCTCATCATTGGGAATGAGATTGAGCTGCGATATGACTTCTTGGGCGCTGCGTTTGTTGATGGGGATCGAGCGATTGCGAGCCGCGCTGGCTTCAGCTGATCCAGCTGAGGCGGCGATTAATAGGGCCAGAGGGCCGAGGATGGCCGAGGTGAAGCGCATATTCTCTCAAGTTGGATGGAGAGATGTATGGATGTGATACTTTCCTGAGATTCTGAGGTATGCACATTTATGAGTACCTGCCAAGTAGCAGTAGGTGCGTTGCGTAGGAAATCTGGTGAGGCGAGCAATTATTAATTTGCCGTACGAAGTATGATTACATACAGTATAATTACCATAAATAAATAATGCAAGGGCGTCAGCCCGAAGTGCGCATTTCCTTCTTCCTTAACAAAGGATTACACGCCGGACAAATTACCGCCACTTCCGAACTTTCAAGCAAACAAACTAATACATTAAAATGTCCGTTCCACTTTGAATTTCGGAGTGGAAGAAGAAGCTCGCTGTTTATTTGGCTGCATTACCTATGAGGAAAATGATCACGATGCTTGCGATGGCGTGCCATCCCAGTTGTCGGCCGAGTGGCACAGCGCGCAATCCTTAAGTACACAGTGTTGCTCATAATCAAAACAGGCGTCATGATGCTGACGACTCACGAGTCAATGCGTCTCGAATCGATAATCCTCAATATCTTACGAATTTAAAAAAGTGCTCGAACTCGAAAATCTTGTAGTTTTTTTGGCCCATCTATACATTAAGTACATATACATACTACGCCTGGGTTTCCTACAGACTTCATATTGGTGGTACTCGTAAGGCTTATAGGTGGCCAGACTATATATACGATAGTGTGATTATTTGGTCCGTCAAGTACAGGTTCATATTTGTTGCGTCTTGACCGCCTTCCATAACCTCCATGGGAGCTTCCAACTACTTGTTACCGTAAAGGGGTCAAAATTCTGCGCTTCGAGCCTCGTTAAGTAATCACCGGCCGGGACGCCTTCTAACAACACGCCGAATCCTCGACGAAGGTCCAGTCTCGTGTCATCGTCACCCGGAGCCGTTGTTGGATATTCGTGCTGCTCTTCGCCGTGATGCTCGTATTCATGTCCGGGACTTTCTCCCGCATGGAGGTTTTTCAACATTTCCCTAGCGGTGATAAGGTGATCATGAGCTCGGGTAGCAACTTTAAAAATCGCGTCCTGAAAACCGTCGGCACGGGGTCCCTGCCGATACACGTCCTCCTCTTTGAGACCAGTTTCCGCCATGACATCCAGGGGTAATAGCAAGACCGGGTTTCTACCGCTACCAACATTGGCTCCACCAGGCGACTGGACGGGCGGCGAGGGAGCAGCTAGGATTGGGATGCCTCGAAGGACGGCCACTATGCCGCATGCCTTGCCAATGTGGCTAGCTAGATGATCCATATGCATGGAATGGACGGCGAGAGCAGCCAGGTTCGAATACATAAGGGTCGAGTATGTATTTTCTGCGTATTCCTCTAATGATGCTAGGCTAGTGAAGGGTCGATTATCCATGTACTTCTCCCGAGTATTAATCAAGCGTAGCAACCAGAATTTAATAGAGCTCGGCGTGCCACCCATTTCGGTAAGATCTGATATGACCTTGTACAGTAGAATCATGATGGGCTCTTTCGGTGGCTTTCCCGCAAATGTATTGTTGACCGCATCCCGCCAAAACTGCATCCGTAACTGGCCGATGGTCGGATTGGACACAAGCTCCGGGAGTCGCACCAGCTCGAGATTAAAAGCTCGCAATGCGTCGTAGGCATCTTGGCGCGACTTAGGCAGTAGATTTCGAATCAAGTGAGAGTCATAGTCAGACTGTCTATTTTAATCAGTGTTTGCATCTGTTTTATACGGCTGGAGGGAGCAAATATATGTCCCTCATACCTCAATTGCGCCGCACAGTACTGTCGCGCTTTTTCTATGTCGCTATCGGTGACGTAACATCTTCGCGAAGACCGTAATAGATCTCTAGGCCGCGGGAGGCCTGGGCGTGCTCGAATCGCACGATACATAAGAAAAAAAAGGGTATTATACAGAACAATTCATGGTGCCATATCAAGTGCCGCGATAGAAAACTTCAGTTTGTAGCTTCCGCCAAGTATCAATGGTAAAAATGATATCACTATGCGGGCGGGCCGTGCGGCGCTTCCTGTCCTAAGTGGACCCGCCCACTATCAACGCTAAATCGAGACGTGATCACATGATAGCCCGCGTTGAAGAGTCGCGTCTCCTTCTATTAATTACTAATTAGGAAGTTATACTATACATAACGCGTTTGCTGCACATTTGATATAACTTGGAACATTGAAAAATAGAGCGTCACCATTACTTCCTCTCTTCAATTGGTCCTTATCTTTTATTTTCTTTGAGTTCTCTCTTGAGACTTGATTGTTTCTTTCGCCGGTTGGTTATTTTGTCTCTTTCACGGATTAACTGTGTCCTTTCACCTGCTCAACCCCACCATACACATAATTCAAAGTGCATGGCTTGCAGGTATCCTCCGATGAACTCATCATGAATTTCGAGGACTCTGGAGAACCTCCAGCAAAGAAGAGGAGGTTTTTTGTAGAACCAGAGGATGAAAATGGCCCAAATATACATACCCTTCGGAGGAAACCACCTCTGGTAGAAAAGACGATAGACGATATTACCAATCGAACATCGACCCGTATTACTCCCTTGACCGAGCCTACGACCAGTCTTGATCATCCAATAAATTTCGACGAAAATGCCTTCCAAAGCATTGTGGGAGATAAGGTTAACTCGGAGGCGTTAGAAATCATTGGCAGTAACTGCGGAAATGATCTCCAACGAGCTGTCAACATGTACTTTGACGGTACCTGGAAGAAATGTCGTACCCCTAAACCTTCGAATAGTACGGCTGCGCTTTTCTTACCTCGAAACTCTCCAGCTACTCCAACCGACAATACCAAAGCACCCGATCTCCCACCAGTGCAGTCTCGATTATCGCAACCCGTGCCTAATAGTCGTTATATCGGTGCATTTGGTGTAGAAGGATGGGCTACTCGAAGTGGAACAAACCTTTTAAAGCATGGAGATGTTGTGAAGATCGAACGCCAGAAGATTCAACCCCCTGGCTCATCTGCCAAAGCCAAGGGCAAGGCGGGTGTGGTATTACCAACACCCCGAGTGAACTCTGCTGCGGCCAGACGGGTTGATGTCATTGTGCGCTTTACTGATACCCGAGGAAACGAGATTGGGCGACTAGCCAAAGATACTGCAAATTGGGTATCTCCACTCATAGATCAAAATGTGTGTAGGTTTGAGGGTAGTTGCGTATATGCGCCGGAAAGATTGAGGACTAGCGATACCGTATACCTGCAATTGCGATGCTTCATACTAAAATCCGCATTCCAGAATGCTGGATTCACGTTGACGGACAACCGTTCAACTGGCCTTTACGAGGAGAAGGAAACAACTGAGGAACGGGACTTGCGCCTTCGCCAAGTGGCTCTGGTGAGGTTGTTCCAGGAGATCAATCTCACACCGTCAAGAGGCAACGCAGCGGCAGCAAGGAGTGCAAGGCAGGGTCTCCTGAACGCTGCCGAGATGGATGACAAGAATGACAACGGCACCGGCAAGTCCAGTCCTCCGGGTTCATCTCCACCGTCGGAAGATGCCGAAGATGGCCAAGAGCTCGAACAAGACCAGCTTGATGCTCTGTATCGGAAGGCCCAGTCGTTTGACTTCAATACGCCAGAAGCCGAACCGGCCGAGACATTTGGTATGACTCTTCGTCCATATCAGAAACAATCACTGCATTGGATGCTGGCCAAAGAGAAAGATCGAAAGAGTGAGACTCGCGAAGCTTCGATGCATCCGCTCTGGGAAGAATATGCCTGGCCGACAAAGGATGTCGACGACCAGGAGGTACTCCAAATTGACGATCAGCCTAGCTTCTACATGAATCCATACTCTGGCGAAATGTCATTAGAGTTCCCTGTGCAAGAGCAGCATTGTCTAGGCGGTATCCTTGCCGATGAGATGGGCCTGGGCAAGACGATCCAGATGCTTAGTCTGATTCATTCGCATAAATCCGAGGCAGCAATGCAGAGTACGGGCTTGTCCCATAATTCAGTCGCCAGCTTGCGGAGGATTTCTTCCAGGTCTGGTGTCCTTCCCGCGCCCAAGACAACTCTAGTTGTCGCTCCGATGTCACTCCTTGCGCAGTGGCAAAGCGAAGCAGAAAATGCGTCCAAGGAGGGCACACTGAAGTCTATGGTCTATTACGGCAATGAAAAGATAGACAACCTCCAGGCGCTATGCTGTGATGTTAATATCGCCTCAGCTCCTGATGTTGTGATTACGAGCTATGGGGTGGTGCTGTCCGAGTTTACTCAGATCGCTTCTAAAAATGGGAATAGGGATACCCACCAGGGTCTATTTTCGCTGGACTTCTTCCGAGTTATCCTTGATGAGGGCCACACCATCAAAAACCGCCAGTCGAAGACCGCGAAGGCTTGCTATGAGATTTCAGCTACCCACCGTTGGGTTCTCACCGGAACTCCCATTGTAAACCGTCTGGAGGATTTGTTCAGCTTAGTTAGGTTCCTTAGGGTTGAACCGTGGAACAACTTCTCTTTCTGGAGAACTTTCATTACCGTTCCATTCGAATCCAAGGATTACGTGCGGGCGCTTGATGTGGTGCAAACCGTGCTAGAACCCTTAGTGATGAGGAGGACCAAAGACATGAAGACACCCGAGGGCGAGCCGTAAGCCTTGACCATTTATTTACCAGCCTCGAGAGATGTGATGCTAACCTTGTTCAGTCTTGTTCCCCTACCTCCGAAATCAATGGAAATCGTCGAGGTTGAACTCTCCGAGGAGGAGCGAAATGTCTACGACTATATCTTTACTAGGGCCAAACGTACATTCTCTGCTAATGTTGAGAGAGGCACTGTCATGAAAGCTTTTACTACTATATTTGCCCAAATTCTTCGTCTCCGCCAGTCCTGCTGCCACCCCATCCTAGTTAGGAACCAGGATATAGTTGCGGAAGAGGAGCTAGCCGGAGCGGCAGCCGACAAGGTTGCAGGACTCGGCGACGATATGGACCTCCAGTCCCTAATTGAACGATTTACTGCAACTACCGGTGACGAGAAGGACGCAAACGCTTTTGGCGCTCACGTTCTCCAGCAAATCCGCGATGAGGCGGTTAATGAATGTCCGATTTGCTCAGAGGAACCAATGATTGACCAAACCGTCACTGGCTGCTGGCATAGCGCTTGCAAGAAGTGTTTACTGGACTATATAAAACACAGCACGGATCGTCATCAAGTACCGAAATGTTTCAATTGTCGCGAGCCTATAAACGGTCGCGACCTGTTCGAAGTGGTTCGGCATGACGATGACCCAGATGCATTTCAAGCCTCGCCAAAAATCAGTCTGCAGCGGCTTGGGTCAAACGAATCTTCGTCGAAAGTCGTCGCGCTTATGAAGCATCTACGGCAACTACGCAAGGAGCACCCAAACATGAAATCAGTCGTCTTCAGCCAATTCACGTCTTTTATGTCGCTTATCGAGCCAGCACTTGAGAAAGCGAACATGCGCTTCCTCCGCCTCGACGGATCGACCAACCAAAAGATGCGATCGGCCATTCTCAGCGAGTTTAGAGAGTCTACTAAGTTCACTATCCTCCTAATTAGCTTGCGTGCTGGCGGCGTCGGGCTGAACCTCACGCAGGCTAAGCGCGTCTTCATGATGGACCCATGGTGGAGCTTCGCGGTCGAGGCCCAGGCTATTGACCGCGTTCACCGTATGGGCCAGGAGGACGAGGTGAAAGTTTACCGTTTCATTGTCAAGGATAGTGTCGAGGAGCGTATGTTGAGGGTTCAGGATCGGAAGAAGTTCATGTAAGTCCATGATCCCACCCACACCTTTTTGCTCAGTTGCCTGAAAGCTGTGGTTCTTCATTACTAACCACATGTCCATCTCTAGTGCGACATCCTTAGGTATGATGAGTGATGAGGAGAAGCGACTCCAGAGGGTCGAGGACATCAAAGAGCTACTAAGCTGATCTGATGAATGTATATGAACCAAACTGGACGAGGTTATGCATGGCATTCTAGATGGGGGAAGGCATCCCCTCGGGCGGGAATAGAGGACATCGGAGGCTTGGATCTCATCCCCAGGTATTGGACTGGTATGGAATGGATGACCTGGCCATTGAGGGCTCAAACTTGCACCGGGATCGCCATCACTATATAGCTGATCGACCACCCACCTAGGCACCTAGGTACCTACATACACTTAGGCGGACCTTTGGCATTCAATACTTCCAAGGTTGCCGCAAAGACGAGCTAGCGAGGCATTCAAGGCAACAACATAGAAATCACAACTGACACAAAATTCACTCCCAGAGTAGCCCATTTTGATTACTGTAGTATCCAGGCATTTTGAGACCCTACCATATTATCCATGATCATACCCTAGCTCTAGCTATACCTCCATCATTGTCCTGTGCTCCGATGGCGAGACCCCGTGCCCAATCCTCTATACCAGCTAGACAGCTAACTATTTGCTTTGAGTATAGATCTTGATAAATCGTTGAATACGCATCGAGTCGAACTTTCGAGATAGCTATAAAGCTACCTACCAATACATACATGTGGTACCTGTAGGTAGCCATAACGTGATAGCAAGCAGAATGCCTCACGTCGTAATTCATCATCGCGTAAGATGGTACACTGAAATAAGCAACCCTCTGCTTCGCAGGCTTGCTCGCTAACTATGAAGATCAGAAATTCATTTCGCTAAAATGAATCGTGAGTTGAGTGGTATCGGGACTCAGGTATCATGTGTTATTCGTGCGTTGAGTAACGAGACCAAAAAGGCGATTGCTGATAGGCGAGGGTTTCACAACCGGTATCGAGTTGCACCGCGTTGCAAGCTCCCTTATGCGGTGTAGCATTTCACTAACGGAAGTCCCTCAGCTGAGGGAGGCGAGTGTAACACTGCGAGACCAGCCGACGGGTTACACGTAGTCCGGCCAAGGATGAACTTTCGAAGATTTAATGTGATAACTTACGCCCTTGGCGATGGGGGCTCCGCGGGGCTGCTAACTTCGCTTACATCCTCGACGGCCCGGTCGTTCAGGGACAGCTTCTCGTACTCCCGCAGCAGGTAATCGAGGGACCGCCTCGTGACGTCGTTGCTGTCGCCGTCCGGCTTGGTCACGATGGGCGCGAGCCACTGGGCCTGGACGTATTGCATCATCAGGGGTGTGTCGTCGTCGCCGCCGCTAGCAGACGAAGACGAAGGGCTGGGCGTCGAGAAGATGTGCGTGCGCAGCAGGTCGACGTCGTTCGCCTTCATGCGATCGCGCAGGAGGCGGAAGACGATCGCGGCGATGTGGTAGTTGCGCTTCTGGTCGTAGAGCCCCTTGGCGCAGAGGATCAGCGTCGACCGTAGCGACTCGAAGTTCGTCGGCGTCATCGCCATCGCCGTCGTCGGCGTGCCCCCCGTGCCGTCTAGTTTCTGCAATATGGCGTCCCCCAGGAACATGAGCCAGTGCATCAGCAGCGGGTCGTACGCTTCGAAGCTGTGCCGGAGGTAGTAGAGTCGGACGAGCGTCTCGAGGCGTACCTCCGCGTGGGTGATGATGTTCTGCCATGTGAGGTCCAACGTATATCCGGACAGCGCCACGAGACGCACGAGGGAGATAAGTGTGCCGTAATATTCCAGACTAGGTAGAATTAGGTGATTAGACGGGTGACTGGTAAGTATAGGACGCTTGATGGGCTCCCGCGCGGTAGGGTGAATTAAGATAATAAAATTTCCACCTACTGGATTTTGATATGATCCGGAAGCACAATTTTGGTTGGGGTGAGAGCGTCGGGAAGGTTGGTGAACCAGCTATCTAGCTTGGACTTGCACTCAAGAATCTTTTCGACGGTCATACGAGGGGGTTTATCCTCCTCGAAGAGATCCAACGCCATATCGTTCATCAGTTTCCGCAGCTCGAAATTTGACTTGATGGTGACGCCGAGTAGGAGAGGGTATTGTTTCTGGCCCATAGGATAGCGAATCCATACCTCCCCATACCATTTAGGGTCGAGCATGGGGTCCGGGAGCGGATATTCCGGAGGATCTTTGAGAAAAGGCGGCATGCTAAAGTAGAAGCGCTGCCAACTACGCCTATTTAGCAAGGAACGAGACGTAAGAAAGTAACAAAACAAAGCACTCTTCAATCACTTACGCTTGCCAGCAGAAGAGCCCCCACGCCGTAAAGGATCGTGCCCTTCGTATTTTCTCGTTGTTTGTACCCGCGTTGGCGCTAAACATATTCAACTTGGTCGCCATGGCCATGGCTTGCAGCAAATATTGTGTGCCAACCTTATCCATGGCTGTGGTAGTGGCCACGATACTCATAACAATAGACGCCTGGATAGTTGTCAAGCTGCTAGCGCTATTTCTGCTCTCAAAGTCCCATAGCCTCTTTGCCTCGGCTAGGAATTGGTAGCAAAGTGTTTGTGGAACCCAGAATTTGGTACGGTCCGGGACCTCACGGCACATGTGCTGGATAGATCAGTTGTTTGCGTTGGTATTACAGCTAAGTTACTAGACTTACGCATGCAGCCGCGAGCACAGCATTGACTAGCAGAGGCGAACAGAAGCGAGTCCGTCCAGAAGCCATATCCTTGAGGAAATAGTCCATCTGAAAGGCTGCCGTCCAGGGGTGCTGAAAGCAAAGGTATGCAGTCAACAACTTCCTCAATAGCCGATCGTCTGATGTTACAGAGGTCCATTTCGAGATAACCACATTGGCTATACTAGGTTCGATAATTTGAGCCGCATGATAGGGTTTCAGGTATCGGTCATCGTCATAGCCATGTCGTTGCGACTCGTGCTCAAAACCATGCGAGGGAGGAGCATGGAATGTAGTCTCATAGATGAAAGAACGCAAATAGAGGTTATCTGGCACCAAAATAGATGTAGGCATTTCACTTATATACGGGAATTCGTATCGGCGACGGGCTTCGGGGGCTAAGGAGAGTTGGATAAGGAGATCACCATCTCTTGCGTGACGCAAAATAGAGTCCACCTCGTGGCCGGTTCGAATTCTCCGCAGGATCTCGAGAGATTCGATGTCTGTTTTAGTCTTGAGCAAACCAAAGAGTTCTTCGTAGGGCGTTATCCGATTCTGTAACTCGCTATGCTTCCGCTTTAAGGCCTGCGAGTGAGTCTCGGTTGGGGCCGTGGCATATCGACAGTCGGTTCCATGTCTGAGACAGAGGCTACATCTTGGACGATCGGCATTACACTGCAAGAAATATCTACATTAGTTGTGACACATTACACTGATCTGGACCTCACGTGAGCCTTTACAGAGTCTGTGTTATCTTACTTTTGACTTTCGTCTGCGACAAGCTTCACAAGCAGCCGTTACTTGTCTCCTCCCTCTTACAGCTGTACCTGCATGGCCAGCACCGCCTGCGGGAGCTGGTGCGAGTGGAATAAGATGACGTTTACTAGGACCTGAATTATGTCCTCCTTCATTCTCCATGGCTGCTGCATAGCTGTAGTACCGTATTGCTTTGGAAACGCGGTGGCACCCTCCCAGGTCTTAATTCGTCGGTGGCTTGACGGGAAGATGTCACACAGTCAGCCCGAACCAAATTGACCTCAGCGGAGTTTTTTCCGGCCATCTCCCACCAAGCCCCCCAGGGGGGAACTGGATGATGTGGTACTTAGTACTATGTACCACTCAGCTGCGGCTGGATACCAAGCAGGCCGGGGTAGTACCTTGCTTGTCTCTGAAGTCAACAGCTAGCCTAGCTCTTTTAGGATTAGTAATGGATTAATTTCCACAAATAGCCGTATCTGATCAATATAACTTCCAAGTTGTGTTACGAGAACTAGCTTGATAATTGATACTAACGGGACGCTATTTCCAAGTTTGGCAATCTCGCCATGGGACCTAGATTACGATGAAGATAAACCTGATTTACATAACATTGCTCGGATAGATAGCTGAAGTTTTGCTTTTTGATAGAAACCCGGGATAATTATCTCAAGTTCATTTAACGTAGGTAGAGCTACTGTAGGTTGTAGCTTATACATGTCAACATCTACCTAGTAGTCCCCACAAAAGCCAACTCTTCGAAGATGAATAAGTGGGTCCGGAGATAAGCTCAAACAGCCGCAACGTTAACCACAAGGTCGGGAACTCAAACAACCCTTGGTGATCTCTTCGTCTCTTATTGTGCGGCGTTTAACTTTCCGGAGACAGGGCGAGTACGTTATTACACCGCGTACACTCAATACAGATCTTAAATCACCTGCAAAGATGGGTAGAGAACCCCACGGGAAAGCCAATCTTACGGCTTCATGATATGGCTGGCACGGGCAAGTCTACCATTGCCAAAACAGTTGCTATCGCCTTGAGTGAGAGAACCCCCTTTATGAGTAGTATTCCACTACCCCAAAACCTTTCTCTCGACGCCACTTTCTTCTTCAAGCAGGATGATGCCGAGAGAAATCACGCCGGAGTATTATTTACGACTCTTACCCACCAATTAGCTCATAGAGCGCTTAGTCTCGAAAGTAAGATAGCTGCTGCTATCAAGCAACATGCCAGCCCGAGAATAGCAGCGCAAAGTCTAAGGCCCCAAAAGACAAGTTAATTCTGAAACCACTTAAAACACTTGAAGAGGAGTTAACTTACCCTATGCACCTCATATTTATCATCGATGCCTTGCATGAAGGACTATCTAGCTACGTGATACCACTGTTGACTGCAATACCAACAAGAGCGAAGATATGAAAGAATGAATCCACAAGATCACAATATCCGATAGTGGTGATATGGCTATAGTGGGTTCTAATAAGGCTATGACAATTTGGGACTTAAACAAATTCCAGATTAAACTAGCCAGTTGTCTCGACGTGGTCCCTTGACGGCAAGATTGCCGCCTCTATTTTTCTTCCTGTTGCTTAACCATAATATATAAAACGCCCTATGTTATGAGGCATACTAAGAACCCCAGTGAACAACTACGTTGTTGCGCGAGGAACCTTAACCCCCGTCTACATATGTATATGTAGCTGAGACTTTGGAACTTCATATCGCAGGGGTCCTTTGCCTCCTGTGAATAACCTTGCCCTGGGAGTATAGTTCTCCTGTATCGGATAAAGGGGCTAAGGGGCCCAATTTCCTTACTTGGGGTATAGGATCCAGCCTTCTGATACAAGCCTTATCGACACCATCATCAATCCCTACTCCATCCCGTCTGCCACTTTACCTTGCTAAGGACCGGGAAAATATGTGCCTCGGTGTTGAATACAACTTCGGTTAGAGGAAGGAAGTCATTAGGACTAAATAAAAGATATAGATACTTCAGAGTTTCTGCCTGGAGAACCGCATAATGTAAGTTTTCATCTCAGAGAGAAAGACGCGAGACGGGCAGCATAGTGTATGTTGTCATGACTTACCAGCCAAAAGCTCTCCATATTGTTCCTAGAGGGCGGTGGAATCGCGTTCACATCGTTCACAGAAGTATACCCTCGCTTTCGATCCAGCTTGGTATGCTTCTCGAACGCGCTGAATATCTTCCAGCCCCATTCACGGTAGAGCGGGTCTTGGGTGATACGCCACATCACGAACAGACTCTCCACAGTCTCTGGTCGTTGTAAGTTATGCGCGTCTAGTGGTTTAACGATATAATCCTCTTTCCACGCCATTAATGAATTTCTTGTAGGCTTCAGGGGCCGATCGCCGGGCGTCGGGGCTAAGTCTTCCTCGTCGACGTGGAACCAGGCAATTTCGGGCGCAAGCCCCGTCTTCGTCACAGCATACATCCCCCAGCATGTTTTCATGAGGTCGCGCGCAAGCTGGATTTGATCCTCCTTCTTGTCATCCCAATTAGGCAATGTGCGTGCCTTGGACAGGGTATGACCCTGTGTGGCACTGATGGCAATCAGTCCGGGTAAGAAGCAGACCAGGTGATCCATCTTAGGTGATAACGGACCTCCAATCCCTTGAGGAAGTTCGGCGACAAACTTAAGGCCTGAGTGCTTGGTAGTGGTGATAAGGTGCTTTTGGATACCTTCTAATGCCTCCTCCCACATTTCTAAGTAAACGGGCTCCTTCCCGGAAGTCTGTAGATATTGTTTGACTAGATATTCTTGAATATGTTAGCAGCCTCTTACTAGATTATGGTATAGTGCGAGCTCAAACCATAATACGAGTCACCCCGACTCCCAAGCCGAATCTCTCTGGACGTAAACTTTCCCGAATCCGGATGTACGAAAATGGGGACAAGGCCATCTTCAGCGTGGTTATCGCTAAGTACCTCCATCGCCCTCTCGGCTTTCCGCCAGTAAGTATCATTACCTGTTAGGTAAGATAGATATTTCATTTCGAGCTGCACTGTCCCGGCCTCGGCGGTAGATGACGATCCCCCATCTGTATGGGATATCAGACCCTTCGCCTTAGCTAGATGCACACTAGCATAGGGAATACCAGAGCGTGACTCGTAGGCCGGGAGTAGTCTGTCAGCGAGTTCCACTGCCTTGGCCAGATACACCGAATCTCTGCGAGATGCAGCGTAAGGGAGCTTTGTGGCCAGGTAGTGCGCGGACAACAGCCCTCCAAGCATGCGAATGGTCATCTCAAATGTGTTCACGTCTTGGGCTTGGTTGTAGTTTAGCCTGCGTTGTAGCCATTTTCGGGGCTCAACCAAACGGTCAGTAAGGTTCATGAGCATGATTGTGTCAAGGCTATCGACGATAATCCACCCCAACCCATTAGGGCTCATTTGGGAACCCTTTTCGGAGACAGGGTGATATCTATCGTATCCTAATTTGATGTAGAGTCAGAATCGTATTACCAAACTTTAGGAATCGACCAACCCCAAGCATTGTTAAAGTACGCGTCCCAGCTAGTGATAAATGCGCTTTTCACTTCTTCCCGCCTAGCATCCCAGTTCACATAGCTCCCAACGTGATGATAAAGTCCAATGGGATCGTCATTCGCCCATCTAAATAGAGCCAATATAAAGGATAGGGCCAGGATCAGTACAGTTAGAAGCCCGAACGAAGATTTAGATAATGAGGACGGATGAGAATGTTGCGAGCTACGACTGGTCGCCGCCTTCTTTCTTCTAACCGCCATACTACTCCTGTTGGCCAGTGAGGTTCGAGAATATTCCAGTGAGAAGGAAACATGCCACAATATTGCAGTTGAAAAGTTAAGAAAAGACAAAACAAGGCAATATTTGACAGTGGGAAATAGCATGGTATATTTGAAAGCAAGAATCCCGAGCTCTCAAGATACATCCCAGCAATGCGGGAAACTCCCAGCCAAGCAGCGGGCCCAGGATGCTGTGCGGCTATCTCTATACGCTATTTTCATCCATGACCATGGCCTGTGGCCGATCCAGAGATGTTTGCTGGGACCTGCGGACCAATCAACTTTTAGAATATCTGCATGTTGGTGAGGACCTGGTATTCGGGCGCCTATGATGTAAAAATGTTGGAAATACTTGGCTGTTCTCTCATGCTCGTACTGAACTTGGCCTATCTAGCTTGACTACTTGAGTGACTTACCGCCCGTTCCACGGCCGAAATGGAACTCGATAATCATAGCTTCTTCGTGGACGAATACATTGCAACACTCTAAGCGGAACGATATGGCAACGGTATATCCAGCAGTGACTGGTGGCGCTACAGTTACATCCTTCGTTCCTCTTACGACTTCATTTACACCCTCGGCCGCATGCAGCGAATATTTCCGACTTAATGGACCTAGCCTTGTGGCCTTCGATCCCGGGTATGGATTGGATATCGATACTGACGTACGTTGCGTCCCTTCAGCTGTAACGACGTGGTGGGAACAAGGCCGGCTAGGTGGTAATGGCGAAGGTCATACCGCTATCAGTTTAGGGCCTCTGGTATGCCCTCACGAATGGCATACAGTGGTCAGCTCGACTGTGGATCAGTCGAGTACGCTTGCCATGTGTTGTCCCTCGTATGTTAGATCTCGATCCCACCTCATGGATGTGAAAGACCGCCGCTGAGTCACCTACTCTAGAGGTTACTATCTGGAGAACGGTATCCCAGGGTCTGTTGTTGGAGATTGTCTGTCGGACGTATCAGAGGGCATGCTTTTGACCTATGCGTCAACATCAACAGACAATTCAGATGTCTGGCACACGGAGACAACAAGTCTAACACGAAGCTCTACGGTCGGCGCCATCGCCATCGTAGGCTGGAATATCAAGCTACCAGCACCAATACCGACATCAACACCAACATCAACGCCAACATCAAGAAGCACAAATTCTACGTCGAGCTCCGCTACAATCACTTCTAGCTCCATATCTACATCCAATTCTTTTTTTGCGTCTTCCCTTTCGCCGAGCCCTTCGCCGAGCCCTTCGCTGTCTTCGAACAACTCATCCAGTATTAGCTCAGGGGCAGCCATCGGCGTCGGAGTAGGAGTCGGATTGGGTGTGGTTGGGATGGCCTCATTGCTAGTCACTCTCTGCTTGATGAGGAGACGGAAAAGGAAGAGGCTTGCGGACGCACTCCAAGTTCATCAAAGAGACTATGGTGCAACATTTCCACAGCAGCCGCTACAAGAGCTCCATGAAGGTGCTCCAACTAAGCATGAGTTATACAATCCGCAAACCGAACCACCTGAGTTATATGGGGGATATTCAGGGTCTCGACCAATAGCTGAACTGCATGGATGAGTAATGCCAGCAAGGGAGATGATGTGCACCAACAAGTAACACCAGAGAATTCCGATTGGGCGGTGCTAGGGTAGGGGGGACGAGAGAAGCGTTTAATGTGCTTTGTGTAACTCTCTAATCTCCTGTTTTTCATAGTAGAACATGATGATTGTTCGTATGAAGTGCTACCAGTATGCGGGAAGCGCGTCTCCTTATGTCCCTGTAGACAAACAATCACAGCCCCACCTTTCTCGCCGAGGATATGGATTTCGATGCTCGACTGTCCATGTGAAATTGCCTCCTATGGTTATTGTCGTCCTTTGCGTTATAGTAGGTATATATATTGACTGTGGGCAAAACAGCCACCATAGTCTTGACGTAACTACACGTAATTACATGGAGTGGAAAGAAAGGGGGGGAAACATTACCTAGGTACATTTTGATATGCTTGATCGAATGAAAGTGAAATCTAAACGGATTTCGATACAGTGACGCTTGAAAAGGCTATCAGTCAGATTACAAAGGATGGAGAAATCGAGACGAAGACGTACCCTTATTATTACCAACTAAGAGGTGCAGGATGTAACTAAATTGGGTACAGTACGTTCCAGCTTCACTCCTATGCTAATAGCTGTAATGGCATCTCTGTTGCGCCCCTAGAGACCTTTGGGCATTCAAAACCTTCCTCGACTACATGTAGGTACTACCAGGGTCGGAGCAGTGAGCCTTATAGCGAATTTCAGTACACAGTTCGATATCCATGTATTAAGTAGCGGTTCGACGGTGTTTGGTTTAATGTACATACATGTATGTATACAGAAAGTTTGTGGTGGAATAAGATATTTTACCTAAATACATTTAGGTACTTAGTATTGATGATTAACTCTTCTGAAGACTCTGAAGGGTTTGCCCCTTTCTTCTACGCGTAGCAATGAACCAGCGGCTACCCGAGCGGATAGCCTTTTTCCAGTCCCTGTACGCTGTGAGTGGTTGGCTTGACGCAACTGGATTGAGCTCAGGCTTGGACGAGTGTCGTGCTCGATTTCGAGACAAACTACTATCATATTGCCGTGACCTTCAACTTGCCTGCGAAATCTAACTGGGAGATAGCTATTGAACTTTTATTCTGGCTCGGACTCTTGTGCGTATCGTTCTCGGCTTGGAATAGGACGTGGACGAATGATCCCTACTTACTATGTGGCCGCGGCTTGTCGGTTGGTGCTTGTCGTGAGTAATATTGAGAAAGTTCCCGGAAGTGCGGGATTGTGAATCGTAAGGATGTCGAGTGTGTTGTTTCGGCATGAGGCTAGAGTTGATTGACCAGGTAGACTTTGAATGCGTTGAAATCATATCCGTCATGGCTGTTAATTCTATAGAATGCTCGAAGGCCTCTAGCCAACATGATATGCATGAAGGTAAAGTAAGCCATTGGTTCCTGAACGGCATTGTTGCCTCGCTGGCCTTGATCTTGGTTTAGATATCTTAGAAGAAATCAACTGGCAGGCCATTTGCGTAGCTATAGCCTCCCTACATTGGTTAAGAGCATGGTGCCGATACTAGTCATTGCGAGACTACACGCCAGCATTGGGCTATGGATAAAGAGCCAATTTTCACGAAGTTATGAGGTCGCGATCTTCGGAGAAGCCCACGTACGTGGAAGCTGCCAAACGTATAAGTACCACATTAGCTCATATGCCGTATCTTTTGGCATTGCACGTCATGAAAACGAGACGAATGCCGAATCTGTGAGGTCGACAAGGAAATAGATATGTACAAGAAGGCTGAGGGTGGTAACGATTTCATAATTCATATTTTCCTCGAAAAGGGGTTGGGATTCATATTGGCTGCATTTCTGGTGGGGATATGTCCGACAACTGTCTTCTGTACGGAATTTTGATATTCCCGCTGCTAAAAAAACCTCTATTATTACTTCCTTACTTGGCAACTTCGTGTGCAAAGTCATTTAGGACATCATACTTAATTACTACGCGCGATCGAAGATCAAAGATCAATACACGGTTTCTAAGTTCCTGTATAAGGTCTGATCGTTACTAGAGTTAAGGCCGGCATCACGACTAGACCTCGACGGTAATGGTTTTGGGAAGGCAAGGAGAAAAATAAAGAATTTCAGTCAAGGAAGAGGATCTGAATAGGTAGGCGGCTATTTCTGCGAGCTTCGAGTTTTTCCGCCAAGCAAAACCACGGTCTTACAAATCCGATCTTCAAGAGACATATGTCCTAAGGCTATTAAGAGCTGCCTAGGCAGGCTAGTCGGTTGGGCCGACCGAAGAGAGTACGAGGAGTTTCCTGAATCGGCGGTTTTGGCCCGGGGAGCGGAGAGGCGATTGGTCGGGGACTCCCCGGATTGTTTGTTGCTCCGACGGAACCCGTATTGGATGTGATCGACATGGAAGAGCCCAATTGCAACCTGGTATTGAGCTGACTGCAGGCCGGCGGTATCAGTCGGAACTGTCAATGATACCTACTTGTTGGGCTCATTGAAGTCTTTGGACGCCTTGTTGTAGAGGCTGAAGGATCGCCGAAGATCGAAGTCCCGAGAGATAACTTCAACATGTCAGCATCTTGTGTACCGGTATATGCTATCAGAGGGGAATTCGGCCCTTTCTTATTGTGTGAGAACTATGAATCTGCTACGTCGATGGCGATAAGTAGCAGTTAACCATCAAGGTCGCGACCTGGTCCGTAAGACTTCATTTATACGAACGCACGCCATACGTGCGTGCGCATGCGATCTAATCGTTCACATTCGAGACCCTGTATTTTCTCCTCCAACCCCTCCTGCTCAACCGCCTTGCCCTGATATCCATCTTGTCAGCGAAGAAGATGGGTCACGCAACCATGTAACAAAGAGCCGCCAAGAGCCTCCATTGACGTGGGGATGTTCGGTTGCCCTCCTGCCTCTCTCGGCAATTGATATGGAGCGCGGCAGAGCGCCAACCCTATTAATCCTTAGAGACCCTATGTTATATACCCAATAGGTGCTCACCGATTGGCCAGGTTATGGCATGGGGGCGGTCTGGGCTAAACAGGGACATTCTCCAGCAACCAAAGCATCTATCAGATGGTGGCGTAATTCTTCGCCAAGGTCTCGGCGCAGGAGAATTGCCGGGGTATATTCCAGAATTCGCTTCATGCCGCGCTGCCATACAAATTAATCCGTCCACCCACCTACCCCTTTTGGTAGATTGGGATACTACGACAGTATCTACGCTCATGATGCCATTACCCCAAGGCTACCAACCCTCGTCGATATGCGATCAGGCGTATTGGCCGCGACGGCATCTTGTCCCGAGCCGCCTTATCGCGGTATCTCGCGGGTGATCTGCTCGAGTACTTAAAGGGCGGGTTGGTAAGGTGAACCTCGTCACAGCTAGTTCCTCTCATCCGTCTCCATCGCCTGAGAAGCAAGTCACGAGGATCTGCAAGCCCGGGGAAAATACGCCAACCAGGATGAAGTACTCTCTAAACGCAGTCGCCCTCGCGGCGCTCTCTAGCTACGCGGTAGCTAAGGAGATGGTACCCGACGAGAAGTTGGCCGCCGAGATCTTCGACAGCGGTATCCGACATGAGCACATCATGGCGACCAAGATGGTAGGAAACACCCCTCTCGTCTCCCGGGTAATAATAGTGATATTACATTGGAGCTAACCATCAAACTTGCAGGCCTACTGGGACAGCCGAAGAGAACAGGGTCTGTTCGACTCCAGCCAGTACAAGAGCATGAGCGCCGCTGTCGACGTCGTTCCCTGCGTTAACGGCATCGCTGAGCTTGTGGCCGGCGACCCGCTCTACACATTCAAGTGCAGTGGACTCGACCTATACGACTTCCAGTCACACAACGACCTCGGCAGCAACGGCGGCGAGGGTTCCGGCTCATGGGGTTGGACCAGCCCCGACGGCCGCGAATTCGTGGCCATTGCGCAGTCCGACGGTGCCGCTTTCGCCGAGATCAGCCCCGAGGGTAAGCTGGTCTACCTGGGCCGCCTGCCACAGTACTCCGCCGCGCAGCCGTCGCTATGGCGTGAGATCAAGGGCTACAAGAGCTACATTGTCATCGGTAGCGAGGCCAACAACCACGGCATCCAGGTCTTCGACCTGGCCAAGCTTCTTGATGTCGACCCGGCCAGCCCAGTCACTTTCAACAACGAGGAAGACATCGCCCACTTCAACGGCCTTCCCTCCGGCCGCTCCCACACCGTCCAGACTAACGAGGAGGTCGGTTATGCCGTCGCCTCTGGCGCGCAGCCGCGCACTGACAAGTGCGCCTCCGGCCTGATCTTCATCGATCTGTCCGACATGTCGAACCTGACGTCCCCCGGCTGCGCTGCCGGTGACGGTTACGTGCACGACGCACAGTGCCTGATCTACCGTGGCCCCGACGCCAAGTACGTGGGCGAGGATATCTGCTACGGATACAACGAGGACACGCTGACCATCTACAACGTGACGGACAAGAAGAGCCCGAGCATCATCTCGCGCACCTCGTACGAGGGCGCCAGCTACACACACCAGGGTTGGGTTCTAGACACCCAGTGGCAGGAGTACCTAGTCCTGGACGACGAGTACGACGAGTACGACCATGCTGGTCTGGGCGAGCCCGGCTACCCCATCACGTACATCTGGGACATCTCGTCGTTGGAGGCGCCCAAGCAGACGGGCTACTACCGGGCCTCGCGCAAGGGTATCGACCACAACCAGTTCATCAACGGCGACTTTGCCTACCAGAGCAACTACGGTGGCGGCCTGCACATCCTCGACATCTCCTCCATCCCATCCGACCCCACCGGCAAGGGCGTCACGGAGGTCGCCTACTTCGACATCTACCCCGAGGACGACGACTTCGAGGGCGGCGGCCAGATCGAGTTCCAGGGCACCTGGAGCCACTACCCCTACTTCAAGAGCGGCTACATCATGATCAACACGATCGAGCGTGGAGCCTACGTCGTCAAGCGATCCTCGTAGAGGGAAGCTTATCCAGCGAGGGACGAGATTCAGGGACGCTGAGATGTCGGAATATCATTAGCCTAGCGAGTTAGACTTGACTTAATGAAATTTTATTACACTCAAAAATTCATGATGGTACAGTGCTGCGTAGACCTACTCTATACTCATTGTTTCGATGCCTCGCCGGTTACTATAGGCGACTTCCTCGTCTGTAGCAAGTAATCACCACCGCGCCATGCCTTGTAGACACCATATAAACCTTGGAATGGCCGAACATTGCGAAGAGCCGCAGGCATTCTCGAGCCTTCCATTGTCTTTCTCTTCGCGTCCTCGTCAACCTTCACTTTGTCGTACACGCTTGGCAGGTGTGATGCATGGTACTTGGCGCGCACGGCATCGTATGGAGGCTGAGTATAGGTCTGCCAGAACTCCTCCTCGGTGTAGTAAGCCTGCGCATACAACGTCTTCTTGCCACCGAGTTCGTGAACCTTCTGCTCGATGGCTCGATTTAGGCGTACCAGTTCCTCATAGTCGCCAGGTCCCGGTCCCCAGATTCCAAAGTTGAGCATAAACTCAGGAGTATTGGGATCGGCGAAGTCGGCGTGTAGACCGTGTGCTGAGTCGGGAGCATCTCGTCGCACCCGGATTGGACATAGCCAGATTGGATAAATTTTGATGGTCTGATCTACCCAGCGGTGGAATTCATCAACGGCTTCGTAGGGTACGCCGACGTCTTGAATGATATAGGTATCGGATAAGCGACTCTTGTGTAGGGCATGGTACATTACGCGGGCATGCATATAACTATCTAACGCGTAGCGCGTCACCCGATTGAAGGGAGTGAAAAAGTACTTGTAGGCATATCTAGCCACCCAGAAGCCGCCACGATCCCATCGAAAGAGGTAATCAACCATAGGGACGTAGTCAACAACAGGTTGTCTCGATTTTGCGGCTCTTTTCTGGACGTCAAGATAAAACCATGAATCCCGACGCCGTAAATAGCGTCGCGGCTTAGACCCCGTGGGCAAGGCATCGACCAGACGGCCAGAACATATTATGACTGATTTAGAAGAAAACGCGATCGCATCAACGAACTCTATTTCAGTATTCGCAACTTCGTCTTGGATCTTCTTGCATGCTTCGGAGAAACTATTAGTGGGATAATGCGTCAGTTCAACAAAGCGCTTGGCATCTCTCAGTTGTACCTCCAAAAGCGTCACAATGCCGACAGTCCCGAAAGCCGAAGCCGCCCCCCAGAAAAGATCGGGTTTCTCGGTCTTGGAAGCTCTCGCAACCTCTCCGTTTGGGAGCACAATCTCAATCCAGTTGATGGTTGAGTCGAAGGGCCCATGGCGACACGAACTGCTCTCGCCAGCAGAGCCGCTAAAACCGCCGCCCACGGTTATGCCCGGAAACTCCATCACAACAAGTGGGACGAGGCCATTCACCACTGTCGCTTCGAGGAGCTTGTCCATAGAGACATTAGGCTCGACAAGGGCTGTCTTTTTAAGACTATCAATCTCCAAAACATGATTGAGCTGGCTCGTGTCTACCGTATTGTTGCGATTCTTCTCGGCGGTACGCGTGCTATTTGTGGAACCGTGGTAAACTCGAAATGGCTGGCGTTGCGCGTAAAATTGTTGCAATCTCTCAGATATAGATGCTACCGCGCCAATATGAGCCTCCATACCTGTCGAGAGACGCGTTCATTTAAATAATGGTCTAATTGATACAACTTATATGTACGTATAATAATTATGGTGTTGGGAAATTAAGACATTCTGACGATAGTAAACAGAGCCATAAGCATTCGATTTACTCAGCCCGTCAGTTGGCCGACAGCTGGCCAAGTCCCCCTTTTCCTTTGTACCCCTACGCCGTTCTAGGTGGCAGGGTTGGTTTTGTGTATGGATAGATCTGCTTCGCTTTCGTTATTGTCACATTTTTCCTAATTCCCGAAGTGAAAGGCCGGAGTTTGGAGGAGGTGGACCAGTGTTTGCCATGGATGTTCCTCTTTGGAAGTTCAAAGGCACGGTCTTATACCGTATAATTAGATTTATTGTATTATTGAGTCTACAATAAGATCACTGCCACTCGAGCTTAAGCGCGTCCCACATTATTCCTCTCCATCTATGATTTTGCGTAAGGGTCCTACATTTTCTGGTCAGCAAATATATCGGAAATAGGAGCAGCACTTACAAGTCTAGCCTATTAGCCTTGTCAGAGAGGAACATTTCTGCAGGAACAGTGAACTGCTGGGCGTAGTAGCCCCCTGAAGTCGTCGCGCTACGATACAACGCCCCGTCGGTCGCGTTCTCATTCGTAATAATCCCGACCAACTGTTGATTCATGCTAACGTTAAGCCCGGTTGGCGTGACCTCGGGAAAATCATACGAGTCTCTGCCGAGTCCATATCCATTCTGACTAGTATAACCTGCGAATGAGAGACTGAGGACGGCTCCCCGAGCTTTTACCTCCTCGTCCGCCTTGGGGAAGATAACAGTACAGTTCCCCTGCGCGCTCTGTGCGAAACACCAGTCAGCCGGCTCGCTAAAACCAACGGCGTACACTAAATTTGCTGGGCACGCGTCGCTCAGCCCGTGCTCCATCGGCGCCCCGCCTAGACGGAATCCTAGTGTCTTGCGGTCGAAGTCACCGATACGCCAGGCCGGCGTCTGATTTGTTGGCACCTCCCAGATAACGGTACCCAGGTCGACGTCAGAACAGGTGTCGTTGTCAAACGCGACCGCTGTGCCGTTATGGACTCCTTCAACATCGGCGAGGGCGCCACCATTGGCCCACGCTAGGAGGCGGTAAGATTTCTCGCGGCGGACTTGGGCCAAAACGAAGGCACCGTCAGCATCAGCATACGTAGTGTACTGGTAGTCAGACCCCTGGTTGTTGGTCTCGGCGCCACCCTCATCGCCCAAGAAGACAGCGGCACCAGCTGCGGGGCGCCCGTCACTGAGTACTAGCCGGCCTTGCACGGTGCCTCGCTGGCGATACTTCGCGTCCTGCAGCCACGAGTAAGGCCATGCTGCCTCCTCCTTCTTACTCTGTTCTGCGGCATCATCGAGGTTGCCATCATTCACGTAGAAGAGCCACGGACCCCACATCTTGCCCGTTGGGATGAAGTTACTGAATTCTGAGTTATAATGTGACCCTGGACCGTATGTTAACACGGTGTACTGTGAAAAAAAGATATAAAAAGCAGCTATCACTCACCATGATACATGTGCAATAGGACAGTGTCGTCCGTGGAACTCTCCCGGTGAAGCATCAGCTCCTGCTTCAGATGATCCCCGATGTAGTAGTCCTTCCCCGGGGCGATGACATAAGCTCCGACACCATCTCCGTACACACCATGGAAGTCAAGACCTCTAACGTAGCATGAGAAGTCATACTTGGTGATATAGCTTCCATTAGGGCGCTGCCAGGTCTCATCCTGAACTTTGTATCCTGCTTGAATGTCTTGAATTGCCGGCAATGGGGCATTTTTGATGTTGGTCCGGCCCCAGGTAAACTGTAGTGGATCGAGCCGGTACAGACTCCGGACTTCGCCTTGGTTTCCCAGGTTCTGGTTGACCACATATTGGTAATGCCCATTAAGACCACTGAAGAGGATGTAGTGGACGTCGGCGTAAATAGAATTATTAAAAGCTACGTGGATCATAGTATCGGTCTTCTGAACGAGGGTAGGACCAAGCGTAAAATTGAAGGTTGTCTTGCCGCCTGTGTCGGAATAACCTGTCGCATTTCCCACGATCTCGCGATCGTTCCACCACATTTTGGTGACATAGCCGGACAATTCGACGTCCATCGAAAAAGTATCGCCATTGGAAATGCGCGTCACGTTTTCATTGACGATTGTCATAGAGGGCACGCTCCTCGCCAAGGGTAGCAGAGCGAGTAACGTCCATCGAGCAGTTATGTGGATCCTCATGTTGATGGGTGTCTATTGGGCAACAGCGAGACTGACTTCACGTACTTACATATGATGACCATATTGCCGTATTTATAAGTGACATCTTTCTTATCGAGTCGATCCTCGTCACTCAACAAGCTCAAGCTCCCATATCCCGGCCACCAGCAGGAAGAATATACACCGAGCTTTACGATCAATCGCGTATATCGTAACCTCCAATAGTAGTTAGTGAGGTCTGATGTCTGTAATTTGGAGAAAGCCAGGGTGTGTAATTCGTGGGATTGTTGACCGAAGCGAGGGGGTCTGTGGGGTTACCCCAGACTCACGACATATCTCATAGTCTCATAGATGATACCGGGTCTTCTTCCTAATCTATAGTTTATTTTAGACGTATGAGAAACCTGCAGACTTGTTCTTTGAATGGTATACTAGACACATGAAGCAAGCGTTCCAGAGCGTATAACTGAGCGAAGCTAGCGTAACCAGTATGGTCTACCTACCCGAGGCAAACTCATGAATCAGCACCTTTTAACGAGAGCTTAATACATGTACATGTAGAACATGGATATTCTCCCTTGCAACCAACGGCTCCCTTCGCAGGCGCCTTGAGTTCCTCTATATCCAACCACCCCTTGGCTCTTAGTCACAAGTATTCCCGCCATCTGACTTGGGAACACACATGTCCTCCTCATCGACTGCATCTCGCTTAACTGGTTCACCATCCTCGACAAGGGGCTCACCAGATCTATCAATCAACCCATCCCTTTCTAGGATCTCAGCCGAGGGTTCGACTGCACGCTGTCCTATTCCCTCAGTCGATCTACCCTTCTTCCCTGAACCATAGCGGTAGAATTGATGAGTACCCGGATTAAGGACTTGATCATAATCCTGCATATGATAGGAAGGATGCCCGGCGATATCTTCTTCTTTAGACCTATCGCGGCAAAATGCGTCTCGCGACACCCCCTGAGGGAGACCTGAGAACAGCGCGGTGCAGTAGCCGCCAGCGCTGAAATTTAAAATTAGCAAGACAACTCGAGAGGATCCATGGATATTATTCTCGACTTACGGATAGCCTGTGAATCTAATCCTGATCCAATCACCGTTATTAATAGGTGTAGCTTGACGAGTAGATCTGAATCTACCTCCAAGGGCCGACGCCTGTTCTACATCGAGGTTAGCTATGAAGGACCTTTTTGTAGGTTCTCGGGAGACTACTCTGTTGCTCATCGCGCGTAGTGGGAAAGACATGTGCACCATCGCCTCCTTGTTCCAGACTTTCCCACGGGAATTCCTCGGCACTTGTGGTGTCGTCGTCTAGGCGTACGGCATGACGCAGATCAAGGTTCTGCTGGCTTGCGAAAGGCTGGAAGTATGCCCCCGATTGGGTGTAATGGGTTTTTCTGTCAGATGGCTGTACATTCTTACGACTGGAAGAGAGCATATACGTCAGTTCCAATAAACAATCCGGCTTTTCGATGAACCTCACAATACTCGTTTGTTCAAGACACAGAGCATGATATAGCAGTTGAACTCGGCGGACAGCGGCCACCCGGCGGTATTAAACTCGGCATCAATGGGGTCGTTTTCGTCACCCAGTCGGCGCTTGATAAGACCTGTTTCAACCAGCTCGGCTGGTTCATCAGGTTGTAGCACGGGGGTTGCAAGAGTCGACCCACACAGAGAAAGGAGCAAAACTTTAAGAGCAGAGACTTTAAATGGTGCCATGATTGCTGTGATATATCGAGTGTAGTCTATTCAACTTCTTCGCCGGTTGCATTATCCGAGTCTCAACCTCCTCAGACACGACTTCAATATGCCTTTATATAAAAATCGCCATCCTAATCAATAAGCTCAAATCGTATGGAAGATGCTATGCTATCTTCACGTAGTCTTTCAGTGCAACTTCCTTCATGAGCCGACGAGCATCCTTCGGTTGAAGGACACAGTGCCTCAACACGGTCTCATCAATCCTCGTCGCTCCTCTACAACTCTAACAACGACGTATGCGGTGCCCCGCCCCAGATGATCTTCGGATTGTAGGTAGATCATATCAAGTCGCCGACATCTTTCGTCGTTGCAAGTTGGAGTCGTTCATGGTTGCCATTAGAACAGCGAGGAAAACATTACACCTGGTTCCTAACAATAGTAACAAGTACCGGTATGTCATATTGATGTCAGTTGTTGTTTGTTTTTAGAAACCCCGTCTCTAGGATCAAGAGGGAGTTACACAACAGCGGCTGGCGACTCCAATGCGTACCTATGCATCTAGACTCTACCGTAGAGTCTAATAGATGCCCGCTTTATACAGTACCTGGTACATACATGTATACATGTGAGGTAGGTGCCTATAAATAACCACATAAACCGAGCATTCCGATCAACAGCTGGTATTCCTATCATCCAAGCCATTGTTACAGTTTTATTAAGTTTGTCCCGGGGTACTTATGGGATGGCTGGAGATAAAGCTTGAGGGAATGTCCCAGTTACTTGGTAACCTTAGTGTAGGGCTGAACCAGATCGCCGGTAAGGATGGTTAACCCCCCTGTTGAATCGCAAAACAAGCTTTATTAGAGCGGCAAAGTGGGGTATTCGAACCCCCAGCCTATCCCAGCTCCCAGCCAACGTTGTTAGGGATCAACTTATTTATATCTATTGTAGATCCATTATGCGGAATAATATCATATATTCAACTTCATCTCTAGTGATTACCGTACGAGAAAGAAAAAAACACACCGGATCGCGAATTCATTATGCCTATCCTCCTATTCTGCACCGCCCTCGAGGCAAAGCCTGTAAGTCGAACCCAGTGACCACCTACACAATGGTATCGTACTTAATAAACAAACCTACATAGTTTATCCCCGAAGTCTTGGCTGTAGAGCTATCTCGAGACATCGAACTCTTCGCTCTAGCGGAATCCCGCACAGTCGAGGGGGATTTCAAGACAGAGTTGAGAGATGGCGAGTCTTTCACCACCGATTTCATCGGCGCGAGTGAAGAAGATTGCCAGACCTGGGCGTTGGAACAGATGAAACACCATAAGTCTGTCGAGAGCCAGCTTATCGCCATCGCGGACGAACGTCTAGCTAGTGATCAAACAATTATAATGCAGTACTACAACGAGGGGCCAGAACTTGAATTTCCCCCCTACGGTACTCTACCCCCTGAGAACAACAAGTGGTATAGCTTCAGGATCAAATACAAAGATGCGTTCGCATTTGATGCCGCCCTATCATTTGGCGCATTCGACGTCGTCTTCCCAACCTACTTTGGGCGGAAGGATGTCCTCACGGATGAGCAAGGCATATTTGACGTTCAGAGAGCGGAGAAAATGTCCGTCAGCAATGACGGTATTGGTGAGACTTCTGAATGATGATGTAAGTTCTGAGTAGTCGGCGGGTTCTAGTGGTGGAAATTGTACATTATGAAAGTACTTAAGACTATCCATTATTACGCTCGTTATATTGTATTCTGAAATATGACGCTAATCTGGCTTCGTGATCACACCTTCTCCACTGCTCCGCCGCCTACTGGGAATCCCGAAAACCATATTGCTAGGCATCTGTAAGTACGCCTACTCGGTATAACTACATGGTTTCTTACCCCTTGGCTTGTGCTGTGGTTGCTTATTGGGAGTGAATATTTTTACCATATATAGATCATATACATGGTCCGAAATAGAAATCTCATGGTGTATTCTGTCTCTTATTCTGTATTGTATTGTACTCGTGACATCAGCTCCGTTTTAAGATAAAAGGGAAGGATCAGGAGTGGCGAAAGGAGAGCTTGACGAACGAGGCGCGTTTAATAGATTCAGCACAGTATAAGAAGGATTATTGTTACACAACATATATCCTCTGAGTTATCCTTAATATTACTGTTATAACGGCATTTGGTATTTGGTATTCCAGAATACTCGGGTCGTTGATCCTTGGTGTCGCAATTAAGACGTCAGTTTATATATTAAAACACCTACTATGGATTCCGCTGAAAACGGGGGCGTCCTAAAGATGGCATTGGTATAATGAAGCTCAGCAGAAAATGCTAGTAGCATCTAAACTGACTACGATGCTTTAGAACACCGCTCGTCACGAAGAAACCTCGGATATATAAACTCAGTGAACCCCTAAGCAGTTTTCTCTCCGACAAGACCGCATCCCAACACACTCACACCTTCTAAACAAGTATTAAATTGACTTCCTACCAATTTCAAAATGTATTCCAAGATACTAAGCTTTGCGCTCATTGCCCCAGCTATCGTCCTAGGCGTTCCGGCACCAGACGCCTCCACGGATGGAGCTCGCGTTGAATCCCGAGCCGATTCCATTTTCCACGACTACGGCGGAAAGCTCGACGGCAATGGAAACAAGATCAGCAAGCGGGGCGGTCTTGATGCTCTTGACCTCGAGAAGCGCAAAAGCGACTATATCTCGAGCTGCGGCAGCGAGTGGGTCCCCGTAAACGACTTCACCAGTGGTGGTCGCAAGTATATAGGTTACAAGACGGCCGTAGATCTCTTCTGCACCCACATCACCTCCGACTACGAGGGCCAACCCGCTGTCATCGGACCCAAGGCCTACGCCGGCACCACCATCTACACGAACGATGCGCAGCAGCAGATCGGCATCGACAATGGCAAGGACCCATCGCAGTCTGTGACGCCCGGCCACATCGAGTTCGAGATCCACAACAAGCAGGACAAGGGATCTCATACACCTACTAGTATGTATGAAGCTACCATTGATAATGAGTTTGTAATAACAGTGTTCATACAGTTGATAACTGTAAGACGTACCTCATGAAGATGGCCCAGCCGGGTCAGAGTTGCTATGGGAAGAAGCATCAGGACACGAAGGGCGGTACCTGGCAGATTGGAGAGGATGATATTTCTTACCACGCTACGCCGAACAAGAATTAAATCATTGGATCCGAACCTTGTTGGAGGAAATTTGACTTGCGGTAACTACCAGGAGGCAATGGGGGGTTGACGATGGAAGAACGACTATAGTGACGTGGCTATGGGTTGTTGTGCTGAATGCTGGCCTGAAGTTTGAGGAATAGTCTTAGTATGGATACCGCTCATTAGTGTTCTAAGTCGATACATTTATTACCTTAAGTAGGTAGCCAAGCAGTAAGTGCTGTGCTCTACTCAGGCTGTCAGGTACGCTACCACTAGTATAGTCAAGTTTTTTGCATATATCACCAAATTATCTCCTTGGTGACCGGAAATGGGTATAAATCGGTTACTTCATACCTAGTACCTTTCTGAAAGAGAAATTATGTTACAGGGTATCATTAGCTTATATCCATCGCCTATCCAACGTAGACGATCATTATATATGTACATACGTATGTACCTGGGTATGTACCTGGGTATGTAGTAGCCCATCGGCCGATTTCGATCGTCCAGAACGTTGACTGGTATCGTTTTAGTGCGGTTTACGCCTTACATCGCCTCTCGAGATTGCAACTTCCTGTTCATCTTGGCCTGTTCGGACCGCTCCTTCCGCTTCTTCCGGACGCCGAGGATTTGTCTGCGTTGGAAGGTTCTAACTAGCCACTCGTAGATCATCTCGCGCATAACGACTATGATTGTTGCTATGGCCGTAGGGATCGCGGCTTTCCAGCTGTATGGTGTTAGTATCGGGTGTTCATATCAGGAGGATTGGTTCTAAGGAGTATACTTACAAGTAGATAACACTGCCATAAACTGGTTCAAAGTCGACAAAGTTCATGCCAAAGTAACCAGTGATGAAGGTCATTGGCAGAAAGAGAATGGTCACAACAGTAAGTTGCTTCATGTTCTCATTCTGGTATGTGGCAATGGTATTGAAAATTAGATCAATCATGTTGTTCGCTGACTCCTTGATTTGGTTCAGGTTCTCTGTGATAAGCACACAGTGATCGTACTAGACCACGGTAAGTTAGCCACCGAACCAGTCAATAGAATCGAGATGGGCTGAGCTCATTATCCGAGGCGACAGCATGCCGAACAACAGGGGTGGAGGACGTGGCATGTAATGAGTGATTTAGGGAGTAGAAACTTACCACATCGCCTAGGTACGTATAGGTCATCGGCGAAATAATGACGCCCTTGAGTGGGTTTTGCAAATCCCTCGACAAGTCTTCCTGTTTCAAGCTCGTCTTGTGGTCACGCAATGCGTTGATAAGAGTTTGGATTGGATTTACAAGACTGAACATCTTGTTGACCTCTGAGACGATGATGTAAAGGTTCTTAGTGTGTTTGATGTTAGGGTGCGTAAGCACGTCGAGCTCTAGATCGCCTACAACGTCCGCATAGCACGCTGTGACTGGTATGGCCATGTCGATTATTGCGTCAATGATGGCTTGTGCAACCATTGAGGCGTCGCAGGACTGTCGTAGTATAGTGGTTGGACTTGCCAGACGAGCTAGAATAGGGGTTTCCACGTCATCTGCAGACTGTTCGAAAAAGGCGATGACTGTGTTGTCAGAAGTGATGAACATAGCGACCTGTTCGGCCATAACGGCCACCCCTCGGGGGCCAAGGGCAGAGTGCTTCTCCATATATTCCGTTCTTGCGGTATTCGGCGAAGCATGATATCTCTGCAGCGTGCATAGTGTGTTAGGGTTGAACACGTCAGAGAAGCCAGTAGCCTGGTGTGTGATGCTCTGGACAGGCGTGAGGGGTGGCTTCACTCCACTCTCGAGTGTTGCGGCTGTTGCAGCTTGGCCGGCCTTCTTTTTCTTGCTACCGAACCATCTACTGAACTTCCTGCCCATAGTCTTGCTCGAGCTACGGCTCTTGACACTCTGTCTGTCATCATCATCGCTCTCGTCATCGCTGCTGTTATCTTTCATTAAGCGTACCAGCTTCTGGCATGTGAGAATGATGAATGCATGATTGGCATACCTGCCGAGAAATAGAAATTAGCCGGCATGCCTTTTCTTAGTAGGGGTGAGGCATTATTACCAGTCAGCCTTCGTGCGGTTTCTCTTGTTCATTACATCCTCGATTGCCAGTCTGTGCAAGTCTTTATACTGGCCGAGAGCTTGGATGACATCCCACGACAGACCATTGACATTGATCCATCGACATTTCACCCAGCCAGGCTGTGGTTTCTTAACAAAGTCGATAATACCGGCGTTATCTAACTCGTGTATTTGCAAGTTGTCCTGGGAGAAGTCGACGACTGTGATCTGGCAGACAGCATGGAGATCGGGCGTTGTCTCTTGTCCACCATCCGGTTTTAGAGGGTCAATGCCTGGTTCTGCGCCCGGCCGCCATCCTGGTTGACTTTCGAAGTCTTCAAACTCCTCAATAGTCCTGAATGTATTGGATCGGGTCATGCGTCGTCGCATCCCAACGTTAGGAGATAGGGGGGAGCGTGGGGCCGATTGCGGAATAGGTGAGGTGTCGACGTTCATCGCGTAGTGTACTCGCGCTCTGTCGGTCGTATCTGCTGCGGCTGTGTCTGTCGGGGGAATCTGAGGCGTACCTGCAGTAGTGATGATGCTGGGCAATTGGGTCATTGGTGAGGGTATGGAGGTGAGGTCTGGTGCCTCAGGGAACCTCTCGGTCGCCGTGCTATCAGAAGATGTACGCGACATCGCTCCTGACGGGGGATACGTACAGGGGGTATTTCCGTTCTCGATATATCGTAGGTACCTAGACAAGATCGCGACCAGTCTAGGGTCCGAACAAGGCCAAGATGCACGTAGGACAGCAGTTACAGAGAATTCCTGCCATATCTATTCCTACCCGAGTATGGGTAGGTAGGATACCTAGTATATTAGGAGGTTGGATGGTAAACTGTTTATCGTGAACGTCGAGTGTTGGCTTATTTGGGTGAAACCGGCATGAAACTTCAATTGAGATGGTGGCAGCACCTCAACGGCGGGCTTTCATTCTGGCTGACCAACAACCCTTTAATAGACTTGCAGTAGGGGTGATATATCTCTATTAGGATGATCCGTATTCATGGTCCCAGTCGCAAATATTCTTTGGTATTCATGGATAGTTGGAGAACTTGACATCAACGATATCTGGTCCTCCATAAGAGGAGAATAAAACAAGATTATTTATGCGCTTCGATGTTCTGATCGTCAACTGGACCTGACTCTCCACCCTTAACGAGGTACGTACCTGTCAATTGGGCCGATCTATGTGAAGAAATGACGCCATTGGACAATGATTGAGACGCTAAGCTTCAGTACGTACTCAGTAGCGTACCGCTGTCAAACAGTTGAAATCGAACTTACAGGGAGTTTAATTTAGGTTTAATTCACCAGACGGCACTCCACTGCTTGAAGCCAGATGCTCACATCCTCAAAGATAAAGTTTACAAGGACTGAGGTCCAACCTGAATTGACTCTTAGTACTATGAGTTCGGGCCAACTCTACCTAATTCATTAGCTCAAAGCGCTAAGATGCTGAATATCACTTAATTGGTTGATATATCTTTTTTCTATGTGCTAAGGGAGCAATGAAGAGACTGTTGGAACCACATGACGTAGTGGGCGTTGTCGCGTCGTGCCTTTGAGCATCTAGCTCCATCTCCACCTGTCACATTGCCGCTTTTTAAGCAAAATGGTAGTGGCATCGATGAGTGCAGTGAGCAATTATCATGGCTGGATACGAGGCTCGTCGCCTAGAGAACATCAAGCGAAATGAGGCCTTAGTGAAGGATCTTGGGCTTCAGAGTGAGTATGTAGCTCAAGATAAAGGAGAAGAGAAGGCTGGAGATTGGAAACGGCCTACAGCGAAACGTCGCAAACTTCAGAATAGCCAGCCTACGCGGACGTCAGCTCGAATCGCAAGCTCTTCAATACGGCCGAGTTATGATGAGGATGCGAAAGATGATTCAGGGACGTCACGGCCTCGGCGTCGTAAGAACCAGACCACGGATCTTACCCGAGAGGATGGATTTACTCCCGAGCCTAACGATTCACAACCACCGCCTGGTAAAGACATTGATGCCTTAAAAGCAAGTTGGTCTTCGTGGACTCCTGTTGCGCCGGGTCCGACACGCGATGTGGAGGGTAACTACCGTTTCGAGTCGCATCCTGCGTTCACACCCAATAAGTCTCCCGAGGATATTATCCGCGAGGGATCTTTTGGTGGTACATACTGGCGGCCTCTATACTCGCGCCATCTTCATGCTACCATCTCTGACGACTGGCGTGAACTACCGGCGTCATGGACCACAGGACTAGACGTGGGGAAATACCTCACCAGCGAGACTTACGAGCCGGAGATCAATAAGTATGGTGTCGCATGCGGACAGTCCATCGAGGAATGGGAAGCCGCTGGCTGGATTGTACATGAATACGACGTCCGCGGCTGGTTCCAGTGGTACTGTCGCTTCTGGCTAGGAAGACGGTGCGCCGATGATGATCGTCAGATCAGTAGATGGAAGAGATGCGTTGGGGACACGGGGAGATGGCGTAGAACACTGATGAAGAAGTATGTGCAGATGGGCATAAGGAGTGTAACCGATGAAGGGGATGATGCTAGCGACGAGCGGATAGGAGATGTAAGCCCCGTTGTTCACCAGACGTGTCACCACTGGGCTTGGGAAGTCAGGCAGGAGGCATTGGATCGTTTCTGGACGGAGGGGAAATAACGCCGCCTACGCAGCATCTGAGATCTCACTGCCGTTTCAGCATTTCATCCCACAAGGAGGCAATAGCTTGATATTAAGGGTATCGAGCACTGTGGGATTACGGGATACATCATTGACATATTGGAGGTATATGAACACGAGTCTCGGACGAGTTTCAGGTCTCGTAGCCGTACGTCAGAAAACTACTCGCCGACCACCCATTCTCCACATTATATTCATCGATGGAGGTGGTCCCGTGGAGAACCTCATAGTTGACCATTGGTCCGCAGCCCACCATCGTGCTATTGCTGCACTCGTGGTTTCCGCCCTGGCCAAGCAGACCAGCAATTCGCATACCAACATCGCGTCCTTCGAACCAGGCTCCGTGTAAGAACCCGTAGTATTGCGCCGAAGTGGCCTCCCCAGCGAACCAGAGCCGGTCAACGTTGGCACGGAGGTTTTGATGTTTCTCCAATGTCATGCCAACTGGCCAATTGCTATAGGAGCCATAGGCCCATCTTCATAAATACTTGTTAATGGCACGTCTCTTCAAGGAATCTAGCGCCTTATTTCACTTACTCTTCAGTGCTCCATCGCGGATACATGAAGGCGATGGGGTCCGGTATGTTTTTATCGGGGTACATAGTCCTAAGGACAGCCATGACCTCTGCTTTCGTTTCCTCGTCGGATTGCTGCTCGACCCTGTATGATTGGCCGTCGACGACCGTCACAAAGATGATGTTGGATCCCTCGATGAAGCCTGGAGTCGAAATTGACTGCCAGACGGGGAAATAACCCCGAGACTTGTCGTCCGCGTATAAGAAGAACTGCGTGTCTCGGTCCCAAAAGGTCTCGTTGAACTGCAGAAAGATTTTCGTGTAGGTCCCCATTTGAAACTGATCGATTGCCTCCTGTTTCCATCGCGGCAGTGGAGGATTGAACGTGACCACGTCGTTCTGTAGTACTCCTAGGGAAAATGTTGCAATCGCATCTGTAAACCTGAGTCAATAATTGCTCATTGCAGAATTCGAGGTTCGACGAATTAACTGACGTTCAGCCGCAATACACCCGCCATCGTCGAGCTGCACAACCACGCCATCCGGTCCGTATAAGATGCTTGTCACGACAGTCTCCAACAAGAGCCGCGGGTCGTTCTCCTCAAGAAACTCATTCGCCTCCCCGATCACGAATGTGTTGAAACCACGCTGGTCCCATACGAAGTTGTTCTCGTCGCTAAACTGGTAGAACGTTAAGTTATACCCCGTAATACCGAATACTTGGCCACTCTGCTCTGGCGGCCACGCCGTTTCCCAATCCCATTCCCACCACTCGAGCGCCTGAGCGTGCATGTCCTTCTTAGGCTTCCACCCCGCGAGGCTGAACCCGGCCCGCATGCTCGTGTCCTGAAGGTTATTCGTAAGTAGATATCCAGCATCCTGCTCCAACGTCGCGTACGCTTCCTCGAAAACATCGAACAGATCGCTGTAGTCGGACGCGCCAGTCCCGTCGAATGTCAATATGGAACTGTAGTTCGAGTACGTGTTGTTCAACCCGTACTTCTTCGCGAGCGTCCAGATCGGGTTCTCTGGCCCGCCCTCGGAGCCGAGCCCTTGGACCCAGTTGGCACCCAGTTCGACCACGTACGGTGTCCCGTCGGGCTTTGACCCGAAGTTCGTATGAGCCACTAGATCCCGAGACCAGAATAGTTAGCTCAAGTTCCCGGTTTCTTCATTTTACGGAGTATAGAAGCCGCTGGGTTCATTTCAAATGTCTTAGTTCTTCCGTCCATAAACTTCTCACATAGTCCAGAATTCGTGGATACTAAGACTGTAAGGGATAGGCGGGGTAGAAAGAGGTTATCAAATCCGGGGCATACCGCGACCACCGATGTAGTTGTTCCGATCGATGATTAAGAAATCCGAAATTGACGCGTTCGATAGCGCCTGAGCAGCTGTAATACCCGCAACTCCAGCTCCGAGGATCGCGACCGATGTCTTACGGCATTCCGTATCATTGCTTGCAGCACGCGCTACAACTCTCGTGGCACAGCTAATAGGCACTACGAGAGCACAGCACGCGATGAGAGAACGCTTGTTTATAAGCTTCATTTCGCCACGTTTCCTTTTTCGAGACTCAGTTGAGATGTCTTCACGAACCGTATCCGCTTGCGACGAGGCGACAGCCCTCTTTATACGAAAGAATAACAGCAACAAAATCATACAACCACAACAACAACCCAATTACCCACTTGTTGCGGCTGATAAGCTAGGTTAAGGATTGCCGGGGCTGATCCGGATCTGCATGGGATATCACCTTGGCTTACATGGACTAGGCGATTTCGAGAAGTTCACTGTTGCGTCGTGATGCAGTCTGAATCAAACAATCTACCGGTGAACAGAACGGGCAGTCCCAGGCGAAACCTCGAGTTCTATTATTCTCGACCCTTGAACCAAAACATCTAAGCATCGATTACTTAGGTACTAGTAATAATGGTGCTTTCCTGTCATAATCACCGATTCCAAGACACATGACTGCCGTATTGGTGTATGTCTTAGCTCACTGTAATCGATATTCGAGCGGTGCGCAAGGTCAAAATCCAGAGGCTGAAGGAAATTGAGGCGGACGAGTTGACAACTTCAAAATAGCATTTGGTACTATCAAGAGAGGTAGCCATGGCTTTCCGACTGTCTCTCTGTAACCGCGCCCTCGGTTAAATGCTCCTTCATGAGACGCCGAATGATCGTGAAGTCGAACAAGCTGGGTATGCATACTCATGGAAGTGCACAGAAAACGGCCTCGCGATATGTCATACACCAAGGAAGACGAAACATCCTCTGCTGCCGGGAGGTCAAATTAAATAGGCCATGGCCTAGGACATGCGTCGCGGCCTCCATATCTCTTACAACACGCTGCCCTTCGATAACGCTGTCCATTGCGAGTCGATCAGCGGCGCCCGATGAGGAGGTGGGGGTGAGACAACTGGATGCCGTCACCCACACCTACGCAGCTAGATGCGCAATGAAAAAGGGGCCGGCTATGCACGCTTAGAAGAGATATCTCTAGGTCCGGCTTTATGCTGCTATGCCACTCGGGCTCATTATCACAGTTCTTCATTATTCAAGTATTCCTGCCCTTCGCACGACTGCCCATTTTCACAGAGGGTTGGTGGCGGCGGTCCGTGACCCGGTATTCGTCCGGGGTCCTTCCAGTAATCATGACGGCCGAGGATGGACAAGAAACTCCGGCAGCTTGGATTGAAGTGATCCTCAACATTCCCAAAGGGCCACATCGCGACGAAGCATACCTCGTCCGGTTGGCAGGGGCCGCATTCCTTCCATTCTGACCACCGCAATGTATCCATCAGATCGCTAATAATCTTCTTTGCGGCGTCTACGGTCGATCCTTCGTCGATTTCCGGGTCTCTAGTAACGAGGTGTCGGATCTCAAATAGCGCGGTGCAGATTGCGGCAGTTGTGGCCTCGATTGCAGTGTATACGAGCTCATCTTCTGGCGTCCGGGCACGCGCGGGCAGGAGATAGAACCGTGCGCAGCGCTGCCACGCAGCTGAGAAACCATCGTCGGTATCGGAGTAGTCAATATATACGTTGAGGAGGTTATTCACTTCGTTCCGTATTACACGGATTGAGTCAGTCCGGGAAATGAGGGGTAGGCGCTGAGCATATCGAGTAGTGATCATGTCTGTGACTCCTTGCCAATTTAGGGGAGCGTGTCCGGACGCCAATGATCGAGCCACCGAGTCCGCGACATGTTCTCTCACGACGCGCATCTCTGCATCGCTCGTCTCCACCAGTCTAGGTAGGTCAGGCCTCTTCGGATCCGGGTTGGTCAAATTGATCGGATAGAAGAATGCGGAGACCATAGAAGAGTGATCAAGCACCACACGGGATGATCCGATGCTGTTGTACCGCTGGGCAGCGGCCTTCACCCACTCGAATACGGCGATCCGTGAGTCTTCCACGCGGCCGGGGTCGTCCACGTCTGGCTGTTGGTAAGTCGACACCAACTTGAGACCATCCGTAAAATTACAGTATATGACTTCGAACCCGGGCTCCATACGAATAAACCCATCGATATCCCATTCCCGGGCGAGCTTGCATAGGCCATCGGCTCTTTGCCAGTCATTCCACCAGGCTCGGCTCCTATTGACTGCCAGAAGGTAATCTTGCGTATCGACAGTCCCCATGTCCGTCTTACCGGCGGCCGTGCCATCAATATAGAGAATATTAAGAGGCCGCTCCGCCTGATAGATGTGTAAGTAGCCTGACTTAGGTACGTATATGGGCGGTGGCTCCTCGCCTTGTAACGGAACGTCCAATGTGTGGTTCGGGGGGTATCTCCATCCACCACGAGCAAAGGATTCGGCATGCTCTATTTCAAAAGCAAGCCACTCAAAGAGCTCTGGCACCTCCTTAGTAAATGTTCCATGGTACAAAAGCACACCTTCCGGAATAAATCCAGGAAATAAGGACATCCCATTATGATTTAAGGCGGACCCAAATTCGCGCATCGCATTATGGATGGCGTTGAATATCCGAGGGCCATTTTCGCGGGCGCTGTCGAGAGTTGGGCCAAATCCATCCGGTAAGCTAGGGCTGCTAATAGCAAACGAGCCGGTTAATAGCATCAGTGCTGCGAACTGGATCGGAGCGATTGGAACCATCATTACCACGGACTCTCTACAGAGATATCGCGCTTCGGGTAAAAGGGAAAGTAAAGAACATATCTCAAACTCAAATAAACGTAGAATTTACATGTGGCAGAATTTGATTTTTAAGTGTAAGCAGGCACATATACTGTATGTAGTCAGCCCTACCTAGGTACGTTAAGGTGTTCTCTCTCTCACGATAGCTACCTGAACTACTTACTACTAGGTAGCTTGCTACGGTATTACGCGTCGCTGGGCGGATACGAGATAGGTACTTGCTTATCAGATCATCCTAGTTATTAATAAATGAGATATAGGCTAGGGTCATGAGCCTTACTCGTGATGATTGAAACTAAGGATACCAGAAAGATCATAGTACTTTAATATACAGATATGTATACCGGACGATAAGTAAAAAGCTGTAAAGTCAACATGAATTAAAGTGTATACAGTAAATCATGGCTATGAGAAGTCAACCTCAAGCCCTGGTGGTTATTATTGAGTTTAGCTACATACTAGGTACCTGCATACCTCTATATGCATGTAGGTAATAAGCATCTCTGGTACCTTGATATACGAATATATGAATATTCGTTTAAGGTATAATTTCCCATCCACTTTCAACCGCAATACAAGCCAAAAGCCAAAACGTATTGAGGTTTTAACAACGCGAAATTATCAACGATGTTTTTAACGTCTGCGATATCCTCGATCTTCGTGATATCTCCGATATCTCCGATGTTTTTAATACCCTCAATGTCCCCGAAATCTTTAATATCTTCAATATTTTTTAAAATTTTAATAAAGAGCAGCACTATCGGTGCAGCACCACATCCACCATACGAGTCGAATCTGTAAGTTATCGTCTCGACTTGTCTCTTAGGGGTTTCAGAACATTCATCATTCAAATACAATTCAGCTCAAATATCAGACTCGCATAATGTACTAGGTAATTACGGCTCATTACGAATACAAGTATGCACCCGATGTACCACGGAGTGCCCAAGAAATCTCCCATGGCCCCTCAAGATGCTCCGGAAGGGTCACCCGGCCTGGGATTGCTCCTTACAGGCTGGTAGGACTGAGGAACCACAGCCTTTGCCTGTATGAACTTTGCTAGTTGACGGTGGCCTTTCTTCTCCTCTTCTGGTACCTCCATGTCCTCCTCGTGAAATTTCTTGTTGGCTTGTCTAGCAATATCAAGGTATTCTTGTCGCTCCTCTTCTGTCCCGCCGAACAGCGCGACATGGCCAGCGTACTTGAGGAGGAGTATGTTAAGGAGGATCCGGCACATCCTCCCGTTACCGTCGCCGAAAGGGTGGATGCAGACAAACCGATGGCAGTAGCGGCTTGCCATATCAAAGGGGTCGATACTTCTTGCATCCCCCACCAACGACGTCTCTTCTTCCAAGTCCCCCACGAGACTGGACATATAGGCGGGAACAGCTGACGCCCGAATGAAGATAGATCTTTTCTTCATGTCTTCTCCATGTCTCGCCGCGACTTCCCAGGTTCGATATTCCCCTGGTTTTCCCGCGTCCTCGCCCAAAACGTTACCCTCGCAAAGTTGCGTATGGACTTTCTTGAGAAAATCCTCTGTGATTCGTTTTTCGCCAATCACGACGTGGTTTATAGCGTATTTTAACGCCTTCGTATGGTTGATGATCTCTTGGCGGCTTTGGACGACGTCCGAATGGGAATCCGGCCGCCGTAAGGCAATGAGAGCCGCTTTGGCCTCCTCGTACTCCTCGGTGCGCGGCTCCACCACTGCCTCCACCTCTTCGCCCCAGAAGACCTTGCGACAGATCTTCTCTGTGACATTGAAGTCCGACCCGGTTACTTCAATGTAGTTTGATCCATATACGAGCTGGACCAAGTTGTCTTCCAGCCTCTGTATGCGGCTAGAGACTTCCGTGCTGTTACTCATTGATGCTTTAAATTTGTGATATTTATCAAAGGCAATATGAGGATGTCGGCCTGCCGTCAGAATATTGGGATTTGATCGAAAAATAAGACTATAGGCGATTGTGATTCGCTTATTATTAGGAAGCAGGCAGTGTGGATGATAGATTCCAAATTTCCGTTATCTGTGAACGTGAGAAACAGCTGGGGAAATTGGCAAACTCGCTCTGCTTTCATACAAAATGGAAGCGAGTGCCTATTATATAGGTGTTGGTTTAGGATTTCGGAGAAGGTTCGATTAAAGTGTTGTGGCTTATCCTATTTATTTAAGTTTTCATAGGAAAGTTGCGCGAAGGGCTTTTATTCCAGATGGCTTATTCTAGTAAACTCTATACCTACAGCATGTGCGAAGTAAAATCATCCGCATATTGTATATGTAACTGAGAGGTCCCGAGTTGTTTTGAAGTCTGGTGTCTCTAAATACCACAGGGACGCGGGCACCTGCTCATAATCTAGGTACCTAGTTGTTGCATGGTTGAAACGGCAGTCAGCACCGACTACCTATATAGTACCCGTCTACTATGGCCTCTTATGGGTGCTATATACAAAGCCTCATACCCCCGAGGAAGTCAATTCATGAAGCAATGACTCTAAATCGCCCACCACAGCGCTGAAGATGGCCGATTGGAGTTTTTTATCATGCAGCTGTTCCGTCGCTAAGCCGAAGTCACAGTCGATGAGTCTCTTAGTTGCGTCCCGGTACCTCTTCCCTAGATAGGATAGCCGCGCTACCTTCCTGCGAACCTGAACGTGGTCCTCCCACGGAACGCGATCCCATAGTCCTATTTGTAGTAGAGCTACGCCTGTGCCGAATAAGGTTAAGTTCCTAATCCCGTGATCTTCCATAGCGCGTTGGACCAAATCTGGAGGCAAGATGTCCATTTGTAGATCCTCTTCATCCGGCGGCGTGGGAGCTGGGTTGGCATGTTCCGTGGAGGCGATCGTATCGAACTTCACGGAGAGGTGCAAAGTATCGAGGGATGAAGACAAGTCACCGTCGTCTTCGCGAAATACGTGGACTTGCCCGAGTGCCCATTCCTGCGGCCACCATGGGGTTGAATGATGTTTTAACATGGACCTCACCAGCGTGATTCCCAGCTTTAGGCGGTCCGTATCCGAAACAACATCATAGGAAGGGAATTCGAAAAATTCGTCTACAGGGGCAGGTTTTCGCGATATAAGTCTATCGCAATTGACTCTTGATCCGTGGAAACCTCGATACAGAACGAGCCTCTGATTTCCCCTGATATCCATATAGCCGAGGGGGTATGCTGGTGAGTCTGAGCACGTTACAACCGAATTCAAGAATAAATCCTCGCATTTAAACCGAGTAAGACTCAGGTCCTCCCCGTCAGACTGGCAGGGGTCGTCAGGGGGTGTGATGAACTGGGTGGTTCCACAGAGCTGGTCATGGTGTACATCGCAACCATGTTGTTGTTTTGGAGCCGCATTCCCATCGAGATACGTGCCGGGATTTGTCTCGGGGGTCGGGGACATAGGCATTCCATATCCAAGGCCCTTCCACTTCGCGTGGATAGGTAGCAAAGCCCTGATAAACTGTTAAAAGATGACACGGCAAATAAACTATTTTCACGTACCTATCGAGGCGAAGCTGATGCTCGAAAATTAAATCAATGTGTGGCTCTAACTCGTCCTCGGATAGTAGTAGGAGCTTGATACTATGGTAGGAATACATAGCGGCGTCGCAGGAAGATCGATTTCGCAATAAGTCGTGGAGTGGTGCAGACATAGCTTGAGTAGGCCCGTATCCAGATGGTAACAAAAGTTGGTCTCTTCCCGTACGGCACTTTTTCAGTTCACTAGCCATCTCTCGGAGCTTTCTTAATTCTTCGTTAGACTCCTTTAGGGCTGCAAGGGACTCGCCATATTCTTGTTTTCTGAAAGCAATTCGGAAGCGATCTCGGATAGACCTTAACAGAGACACCTAGATATATTGGGTTAGCGAGTGTGCCTCCATCCACTACAGTATATCATACTTCTTTCTCAGGTGGAGCGAAAGCAGAAAGATTACGTAGCAGCCCTTCGATTGTTTCCCGAGCTTCGTCAATCGTCTTGTGAAATGAATCGTACTTAGTGCCTAGGTAAGACCTAAGTTTTGTTTCTAGATCCTTTCTTTGCCACATGTAATGATTCTCGTCCTCCATCATGCTGGCAACGGTGCCATGGTCAAGCACCTTGAGGAGCAGTAGGTGAAGCTCGTCTCGGAACCAATCTCCCTGGATCCTGAACCTCCTTCGAACTTGCTTCACTTCCTTGCGATGCTGCCTAAGGGTCTTTAGTTTAGTCTGTAACGAGGAGAACGCACTGATAGCGGCAATAACCAAAGGGATGATCCCGAGGGTAAGTGATACTGGATCTGCCATAGCTGTGCTATGTAAAATCAAGGTTGGTGATAGATTGAGCTTCGGCGTACCATTGCTAGGGTCAACGTAAATAAGGAAAGGAATTTGGAATAGAGCATCACTCCTGTTCCAGTCCGGCTAGGGTATCTAAGCCTCACTTGAGTTGGTAGAACACAGACATATGCCGAGGCGTACTGCAAGGCACTACTACTTAGCACGTAAGGCATCAAGTGAGGGGTATCTCGTCACTGCCACGATTTCTCGTCCACTCACAGCCATCTAGGCTGAGTTTATGTTACGTCAAATAGGTACATGTACATAATGTACATGAAGACTTAGGCATACTCGCAAGAAGTATAGAATGCCCGATATCCGTGAAGTCCCTGGACAAGATACATTTAAATGTGCAAACCATATAACAGGTAATCTCATCTATCCTATTCCTTGGTACCGAGGCTTTCGCTACTTGTCCCTATGGCAGAGGTAAACGAGCAAGTTAAAGACGATGCGGCTATTGGGAGACTTGATATGGTGCGCGAATGGCAGTCCGGTGTCTCTCCAGAGGAGGAGAGAGAGGGCATAGTGGCCAGGCTGCATGAGGCCGGGCGCTGCCTATACGAAGCGTTCGTGGGGAAGCTAAACGGAGAGAAGGTACTGTCAAAATCTTTGCATCGCCGATTGCAGGGCAATTACATGCACTATGTTATTTGGGCCGGTGACTATGGAGTCGGGGACGGGCATCTGGACGTCGTACTTGCCGGTTCTGAGCGGCTTCGCAGATATACCATCAACTTATTGAGTAGCATATGTATCACACTACAAGAAGGTGAGTACATCCATGAAACGGCAATCTGTTAAACTAACTTTACAGTATGCTCGATGCATTTACCTTCAGAAAGCGATAACGACTTGCGGATGGCATGCCAGGCTGCCTCGGTAGTCGTAGAACAGGGCTCATATATTGCCCACAATGCATTCGATGACTCGGATAGCGGAAGCGATGCAAGTGGTGACTCGGATTTAGAAGCCCAGGGCGAATCTCTCGAGGACTCTATACAGACATTGCTCAGTGATGTTGAAACCCTGTTGGACCTTAGCCCGAGATTAGAAGAACCTGTGCCAGATTATCTCATGGAAACGCAGCTGGCACCACCCGGGATCTCCAACTCTTGGGATCCCGTGCAATATTTCACCGATAGAGTGCTAACAAAATTCCCGAATTGCGACTCCGATTTAGCCAGTGCTCTGGCCAGAGCAAATTGGGACTCCCTGAGAAGGCTACAAAACGAGCGCGAAACTCTTGCCGACCTTAATCTCTCAGAATCTGCCAACAGGGCAGAAGCTTTCCGGGGTTACGAACCGGGAAGAAGTAGACTAATGGCTAGCTTTTATGCTCCTACTACTACCTCGTACTATGGAGACGGGGCGAGAAGAGCACAAATCCCGCAACTCCCACGCAGTGTAGCAGTCGGTCAACTGTTCCCATGTACTGCGTGTGGAAGGAATATAGAGCAAAGGGGTATGAGTGCATGGAAGTACGTTCGATTCACTTTCTATTCTCCTCGAGTTTTACTTACGGATCACAGGCAACACTTATTAACCGATCTGCGACCCTGGGTCTGCTACTTGACTTCTTGCACCTGCAATCGAACGCCTTACACAACACACGAAGACTGGGCTGAACACCTTGGAAAGGAGCACGCAGCTCATCCAGAATGGGATGACAGGTTATGTCCTATTTGCACTGATGTTGTAAATGGGGGCGGCGACGAAGCAAATTCTCATGTAGTACGCCATCTGGAAGAGATATCTCTTGCAGCATTACCTTGCTATCCCGTGAGCGAGGGCGAGGATGCAAGCGGCGGAATTCTTGACAATGCATCGATGACGGTCGGCAATACTAAACCTGATACTGACTTGAACGAAATCTCCGCAAAACTCTCTCATCTGGCTCTGAATGAGGCAAAAAAGCCTACGTCGGAAGAGTATGAACAAACAAATGCCGTCACTCCTCTTGTTGAGGAACTAACTCCGGAGAACGTGAATAAATACACATGTGCTGAGGGCGCTAAGACGCATAAACAGTACTCTATATGGGATTGTGTATGCATTACTCCTCTATATCCCCGACTCTTAGTGTTATAGAATGCTAACACTACCAGTGCCGCTGCGGCTTTGGTCCAATGACCATTGCAATGACCCCGGTGTGTATACAATGCCATGTTCATAAACAGTGCGCTGATTGCACAGTTTATGAATAAAAACGAAAGGTCTAACATACGAAAATGGATCAACGACTGGATGAACGGGAAGGTAGTAAATGGCGGAGTCAATTGTTTAGGTCTCAATATTTTGTCTAATATATAAACTCAATCTTTAAATATCATTTACCTACCTAAGGTATGTTATAAATAGAAGTTGAAAGCCAGTGTTTCCTTACCTGCCTGCTACCAATTCACAATCTGCTCAACTATGAGTGCTCATAATACTGTGTCTCCTAGGTAGACTTAAACCTAACAGTTGCTGGAGGACTATTCCTTTACAATACGAAGGTTGAACCTCACAAAGACTAGGCTGTGCTGTTGCCCAGTAGGTTACATGTAGCTATATACATGTATACATAGTAGCATCATATTCAATATGTCCCAAGTTTAACTTCAAATATTACAAAGGAACCGTGACATTGGCGAATTTAAGATTGTTAAAACTTTTTATGACGCATTAAGTTAAGTCATAGAATACATATACCTAATGAATGGACTTCGTGCATAGGAATATAATACCTATGGAATGAGACGTTCTACATACACCATCTTGTTCATAGTATGTCGATTCATACTACCTACCACTCGCCCAGTCTTAATACTGGCGTCTTCTGCGGCCGATTTTGCGAGATGGCATCTCATCACGGGCCCAAAGAGTCATAGTTTGCCCTTCAGCGCATTTGACTGTCGGCGGCATCTGCATAACCACGGACCAGGAACCAGAAGCGCATTGCTGGTACGAGGTACCGCCAATGCAGTTAAACATACCTTCGGCCGTGCAAGGTCCCGTGAGTCCTCCAACTGTACCAGAAGAACCAGTGCTTGGCGATCCGCTGGTTGCTGGGCTTGAAGAGCTAGCCGGCGCGGCGGAGCTAATTGGGGCGGCAGAACTGGCTTGAGCGATAGAGCTGGACGATGAGGCGGAGCTGGCTACCATGGAAGTAGAGGAACTAGAAGAGGTTTCAGTACTAGTGCTGGGGGCACCACTTCCACCTTCGACGGGGCTTGTCACAAACCCGGTAGGCAGGGAACTGCTAGCGGGCTGGCTTGCGATTAGAGAGGCACTGCTGGTGGGAGACGAAGCGGACGACGCTGGTGCGCTGGGAGCGCTATTCTCGTTTCCGCTACCAGCGCCAACGTTGCTATTCCCGCTTGAACCACCTGACTTGGCCCCCTTCGGGACGCAGTTATCACCTTGGACCTTGGCGAACTTGTTGTTCGTCCCCGGACGGATCACGTTCGGGCCAGGATCGGGGTACTCGGGGTCGGTACTAGGTTCGGTCTTGCACGAGTTGATCTCGGCGAGGTTCGCGACGAAAAGTTCCGGGAATTGGGTGTCTCGGGCCATGAGTTCGACGGTGCTGTTATCACACCGCTTGGACTTTGACCCCCCTGTCACGGTGATAGGGGCACAATTCATGTAATATTCCGGCTGTCCAGCAAGTTTACTTATCCATGTCCACGCGAAGACGTAATTACCAGGGGCGACGCCGTCTGGAATCTTGAAATCGTACGTGTCAGCACCTTGTCCAGACTTACTAGGACAACCTCCCTCAATAGAAAGAATAACTTCCCACGATGTAGATGCGCTAGGCTGGAGGTCTTTGGTAATGGCCAGTTGACAGCTTCCGCCACCATGGACTGCACTACCTTTAAACGATAAGGTTTGGCTTTCTCCAACTACCATCGTGTTGTCGAGTCCATCGCTCTTGTAAAAGGTGGCTGGGTCGCCCTTCAACTTACACGGGTAGTTACTTGACGTCAGGGGACTGTTATCGAGATCAGGACCACCGAAAGGCTTAGGGCTCTGCATGATCATGTGGCCGGATACGGGCGTGAATGCCGCCAAGGCGGCAGCGAAATAAGAAAGTTTGGTGTGCATGATGAATATAAAATGCGTGTGAGATTTCGAAGATAGTTGAGAGAAGTACCAGACTGCAGACAATATTTCGAGACCAGCTCACGTGAAAATTGCAAGTATAAAAATCATAGAACGGCCGGCCCGGCGGTAAGACGCGGTTCCGGACTTTTATACTATTCGAGATCAGAACATTCTATTAAAGAAGACTCGGTATTGTTATCGAGAAAGCACTTGAATCGAGACAAGGGTGTTTCTTTCTTCCAAGGGTTACGATAAACAAAGGATATCTATCGAAGAGTCTTGTTTCTAACAAGAATATCAACAAGAACATTGTGAGTGAATGTCTTGGATACATACAGAATACTACTACTATGTACCTACCTAGTAAAGGGGTCTTGTTTCATTGGGAGCCACACTTCGAGAATAACTCTCGTACTGAGTACTCAGGGGTTCAAACTAGGTGGTTGTGATGGATAGAGATATTACGATATTTTGAAGCTAGAAATGCAATAAGGTTGTTTATCTAAAAGTATATGTAGGCAGAAAAAATCCATGCCATTATTCTCAAAGTTTATGGGTAACCTAGGACCCCTTTTTCAGGGGCTAATATGCTTTAAATGAATAAGGCTGCGGTATCTGTAAATTACCTCTTAAGCTCTGGTTCATACACTTTAACTGCATATCATGCCTATACTAGCGTCATATTAAGTTAACTATGGTAACCTCACGGTTAGGCATGATAACGTCATGGGAACAGGGGTGCGGGGGCTTATGCATGCAGCTCCGTTTCAGGGACCTTTGAAGCTTAAGATAGCGCCCGCGTACCTCCCGGCTAGGCTTCGTCGTTTAACTTGTACAACCACTCATTTCCATCTTATCTTCATCTTTCTACTTGCCTGTAATATCCAACATTTAGCCTTGTATAACAGCTAAAGTGCCGATATCAAATGAGTCCTGATCGACATGGTGAGTATGCTGCCAACTTTCATCCCTCAAATATCACTAGGGAGCCCAAGGACGTGTTGCACCCTGTCTGGGGCTTGCATGTAATAGAGAGAGCCGAGCTGACAGCATTCCCGAGCACCTAGGCTAATATAACAACACCTCTCCTTGCTGACGACCGTCGCGTTCCCGATGGGGATTCTGCGCGATTAAGCGACTCCTCCGACGAAGCCCTCCGCGGACAGTCCAGAGCCACACACGCCGGCCGGTCGTGGCATGCCCGACTAAGGGAAGCTCTCCTATTCGCATGGGCTCTGCTCGCGACCGCCGGCGTGTTGGTTCTCGCTGTCTGGGCATCACATCAACAACAGACCTCGTTCGACAAACCTGCCGGCAAGCGAAACCTGATTTTCATGGTCTCGGATGGCATGGGGCCTGCCTCGCTATCTATGACCCGCAGCTTCAGACAATACACTGAGGGCCTCGAGTACGGCGACACCCTTACCCTCGATAAGCACTTCTGGGGAAGCAGCCGAACACGAAGCAGTTCCTCCCTCGTCACCGATAGTGCCGCAGGCGCAACAGCGTTTTCTTGTGGGAAGAAGAGTTACAATGGAGCTATTTCTATGCTGCCTGATTCTACTCCTTGTGGGACCGTACTTGAGGCCGCCAAGAAAGCCGGATACAAGACCGGTCTCGTTGTCACGACCGATATCACCGATGCTACACCTGCTTGTTTCGCCAGTCATGTGGATGTGCGCCAACAGAATGATGATATTGCCGTGCAAGAAGTTGGAAATGGGCCACTGGGTCGCGTGGTAGACTTGATGTTCGGAGGTGGGCGATGCCGCTTTCTGCCTAATGGTACGGATGGCGGGTGCCGCGAAGACAGCATCGACGTAGTGGAAATGGCGAAGAACGATTATGGATGGAACTACATCGACAATCGGTCAGCATTTGACGAATTCTGGGAGGGCAAGAAAGAGGTTCCGCTTCCTATGCTGGGCCTCTTTGCTTACTATGATATTCCATTCGAGCTTGATAGGCGAAATATGAACGATGTCTACCCGAGCCTGAGCGAAATGGCTAAGACAGCTTTACGGGCCCTTGAGAAGGCTACGGAAGACAGCGAGCAAGGATTCTTTTTAATGATCGAAGGCAGTAGAATTGATCACGCTGGCCATGGAAACGATCCGGCAGCGCAAGTGCGAGAAGTTCTCGAATACGACAGAACCTTCAAGGCTGTGCTAGATTTCCTGGAAGAAAGTAACACCCCTGGAGTTCTGGTTGCTACAAGTGACCACGAGACCGGCGGGTTAGCAGTTGCACGACGTAAGTCATATATGCATTGGATCTAGTTTGAATATTGCTAACGGTATCTCCAGAGGTTAATGCCGATTATCCACAGTACCTGTGGTATCCTGCCGTGTTAGCCAACGCTTCCTCGTCCTCAGAGTACCTTGCCCATCGTCTTCATGGGCACATTGCACAGTCCTCCGACCACTCCACCGACAAGCTAAAGAAGTATATCAATGAAGAACTCATTGTTCCCGGTCTTGGAATTCACGATGCATCCGATGAGGAGCTCACAAAGGTAGCTTCAAGCCCTGAAGACGCCCAGCCTTTGTTCGCAGAGATGATAAGCGTGCGCGCACAAATCGGGTGGAGTACCCATGGCCACTCTGCCGTGGATGTTAACATCTACAGTTCCGGTGGCCCTGGATCAGAGGCTATCAGGGGCAATGTGGAAAACACTGATGTCGGCAAATATCTCAGGGACTACCTAAATGTCGACGTGGACGCCATCACGAAAGAATTGAATGAGAAGATGGACTCGAGGAGACAATTCGGAATGGTTGGTCATGGAGTAGCTATGGATATTGTGGACGGAACATCGGGCGAGGCCGAGGATCACTGGGCAGCCCACCAGAGGATGGATGTCTGAGCGAGGTGTAGAGGAGTTGTATATCCTATTTCGAAATTGTCCTCTTTGTTAAGATCTAGCATATTTTGGTGTAACATGTACAGGAGCGATACCCACGGGCGAAGAGTGCCAGGTGCAATCCGGGCTAAGACCCTCCCTCAAGCACTAGGAATAGATACCTAATCGATACAATGCGTACCAAACTGCAACCAAAATAATACCTTCTAGAAGAAGCATGCAGGTTACCTTCAGCCCTTTCCTAAGGCGAACGTAACCAGTCGGCTGTTTCGCCGTCCCGTGGAAAACCGCGGGTATCTGCCGGAAGCCGTGTCCGTATTACACAGCATTGCCGGATACCAGGCGCGCTTAGCGACAGCGATACAGCTAGCTTGCCCACGAAAGTTTCGTACCAGGAGGTGTGGGCAGCGATGCTCTCTGGATGAGTGAAGAAGACCAGATACAAGCTGTTCCGACTAGGAGAGCCCGGTATCGGACCACTCGGCGGACTGTAAGTCGTTGCAGCTGTGGAACACATAGGTGAGATCAGATTAAGAGCTATGGGCTCTAAAATTGGGGAACAGGTTTTGAAAAGATACACCTTACTTGTTGGCTTGACCGTTACACGCTTTGTATAACCGACCCTTGGTGGGTGAGAAGGAACAGACGATGCTGTCTTCCTAAGTTCCGGCATAGATACCTGGGTTGAGATGGGAAATTATAAAGAGGCAAAATGGTAGGTGGCCTATGTGTCTAGGATGAAGAGCCGTAAATCGTCCCGAGTTTATTATACGGCACACTCCTTGTCTTTTATGAAGTAGGGCCGCCTTAGAAGAGGGTACGTACCTAGTATCTATCATTGACTGAGGCTGATAAGATGACATCAATTGATAGAGCATCCGAGTCACCTCTCTTCCAGTCAGCCAGTTAGCGTAGGTACCGGTAGACAAGGGGTAAGTTTGCATTTTTCGGGAACGGAGCCGCTTGTTTGGGTTTTCCATTTGGTTTCGACGGTGTCATCCGTTTGATCTAGCAGATCCCACGTGGTGCCGGAGGACTTGCAACTCTCTGGGTGTTGCCGTTCCTGGAGAGGGGGTACTTACGTCTCAATATCCGTTTAGTTTTTTTTTTTTAAAAAAAATTGTTATATATGGATGAGTGAATAGAGGGTGGGGGGTATGCATGTACTCTTGTTTACTCGATCGCGTCCCTGTTCTGATAATGATAGAAGTGTGGCTCCCGTGATATGCATAGCACCTCGTCTCATTATTAGCCATATTCGTAACTTCCAAAGTTATGACCACCATTTAATTACAGTAGTTCTTCGGATCGACTGAGATTCTCACTTACAATATTGCTGATACTGATCAAAACAAGCACGAATCTAGTCTGCCCAAGCACCTTCCCTACCCATAACGCTAATTGCGTATTATTTACACCGAGTCTCATCACCCCAAATCACCACAGATACCTCAGGAACCCTCGGCAACACCCCTTCCAACATCGTAGCCTAGTAGTCTATCACTGATGTTACGGTCAGCTGAAACCAGCAGTTGTCTTCTTTAGTAAATATGAAGCAGGAGGGATACCTATGTCTCCCTAAGTAGAAGATTGTCTACCCAGTCGGTCAATCGTCGCGAATATTACGGTATAGCACCTATCCCTCCACCCTTCCACGTCCTTGAACTAACAAGCGAGAACCAGAGGCATTACTGAGAAACCCCGGAGCCAAAATCAAGAACCCAGATCAAGAACCTGCCAAAAAAATACGATCCCAATCGGAACCCAAAGGGCAACACACCACCATGTGCCAATACGTCACCGTAACCTACCGTTGTGGCCACAAAGACCTTCTCGCAGGACCGGGCTGCGCGGACTTGATGAACCAATTATCACGAATCCACACCGAGCCTGCAGCGTGGACTACCGCCGGCCGCCAGACGCTGCCGTTTAAGTGGGCCGACGAATGCCACCCCGGCCCGGACAACACAACCGACGTCATCTCCGACGCCTGGTGCGGCTGGGAGTGCCGGAACAGCACCGACGGGGTAAACTGGGACGAGGTTGCAGATATTCTCGCAAGCACATGCGCAGATGTGGACGTGAACCGAGACTCAGGGATAGAATCAGGCGCGAGCCACAAGGGGCCGGACCAGCAGGTACAAGACAACACTACCAATGACGCCGCTGGCCCCTATCATGTCAGCAATGCGGGCCGGATGTCGTGGTACTGGGACTACAGCAGCGCCGAGGCAGGTGCTATGGGCGGTGCGGGTACGACGTTGGCGGAGCCGGGTTCGAGCAGTCAGGAAGGAGCGGGAACGGGAGCACAGGAAGTTGCTGAAGAGTTCGTTAGTGCAGGATCGGGCAGAATAGGGATGCCGGATGCACAATATGGCGTTCCGCGAAAAGGGGTAGGCTGGCAAGAGGGTGAAAGCAACGCAGGATTCCTGAGCGGCGACCCGAGCCAAGCGGAGGTCATCACGGCGAACGACTGGTCAGAGGACGGCACTGTCTTCGACTAAGGTTTTAGCATAGAACTGGGATCGGGTAGGCTTCTATGGCGGTCCCGTCGACTTCTCTTCTGGGGAGGTTAGTACTCTGCACTCTGAACAATAGTACGCATGCCGTAAATACGTGAAAGCAACTTGAACTTTGTCGTTACTAGATGTGAGTGGATCTAAAGACAACAGGGGCATTAAGATTATGTACAGCCAATAAATATTACTCGTCGGAGTCGTCAGAGAAGTCGGTCTCATGTAATTCGTCCGGATCCATGAAATAGCTTATCTCAATTCGCCCTCTGAGATTCTCTCGGAAGTATTTCTGCAATTTAGCATATTCCGTGGAGTTAAGTTTATAATCGCCTAGCTGATTCAGGATCTCTACTTTAATCCCCCAGCGGCTCGGAGTATCGAACTTCACCGCGAAATCGTAATACAAGCGCTCGAAGGTGAAAGTAGAGTTGGAATGGATGTGGAGATATTTTAGGCAGGTAAGGGTGCTCAGGGGCTCCAATAATGTGTCGTCTACCATGTCGCCGCTGAAGCTGAACTCGCATAACTTTGGCAATGCTGAGATAAGAACTTGTATCTCGTAAGATGTGACATATGCCTGCATTAGGTTCAGTGCTGTCAGGTTCTTCAGCTGGCATATGGAATTTAGCAAGGATGGATTTTGGTCAATGCTCGGATTGTTCGGTAGCCAATTCTGAAGGCCGAGAGTTAGGCTCTCAAGTCGATCTTGCGTGCCCAGCGCAGTCCAGGTCGCTGAGCTTTCCTCTTCGCTTGCGGGGCGAAAGCCTAAGATGGACAAGGTCGTTAAGCGGATTTCGGGCGAACTTAAGGCTGCCCTGACTATAGGTAAAGCGTCCAGAACATTCCTGAAGCGCAGAACTTGAAGTGATTTGCAGGTGCCAATCCAAGCCATCGCTTGACTGATCATATGCTCGTCCGGCTCCTCTAGGCTTCCTGGGCTATAGAAGTTTTCAATGTCAAGGACCTCTAAAGCAGTGCAGCTTGGCAACATGTTGAGGGCTCTGACGGCCGGTGGTGCAAGGTCTCCCAGTCTAAGGCTTCTCAAAGACGCGCCATGAGTGTTTAGCGCTGTTAAGGCCTCGTCTCCGATCCTATTCCTGCTAATAACTTCAAAGCCTCGCAAGCTATTAGCAGGAAGTACCCGGAAGAATGCAGCTAAATCCTCATCTGCGGTCGAGCTGTCGTCTGCCATCAATCAGTATTACATATAGGAACCAGAACAGATCAGTTCAAGCATAACTTTTCATCGCATTGCGAAGATAATATGCAGCGATGATCATAGAGTAGACCTGGGGACTTACTGTTGATGAGTTAGCATCTATAAATGGTGGAATGATGCGAGTATTCTAGACGGGGTTCAGACGTACCAATAATAACATGTAAGGTCAGCAAACTTGGGACAACATTGGGAAATGGCACTGGCAGCTTCGACGCCAAGAACAGACCCGTCCCGAACACGCAGAGACGTCAGAGACCCTAACCGGGTTATCATGGTAGGTAATATATCATGTGGGATGTAAGTGAACTCCAGATGCTCTAACATCACTGCTGTCTCTGTAACGTCCGCGATGTTCCCGATGTATTCCGTGATAGAGACTGCGCACTTCACCATGGTAGCTTGATAGTCTATGAGTGGAAGAGGGGTTTGAGATGTGGCTTCATTAGGCCGGTATTGTTCTCGTGGCACGAGAAATTGTCCCATAGCGCCCCCGAAAAAGATACTTCGGAGCTTTTTATCTCGGCCTATGTCGTGGATGCATTCTTCGAGATTCCCAAGCGATAAAGTGCGAATGTATGCACAATAAGGAAATGCGGTTTCCCCAAGGCTCGAGAGGACAATGGATCTCCACAGTTGCGTCCATTGTAGTTTGCTGTACGTAGAGCCTGTGCTTGCAGGAGCCGAGTCTTGGATACTTCACGATACCACTTGTTAGCTTTCGATTGAGTGAGTTGAAAAACACGAATAAGAGTGACATACCTATAGATCTGCTGTAAAGCAATAATGGCAACTCTTCTGCTGACTAGAGAACAATGAAATAAGGTGATAAAGTCGCCGCGCGCAGCAAGTGTCTCGCATAATAAGAGGATGATCTCTTGAGGAAGAACTAGAGACTCCATAATTATGATTTACATGGGGTCCTCATCCAGAGGCTCAGATTTATGATCAATACACATAAGATGAGAGGTCTTGAAGGGTTTTCAAAAATTGGAAACACTTTGATGGATTTGACATGAATTTTTGAAGATGGTTCTTATTACATAGTCATAAGAAGGTAGGCAGGCTTGGATGTAGCCGAAGCTCTCTAAGTAGGCTTCAAGGTTACTCCACAACGTGATTATATATAGCACCTCATACCGTGCTTTAGTATACAGAGGACGCCACCAAAAGTTTTTTCCATATGCCACCCCCTGTCACTCCTAGTACGCACAGGCCAGTCCGGCTATTGGCTGGCCGTAAGTACCTTAGAAAAGATTAACTTTTCAATTAATTGTTTCTCCGTCAAAAGGCATTAAAAAACAAAGAAAGGATATATATAATACTTCTAGTCCTTTCGAATAGCTAATGATGCTAGGTGCACTATCAAGCTCAATATTATCACCGTGAAGATGTAAGATAAAACATGAGCTTGATCAGATATACATAAGCCACAACGGCTGGCAGGTGCCTGCGACGTCTGCCAGCTGGTGTCGGGGATGCCAAGACTATTGTATGGAAAAAACTTTTGGTGGCGTCTTCTGTAGAGTCGTAAAGAAAGCACGAAGAAGGAGCTTTGACCACCAGGCTCTCACACTGTATAAGCTAGAGCTTCTTACTAAGAGGCAGGTACCCCGCGACGCGTTTCAGTGAAGCTTAACGCGATTTACTTGCTTGATTGGACCGGGGGCGTTCTCCATATGCTGTCATGTCAGATTTGAGACCCCTGCTAGAACACTCTCAAGATCCGTTCAGTCCAAGAGCGACAATCATTCATTAAAGTCGTAGAGGATATCAATATTCTGCCTTACCGAGTAATGAATCAAGCCCTTGATCCTATACAAAGACTGGGTTTATCATACATCAATTGATGCACCGGGTTACGACATAAACGGGACGGTGGGGATCTATCATTCGGATATATGAATAGCCTCCATGGGTAACATCACCAACTCTTCATCAGCAGTCTTTAGTTATAAGAGTTCCAGCGTTCGTATTCAACGGCCATGGCCGTACTAAACTTCACCTTGAGTGAAGAAGGGGTCAGTACCTTGCGGGATGCATTGGCATGCCTAGGCAAATTCAGCGACGAAGTTTCGCTGGAGGCGAAGAAAGACAGGGTAAGCCAGTGATTATAGGGGTCTAAGTGGCTCTTTGCTAAATTTTCTCTTGTTAGTTAGTGTTCACTACTTTGAACCTCTCCAAATCAGCATATGCGTCTTTCTCTTTTGCAGCCAATCGCTTCTTCTCCAAGTACGAATTCGAAGGTGTGCCACAAAACAGAGAGAAATTCTTCTGTAAGCTATACAGTCGTGTAAGTCATCAAAATACAATTTGTCTTAGTTTCCCTCTGATTCTTACTCGGACATCTTTAGGCCCTCCTATCTCTCTTTAGAGTTAGGAGTGGTGATTCGCTACATGATAGGGAGAAAGATACCACCATTGAGCGTTGCGACGTTGCCATAGTGGACGAGCCTGGCAAGAAGAGTCGATTCGTCGCAAAGATCATATTCCGAAATGGTAAGATGACCCCAATTAATAACACCATTCTGACCCTTGCGATTAACAAGAAGATAGGCATCACTACCAAATACAAACTTCCTTTTGAAGTTACTCCACCTGTTCATGCCAAATTTGATAGAGATCAGGCGATAAACCACTGGTCTATCCCATCTCGCACTCTACGCCAACTCATGGACCATTTTGGGCCCGGCATAGAATACCTTGATATCCATTCCGAAGGCGACGAGACTGTCAACTTCACTTGCTTTACCGAGAAAGTAAAGAATGGGGAAGAAGTTTTGAAGAAGCCTCTACATACTTCCATTGCTGTTGAAAGAGATGAATTCGAGGACTTTGTCGTCGAGGAAGACAAACTGCACATCGTCATTAGCGTGAAAGACTTCAGAGCGATCATCCAACACGCAGCCTTCTTAGGCAGCCAGATTTCGGCATATTACTCAATGCCGGCCAAACCGATGCAGCTCAAGTATGATGGCGATGGGATCAAATGTGAATTTCTTCTGATGACAGTCGGAGAGAGAGGGGCACCTGGCCAGAAGGCTAAGAAAGCCCGTGGCAGTGCGAAAGGACCAAAACCTCCGCAACTCGAAGCCGCCACTAGTAGGGCTACATCACACGCGCCTACGCCAGCTCCTCAATTGCATCCTCCTCCTCTTCCTCCACAAGCACCCCGACCCGATCCGGTACCCTCCCTCAGACCATCGATCACTCGCCCTTCTCAACGACCGCCTCCCGCCACATTCGAATCTGAGTCACTCTTCGTACCCCAGGATGATGAGCATCAGTGGGACCCTGTGAACGTCGGCGAAGAAGAAGACGAGGAGAACGCCCAGCTGGGGTGGGATGTCCGCGGAGACTTTGTAAGTATTCCTTTTGACCGCGCCGTTCGCGTTAGAGTAGCTAAAGAGATGCAGCATTCGCCAGCGACAAATATGAGATCCATGATGGCAGATCAGAGCGTCCAAGAACCGAGGGTTAATGCCACCGTCGATGAGAGTGGTTCGCATCTCGAGCCAACACAACGACTCTCGCAAGTTCGTAGGTTCGGTCTATTTGACGACTAGGATCTGCAGGGGAGCATCCCCTCATACATGCTCAACACAATTGAAGTGCTATAGCTAGGCTTCGGTTCCTTATACAAGGAGGTAAAAGGGAATCCGAGCTATAGACGATAATTAGTTAGAGAAATAGCCCGTCCATAGTGACATTGATCCAGCTCGTGGCACACCCGGCTCCTATAGCTGTAATCTGAGACCCTTCTGGTAAATGCTTCAACGATGCAAGTACGTTCCATCGCCCCTTAACATCTCCGTATTTTTCGGTCTGCGGACCACAATTTCCGTGCTCGCCCCAACCCCAGGATAGTACATCCCCTTCTTTCGTGAAAGCCAAGACGTGCTCGCTGCCGGCGGCGATGCCCTCTAGTTCTGGGAGTCCTGGAGGCGGAAGCTGGCCATGGTCGTCTCGACCCCATGCAACAAGCCTACCATTTCTTTGTAGAACATAGACACCTCCCCAGCTTGCGCTAATGATATTCCAATTGGGTATCTCAGCTGGTGCGCTACTTCTCAGTCCCCACTTGTCTGCTCCAAGGACGAGTACCCGGCCATCTCCAGGCTCACCAATGAGACAGGTCGTGTACTGGCAACAAACGGCTTTGGCGACCTTGAAGGGAAGACCGCTGATCTTCTGAGGACGGTGTATTACACCCTTCGAATCGGCCGAGCCATCCAACTTCCCTAACTGGTCCTTGCGGCCATTGCCCCACCCGTAGACGTCTCCATTGTCTAGCACGACTACAACGTGCCTAAAACCTGCTGCAAGACCCCGTACTTCCGTCCCGGCTGGGGGGAAGTCGCTTAATAAATTTGGCGTTTTGGAAGGAAAGGGGCCCGAGCTCATGTTCGGCGCCCCTATATCAGCAACACCACACGCGTACACTTTCGTGGCATTACTTGTCTCGTCTCTTACTACCAAGACGGACGAGTCCCACGTGCAAGCTATGTGGGTAACTGACCCCGGGTATTCCGAACTTAACAAAACCAGCTCGCGGAATTTAGTCCCATCTATATCTTCTGCGTTCTCCACGATCCCGCAGGCGCCACTGGATGGGTCACCGGCCCAGAATGCGCCCCCCGCTTCCGTGAGGATGATTGTGTGGTTACCTCCGGCTGCAATTTGTGTGATTTCATCCTCAGGAGCTTCTCCTACGAACTCGACTTGCTTCGGGACTGATACGTCTTCCTTGTGTCCTATGCCGAGCTGTCCTGACCCGTTGGAGCCGAGCGCAAAGAGCCCGTTCATTCTTTACTCGTACCCCGCGAACCGCTACGGAAAGTTGGTCATTCCAAGTGAAGGTGAGATAACTTTCATTTTCAGGTTCGTCTACTCGGGGAGGTGCACTCGTGTAGAGTGTGGCTGAGGACATTAGTGTAAGTAGTGCACTAGCCACACACCCGGAACACAGTTTATTCCGGAGACAACTGTTCCACCTCAGCCCCCCGCGGGTCATGCGGTCCAAGCTCCGGGATCCACTTAGATTATTTCTGTACTTAAAAAGCTTCACCAAAATTTTTCTCGCTTTCCACCTTCAAACTTTTCAGACAAAAGTTTCGACTTGTCGCACTTCCCGCTCTGACTCACCTGGTGTAAAGTCTGGGCCGTCTGGGCTATCTGTGCCAAGATCTCAAGGATGTAATCATTTTGCTACTCTTGACTTCTTCATTTGGTAGTCAATTGCGGGAACCAGGATCCATATTCGCGATCATGGCATCAGACGGCACCGATGTGCCCCAAGGCATGGAAAATTTCATTGTCGGCATCATTGGTATGGGCGACATGGGCAAGATGTATGCGCGGAGACTTAGCGCTGCTGGCTGGAGGTAAGAATTCGCCAGGACGGCTGCGATTGTTGTTCGTTCGCGTCTAAGTCTCCGTCAACCTGTATTGGTGAGTCATTCTTCCTTTCTCTTCGGTATATTCCCTCGCATATGATGACTTGAGTGCATTTGGCTCGAGCATTGCCTTCGGCTTAAGGATGGTCATTTCGGCCCCCGGCAGTTGTTGGCTTTCCATGATGTAAATTCTCAGCTACCTTTTCAATTTTGTCTGAAGCGCTTCCATACTATCGTATTTATTTGATACATCTCGAATGTTCTCAGCTAACATGCGATCCACAGGCTATACTAAGTTCCCAAACGATGTACTACGGCGAGGTACTAACGGTGTATGTTGACAGAGTAATGGCTTGCGACAAGGAGGAACAATACGAGAGCCTGCGTGAAGAATTTGCCAGCAGGGTACATTACATGTAGTTATCCATTCTCAGAAGGACCCATGCTGAGAGGTATATAGAACAATGTACAAATCCTCCGAAATGGCCATCTTGTATCTCGTGCGAGTGACTATATCATCTACAGCGTAGAAGCCGCAGCTATCGACCGTGTTGTCGCCGAATATGGTCCTTGTATGATAACTAAGTCAACCTAGCCATACATATTTACTAATCATCCGCAGCAACCAAGCTCGGTGCCATTGTTGGTGGACAGACATCATGTAAAGACCCCGAAATCAAGGCATTCGAGGATCATCTCCCGGCGGATGTGGATATTATCTCCTGCCACTCCCTCCACGGGCCCAGAGTCGATACGACGGGCCAGCCATTAGTAGGTCTACGTTGTACCCATATACCACTCTACTTACCGTAGTTCAGGTTATTATTCAGCATCGCGATTCCAAAGGCTCATTGGAGAAGGTTAAAAGCGTTCTCAAGTGTCTACGCTCCACGATAGTGTACCTCACAGCACACCAGCACGATCGCATTACGGCAGATACCCAAGCGGTAACGCACGCCGCCTTCCTCAGTATGGGTAAGGCATGGCATTCGATGCGACAATTCCCGTGGGAAAGCGCCCGCTACGTAGGTGGCATCGAGAACGTCAAGATCAACCTGACGCTGCGCATCTACAGCCAGAAATGGCACGTGTACGCTGGCCTTGCGATCCTGAACCCGGAGGCCCGCAAGCAGATCAACCAGTACGCCAAGAGCGTCACTGAGCTATACAAGTTGATGCTGGGTGGACACCTCGACGAACTACGGGCGCGCGTCCTCAGCGCCAAGGAGAAGGTCTTCGGCAAGGAGCACGAGCCCAAGTGGGCCGACAAGCCGCTGCTCAAGGACGAGGTGCTCGACCAGTTCAGCCTAGGAGCCGCGCCGGCAGACCGCAAACCCCTTCCCAACAACCACTTGAGTCTTCTGGCAATGGTGGACTGCTGGAGTGCCCTGGGCACCGTGCCGTACGACCATATGATCTGCAGCACCCCTTTATTCCGCCTGTGGCTGGGCGTCACAGAGCACCTGTTCCGCGACCCGGAGCGGCTGGACGAGGCGCTACGGATCGCCGTCGAGGACAATACGTTCCGCAGCGACGACCTCGAGTTTACGTTTGCGGCGCGAGGGTGGGCTGAGTGTGTTCGTCTCGGGCACTTCGAGACCTGGAAGGAGCGCTTCGTCGAAACGCAGAAGTTCTTCGAGCCTCGGTTCCCGGGCGCTATTGAGGTTGGCAACGCGATGGTTAAGGCGGTGCTGGAGAGTACGAGGAATTGAGCTGTTCCTTCCTTAGAGACACTGGGTCCTTTCCTTCATGTGTATTTTACACGATTATGTTTATGGTTACGCTTGAGTCACGGGGGCGGCATTTTGACAATTGAAGTATTTACATCGAGTTTAGTTATTGCAATCGTTGAATGCTTCGTATTTTCACGTAGGCTTGACACAGATCTGAGGATATTCTGAGAACGTTACTGAGCCTTTAAGCCTTATGAATCTCTCTTTTCGTTTGCCATATCGCATCCAAATGTTAGTCACCTATGATACTACATAGTAGTAAATATCTACACATACTAGACAAATTCCTCCAAGCTTAAAGGGGCACATAGGGGCAGGAACGGAATGTGTCTACAGAGAAGCAGCTGAGCAGAATTAGGTGAATTCTTCAAGCCTTCTCAATCTCCTTCAATTGCCATTCGTCTCCGACCTTCCTCCGGATTTCCTGTTGAACTTTACAGCTTCTGCTATTCCGAGTACAGAAGGGCTCCTTCAAGTTACACCGGATCTGTTGACTGACAATTGCTATCGAGCATCCTAGATAAGAATCCTACAAAGAGACCATACGAATACCGAATCTTCTATCAATAGCATTGTAACGGCACCGAGGGTCAGACGACTCGGTAGGGGGTATGATATCTTTAATTACCTATTAAAGAGAATGTCTCGGGGGAACGATGATCATCGTTCGATAGCTAGGTGAGATTTGGAGAAGCCTCGGGCCCTCGGCACCACGTGGGAGAGGGACCACGCCACTATTACCCCCCGGAGGTAATCGAGTCAACCCCGCTATATTGCCGGCTTTGATGCTGAAGGGAGCGCATTTCGCGTTCCCTCGTCTAAGCCACACTCCTCCTACTACCTACCGCCTACCGACTTACACGCCTACATCAACGCCTAAAAAGAAATTCAATTGTTACATTGCTCAATATTCGTTACCTATCCTCATCTCACTCGCTACGTGCATAATATAAATAACTAGTAACTTACTATTAGTTCCTGTACTCTTCGGTATTGTGCAAAGGGGAAAAGATGGCGAGCGACGGCCCCACCAAGCAGAAAGCCCCGGTAATCATCGTCGGCGCCGGCCTAGCCGGTCTAGTAGCCGCCTACGAACTGTCGCAGCGCGGCGTACACACCCTCATCGTAGACCAAGAAGGTGAGCAGAATCTCGGAGGACAGGCGTTCTGGTCTCTGGGCGGCATCTTCTGCGTTGACTCCGCCGAGCAGCGGCGTCTAGGAATCAAGGACAGTCGTACTTTGGCCCTGCGCGACTGGCTAGGATCTGCGCGCTTCGACCGTCTCGATGACGAGGATATCTGGCCGCGTCGCTGGGCGGAAGCTTTCGTCGATTTTGCCACTGATGGCATGGAAAAGTACCTGAAAGGCCTTGGCGCCGGCTTCCTAATTAATGTGGCCTGGGCCGAGCGCGGGGATGGTACTGCTGATGGCCACGGTAACTCAGTCCCGCGATTCCACATTACTTGGGGCGCTGGACCGGAGGTCGTGCGTGTGTTCGCGGAACCTGTCAGGGCCGCGGAGAAGAAAGGACTTGTAGAGTTCAAATTCAGGCACAGGGTGGACGAATTGCTGGTTGACGAGAATGGCAGGGCCTCTGGTATTCGGGGAAAGACTCTCGAGGCGGATTCATCGCCGAGGGGAGTCAAGACATCCAGGACGGAAGTTGGAGACTTTGAGCTGTACGGCTCGTCAGTAATAGTCTCCTCCGGAGGTATCGGAGGTAATGTGGAAGCTGTAAAGAAAGCATGGCCCATAGACCGCCTTGGCCCGAAAGTACCAGAGAACTTCGTCATTGGTGTCCCAGCGCATGTCGACGGCCGGATGGTGGGGATTGCTGAGGCCGCTGGCGCAAATTTCATCAACCGAGACAGGATGTGGCATTACACGGAGGGCTTACAGAACTGGAACCCCATCTGGCCCAGCCATGGAATTCGTGTCCTGCCGGCGCCGTCATCACTTTGGCTAGATGCAACTGGGAAGAGACTTCCACCGTTCTTGTTCCCCGGATCCGACACATTGGCAACACTCAAGCATATATGCAGCACAGGCTATGACTACACCTGGTTTATCCTGGATCAAACCATCATCGCGCGGGAATTCGCGTTATCAGGCTCAGAACAAAACCCTGATCTGACCGAGAAGAGCATCTGGCAAGTGCTAAAGAACCGACTCTTCAGCTCCAAGGGCACGGTGCCCGTCCAAAACTTCCAGAAATACGGCAAGGACTTCGTGGTGCGCGACAACCTCGAAGACCTCATTACTGGCATGAACGAGCTCGCCAAGACTGTCAATGGGCCTCTACTAGACCCCAAGGCTATTCGTGAAGTCGTTGAGATACGGGACGGACAGATGGTGAACAACTACTGCAAAGATGCTCAGGTCATGCTCATACGCAACGGCCGCAATTACTGGCCCGACAGCCGGAGTCGTGTTGCGCCGCCGCACCAGCTCTTAGATCCGAAACACGGCCCCCTGATTGCTGTACGCATGAACTTGCTAACGCGGAAGACTCTCGGTGGACTGGAGACGAATCTAGAGAGTAACGTTATGAAAGCCAACGGCGAGAAATTCCCGGGTTTGTATGCGGCTGGCGAGGCGGCCGGATTTGGAGGCGGTGGCGTCCACGGTTACAACTCACTTGAGGGCACATTCCTTGGCGGATGCATCTTCTCGGGTAGGGCGGCTGGTCGGGCTATTGCTGATGAGCTATTAGGGCCAGCCCAGTCATAAGTCACGGTCTAATGGTGTTAAGGATATAAATTAGGTGATTTCGTTGAGATCATCCATTCTTTGCATGATAATTACCTACATGTACATAAGGTACTTGGTACTTATAGGTTCCTATGACCTACCGAGCGATCCTGATCAATGTCAATACAACCAGGTCCAGATGAGCAACCATTCCGCGCGAAGGGTGTCAGATACCCGTATGGTCACCATTTATCGGATAGGTTATTTTTCAAGATAAACTATAAACCCACTTCAGATCGTCGCCGTGGCAGTAATATCCTAGGTCACGCTCTGCCCCAATATTATTGATGAGTTAATGGAATGATAATGACAGAGAGGATAGACCTTCAAATGATGTTGGCGTTCGCAGCGAAAGCATATTACACGATAACGTAGCTATCATCTTATTGAGCATGTATCGTGGCTTCATTAAGATGCTTATTAGGCAAACCCAAAGGCCCACAACTCAAGCCACTTCGTTGCTCAGGAACTCAGCGAGATATAACCAGTATCATGAAGTATTATGATTAAGGTAGGTGAGAGTGGAACGTATGCGGTGGCCATGAAGAAGTCCAAAGCGTACACCTAGTGATGGTTCCATTCCACCATCTTCAGCAACAAATTCGAAGTAGCGGAACTCGAGACACATATTACTCCCAATTTCGCCCTCCGAACTCACACTACCGCGAAAACGAAGTTTGATATGTCGCGACCTGGCTGCCTTGTAGCAGCCTTCTGGTTCTCGCTCGGCTTCATTGCGGGTTCACCAGCGCCGCGTCCAGCCAGTCCAGCCTCTGTAGCTATGGGTGGCATAATCCCGTTAAGCTATTACAGCGCCGTTACCGACCACAATGAGGTAATGGAGATCGTGAACCATTCCACCAGCAAGCATCAAGGGCTGAGGTACAGTTCACTAGCGGAGGACGTCATCTGTAAAAGAGTTGACAGCTTCACCCAGAAGCAGGCCAAGGGTAATGAGACGTGGCGGGAAGTGTTGATACGTCTAGTATCCGACCGTGTAGCCAAGCAACGCTTCTTGGTGGAAGTGGACGCCGCCGCATTTGCCGCCGTGCATTATCCAGAGCGGGAACGGAGCGCTTGTTGGGAACCATGATCAAATACTCGACGCCCTTGGGTCTATCCTGAAAAAGATATGGGGCGAGACTTAGAAGAGGGTAGTTGACTGGTCTATTAAGGAGATAGTAGATATCGTTCAAGCTGCCATGTGCGCCCAGCCGCCAGAGGGCAATTCGTTACCAGAATTACGCCGCCGCATAAACCTCAAGCTCAATAGCGCAATGTAGGAGAGGCTACGGTGCCTTGGCCTGTAGGTTGGCGGGTTGGAAGTATTCTTGTTCTAAGAGTTGTTACGACCTTCCTTGGGCAGCGCTATTGCAATCACCTCGAGTTGGATATGGGATTGTCTAATTATTATCGGAATCATTGGCGAGATTCTAGGGGAGAGTACCAGGATGCTAGGGAGTGTCTATATCTATCAATAATGCCCGAATTTTGCCAGTACCGGCCTTTTGGAGGGACACCATTCTGTTCTCGCATCATACTTAAGTACCACAAGGCCCTCGTGGGCGCTAATACCCCCTTTTCCTGCTTACCCTGTTCATAAACTCTTTACCCTCACTTAATCTATGAAGATTAATGCTCAGGATATCTAATAGACGGCGGTTGTAATTATTCGAATTGCCGCTGACGTGCGGCGTGATGATGATGTTTTTCGCATCCCACAGAGGGTGCTCCTTGGGCAGGGGTTCCGGATCCGTAACATCGAGCGCAGCACCTCGGATCCAGCCCTCATTGAGCGCCGTTATAAGATCGCCCGTATTGATGACAGCACCCCGTCCGATGTTAGTGACATAAGTCCTCTTACCCTTGAGAACCTCGAACTGCGGCGTTGCAATCATTCCTTGGGTCTGGGGCGTCAAAGGCACGGCTAGCACCAAGAGATCGAGGTCGGCGGATAAGAATTCCTTGATCTCCTCGGGCTTCGTCCCCGAAAACCATTTAGACGGCAATATTCCTTCCGGGTCGCCCAAGCCAGGGACAATATAAGAATGATCACGGCGCGACTCGGGTGTGGGTCTTGGACGGTTTGTGTACGCATACACATCCATACCCATGGCTTTGGCTACACGCGCTACCTGCCTTCCGATGCTTCCATATCCTAATATACCGCTGCATATCGAAGTCAATTGGGAAGCTCAAATACTAACTTCAAGTGTGCTTGTAGAACTTACACTCTTTGATGGACGGCGTCTTGAGTATCTGAGTCATCCCAGCTACGTTCCCATTTATGCTCCTTCATGTTATCAAGGAAACGTGGAACTAGCGAGGACACGTTAGTATTTGCGCTCGATATTCCTGATGTTTGGGATAACTCACTATTGTGCTGGAAAGCGAGGAATGTGCATATAACCCATTCTGAGATCTGCGGTCTGACGTTCAGGGTGAAATAAGGTCAGTCTCAACAGAACTTCAATTTGATGCAATTGAACCCCTTGTGAAATTCTGGGCCGCAAAACTTACCCGTGAACCCCATTCGCGGTACAGAAGGCGATGTCTGTATCGGTGAAGAGTGGGTTGTTCAGTATGTAGTTCGCGCCCGCACTTTGAAGCTGAACGAGCTGTAGTTTCGGTGCCGCCTCCTTAGTAGGGAACCTAGGTCCCGTCAAAAGGATCGTGCTATTTACTATTAGCTATTCGACGCGCTAACAATATACCACAGGTACATAGTCAGAGTTCATACACAGTCTTCCAATCCTCATCCGCGATATCGGTAGGGAGAGTCTGCTGTTTCCATGTGTCCCAATTTGAATGCACTACCTCAAGGCCGGGAAACGCCTTATGCAAACTGTCGATGTACCCGGCCGGGGGCTCCCAAGGCACGAGCATGAGCAATTTATGCCCTTTTAAGTCTTTATTTGCCGACATCTCCGCCACAGCTGTACCCGATGGATTCTCCGATAAAATCTTTCTCATGTTTTGCGGCGTTGGCGTTCGATTTCCAATTTCCGATAAAGTGTTAACGTTTGAAGGTTGATCCGTGGTGTCTGAGACATTCGGATGAGAGAAACTCAGTTCCCCGCCTTGATCGACGGCGCCGACTTAGGCCAATCGATGGCGCAATCGGGGTTATTCGGCCTACACGAAAGGGGTAAGTAGACTTAAATTGTACCCAATAACGTGGCTAGCTCCTCGAGATCTCTCCCTTACATCTACATATATCGGTAGCAACGTATGCATGTTAAGTGTGTACATTATACAATACCGGGTTATTGCGTTCAATCTTATACCTTCACCTACATACAATAATACAATAATAGGTACATGTATGTAACTTACAAAACCAGTAGAACTCCCTTCCACATAAAATGCATTATCAATCCAAGACCTGACCCGTAATTGTGGTCTCTAAAAGGATCTTCTACTAGGTAACTTCTGCCTAGGCGGCGGCATGGGTTGATACAGTAACACCAACCGTCATACAGACATACAAACCCGGATCCACCGTCTTTTAATCCCGACATGTCCAATTTCAACGAAATAGACAAATACGTCAACTTGTGGACGTCTGAGAACATCCCAACTTTTCCTTACCAAGTAGTCACCACACCTCGACGGCCAAAGCTATCAACCATGTCGTTGCTAAATCTCCCTCTGGATATTTTGCGTGCAATCATTGAAGAGTCGATGCCGGAGGATTTCGAAAATTCATGTTGAGCTGTCGCTCTGTCTACGAATGTGGATTACATTGGGGGTTTCGTCTTGGAATCACCATACCTACGCCGAGCAGGATTGGACGCAGAGGCGTGGGCACGGGATATGCTTTCCGAAGAGATACCTCCGTCTTATACGAACGTCAAACAAAGCCGCCCCCTGACTATGGTTTTCTTGCTCGCGCTAATGCCTAACGTGAAGACTTTGGTTCTTCCAGCAAAATACCTGGTTGACTCTACATCAGCAAGTTAGTGAATCGCACTCACTCTGTAAGATACCAAATCCCAAGTTATTCATTGCATTACAATTATTCGTATCATTCATTATGTCGACTATTAAGTAGCCATCGCGGCATCTAGTCAGGTATGTCTAACCGTCTTGGACCCAGGTTTTTAGAACTCCGTGCCAATGCAATGCTCTCCGTACCTGAGCAAAAATTCTTCGCCTCCCTATGCCTCGGTTCCTCTTTTGAAACAAGAACCGCTTCGTAGCTCGTTCAAAAGCATCGCTCATGGGGTATATGTTCTAGTCTAACAAAAAGAATACCAAGAAAAAAATACCAGTGTTACTGCCTCCGCAGCCTAACCAAAATTCGTCTCGATAGATTGTGGAGCGGAGGGTCGGGCGTGTCCTAACGCGTGATCTCGTCCGCTTCTACTCTCGGCGATGCGTGTTCTTCGTACGCTGGACTTGGCGCCCTGCTCCCCTCCTCCTGAATTTGGCGGCTCAGGGATAGGTCCTCTACGCTCTCCACACTTGAATACGGTATGTCACACGAATAAGACGGTGGCGACGGAGGGACGTCTTGGTAGATAGGGGGAGCTTCGTTGTCCCAACTGACGCCCAAGCCGGCCCGTTCCGTTAGCACGACACCGAAGTGCATGCGTAATATGCGTGCAACTCCAGTAGGGGTAACATGCTTGGGATGAGCGGTAGGCGCGTATTCCTGTACCACCACCATCTCCACCACAAGCTGGTGGGTAACCTGGGACCCGTCTTCGCTCTTGACATCGCAGACGGCTTTCGCACCTGGCGTAAGCTGGTACTGGATCTCCATCTCAATACATCCCGTCGGCGAATAGTCGGACTTCCAACCGCTGTGCATATCGGCGTGCGCTATTGTTCGCGCATCGGTGCGCTTGACGCCCTTCTTCGTGGGTAGGCCGGTTTCCGGGTCCCTTGGAGCATGCTTCTCGCACGCCGGCGCAACGGTTTCCATGTTCTCCTCCAGCTTCCACGACAGTCGCTTTAGCTTCCAGTACTCGACACTCTTGGCATCGGGATTGTGTTTGACGATGCCATCGAGACGCAGGGTAAACGTGTTAGTACTGATAGGATGTACAACTTGCGAGAAGTGTACGCTAGCGGCGATATTGGTTGGAGGGAAGATGCGTATGCTGTGGTGTGGCAGTTCCGGGACCTGGAGCGAGCGCTTGACATCTATGTTCTTCGCAAGTTTGATCACAGGCCCGTTTCTGGGGATCACCTCCGCGGAGAAGTCGTAACGGATGGAGACGACGGAATTATCCGTGGTGGCCGGTAGGTGCCCATCCAGTAAGACGGAAAACGGGAATTCGTGTACCCCTGAATTACTGTGTTAGTCATATGTTGGTATTAAGGGTATTAGCGAAAAAAATAAAACTCACGTTTAGAAAGAACTGTTGGTTCGCTAAGAAATGACCAAGTCTTTAGCTCTGTTGTTTGGTTTAAACAATGTTGGCAATGTCCTACAAACGGTCTCTTCTGTACAACATGGATGTGTAATGTGGCCTTGAAGGTCTCGACTTCAAATCCGTCTTCCTTTACATCGAGCAGTAATTGGCCGGAAACCAATGCGCCCGTACTGTTCTCTGGTTCGCCATGCATGACGGCAGGAGGTGACTCTATCTTCCAGTCTAGGGACGCAAATGGATTTTGCGGCTGTTCCTTGGGGGACTTGGAGCTGCCAAGGTGTAGACTGGGGAAAGTCAGGCGGTGGTGGCCGTGGGCGTCTTTCTCCTTGTGCTTGTCCTTGGGGGCTTCGGCCATCTTGACAGATTTTGGAAGCTTTACCGGGGGTGCATTGCAAATCGGAGATGGGCCGTTGTCAGCGGTGGCTTCGAGCACCGAAGTTACTGCAGGCCGCTCTCTCGATGCGGATCGCGAGTTAGGATTACTTCTCCGCTGTACTGATGCTTTGATGTTGTGAATGCTGTCGTTAGAAGACCTAAAGAAGTCCACTACCCGATGAGGCATCTTGACTTTATTTGGTTTAGGGTCTTCCTTAGAACTGTGGATCCTATTGCGTCGTGTGACTTCCCTATGCTCTTATAATAACTTCTCAGGTTGCGATTTCGCTTGCTGCTCAAAGCTAACGGACCTAGACGGTAGAGCTAATGCATCCAGGCGGCGGTCGGCTCTTTCTTGCAACACTTGGACAGAAAAATCCGGGGAACAACGCCTAATTTCAGGGCGATGGCGTAATGCAACCCAAAAAACACTCTCGAGTCGGCTGATCGATGCCAGCAGGTTCCTTCGTCGTATACAGCACACTAACACACCTAGCTAGTGATATGATAGGTTCGTACGTATGTATGGATTCGCAACTCTAGAAATTCCAAGTTCACCGTAGAATCTTGACCTTTCTTTGGCGGTTCTACCAGATAATCGATTGTACTCCTTGCCTCCGTGTAATCGACGTGGTCTCTGGCGGAATCGAAAGGAATGCCCTGCGTTGGACTTTGCTGGTATTGTATATCCCGTTTTGGATTGTTCGCGACTCGCCTAAAGTTTCTGATTGGCCAGGATCAAGTCCGTGAGTGTACGCCGCGAGAGTATTGCGATGAAATGTTGACGAAGTAAAAGACTTGAAGATGGGTTGGCAATGGTTTCGATTCTCTGACGAGCTCTTCTGCCTTCTCCTTCGAATGCTCTTCGCTGTTAGACCGCGAGGTCGATCGTAGAAGTAGTAAGGGATCTAGGGATCTAGCGAAGGTGATGGTTTTGGGCGTGGTAGAATTTGAGGGCCACTTCGCTTTTGTCGACGCTTGCGTCTCCCTTTGTAATTATGTTTTACTAGTAATAGTAATAAACTTTCCATCATTATTGGAGTATGCCGGGCGGTCACGATGTTATGTATCTTTCGCAATTAATAGCCTGCTTCACATCATACTTTCGCCAGAGCTTTCCATCAAGTAATTATGTGTCATCGATTCAGACGGACTGGGACCGGACCCTGCAGCTACAGCGCAAATTCGATACATTCCAGCAGTCAAGGCCCTCAAGCTCCTCCACTGGGCCACAGCGGTTACAGGGGCCCGGAACACGCACTAAAGTACCTGTAACTGATTTGTTTTTAGTGCACTTTCTGTCATCCATGGCTGTCTACCTGTCCTCCTCGCACGCTCACTCTAACAATATTTAGCGACATAGAATTTACGTAAGCTGAGGTCTGGAAACTGAACTAGGTCCGGGGGTTTCCAAAGCGCCGGACTTTTATACAATGCTAATTCTATAAGCAGTTAGAGAACGTCTATAACCAAACTCTTTTCGTACGTAAAGCGCATACGCCATACCAACTTTGATACTATTGATGTAAACTTCGATCAATCGTGTCTCGCCCGGATTGTTTGCATGTACATATTCCATGTACTGTATATGTACATGTTGTGTGTGTTGTGTCCACCACATGTAGAGTAACAACCTTACGTCGTTGTATTTCATGCATCCCTTACTTGTCCTTGTATATTAGATTGTACGTCTGTAGGCATTTAGCTTTGGGCGTATTGTCGGGTCAATAATCCAGATCAACGCATAAGGCAAACTGAGAGGAGGGAGCCGCCGATAATCTCAACTCCTGATGATGACGCTTTTATCAGCCGTTGTAATATAGTACAAACCACCACAACGCCGGACAAAACTCACGAGCTTGGATCATATAGGCGCTTAGTTCGTTTAGGGGATGGTCAAATCTCTATCCATCTCTATCCGTGGCGGGCTCCCCAGCATGATCCGGTAAAAGATTTTATTGACCCACATGAGCGAAGCCATCGCGAAGGACTGAGAACATACGATGACTGTTGGGACCACTTGGGAGCCACGACCCGATCGATGGTGGGCCGTGTTACTCGATCGTTACCCTATGAGATCCACAACAGCGCATCCGATTACCAAATCGGGACCAGGCGGAATTGGGCGAAGGAGCTGGAAAAGCTCCGAAATATGGGACGTCAATAGAAGGCAAAAGAGAAATGGAAAGCAACGGCAGAGTAACAAAGAACGACGTTCCGAAAGATTTTGAAGACTTCCCTAATACTCGCCAATAGGAAATGAATATATTCGTGTTTATACTCTAGAACCTCGTAGAAATCGCAATCGATGATTGTCAAAGAGGGGCTCATGAATGATGCAAGTAAGTACCATAGGGCTGACTTGAGCTAAGACTTGGGGGAGATGTCAATCACATGGAAAAAGAGGTACATGTCCACACTCAACGCCTCAGCGCCTGCTGGCGGCTGGGAAGAATATTTTTTCCCTTATAATCCGGCGGGGCTCGCCGATTGGGATTGGCGGGGGTCCTTAAGAAAAATCGGCTCAAAGAACGCCCCACTTGAGTCACGATTTCAGGTTCGAAAATATTTTCAGCAACTCTTCACTCCACTTTATCCACCTTCACGAACAAATTTTCCATAGAAAACTGGGAAATTCCTTTGTGTCGGTGGACGTCCAGACGTCCAGACGTCCCCTTACTTTAGCCGCTGTATTCCGTGAGCCGCAACTTGCCGCAACTCCACTGGATGGAAAAATAGAATTTTCCATCCAGGCACCAGCCCCGTTCTAACTACAGTAAGTTGCCAGGCGAGAGCTGATGGGAATAAGCGGGTTCGCAATACTCCTTGTTCCTTGTTGTCTCTCCTAGTCTCCCCCCTTATTCGGCACTACTAGTTACCATCGAGATCTCGCTAGCTCCTTAATTAACAATTATGGAAGTCGAGTAGGCTTCGATCGTCGAATTTCAGCATTGCGGCGTAACATACATACATCCAGCATTATGGATCTCGTATAGTTGAGACGGTTACTCCATATACTCACGGTCTCCGCGCAAGTTATATTTCATTTACCAGCATTGAGAATAGTTTTTTCATATATATGCATCCGTTTCTCTATCTGCATCCCGTATATACAAACTGATTCTTGGCGGCAATAAATAAGAATAAGGAAGCAAACAACATTTTATGACTCCTTAGACTTCGTATGTAAGCCACGATGACCTCTCCCAGGAATATGGCGAACCGGCCTAGACGCTGTATGTCGATCCGATAGGGCCGAACTTGAAGTTGCTGTAAGTGACCTTGGCGTTCTTGGACCTCTCGCGGACCTGATCAGGGTGACTGCCGTTAACGTCGCATTCGCCGCGGGCGACGCCAGGCTCGGACGGGTCACGTTCGAGGGGGTATCGCTCGCCATCGAGCCATAGCATGTTGGCGTAGGCCTACGGAGTTATTAGTATACGGGATATCCAGTACAGCTAGGGGCTGGTTTCCACTTACATCGTCCCAGACAGACATCACCAAAACCATAGGCTTGCCAGTAGCCGAGCCCATCGTCTTCAAACCACCCATATCCTGGAATTGCTTGTTATCCTTGAAAATATTCTTAGAGGCATCTATTCGCAAAAATAAGATGTTAGTATAATCCGTCATGCCATCAGGATTCTATAACTACGTACCACAGAACGCAGTGTCGATCTTGCTGCCATCTGAGACATATTTGGACTTGGGAACTTCGAACTTCTTGCCGTTCTGGATGAAGTACTGAGACAGGCTCGTCAGAGACGTGCCGGAGCCGTGGAATTGCGTGACAACAGTGAATTTCTTGCTGGTGTCGATGGTCTTGCCCTTGCCGTAGAAGTCGGTGTTGCCGTGACGGAAGGGGTTCAAGTCACATCCATCAGGATCACAATCACCCGCGTAGCGGTCGTCGGAGTATGTACCACCGCAGTCGGAGCCCTGACAGACGAAGTATCCGTCCTTCTTGCAAGGGTGAGGTGTCAATGCAAATGACACGGCGTTGGCCTCCCACAGATCCATCTCAGCGCAGCAGGCTCCTGTGTTACCGATGCCGGAAGACTTATCCGTCTCCGACGGCACCCAACCCTCAACGTTGGCCTAATATACCAATTATTAGCTGATGAACGACTCAGAGGACGGGAATACTTGAATGGGACCTACCTTTCCACCAACCCACTTCAGGTCTCGAGCGCACTGAGAATCGCAGTATCCGGTACCATACTTAGCACCCGCCTTGTTGTTCGGATAACGGGTCTTTCCACCATCCTCGTCCATGGAAACGAAGTACACGGCACCATTGAGGCCACATGCCAGGTCGGCGTTCTCAACATCGAATGCGATTTCATTGCCGTTAGGAGTGAACATCTGGTATTTATCCGCGCCATTCATCTAATATACCAGAAATATATTAGCACAGTCCTCTACACCTTTTCGCCAATATCCGAGAATTAGGGATGGGACACACGGCATGCAGCGTGTCATGTTTTCGTACATACCAAGTATAACCGAGAGCCGATATTGGTTCCGTACTGGTGGTCAGTTCGAAACTTCATGGTTACGCCGTTGCCAGAAGTACTGACTCCGTACGTGCCAGAGTAATCAGCACCCTCGACTGCACAGTTCTTTGTGCAAGTTTGGGCATCGGGGCACGCCGTTGCGTTCCACTCATTGCCGTCGTAGCAGTTCTGGTAGCCGTCGACCACGTGCGTCCAACGCCAGTTAGAGTCAATGACGAGCTCGCCATTGACGTTGCTGCATTTGCCGGGGCCCGTGCAGCGCTGCCAGGTGATCTTGGGGTGTGTCTCAGCGGTTTCCTTGCCGACCTGCTGGGCGTGGCCCAGGGCCAGCAGAGTCGCGAAAGCGACAGTAGTGGATTTGCTATACATATTGCAAGAGGAGTCCCGGCAGGTGTCGGTCGATTACACTGGGCTGGAGGATGAGTGAGAAGTCCGAGGCTGCTGGCTAAACAACGCTCCAACCTCGATTCTCGTGGCTATACGACCCTTTTATTCCCATCACGACCGCACCTCTACCCCTACATCCATGCCCTTCACGATAACCGCCACCAGGCTAAATCTTAAACCAAGTCGGAAAAGACGGGAAAGACGGTGTTCTGTCACCTATACTCGGAGAGTCTTGGGATAGCAAATCAATTCACGATCCGGCTAAATGAGGCAATGATTTGCGCCTCCCTGTACGTTTGGCGAATCTTTGAATGCCTTCGTGGTGGGTATGCAGGTCGGGGCAGGGATTCAACGTGACTTACTGGAGCGCGGCTTGCTGCTTGGCGTGCCTCAATACTGAACCCAACTAGGATATTTACGACATAGTTAAAAAAACGCTTCAGCAAGATATAATTCTAAGTTGTATAAGCGCGTGTGTTACCTTGAGATGCTAAAAGGGGAACCCACCTCTCTACTGCGCAGTCTTGAACTTCGGCGTAGACGGGCCGGTCCCACGGAGCATCAACTCTGGAGAGATTAATGGAGGCCTATTTTGGACTAATCCTAAAGTAAGGATCCTTAGAAGACCAAGTAGCACATTGATAAAACTCAACTCCAAGCCAGCTTCAAGAGATTTCCATAGCAGGTCCGAATTCCGATCATCTTTCTAAAGAATCTGGAGGCAGCTCCGGGCGCATGCCAATTACCGCAGTATCCATTCCCTTGCCTTTCGGTTCATTTATTTCTATTAAAGATATGGTCTGGATTCAGGTCACAGTCACCGCCCTCGTCTATTTTCGCCCTAATCTCCCATGACATCAGATTTCGCCGACGTATATTGGCTACCGTATCTAACGCCTGGTCGTCGTTGCAAGGCCAGCCTCAACGTTTCAAGAAATTTCAGTACTCAAATGGCTGGTTACTACGTTATATATTAATTGCCTCTTCTAGCTCAGAGGGCTTAACATTGCGACCAGTATTTTCTTCTTTACTATAGATATATTGGCGGGTGAAGCTACCCAGTGATCATCAGTGTATCCAGTCACCTGGGTCTCATGCCCGTCCGTTATTCCTTATATAGTACTTCTACTGGCCAGAACAGTCTGCATTGGATATCAAGTCTCCATTTCCCATTGCTACCTCTCGTGACCATGCTGTTTTTTCCTCACGCGATATACCTTGACGCGAGTCTCAGATCGGATCTCGTTCCCGGGTCTATATTCATTAACCTTATCTCTCGATGGGCTAGCCCCCAACTTTCTCCACACGCTTTCCCCAATTCCCCGCTTTGTTCCCTCTCTTTTCGCCTAGCGACCCCAATTCCCCACGCCCCCTTAGTCCCTTTAAAGCTAGCCCCTGAACTGCCGGACCCTTCATCTCCGTGTTGGGATACTTAAAACGGCAAATCATATCCCAGGGAAGTTAGTAAGGAACGAGCTATGCGAACTCTTAGATGCTCAGTCTAGACACCATTATAAACCAAGACGGACCAAGCTACGTTGTAGAGGGGCGAGGGCGGGGAACAAAATGAAAAGCGCCATCTACCTTACACCTAGACGGCTTCGTTCGCTTCGAGACTAGCACACTCCGCGTATCCTCTTGTACTACGAGGAATTCTTGTGTCGGTCAACATTATCTCCTCCTATCACATCTAAACGGGAGACAACTCCGGCGTATGTCATCGTCGGTGCCATAGTCCAAGAAAAAAGAAGGTCTAAGCCCAAGACACTACGGGCCGTTCGAATGTTGGCGTTGAGATGATGGGAGGTCTTGTCTGTCAGCTTCCTGTACAATACGGAAGATGGCTTCACTATTCTTCGAGATTCAGGCCACGCGCGGGATAGGCATATGTCATAGACTGTTAGTAGGGCGGCGTTCGCACCCGTACATCCATCCCTAACATTTTATCGGAAATATCTCACGGCTTCTTCGGATAGATACTCCAGAAGAAGTCTCACCCCGGGCCATAAAGGCAGCAAGTCTCGCTCTCAACCGCCCTTCCAACGAAAAAGTTGGTCCTCGGTCAGTTTCAGCAAGAGGTAGGCCGAAGTTTAGTTGTCAAGAATTTCAATTACGACGAAATACCTCTGCCAATATGTGGCGTCGTTAAGCATTGAAAGTTCATATCGGCATACAAAGGGCTCACTACATAACCTGCCACTCTTCTTCGGTGAATTACTCCGGGACGTGGGGTTGCGTTACAGAAAATATCTTCATCAATATGAATCGATGTTATCGTTATTTCATCTAATATGCACGTGGGCTATAGATATGTAGTCTTCAAACACTGGCCAGGCTCAGCTAGGCACGTGCTGAGCAGGCATTTTCAATCTAGTATTAGGATTTCGGAAGTGTCTAGGCCCTCTGGTCATCTCCGTTATGCAAGAATTACTACCATCCTGGATCTATATTACGTAGTAGCAAGGAGCAAATACACTGGACCCCCGAGATGGTAGTACTGGAGTGCCCAATGTTCCATTGAAGCTTAGGGTTAGGGTAAGATTAATATAAAGTTACAGATCCATTGTCATATATGATATATGCAATGCCACGTCTCCTATTTGGTAAACCAAAGCCTATTTGTTTACCTTATACAGCGAGATTAGTACTCAGTCGAAGAGCAAGTAGGAAGTAAGACTCCTTTCATCAAAACAAATTCTGAGTATATGCTGTTCACGGATCTATTCATTCTGCCAATATCTACTGATTGAGGGGACCTCGCATCAGTTTGTCCGCACTTCCCCAAATACAGACCATAGTGGAACTCGCTTAGTATGGAAAGAGGATTGGCATTACCATACTGTAAACGTTCCTAAGGTCGAACTGGGCTAGCTCCGGGCCGTAAAATACTATTATTTATCAAGTCAACCTAGAGGAAGGGGCCTAGGCTAATCTTATGTATTAAAGTGATCTAGGCCGACGATTTTAGCTGGATCCTACTTATGGGAGGGCGGAGGAAGAGTACAATGGTTTATTATTAAACAAACTTGAGTAATCAATTATTCATTTCATCTAACACCTCACTTACTCTTAACTATCAGGAGACGTTTAAAGACTTAGGATGCGTTCGTAACAATGCCTAGACATTGTTAAGTCGAGGCCGGGTTGATTGACATCGATGACTTAGGCGAGATCTAAAGATAATGATACCAGTGGAATGAATCCACTCCTAGACTGGGCAGCCTCGAAAGGCTAAAACCGTTAGACAGGCAGTCCATCCCTTTCTATAGGTTACAGGGGTAACATATTGTACGCAGTTGTCTATATCAGGCGCTCTTGTTGAAGTTGCACTAGCTCTTAGCAAGGACCGAAGCATCGCCTGTCACTTTGAAATACGCCAGGTTTTAAAGCGCCGGAATAGAGACGCGCGCCATCTAAGTACACATGTAGCTATACGATATTCGGGATTGAAACTTACTCGCATTTAGGCATTGGGAAATCTTGCAATAAACCACAGTCACTTTATAGACATTGAATCATATCGGAACAAAAAACAAATTTATTATCTAAAGAGCTTTTGTGCTACCTTGAAACAATCTTTAATCTATCATGTTGTTATATGAAAAGACCAAGGAGAAAGCTGCTAGGCTTATTCAAGTAGTATTCGCTCATCGTAGCCCATGAGAGCATTATCGCCCGATAACGGAGTGCTTGAGTTGGAGGTATCGGGTTCCTTCTTCGATGGCTTTTCATCGGACTTATCTTTATCAGACTTATCTTTGCTGGACTTGTCAACACTTGCTGGGGAGTTGGCTAGGTGCTTTGTGGACTCCGGGTCATTAACCGACTTGGGATTTTCGCTCCCAGATGCTTCAAAGGATTCGGGCATGGTATCAATTTATTGTTGGTTGTCTTTTAGCAAGTAGGCAATAGGTGAGATTAATTCCGTGTGAGATTGATGGTGATGTTGCTTTAGGCGATACCACGAAGAGTGAGGACTTCGAATTAATTGAAGAAAAGTTATTAATGATATTAGCGGACTTATATAATATTCCTGGGCTAAATACTACAAAGGAGCTGTACAATAACATCAGAGCATGTTTTGTGTTCACTGTATAAACAAATTGGTAGTTGGATGTGTGTAGCGCTTAACATTAGGATAACTTGACTTTATATTAGACATTTCGATTCTTTAGATATAATCATATAAGTGGGCCATGTTAGTTGCTGGGTTAGAATCAAAGTCTATACTCTGTGCCTATTGAGATAGGTACGAGAGAAGAAAGTAGCACTAGAGATTAGTGACAGTGGTATCAGAATTCCCGTATTTCAGTTATCTGGGGTGTTATAATAAGCGTGAGGCTCCCCTCTTTTCAAGGTCTGTAACCTAACACAATATACCAAATCGGTATATTGACTTATACAACGCCATCGAAGTATCATGTCAAACTGTGGCTAATCGTCACGCGTTATGATAACTCCGTTTAGTGGTACTTTGAGATCCTTATGTGTCGTGGGCAGTAGTTTATTAGATTTAAGCAGTACATAATAGCAAGTCTACCTAGGTAAGTATCTAGTATGATACATGCCAAACCTAGAGAACTTACATGTATATATATTAGGAGTCGTACCAACTTTAGGCCCTTGCCAGATTACATGGCTATCAATTGTTGAATGTTTATGGGCATGATCTGTTAACCATGGTGAATTCGGCAAAAGTACTAAAAAGGCTGTTGACTATTAATTGTCTTGATATGTTCATTTTCTTTAGAGACGATCGTACGGCAGTTGGACTGACCTGAGGCTGAAGTGGGCTTTACAAGGGGCTCATTACGATCAAAGGACCCAATTAGGTGAAGTCGCCTCACTCTCATCTTCGCATAAGTTTCAACTGCATTTATTCTGATGTGCACGTGATAGTCTCAAGGCTGAATTAATTTCAATCGATGCATCTCAAGTACTTATAGTGAAACTATCTTTGAACTATTCAGTATTTCAGTATTCTGTTATACACATGTCCCACTGCCTGTTTTTATGATGTGTAAAATGCGGCCTTGAGGGTCTGGTTACATAGTATCAGATTGATACATAGTACATGTACTTTATCCGGGCAGTTATCGATAACAAAAAGGTCAGCGGGGAACAACCCCGTGTCAATTGATAGGAGCGCGGGGAGTTAACACATGGCGGCTCCACCCTAGCTGATTGACTGATTGATTGGCGCCTGGGTTATGACGGTATTATTCGTTCCTCCTCGTGGCCTGTCTGTCCGTGTTACTCATAGATTTTATGACTCTTTTTTTTTTTTTTTTCCAATCACTCCTATGACTCGAACTCGATTCTCTCTCCTGGAGCGCATATATATCTTGAGGTCAATCCTATCTTGCTAGATTGAATCTGTAATTTATAGATCAGCGAATTCACACACCTATACTAATTCGTCCCAATGATCCTACGAATACATCGGCATTGATGCTCCGTCTGCGAGTCCCGAACCAGCGACAATCATGACTAGTAAAGGCGCGAAACAGTTACCACACGAGCGGCGGAAAGGCGAAGCTGTATGGTCAACCAACCGTAAATAATTTGTCTGTAAGGTTCTAACCTGATATATATAGGCCCTTACCGACTTCGCCGAATTTGTCGAGAAGCAACAAGCGTTGCGCTACCCGAGCTCTAAATCTACGAACTCTGCGAATGCAACAACTAAACCCGTCAAACCCGACCGAATTGAGCACCATGAAGAACTTGATATACTTGATTCTCTTGACCTAGGCGATGCCGAGCCTAGTATTCCCTTGCGAGATCTCCTGCTGGCTTCTCCCGACGATGCGACAGCCCAACAGAAGCTCGCAGGTTATATCGACGAGCGACTCTTGGAGGGCCACGGTGAGGCTGTCTTCGACCTAGGATTCGAAACCAACGGAGAGTCAATGCGCCTTACCAAGGAAGAGTGGGATATCGCATTGAAACGCTTAAAAGACATAGCCAAGAAGGAGCGCGCTGATTGCGATATTCTGCTTACCAAGAATGTTGGCGGCGATGTCGAAGCCAAGTCAACCACCACGGGAAACCAGTCAAGAGATACGGACTGCACTGGTAAAATATTACTACGACGAGCACCTACCACAATTGAAGAGGTCATCGAGACAAGGATAGCCGTGGTGGGCAATGGTGAGTGTCTCATGCGCTAAATATTGAGATGATGATGATGCTAAATCTTCCGTGCAGTCGATGCTGGTAAGAGCTCTATGCTCGGCGTTTTAGTTAAAGGAGATCTCGACGATGGACGAGGAAAGGCACGCGTGAATCTCTTCCGTCATAAGCATGAAATAGAGACCGGCCGAACTAGTTCCGTCGGAATGGAAATCATGGGTTTCGACACGATGGGAAATGTCATCACGTCTGATACTCCAGGCAGTAGGTTCTTGGCATGGCCTTTTCCCACTGCCATAGCTTACTGACAAAAACACAGGGAAACTCTCATGGGAAGAAATTGGCAAACGTAGCGCCAAAGTCATCACCTTTACCGATTTGGCTGGCCACGAACGTTACCTGCGAACCACCGTTTTCGGCCTCTTGTCCAGTAGCCCCAACTATTGTCTCCTTATGGTCGCTGCCAATAACGGGCTTATTGGAATGAGTAAAGAGCATCTTGGCATTGCCTTGGCCCTGAATGTTCCTATCATGGTGGTAGTTACCAAAATTGATATTTGTCCCCCGAACATATTGGAGCAAACCATTCAACAGATCACCAAAATCCTCAAGTCTCCAGGCGCACGAAAAATGCCCATATTCATCAACAACCGCGAGGAATGCATTAACACTGCGACTCAGTTTGTTAGTCAGCGAATATGTCCCATATTTCAGGTTTCCAATGTCACTGGAGAGAACCTCGACCTTATTCGGGCGTTCTTGAATATTCTTCCACACCATGGTCGGTATGACTCGGACGCCCCTTTCGAATTCCATGTTAACGACACTTTCTCCGTCCCATTCGTCGGCACCGTTGTCAGTGGTATTGTGAAGTCGGGGGTGGTACATACAGGTGACAGCGTCCTAATTGGTCCCGATTCTCTTGGTCAGTTCACTCAAACCAACATTCGTTCTATCGAAAGGAAACGGATCGGCGTCCCCGCAGCCTCCGCAGGCCAATCCGCCAGCTTCGCATTGAAGAAAGTTCGCCGAAAAGATGTGAGAAAGGGAATGGTGGTCTTGCCTAAAATTGAAGGGCAGCCGCTCCCCAAGGTTTACCGAGAGTTCGTCGCCGAGGTCCTCATCCTCTCGCACGCGACAACTATTAAGACGAAGTATCAAGCGATGTTACACGTCGGGCCGGTCTCTCAGACATGTGCAATAATTGACGTGGATCGTCCGTTCATACGAACTGGCGACCGTGCGACTGTGGCGTTCCAATTCGTCCAGCGTCCAGAATATCTTGCCCCTGGTGACCGACTATTGTTCCGCGAGGGACGTACCAAAGGCCTAGGTATTGTCACATCCGTTGGCTACGACCCCAAAAAGCCATTGATGCCCCGTCAGCCAGATAACGGAGCGGCACAGGGACCCGAGGAAGCCAACGGCTCGACCGAAAGAGGTGTCAAATCCTCCAGCGGGGTGAGGATTGGTGCCTAATCGGTACTCACCAGCCTCATTAGGGATTCTTAGATACAGAGTTATGCACAATAAAATGCTGTAGTGCAGCGTGGGTGGCGGAATTCACGTATCCGCCGGATAATCATTTGTGACATTACTGTTTATTCCATTCCATGCCAGCATAAGGGATACAGCGGCGTTAGGAGTCTTTCTAAGGTTTGGGAGGCGGGAATATAGGCATACCCAATCTTGCATACCTCCTTTTAGATGAGTGCTTTATTATGCCTGTTTATTATTGTACATACACGTATAGCAGCCATTCGTTTCCGGGTCTGATACTCGTATTCGTTTTACTGTTACCTAGAGAGATGCCTGATTAAAGAAGACAAGACGCGACGCAGACTTGCGGAGTTTCGCCTTATTATCGGAGATAGTGTGGGTATGATGAGGCCTCAGTGCGGACTTTCTGATCTAAATCTGAATGTTCTTGATCCTCTTTCCCGCTTCGTGCCTGGCTGTGGAGCTATTCTTAGGAAATCCGCGAGGGTCTCTCAGGGCCGTGATAAGGTAAGATTCCTAGTAGAGCGCGACGGTCCCCTACTTCTATCCGGTTACGCGGGCAGCGGGCACCATATCGTAATAATGACCTCAGATAAGAATGATAATATGTTGTCGACTGCTCGGAGACTTTGGTCGTTAAGCGGCTGAACGATGGTCCGGCTTAGCCAGGTACCCGCCTTGAAACGCAGCCTTCTGTAATAGTTAAACGACATGGGTCTCGGGCTCTTCGAAGACCCCGTCGAACCCGTTGAAGAATCGACAGCGCCAAGCTTAACGTACATACGGAACTTCTGCCGACCTGACGCTTTGCCTTTCGTGGCGAAGATGTTACCATCGATGGTCGAGACAACTAAGTCATGTACGTGCTATGGCAGAGTAGTTATGCTTATCGAATAGGATGGTACGCATAACCTATTGGATAGCCGCCAGTCGATTGGAGTTGCATCTTTATGTACATACGGGCGCGGTACTACCCGAGATCTTGTGGGGGTAGGTTATACAGGGTGTATGATGTCCCTCCTCCCCCGGATGTTTTGCCCGGAGGTGTAACGTCTAGGTCCGTACGGCTATGCAGCCATCTTCGGAAACAAACCTCTACTATTGGCTGGAGGATTTTGTGACAATTTGCGATATAGAAACGACATCCCTAAAGAATCAAGGCACCAAGGATTCTCGGGGACTCGGGGGGTTAACAGTATACTTAGGTCGTTACGAGGTGGTATGGATATGGCTTTGATAACGGACGAAAATCAAGTGAAACGACACTGGTCGGAGACTTTCTGTCATCTGCAGCAAGATGGGGCTATCCTCTGCTGCAACTATTCTATGTTGGCACTGGCACAGATGATCATATGGCAAGGGACTTTATGTTGCAAGGATAGCTGCCAGCGCCGGTACCAACCAACCCTATGAGAAGTGACTCATATATAATCATGGCCATCTCCTACCGCTCATCTCTGAAAAAGATTGAATCCTGTTGAATATACGTCGTTAGATATATTTCAAGAAAGAATTCATACTCTGGAAAATAACCATGGCGCCTACTCTTTACGACACTAGTCGTGCTAATATAGCCCTACTAGGGATTGCATTTGTGAGTCATATATCAGATCAACCCTTCAGTCACTAATCTTAAACGCAATATCTTGTACTTACAACAACTAGCTGGCTTTGTCTCTCGTAGGTACCGCGATATATAGGCTTTTCCTCCATCCGCTTCGTTCGTTCCCGGGACCGGTTCTATGGCGCATCTCGAGTATCCCGCGAGCATACCACGTCTTTAAGGGTGACATTACATTCAGGGTGGCCGAGATGCACAAGAAGTACGGGTCCGCCATCCGTATCGCGCCTGGACAACTTGCTTTTAATCATCCACAGGCTTGGAAAGATATCTATGGGCACCGAACAGTGGGCGCTGCTGAGATGCCTAAATGGGACAGTAAGTCTATCTTTGTACGTGTTCAAGAACTCTCAGACCGGCCATCCGCTACACCCGTAGAAGATGTGTCTCTACCAGAGAGTTATACGGCATTATACACATGTCGTTATGGGTCCTCCCTACTTCCTTTTTTGTTTTGTCCCTAGATCAGCGCAGTAATTAACCAGAACGTCGTAGAATGGTACAGGCCGGCTGACAGCTTCGCTACGTCGATCGTCAATGCCGACCGCACAGAGCATTCCCTCATTCGACGGCAGCTTTCGCATGGGTTCTCGGATAAGACGATGCGCGAACAAGACCCTATCATCAGGGGATACGTAGACCTGCTCATCCGGCGATTACACGAGAACAGCAAGAACGGAAGCGTGCCGCTGAATATGCGAGAGTGGTACAACTGGACCACCTTCGACATTATCGGTGACCTCGGCTTCGGCTCTTCATTTGGATGCTTACAAGATTCAGCTTATCACCCCTGGGTGCGCCTCATAACCCATTCGTTCAAGGAAACCTCTTATTTCCACGCACTAATCCATTTGGGCTTCCAACCGATCGTCAACCAATTGTTTAATTGGGGCATTATGGCGAAGAATAAAGAGCAATTTGCGCTGGTCAAAAACAAGATCCAGGAAAGAATGAAGCTAGGAATGGAGCGCCCAGATTTGATCGAGGGCCTGATCAAGAAGAAGGACGAGTTGCAATTGGACCTGGAGAAGCTGGTTCACAACTCGAACATCCTGATTCTTGCGGGCTCGGAAACGACGGCGACATTGTTGAGCGGAGCCACATACCTATTGACCACGCACCCAGACAAGCTCGCGAGAGTGACCAACGAAGTGCGTTCTGCTTTCAAGAGCGAAGATGAGATCACCCTGTCGTCTGTCGGTAACCTCCATTAGTATGTGCTTCATTTGCTTGAGTCCGTTTCACTTGTTGAAAACGTAATTATATTAATATCTGGTTCTACCCTAGCATGCTCGCGTGCCTTAATGAGGCACTCCGGCGGTACCCTCCTGTACCCAATGAATTGCCGCGATGTGTGCCTAAGGGTGGTTCCACCGTCCTGGGGAAACACGTACCGGAGGGTGTGAGTCTTTTTTAAATCCTAACCTCCTGTCTTCATTATGCAGATGATACTAACTTGGCCTGTCACGATAGGCTGTCCTTGCGGTCTGGCATTGGCCGATCAATCACGACCCACGCTTCTGGAAGGATCCTATGTCTTTCGCTCCCGAGCGTTGGCTGGGAGACCCAGCGTATAAGGACGACCATCTCGACGCAATGCAGTCGTTCAGCTTTGGCCCGAGAAACTGTATTGGCAGGAAGTATGTACCACGCTACTGGCCTTATACTTTACCCCTATTTTACCACCACTGAAGAAGTTTCCAAGGAGGATAGCGACGCTGACATATAATTTCTAGCCTTGCATACGCTGAGATGCGCCTCATTCTAGCGAAAATCTTGTACAACTTCGACATGACACTTTCTGACGAGTGTCGCGACTGGATGAAACAGAAGTCGTATACATTGTGGGATAAACCAAGCTTGAACGTTTACCTCACTCCCGTCCCACAAATGAAGTCGGAGTAATTGGGAACGGTGCCTAGGGCCGGTCCTTTGACACGTAAGTACATAAGGATGACGCCTTGGAGAATGTATAGTTGGAAGTTGGTTCGCTTTTGAGAACGGAGCTTAGTGGAAACTGTTGCTATTTTCCTTTGTCTTTTCGATGCCGATCAGTGCTATAGCTTGGGGACGAGGAATGGATTAGTAAAGTTGGATATTCCTCGAACTTTTTACTCCTAGGTAGTTTACACCAATTTAAATCCGCTCATTTCCTAAGAGGCCGGTGACTATCCAGTGAAATCGCCGAACAAGAGCCGTGGTCTGTTACGGGAAACATCAAATCCCCTAGTCAAGATGATGCGTCAGCCATCGGACTTCATCCGGGACGAACCCGGATCGGTATGGGTTTATTTAAACGCCTGCGGTTATGGATGTCAGTATTCTCGGCCAATAAATATGAAATCGTCAGCTTAATCAGCCTAATATAGAATGTCGCGTTGCAAAAACGACGCCGTAATCGCTATGCTGCGATTACGCTATATATATACCGTGACATAGAAGAAACTCCCCCTTTGGGATATTGGTCCCTGGCAAGTGCGCCACAAGTTTACCTAAGAGCCGCCAATATTGAAGTGGAGACCCCCTATTTTTCACCTAGCGCTGAGAGGTAGTCACATGAATTGCTCTACTACCTATTCTACTGTCATTCCCGGTATTTATATAGGCTTTCTTAACCTTACAGACAATATTCTCGGGGAGAGATTGGCGAGATCGTATATACAAGTAAGCTTAGTGAAATGGTCCGCTCCCTCCCAGTTCTAACGGCGGCACCTAGGTGGGTAGGTACCCAGGTATATATAAGGCTTAATCAGTGACTCGCAGTTGTCAAATGATAAATTCACTATTACAGTTCATTTATCAACATCGACTCATATCATAAGGACATTCGGTTCAGTTTTACTCGCGAAGTCAAGCAGGATGGTGCATTTCAATCCATCGACGTTGCTCGTCACCTTGGGCCTGACGGCCGTCCAAGCAGCCCAACTTTGGCAGAATACTGGCACAAAGTCCGGTTGGGACACATTCACCCACGAACATAAGGGAACAGTCGATGAAGTGAAGGATGATGTCTATAAGGGCTCAACAGCACTTCGAATGACACAAATTCATGATGCAGGCTATAGTGGCCGATACCACTCTGAAGCAGTTAAATATAACGTCTATCGCAAAGGGGAGTCCGGGTTCTATGGGTTCGCTTTCCGACTTCAGCCCGACTGGCAGTCTAATCCGGCCCAGGAGTTCAACCTTGCTCAGTTCATCGCCGACTTCTCGGACTTAAAATGTGGTGAGGATTACATGCCGAGTACCATGGTATGGATCGTGGGAGACCAGCTCGCCACCCGAGTCAAGTATGGCAACGTATGTCCTACCAATCAGCAGAAGATCAAGGAATTCAAGAACTTGAAGAAGGTGACCGCAGGCGCGTGGCACCGCGTTGAGATCCAAGCTAGCTGGAAGAACGACAACACGGGATTCTTTAAATTGTGGTTCGACGGGGAGAAAGTAGTTGAGGCCTACAACCTACCGACGACTGTAGGAGATGGGCGATACTTCCAATTTCGAGTCGGTCTTTACGCTAATGGCTGGCACGATCATGGGTATGAGGGCAGCCAGGGAACTCGGCAAGTTTGGTACGACCAGATTGCTGCCGGCTCCGAGTTCAAAGATGCCGATCCTGGTCAATGGACCGCGAGCACCGATGAGTATTCTATGCGGTTCCAGGGCGCTGGTGCTTACGAGGACCTGTAATCGCCATGAATGCCATCATACACAATTAAGATATTATCTCGTCAAAGTAGATACTTTGACAATCCATCATCCTATCACGCGTGCTCGTTTCTGTGGTAAATTATTGGCGACAGCCACGCCCGGAGAGTGCGCCATTTCTTATATTAAATCAAATCCCTCGTGAAAATCTTTTTCTCCTCCATTACAGAAGCAGTAAGCCTCGAATGTCCTGGAGCTGCATACCATATCTAATATCTTGTCCTAATAGGAGTATTCTCGTTGGGGTGCATACGAAAGTGCATTTCTGGATGGTGTGCCCAGGTAGTAGTCCTTTAGCAGCCTGCCTCATATCGACAAATTCGGCATCAGGCTCCAAGCCGTGCACGTCAGATTGTCTGGAAAGTTGCATTCGTCGAACTGCGCCTCCAAAATTTATGTACGAAAGTCCGCTCCCCAACCTTTGCTATCTACAATACGGGCCAACGTGTCTCAAATCGTGCCATGCCAAAAATATCGATTGGCTATATTCCCAGTAACTGCCACATGGATCCAGTGTCTATCATCCAAATTGTTGGCGTCGTTGTTTCTTTGGGGGATGTCGTCGTGAGGTGCATCGCAGGGCTAAGCTCTTTGAGGGCCAAATACCACGATGCTCCAATCCACATAACTACAATGATTGGAAACCTCTTCATAGTACAAGCGGCTATGAATCAGTTATCGGTGTTCCGTTCGCCGGAGCTGAGCCGCAGTTCAAGATACCAAGAGCTGGCCTCACAGATGGGCAATGCTCTGGACAGCTTTGGTCCATTGATGGTGAAGTTGGATCGAGAGTTGAGCCGTCTGAACAGAAAGGATTCTTCAGGCAGGGCAACAAGAAGTAGAATCGCCTTTCTATGGAGCGAGAGAGCAATATTCAGCTTTTCCGAGGACCTTGATCGGCAAGTAAATGCGCTCAATCTCCTCCTGCAAGCGATTCACTGGTAAGAACCCCCGAAGTCCTTCGAGTCTTGTTACCGGATCTGACATTTAACATTAGCCGGACACGAATTGAACAAGATGAACTTATTGGCCGGGAGGAGAGTCAATCGATACTGGAACTCGCTGGACATAATTCGTCTTCAGACGTTGTGCCTGACGACAATGACAGCTCTATTTCGGAGACCACTGCCGCAATCAGTACCGAGTTCGAGTTCGATAAAATTCTCATGAGTTCAAGACCATACCAGGAAGCACAACGAAGCTATCTAAGACAGGTGATCCGAGCAGGCAGGCCTCTAGGAACACACTTGAGTGCCCGATCTGATCCTCAAGCTCCGTCGTCGGAGCGCCGAGGACTCCGGTATCTGCGCCAGTCGTGCACTATTCAGCTATACGGCTGGTGGAAGACCTTTCAGCGGGGTGAATTTAGCACAGGCGCTCGGCACCACGCTTACAATGACATGCGAGACTACGTATCGGATGACTTCCTTGACTACATGTCGTTTGAGTCGGGGTTGCGGATTGTCCCGTAAAAGTGGCTACCGAGGTACCGCGGCGACTCATTGCGAAGCGCCACATTCGCTTGTGAGGGTATATCTACTAGATGGTACTGGGTGCAAACCGAAAACCAGGCGTTGGAACTGCAGAAATAGTTTGGTTCCCTTTATGCTCTCTGTGTAATTTAGGACAGCTCATCTATGAAGGCCAACTTTCAATAAAGATCATTATACCCAAAGAAACGATGGGAAAATAGATAGGTATATGTCATCTCTGCATGAGGATATACAATCAGGGATTGGCTTATGCTTGAGTTTAACCTGACGCACTGTCTAGCAAATACTGTTATCGGAATAGGCACACTTTCAACGGATTCAAGGATGATGTAGTAATAGAGAATAACCTCTTGTTGATTCATTCGGGCCTCCCCCATACCATACCCCTGCGTAGATTAACGCCTTCGTAATCAATCTACATGTACATACGGATAGCCTTCACACACAATCCACTCGTCAATCCCAGGCATTAGCTCCATTCCTTCAGATCACTAGTCCACGGGCAACGAAGACATCGAGTACACCTCCACTGCCTACGTTTAACATCGCTTGTCCAATGGCAATGGCCACAGGGCGCAAGCCATGATCAGCCTCTCTCACATTAGGGTCAGCTCCATGATCAAGAAGCAGCCCGACTAGTCTTGCGTGGCGCGCCCAAGTCGCATGATGCAAAGATGTACGTCCATAGATGTCCGCAATGTTCGGGTCAGCTCCGCGGTTCAGCAGAGTCGTCGCAACTGACTCTTGTCCTAACATCACTGCGAGGGCCAGGGGAGTCCAACGACAACTGTCTTGTACATGAGCACTAGCCCCAAGCCAGAGTAGTGTGTGGGCTGCAGCCTCATTCCTATTATAAATAGCGAGGTGCAACGCTGAACTTCCCCTGCTGTTGAGGTGGTCGAAGTCCTGCAGCCCTTGTAAAAACAGCTCCATAATGACATCGGACTGATCGAAGCGGGCGGCGTAAGCTACGGCGTTGTCGCCGTTACCTGAAACCCAGAGAAGTAGTTCGCGTCTGGTCAGTGGCTCGTCGTGGAGCAGGGGAGTTTGGGAGACGAATCGTATAATGCCTGGACGGTATTAGATATGACACTCGCGACACGATGTTATAACCATAAGGATAAAAGCTCACCTGTCTGGCCATGCATGGCAGCGATATGGACGATTCCTCGCCCAGCGATGTCGACTATTCTTAGCATCGTCTGACCGGCGGTTATATGGGCGGTAGCGGAAAGCGCGACTACTCTGGCTGCAAGCCCATTAACATTGCCATGCGCGACCTCCTGCAGCGCCAAGAAGACGTCCTGCTGTGTAATGAGATTGGCCATGATGGCAGGTTGTGGACTCGACGTCGCGGAAGATCTCGATAGCTTAGTAGACTGTTAGTCAAACGTAAGTTAAAGCCTTCAAGTCACTATTGCAAGTTAGAATCGGGGTACCTTTTGGGAAACTTGACGAACGAGCGTATGCCTCTATACCTCAGGTGGAAGAGTATACCGAAGGTTGATACTTTAGTCAAGGGTATCAAGAAGTCAGGAAGCCATGATGGTAAGTGGCAGAATACAAATTTTATGAAGTTGAATGGTAAACGTAAAAGTTCCTATGGCAATGTGATTTCTGTCTAAGCTCCCTCCTTCCTTTGGCATAATATCCCGCTTAGTCGTCCCTTTAGTCGTCGTCGAGACTATATATGTACCTAGTACCTAGGTAATCAGGAGTCACGATCACCGCAGTGTGAACAATCAAACCCATTCACTACCTACTCGTCGATACCAAGCAGAGGAGCAATCGAACGCTTTTTAACCACTACTTACCTACCAGCATGGACACCCACCCATTTGTTTCTCTCTCCTTCCCCCAGCCCCCTTCTCCTTGCGAATTTTCTTTCACCACAAATGTAAAATTCCTAAATATACATGCTCCTACCACCAAGTACCGCTCCTTAAATCAAAATCTTCCTACATCCACACCAAATAATATTCCAAACTTATTATATCCCGAGAACCTATCACTATTATAACCTCACCTTTCGATAGCCGGCCCCCAGCCCATAGCTCACATCAAGGAAATGGCAAAAGGGATCCAGTGCTGCCATAGTCGGATCCACATGGTCATGTAAACCACCACACTCTACGATGCGAGCAAAAACCGCGAGAGAAAAGCTCAACTCTATTGCCCGGCCGGGCATTACCACACGAAACTTGTATTGTTGAATCCCGGGGATACTTATCCATAGCCTTCTCGGGCTATGCATACGAGGTCTCCTTCCATATCGCATATACATATATCCGCTCTACCACGGGTGTATCACTCACCCCTGACAATACCGCAAAACGGATGAAAGCGAGCGTCCGCTTCCAAAACGAGGGAGACGCAAGAGAAGCTGTCAAAACCCTTGACAATTCGTCCCTTCCGTTCAATGAAACTGCGAAGTTGACTATGCAGCTTGTTTATACTGCAAAGTTTAAGATTGATGCCCGAATCTACAAGTTCGTCGAACTCTACAGTCTCTACCAGCTTAGTACGTTAGTCCACGTCGAGAACCTACCCAGTCATTAGTACTTATTGATTATGCCATACTAACCTTTGTATAGGTGGCGCAGCTTCCCAACAATTATACTTCATGACCTTCCACCCCCCCAACTGGTACTCTGATCACTTTTCCAGTTATTACAAAACAACTTACAATACTCTATTTATAACGGCGATATCACCCATGGTAGCAACATACTCGGGGCTTTAATCGACCTGAAGAGCTCTATAGTTGCGCATGATTCCACCTCACTCATACAGTATACAAGTCGTCGAATATATACAAGCAGCAACACTGGTAGAAAAGCAGCGAGACGCTCGGCGTCACTACCATCCCCTAAACCTACCCTTTTCAATACTCCAAAGTCAACTTCGTCTTCCTAAATTCATTATATTCCCCTAACACAAGCGGTGTTACCGCAACTACCACCTGCCCTGCCCTTCTCAGTTGTACTCTACATCAACAATACCACATATTCATACAAGATATCCTTAGCTGTCCTCCTATCTTATGTCAGCAGCACAATGGGATGCTTGGATTCTGCCAACATCCAATGCCACCCTTATTACATATCAAGCAAGCCTGTGGCATATACAAAGCTTGATGATAACACCGGCAGTATATTTCTATCGAAAGTGAGTTTTATTACCCAGGAATAGTTTTACAGACTAGAAAGGTTATGAATGCACCTGCTAACTGACAAAGACATCTAAGACCAGAATAATTAAAGATGTCTCTATTTCATCGACGGCGTAGAGAAGACAACCTTAAGTTACTGCGGAATATGAGACCATGCACCACGACAGCTGGTTTTACATCAAACCTACTCCGGCATATGGTCTTATGCCGAACAGGCTGGAAAGACTGCCGAAACAGCTGCAAAGAAAGCTGAGAATGCCGCAAAGAAGGCCGCTGGGCAAGCGGGAAAACGCACGAGCGTCGCCGACGGCCACGAGGGATCCCCTAAGTATGACCAGATACTGGCATAAATCGACAGTCATCACGAGAAAGGAGGACATAGCGACGCTACACTAGTGTAACTTATAGGAATATGGATTTAGAGTAATCGGGATGACCGAGATCGCGGACCCTGCATACCTAGCGCACCCTGCGCTCTACGTCGAGCTCCTGTATGAGCTGCACCTGCAGATCCGCCGCTTGCATGACCTGGACTTTAAGAAGGGTATCGGCTCGTCAAAGAATCGAGTGCCCAAAATAGCACCGATTATAAACATGGAAGCTGAATTCCCATACAGACTATTACAACTAAGGAAAGAAGGGGGGAAATGGATGTATGCGAAAACTACAGCATACCAAACCCTAAGCCAGTCCTACTCCATATGGGGACTATGGAGCTGCAATTACCAGTCCATTTGCTACACCATATGAGGACACTTTCAATTCCTCCACACCATCTTCGGACGTATCGCCGGCTACAGAAGCGGCGAAAGAAAGATGTCGCCGACGATTGATCCGACGTATTCTATAATTCACGACGCGGATGGACTGAAGACATCGATGAGGAAGATGTTTTTGATGGACAAAAACCTGTACAATGTATACTGGCCAGCAACCCAAGGTAGTCGAACTATCCGGACCGCAACCCGTCACTGCAAGGCCAACAAGCCTAGTTCGACCAATAAGATACGCCACGCAGTTAAACTGAAGGCTAATACTCTAAGAGAAAGGGCTAGAGTCCCAATTGGCTGTTTTGATAGAAACGTTGCTGGAACCCAAACTTTATACATTATAGGATGAACTGAAGGATACGCCCGTTCTAAGGCCGACAAAGCTGAATAGCTTACTACCACTCTATACCGAACAAACGATTTCAAATACATGTGTATATAAGGCCTAACAGGGGCAGGCGACCACCCGGTGATCCTAGAGCACCGGGAGGGGGGGAATCCGGAATGTACCATTGACTCCTCTGGCGCCACGTCCGAACCAGGCGCACTTGGTCACGACGCGCCCTAGCTAGTCGCACCCGGAGACGCCTCAAGCTAGTCAGTCCTATCGAAACACGCTACGCTGCAGTCAAATGTATCGGACTACACCTAGCCCAGCTAACAACGCTATCCTTTACTTCTTCCATCCTCTACTTCCTATAAATAACCCCTGACTAACCCGGGCCGAAGAACTCGCGGACCCTTGGGGATACTCAGTAAGAAGCTACGAAAAGTAGCCCTCTAAATAGCCAGAGCCCGACGAGAGTACGTCGATTGGCGTCATTATATTCCTTTATGGGCAAGGCCTGTCAATAGGCAGTAAGTCCATGGCCTGGCTTTAGAAAACCGGCCGGGTACGATACCGGGGCTGTCCAGCGCATCACCAATTCTCTAAGTTTCTTCAGATAAATTAGCCAGAACACCCCCCCAGAACATCCAGCAAGGAAATCTATTCTGGGGGGGAGCGTTCTGGAATCGAAACAGATTGCGGGAGATGGACTCTGTGGTGCCATCCCCTGGAGTCGGAGCCAAGACTAGAGGATCATCTTAGCAGGCCGTCTTCACACGAGCCTGGCGTTAGTCCTGGAATCGAAGACGCGCCCGAGTGAGAAATCACTTCCAATTAATTCGACAAATGCGGGATAGTTTAGATCGCCAACCCCACCTTCTCTAAAAGAAATTATCTCTCCTCCCCCTATACTCGATACTCTATACTCTATACTCTACATTCTATATTCTCTACTCCTTTCTCTTTAACCCGATATCAACCGTGGCCGACGGCTCGAGTAATACTACCTGCCTAGGCAATCGGCTAATTCTCTAAAAATCCGAATTGAATGGAACGTCCCCGACCTCTTCCATACCTCTTCACGGAGCCGGGGAAACCGTCCCCTCCTGCATGGGCTCTGTCAAACGTGACCTACGCACGAATCTCTTACTAAGGTCCTCGGCATCCCCCACCTTAGGGATTACCTAAGTACCTAAGAAAGTAATAGGGCAAATAGTCAATGTTCACGTTGACATCTTCTTTCTCCTTACATTTTGAGGAATGACCCGGAGCAATAACGAGCAAGATAATCGACGAGGGTTATGGCCTTTGGATGCAACGATACTCTAACGTGCTTAGTCGTCGAAGCAGATCGATCGGCTCCTAATGCGGGTCCCCAACTGTGATCTTAGGATAGACACAGCAGAAGCAAGGCGTCTCCCTCCAGAATCCACTAATGGTGGTTGCAACTGCTCGTAGGCGATGCCTAGGCCGGGCGAATGGAAGAGACATGTTCACCTATAAAGAAAATGACATCAGGGCCGGCTCAGATGATATTATAAACTCTAACGCCGTCTAAGGTACAGAAACTTTATAACGCTATCGAGCGTCGAAACGTCGAGCAAATAATTATCACTCACATAGGTCGATTTTATTGCACTAAGCAACTAAACGACACACGACTCTATTCGTATCACTGCTAAGGTCACCGGGCCTACCCTTGGGGGGCGTTGTTAGAACAGTTCAAGCGCCCTGGTCGCTTCAATTCTCCGGGGAAAAAAAGGGGGAGGTCGGTTCTACTCTCTTACGCTGTTGTGTATTACATGGGATCATCAATATCCAGAAAGACGACCAAGAACTCCAGAGCTTCTTGCCGTCGAGGTTTCCATTCGGGTCAGTAGCCAGATTGCTACAGAGTATAGGTCGACAATTCGGATTTCGAACAGGATTAAACGACAATCCTGAATTAGAGGCATTGTTAAAAGACATTGAGATACCCAATGGAGGGGATGGCCCGTAAGGAAGCGGCATCTATGTGTACAGATAGACGATTCAGAGCCAGCCAAAGACACTTTCGTCGCTACGCACGCGATCGCGCATCTCTTCCGAATCACCGAGCTCGAGCACCACGGGCCGTCCGTCCTCAGCGTCGAAAGTCATTATACCTTGATATTAAGCAAGATACCAAAAGGCATATGGGAACTGGGTTATGGTCAAGGATACATATGAGATTAACTGAGAAGAATTATATAAAAGCATGGCCCATATTATGTGCGATACCAATGTAGCATAATGCTTAATCGTGATTGGCTAGAAATGTACAGCGGATAAAATCTCGAAGAGAGGTTAAGCCACCCCCTGAGCTTAGTCAGCGAAAGAACCGATCCGTCCATACATAACATAACGTTGAGCCACAGTGTGGCAAATACTTTTTTTTCTACGGAAGGTGCTTCTAAACGTTTTTTCCATCCTAGAATGCCTGCCAGCCGGCCACGCGACCTTTAAAGCTGACAGCACTTACCTGGCAGTGGTAGTCAATCGGTTGCCACTCGTTAGTATTTGACAGAAAAAGAGCGGTTACTCCCACACTGCCGGCGCCAAAGCAGGGATCTAAACAGTTAATCTAAGTTTATGAAGATTAAGATGAGAAGGATGAGAATAGCCTCAATTAATTTGAATTAGTTGAATTAAGTGATCGCTGCAATATTCAAGAGTGATGTCACATACTTTTGGTGATGTTTTGACTGTTTTCTCATAATTTGTTGAACAGCTGGCAGGGATTTTTAGTATGGAAAAAACTTTTGAAGGCACCTTCCGTACGTATATACGCTTTTGTTGGATTGCGCTCAATTTGAGAGGATGAAGGAAAGGTATCATGCTACGACCGCAAATGAGAGACATCGGGAAGACAAAGGATGCGGCGAACTACCGTCAGCGGCCAGAGAGTAGTGGCAGCTATTCTTGTAGAATTATGAAAAGTTGAAACAGTACAATGCGAATGGTAACACGTGATATCACTGATATGAAACCCTTACACCAGTATCATAATTTATGAATTGATTATTTTCGCGTAATGGTATCTTTGGGTGAACTAGGACTCCATTAACCGTAAGTAATATGATGTCGATTCTTCAAGGAGATCTCCAGGCCGGCAACACCCTTAGCCATTATTCGCGGTGTACAGCCACGTATGGATGGATGTTTCGGGACGTCGAGCAACAGATGGACGTTCGTTCGAGGTGTTCTGCGTCACCGCTCAGACAAGTTCCTCCCCAAGATCTAGGTGCGCTACCACATCTATGCCGAATCTCGCCGGCCCACTGGGTATATTAACGAAGAACCCGTTGAACCAGAGCATCAGCCTCTCTGTTGTTCTCGCGACGGACATGCCTGAACTCGACGTGGATACCCCAGGTGTCCAGCATACTGTCTAGAAGCTCGTCAAGCTCTTTCCACTTCTCATAGTGCGCCGCTCTGTGTCCCTTGCTGGTCATGCCTCGGTTACGGATCCAGGCTTTGACCCAACTCGATATAGTATCAACTACATACGTCGAGTCGGAATTGATAATGATGTAATTCATCCTGCACTTATCGCAGTGGTTTTCAGCAATGTACCAGATGGTGTCTAGTGCCTGCGACAAGGCCTCGATCTCAGCTCGCTGGTTTGTTTGTGGTAGTTCCGCGTCCACCAGCCCCGAGCGGTTATAGAACGATCCCGGTCCGAAGTAGACGCCCCAACCGGCCTTGGCTGAGGGCTTTCCGTTGTTCCGGCTGCCTCCGTCAATATATACGACCATTGATTTGCGGTCACGCTCAAAACGCTGAGTTTGCGGGTTGTAGTACTCCACCAGCGAGTACTCACGCGAGTTATCGAAGAATACTCGCAGCGGAGGATCGGCCATACTGTCAGCGTCTTCTTCCGGGTCGAATCGATGCCCGGGATTGCTGTAGTGATTTATGGGTAGGGTTCCGTAATTGACAATAAATGCGTCGGGTGGAGATACGCTTTTGGATGCTGTTGCGGCCAACGAAGGTAGCAAGGTGCTTGAAATGCTGAGCTACTGAGGAACTGGGGATGGATTTGGTTATATGGGAAACCGCAGGGAGCGTGTGGATCCAGGCTAGTGCCCACTGTGTATTATATCGGTACCAGTGAATATTGTTCAACTGATATTGACCGATAATGAGTGGTATCTGGTGAGAGGCAGGATTGATTGTTGATATGGAGGAGGAGGAGGGGGGAATTTACTAGGTAGTTTCGCGTTTGTTCTCTGGTTACTTACATGTAGGTAGGCACCTACCTACTGGGTCCTTCCTACCCAGTACCAACAAACATTTTGAATGGGAAGTCGCGACGGCCTGAGACATGCTAGGTACTGTCATGGGTGATGCTCTGTAATTGACTTCTTAAGTGCCTGTCTTATCTATCAATTGATATTGATATATTAAATCCACTGAGACTATCAAAGGGGCTACCTGAACTGTATCAATGATGGTTACGGCTTACATGCCTAGATGTAGGTGGACATGCGTACATACCGCCATTTTTCGCAAAAGTGAGATTCTTGGCAACCCATTGAAAAGAGGATTTCCATACGCTAAGCCAAATTTATCTCATTCAAATCTAATTAGAGAATCTACATTTTGGACCAATGAATATGAAAGCATAGACCACCTTTATTCTCAAAATGTAGATTCTCCAGATTTTAATCTGAACAAATATGGCTTGGCGTATGGAAATCCTCTTTTCAATGGGTTGCCAAGAATCTCACTTTTGCGAAAAATGGCGGTATGTCCCTAGTACCTAGGTATGTAGGCTACCTACATAGTATCTATCATGTTTGGAATAGATGATAGTTACCGAAGCGCATAATGAAGATACAGATTTAGGGGATGTTAGATTGCATGTGATAAAGGAAGCGGTGAAAGAGAGTGGGCGTCCCTGAGACATTGCAAGGGTGGTGACAATAGGGGCAATCCAACAACACTTCATAATTAGGACGGTTGGGTATGATACGTTCAATCGTTCAATATTTTATACATTAAATTTTCAACTGTCATAGCCGTTTCGTCCCTTTGGCCCGCTGGTAGCAACCTATATACATCATAAACCGGAAATCAACGCATCGTGGTATCCCCTGAACTCCGCAGACCCCGTCTAATAGCTCGTGTCGACAACATACCGCCCGGCGATCTTACCCGCCTTCATCAAGTCGAATACCTCTTGCAGCTTGCTGAGGCCGACTACCTTGTAGGGTGCCTTGATGAGACCTCTCCTGAAGAAGTCGATGGCCTCGGTGGTGTCTTGCCGGTTTCCGACGTAACTACCCTTGATCGTAATCATCCGGACAACGGTATCGAAGACGGGTGCTTTCAAGTAGGCGCCGGCGGGTAGGCCAACACATACGATAGATCCGCGGCTCCGAACATACTCGCTGGCCTGCTGGAAGGGGCCTTCGCTAACGGCGAGTAGGAGGACAGCATGGGGACCGTAGCCGTCAGGGGTAGCGTTCTTGACGTCCTGGACTATGTTCTTGGACGTGCTGAAGTCGACGTAGTTCTCAGCGCCGAGCTCCTTGCACATGGCACCTTTCTCCTCGCCACCATCAATGGCAATTGCATGCAGACCCATAGCCCTGGCATACTGGATAGCCAAGCTGCCCAGCCCACCGCCGGCACCGACGATGGCGACCTGCTGGCCCGGTCTCACTCCTGATTCCTTCAGCGCCTTGTAAACTGTTATACCAGCACACAGGACAGGAGAGATAGCTTCGAGACTGCATTCCTTGGGGATCCTGGCGACGTGGGCTGCCTTTCCGATGGCGTACTGCTGGAAGCTACCATCTACGGTGTAACCAGATAGCAATGCGTGTGGGCATAGAGACTCGTCTGATTGCTGACAGAATGAGCAGTTCAGGCACGAACCGTTCAGCCACTTGATACCGGCATAGTCACCGATCTCGACATCTTTGACGAGCTCACCACGTGCGACGACGACACCAGCGCCCTCATGTCCACCGACCAAGGGCAGCTTCGTGGCCAACGGCCAGTCGCCCATCATGGCATGCAAGTCTGTGTGGCATACACCAGAGTACTTGATGTTGATGAGAACCTCATCGGGCCCGGGCTTGGGAACAGGGATTTTCTTGTAGACGACAGCTGTTTCACGTTAGCTGCTTGTATATATGTGGCTTATATGAAACAGGCTACCCACGTCCGCCGGTCTTTTCGACGACCTGAGCCCATTGCTCGCTCGGAATTTCAGCGGAGCTCATGATTGATGCTGATGTTGCGATAGAAGAATCGGAATTGAGGTAGTAGAGATGTATTGATGTAAGCTGCTGTTTTAAGCTCCTTATTTGAGTCTTTGGATTGTTGATGGGTGGCAAAACTCAACAGGCTTGAAGCGGCGATGATGATGGTTATATAATAATTGGCTGCTGGCAACAGCCAGAGGTCGAAGCCCCTTTGATAGATATTCGGGCAAAGGCCATCTCCAATAAAGCGCGCGTCCGACCGGGAATGACTCCTTGAGATGGCATGCACAACGTCACCTTACCCCTCTCACGACGGCGGATAGGCGCGCAGCGCTGCGAATGCGAATCTAATGGGTCTTCGTACTACTAGTGACAAGTCGGATCCATGCTTCAACGACTCCTCCGGTCGATCTAGAGTTTTAGCTAAGGCATGGCTACTGCATGCACATACGGAGTAGGCCGGCGAAGACATTGGATTGGTACGGCGTAAAGGGACGATCATTAGCAGAAGATAGACAGAAGACAAGTTTGAAATGTCAGGCGCTTCTTTGGCTGATACGTTAGGTAGATACCGGGCTATGGTACCGGCCGGAGTGGAGGGATGGGCAACCCCAAGGAACCTCGCCATTGTACCTGGACAGACCTGGATAGAAGTGCCCAAAATTGCATTGGTAGCGTTGCATAGTGGCATAGGAATACCATCAGAATAACGTTCAATGCCTCGGCCACGCGGAACCCCGCAGGTTCCGTGTCCATTCCGACCTACTTAAGTACCCACAGCATCCATTTCGATCCATCTTGACTCCATACAGCGTCTGAAATACTACACTAAAGTATGATTTGGAGTCTGACACGCATGGACTCAAACGCGGAGAAGAGGGATTCAAACGCGGGGAAATAGTTGCGTCTTTGCTTTTTGTTTTCTGTGTTATTTTCCTTGAATACATAGATTCCTGCTTTTCGCTCTCGGAAAGTAGACTTGGTATAGTTCGAATTAGGTACTTAACTTGGGTGTTAGAATAATTTTCTGCCCAGGTAAGCTCTAGACTTAGATGCTGCTGTTAAGTCGTATGATTTTGTGCAAATGGGGTGACTAGGTTATGGAAGCACACTATGCTGTCAGCGTCAGCCCACATCCTTGAAGGCGGGGGTGGAGCCTAGCTTAATTAGCAAACGCTCCAGCCTCTCAGCTTCTTGACCTGTGTCCGGTGGAATGGAAGTGGAAGCTACATCATGTGGCTTCAACTTCTCTAGCATCGATTGACAGCTACATGGGAAAGAACATTGCCATTTTGGGGAAACCGGGATGGATATCTTTAGACCCTCGTATAGTCGCTAAAGTGATTACTCCAATTCCAAGGGGTACTATGTGAGATTTTCGGCTTGAGCGAACCTGCCAGGACAAATCGGACATGAAAAGCGGGAGCTTCTCCTCTTACGAAGTATCAGAATACTACATCGAGGCTCCCGCTTTATGTGCTTTTTATATACGATTACTTAACACATGAAAGGAGAAATTGTAGACATCGAAAATCGTCAACTCAATATATCTACATTCTCAATGAAGATTTTGAATTTTTACCATATTACTTCTATACATGTGGTAAACTTTTGAGATCAATTAGGAAGCAAAAAAAACCAAAAAAAAAAATTTCGGCTTTCTCCGCGCTCGGGTGTAAGCTCGGAGTTCTGTAGTTACACCTCCGACGTGTTCCACAGACAAAAAATCATGGACCTGTTATGTCATTTCCTTCCCTCTCAAAATAAATACAACAACGAGATGATGATGACAAACCTGACCACCCTCTCATGACACAATCTATCTTTTCGGTTCCTATATTAGCTACATGATTTCTTGTGTCATGATGTCGCTCTTTGAGATATGGAGTATTCTATGCACACTCGGCCCTATTCTATTCAATTAAATCTTATTATATGTTTAGAGCTAGTAAATACGAGAATTTGAAGCTCACACCGGCCTTCTCCTTAACTACCTATCTAAAGTCTGGTGTAGAACATTCACGCGATAGCTCTCACTGCGAACTAACAGCTCTTCGTGTGACCCCTTTTCTACACACCGCCCATCTTCGATCATGAAAATCACGTCAGCGCGTCGGACCGTATGTAATCGGTGCGCAATGGCCACCACCGTTATACCACGCGTCGCCTTCTCCAACCCGTCTTGGAGCAGTCGCTCTGATTCTGCGTCTAGAGCGCTGGTCGATTCGTCCAGGAGCAATAGTCGTGGCTTGCGTACCAATGCTCGAGCGATAGAGAGACGTTGCTTTTGCCCACCCGAGAGCTGCCCACCGCTTGGTCCACATTGTGTATCATAGCCGTCTGGTAGAGCTACGATGGTGTCGTGGATATTGGCTAGTTTACACGCTTCCTCGATATCCGCGTCCGACGGCTCTGTACCGGGGCGGGCTCCAAGGGCGACGTTGAACCGGATACTGCCGTCAAAGAGGACGCTTTCCTGCGGTACCAGGCCAATGTCATCTCGGAAGACGGGCTCTTTCTTGGCAGAGATATCCACGCCATCTACCTTGATCACGCCCGATTCAATGCTGTACATGCGTTCTAGTAAAGAAATGACTGTCGATTTACCAGCGCCACTTGGGCCGACGAGAGCGCAGAATTGGCCTGGCCGAATTTCAATGTCCAGTCCTTTCAAAACTTGCCGATTGGGTCGTGCCGGGTAGGAGAATTTGACTTGCTTAAAGCTCACGGCGAGGCCTTGACCGCTCAATGCCGCAGCTCCCTTGGACTCGATAAGCGCTTCCGGATCGCAAGATTCTGACGTGTTTCCCCGCAGAGTTTTCGACGAGCCCAAATCAATAAGATCGAAAATCTTCCCCACCGATCTACCAGCCCTTGTTATCTCGGGGGCAAGAGTGAAAAGTTGGCCCCAGAGCTGCGCGCTTACGAGCAACGCCATCAGTACGATAAAGAACTGGACCTGCGTATAGTGGCTTTCAATGATCTGTTTGGCTCCCCACCAGTAAATGAAGGCGTAGATGAGATTGGAGATGCTGTAGGCGATTGCGAGGAAGAGGTTAGCCCAAAGGCTCGAGCGCGTCATCTCCTTACGCGGGGCTGAGAGCGAACGACGGTATGTCCCGAGCACTTCTTGTTCTAGTGACAGTGCAGCCACGGTCTTAATCGAACTTACGGCCTCAACGGTGATACCTACTGATTTCGCGAAGGCTTTCTCATGTCGCTCTGCAAAGCGAGAAAGAATGCGCATCTGCATTATACCCGAGCCAAGCATGAGTGGTACCGTTGCAAGACAGACGATGGCGATTTTCCAGGCGACGATGAGTGATAGAATGAGTGCAACAGCGAAGTTAACACAGATGGAGAAGATGGTACCTATTATGGAGCCTGTTAAACCCTCAACGGCGGCCGAATCGCTCGTGATATACGACAGCAACGTCGATGGGGTGCGATTTTCCGACTGGTGCCATTGCAAGTCTTGCTCAAAAAGCGAGCGAAAGGAGAGTACCCTAATTGTGTACAAGACCTTCTGCGCAACCCATCCAAAGGCCGACCAACTCACGCCGTTAGCGAAGAATTCCACAATGGCGAGGACGAAGAACATCAGACCGAAGAAGCTGCCGGCTGCACGTATAGCGTCTTCAGAGTTACAAGGACTGAGGGCACCGATCGTATTGCCGAAAATCAATGCTGATCCAGAATAGGTCCCGCCTACAATAATGGATGCGAACAGGGCAACAAATAGCCAAAGTAAGTACGGCCGGGTTACTGCAGCCATGCTCTTAATTGTAGCCCATGTTGGTCTCGAACGTTCTGGCGATTTCACCCTCTTGTCTACATCTTCAACGTCGAGAGCAGCCGTCTCATTAGTCTCTTTCTCGACGGTGAGGGACTGAGATACTTTCTCCATGTCGATGTCCGAGTAACTGGTACCGTTGGGAGCACTTCCTTTTGTGGTGCTAACACTTGACGTCTCCGAACCTATATTTTGCAACCGCACGAGGGAGGCGTAATCGCCGTTTTTCGCAATGAGATCCAGATGGCGACCTTGTTCAATGACTTTCCCGTTGCGCATAACGACAATGTTATCGGCATTCTTCACGGTCGCAAGGCGATGAGCAATGGATACCACTGTCCTACCTAAAGAGACTTGCTCGATCGCGCTTTGGATGCGCCGTTCACTGGCTGAATCGAGGGATGAAGTAGCCTCGTCCAAAATAAGAATCTTGGGATCTTTCACCAGAGCTCTTGCTAGTGCAACCCGCTGCTTCTGCCCGCCGCTAAGCAGGTCTCCATTAGGACCGACGATAGTGCCAAATCCATACTCCAAGTTCTCCAGGAAAGCTTCAGCATCGGCGAGTCTCGCCGCTCGTTGGACCATCGTTACGATTTCCACCGCCAAGGCACCGTGTGATTCGGCCGCAACAAGCATATCTTGACCACCTCGTACGGCTTCGGCTATGTGGGATAATTGAGTGCTAAGAAGAGTATGCTGTAAGGATGCGTGTTCCGGACGTGGTGAGTTCACTAATCCAAGAGCTATGTTCTCCAGGACTGATCGGTCTAGAAGCAGGGGGTCCTGCTGGACAAGCCCAATGAAGCTCCGTAATTGGCGTACATTGATGTCGCGGACATTTCGGCCGTCCACAAATACAGAACCTTGATCGGGGTCATACAGTCGAGTAAGCAAACCGGCAATTGTGGATTTACCACTGCCAGATAAGCCGACGATTGCTGTATGTTGGCCGGCCGGTAAGTGAAGACTAACGTCCTGAATTACGGGGACATCTGGTCGAGATGGATAAGTGAAGTCCACATTCTCAAGTCTAATATCGCCCGAAACTAATTCGAAACTATCGGCCAGCGAAGGAAGAGTTCCATCGATCTTAGAGCGACGGTCCATGTCCGTCTCAAGTTTCTCCAAGGCTGCTGTAGCAGACCCGAATATTTGCAGATATGGCGATATTTGGCTGATCACGAGGGAAGCTAGGAGAGCAATATTAGAAATTTGTCATAATCGCCTAGTATGGGGATCTTACCGTCAACCAGAAGGAATATAATGGTGTAAGTAGTGCCAACCGTCACTCCCTCCGCACGGCCACCAACAACATCGGCGATAGTCTTACTCCCTTGCCAGTATGCCAATCCGCTCGCCGAGAAGGCTATGAAGTAGAGGAGCCCGGACTGTATAGCTGTCGCCATTGCTTTCTTGAAGCCATCGCTCTTTGCTGCGCGGAGTTTGCTAGCGAATTTATCTTCAAGCCGGCCGTTAGCTCTGAACGCGTGTACCACCATAATATTCGACAAGCTTTCCAGGGCTATGGATGATGCAGAGGCGATGTGCTCGGATGCTAAGCTGGAGAATTTGCCAATGAAATGGCCACCAACAAGGGACATTAGCATAAATGCGGGGACCAAAGAGACCAGGATCCCGGCGAGTCGTGCGTTCTTAATAAAGGCGACAACGTAGGAGGTAATGAACATGGTGAGCGAGCCCACATACACACCAACTTTCTCGGACGTGCCGCTCTTGATGGTATTGATATCGGCGCTCAGGCGCGAGGAGACCTCTCCGGCAGGTAACTTATCGAAAAACGATACCTCCTGACGGAGCAGGGAACGGAAGTACCGTTCTCGGAGCCGGTGGGCAAGCCGATCACCGAATAGGTTCCAACACACTATGTGAATGTAGATGAGCGCGAACTGCGCCAAGGCGCAGGCCATGACCAGCAATACCTTCTGGTTGACTGCTTCCTGGTACTCCCAGGGCGAGATCGCCTCCTGAGCCGCACATGTTGCCGAGTTCAAGTCGTCTAGCAGCTGTCCAAATAGGATTCCTAAGAGCGGGAACGGTATGCCGGCTGCAATTGAGGCTGTAGTGCCGATAAGTAACAGGGCTACGTCTACTCGGCTTGGTTCGGCGTAGGTAAGGAGACGAAAATATCGAAATAGACCCCGTGCCACCTTAGATTCAGTCAGCTCATTGAACAGGGTACTCTCAGTAGGTATATCGGCGACGTTACATGTGGCGCCATTGATTTGGCTTTGCGAATAACCGTGTCCTTTCCGGTTCGGGTAGTGCTTGAACCATCGTTATGAGGCACAACGCCCGCCGTGCGATCCGAGTCAGATTCTCTTCCCATCTCGACGTCTGTGACTCCTATCGCTTGAAGCACAAGACACACTCAACATTATGATCTTAGAAACGTTAGAAAATTTTCTATTTCTCCCTAACCGAACCACAACCATCGATCCATCTTTTTTTCCCTCAATCGGCATCCGGAAGCATGATGTCCCGCAGCAAATGCCAATACTACTTAAGTACGTCGGCCATGACGATACGGGACTAGAAGGGCCAAGCCGGAGCCCACAAGTCCAATTTCGAAGCGATGCCTTCTCATTTCGGCCATCTTGCATCATCAGTGTATGATTTTTATAATGTAACATCAATTGATTCCGGTGTCCAGAATGTACAGAGTTGTACCTTGAATCAGTACTCGAAGGACCTAGGAATCCCCTGTCTCCGAGGGCGGGGAGGAGGGTAACCATTGCATCCTTATAGCCACTAAGCTGGTGTGGTGGGAAATTGCTGCTTTGGTGTCTTGGCACGCAGCATCTGATAAGATCATTCTGGCGCTAAGTCGAGATTGGCGTGGGTCGTGCTTTGTTACTAATTTATTTTACTGACTTCCAAGGTTATCTGATGGCGCTAGGGATGCGCCATGGGCCATGGCCCACTGGACAACACATCATTTATCGGGTGAGTGGTTGTTTCATTGTACCGGGTAAGACAGCGTAACACAGAACCTTGAAGCATCCATCCATGGATGTTTGGGCTAAAGGTCCTGTACCTACCTACCGTACCTACCGGATTACATGCTTACATGCCCAATGCTTGGATCGCCTTGTGTGACTCTTTCTACTTTAGAATGGGCAGCCTAGAATGTCAACTGGTCATTGTATCACCTCAAATACTTCCAAGATTCCTATTTCTTTTCGTCTTCTGAGTTGGACGCGCAAGACCGTAGGACCCCGGTGTCTCAGCCACGCTGAGTCAAACAGCACAAATACAGGTCATAAACCCCCGTATTATCGCGCAGTCCAGGGCGAGCTGAGAGTCTCATCAGCTGACGGGGGTAGCCTGCTGACTGGCAATCCCTCTCGCCCAAAATCCTAGCCCTTTTATCATAATAGATAGGAAGTAACCCTCCCTGCTCCTAATTGCTACCTTACTTTTTTTCCTACATATCTTTTTTTTGGATTTGATATGTCAAATCTCCATCGTCGGCTTCCACCAGCAAGCAACATGGGAGAAGACATTATCAGCCAAGCGCCGCTGCTGGGTCGGGAATCGAGCAGCGACGACGGCAATCATGCTCGGAGAGATTCATATGGATCTACTTCGAGCAAGAACGATGTAGTGGTCACCGTAAATGCCACTGAAGAGGGAGATGGTGCCAATATTCAAGATGGCATCAAACAGGCAGACGCCATTAATCAGGTTTGGTCCAGAGCTGCGCTCATTTTGGCGTACTCCTTGTGAGTCGTAATCGCGATATTATATCATAACAACGCATTTGGCGATCGAGGCCGCCACCTTGAAGTTTTGCTGACCCGTTATCATCGTTGTAGTATCTTTTTGTGCTCTTTTGCGAATACCCTTCAATACCAGATTATGTCGAACCTCATGCCATTCGTCGTCAGCGAATTTAACGCGCATTCCTTAATCCCTACTATCGGAATTGTCGGGTCCATCATGAGTGGCATATTGAAGTTGCCAATAGCTAAGATGATCGATTCTTGGGGCCGCCCGCAAGGTCTCGCGTGCGTGATCGCGCTTTCAACCTTCGGTCTCATACTTATGGCCGCCTCTGAGGGTGTTCGGACTTACGCAGCAGCCCAGGTCATATACCAGGTCGGGATCAGCGGGTTCACATACATACTCGATATCATCATCGCCGATACCTCGTCGCTGAAGACTCGAACGCTCGCATTCGCCTTCAACTCCTCCCCCACCCTCCTCACCACATTCATCGGACCACCAATCGCGACCGCGTTTCTAGAGGGCAGTGGTTGGAGATGGGCATTTGGGGCTTCCGCGGTGCTTTTCGTTGTGTTTTCTTTGCCGATACTTAGCATAATGGCCGTCAATACGCGCAAAGCGAAGGCTCTAGGCGTTCTTTCGACATCTAATAGAAGTGAAGCGTGGTCCATGTCGAAATTGCGACGAACCATGATTGATATTGATGGTATGTTGACTACCTCATATGCAATATAGTGGAACTCGGGACTCTATAAATTCTAATCTCCTGTAGCTTTGGGAATGTTTCTCGCCGCCATTGGCTTGACCCTCATTTTGGTACCATTTTCGCTACAGGACTCATCCGTCAACAACGTGCTCGCCATTACGCCGGTATTTGGCGTTATGTTCATGATAGCATTCGCCATGCACGAGCGCAACTCTAAGCGGCCGTTCATACGGTTTTCGCTCCTGTGCTCCCGAAATGTGGCCGGGGCGTCATTGCTATCCGTCACAATCTTCATCGCTTATTTTGCCTGGGATGGTTATTACACCTCCTATCTACAGGTCGTACACGGCTTGACCCTCACTCAGGCTGGTTATATTGGTCACATTTACGGCCTGGGCTCGTGCATTTGGGCCGTGGTCGTAGGATACCTAATCAAACGGACAGACAGGTTCAAGTGGCTCGCCTTGGCCGCCCTTCCTGTGCACTTGTTGGGTGGCGCGCTGATGATTATTTTCCGCCAGCCCAATACGAATATCGCGTGGGTAATTATGTGTCAAATTTTGATCACGATCGGCGGCAGTACGCTTGTCATGTGCGAGCAGATAGCCGTGATGGCTATCGCGGACCACTCAGAGCTGGCCTCTGTTATGGCTATACTTGGGCTGGCGTATTATATTGGATCCGCTGTAGGGAGTTCGCTCAGTGGCGCTATCTGGAACTCGTCGCTCCCGAAGGAGCTTGCCAAACGGCTGCCCGAGCTTTCCCCTGATGAGTTAGCTCTGATTGCTTCCGATCTAAAGAAGCAGCTGGGCTACCCCGTAGGGACCGCAATACGCGATGCCATCATTGCCGCGTATGGTGTAGCACAGTCCCGCATGTGCATCACAGGAACGCTCATATCACTTTTTGAGATCCTTGCAGTTGGCATATGGCAAGACGTCAGAGTCAGCCAGTCTAAGCAAGTCAAGGGTACTGTGCTATGATGATGAGGCGTATATGGGGTCTATCTTTTTGATTTTGATTTTCTTTTGACATCTAACGCAACGCATTAGAATATAGGAGCCTAAGCAATACAGCATATTTATGACTTTAAAGTACGTTCATAGCAACTCTATAGAAGAATTTGGCAAGCCTGAAATGTTATATGTATATAGATACGATATACATATATTAGTAACTAGCCCACTCTGTAATGTTGAGGTAGCAGTAAGAGCCCAAACTAGTATATCGCTCGTCTTAGCCGTGTATATGCCATACCGGATTAGGTGGAAGAGAATAAAGTAGGTACCTGCAAGTATCCCAAGTACCATGAATACCTACATGTACATGTGTATATATAAGTACCGACCAGGTATACGAATGTATATAGACGTACACATAGTACTATGTATTCAACCTCCGGTAGGTAAGATGGTCGTCGCAATTCGGCAATTTGACGTTTCACTGCTGGATCGGCGCCTTTGTACACTCCGATCTCGCACTAGATGCACGATAGATTTACGAGAAGTACATGTACCCGTTAGCTGGACACAATAACGATTGGTTATAGATCGTGTCATTGATCTTATCTGATCCGATGATTAGATATTCCCATCTCCGTTCGACCCACCGTTCAGAGGCCGGACCCAGCAAACAACATGGTGCAGGGATGGAAATTTCATTCGATCGCTACCATTTCCTGGTTTCCAAACCTGTATACCGGACGGCCGGTGTTTCGTACTCGCTTTAATTGAGTCTGCTTACGTACCGATACTACCTTTTCAGTCGAGAATTCCGGAGTGTTGGATCCATACGAACTGCTTGACAACTAAGAATACAGTCGCCTTAGCGAAAAGGCCAAGCACCGAGATGAGAAAGACCGCCGAATTAAAATTCTCTACATTTAACTATTCAGTGTTAGGCAGTCGGAATTATTCGGCATTACTTAAGTTTATTCTCTTCAGCGAATTACATGTTACCGCAGTCATTGAGCGTTCCGTCTAACTGGTACACAAAACTATATGACACCTCACTCAGCATACCTATAAATGAGTGGCAGTTGAGAAAAGTTGTGTGGGTGTAGATGTCGATCTCTGCGCGCCTGATCTAGTCCCTTTACATGTTACCTTTGTCTTAGAACCTGCGCTAGACAGAATCGCCGAAAGGGTTAGATCATATTCCCATACGGACAGTCAAAATTACTATTACGGTGAAGCGTGAGGGGGAGGTTTGGAGGCTTTGTTTGTCTTCGTACTAGACAAGTCGCATACCCTCCGCCCGCCGATTGTCTCTCCCTAATATGGCTGCACAATCATTTATCACTTCGACCACGCCGAATCCTCAGTTCCAGAGGCAAAAACTGTCTTACCTGGAGGGACCCGTAGACCCTCCACTGGTAGACCTAACTCTCGGCGAGCTGCTGGACTTACAATGCCAACACTACGGCAATCAGGAATGTATCATCACGCCATGGACCGGCGCCCGGTGGACGTACAATGAGCTGAACTTGCAGAGCTCTCAGTTGGCGAGGGCGCTACTGTCACTTGGTATCACGGTTGGTGATCGCGTGGGTGTCATGGCGGGCAATTGTGAGCAGTACGCAGCTGTGTTCTTCGCTGTCGCTCGGATCGGCGCCATCCTGGTGATTCTGAATAACACATACACGCCCACAGAAGCGCAGCACGCTCTCAAATTTACCGGTGAGTCATCACTTACTAGCGCGTGGGGTTCGTCATAATTAAACGTCCTTTTAGATTGCAAAGTGTTTTTCACAACCAAGAAAATTGCGAAAATAAATAATTCCAAGTTGCTGGCGCAACTAGCGAAAGAGGAGCAAGGCCCTGACGTCGTGATTCTCCGAGGCGAATCGGGGTCCTATCCAACATACGCGGACCTAATCAAGCAAGGGTCACGCATGAGCGCCAGCAGAGTTAACCGCCTCCAGAAGAAGGTCCTCGCCCACAATGTGTGCAATCTGCAGTTTACGAGTGGTACCACGGGTCTGCCCAAAGCAGCGATGCTGACACACCATGGCATCGTCAACAATGGCCGTTTCATCGGCGATCGCATGCGACTGACCTCGGATGACATCTTATGCTGCCCCCCGCCGCTGTTCCACTGCTTCGGGCTCGTGCTCGGCATGATGGCCGTCATCACCCACGGCGCCAAGATCGTATACCCGGAGGAGACCTTCGACGCGGCGGCTGTACTTCGTGCCATCTCGGATGAGGGGTGCACTGCAGTGCACGGTGTACCTGCCATGTTCGACACGTTATTCCAGCTGGAGCCGCCACCGGGCTTCCGTTGCGATAACTTGCGCACGGGCATCATCGCCGGCGCCCCTGTGCCGCGATACCTCATGGAGCTACTAGTCGAGCGTTTTGGTATGACCGAGTTCACGAGTAGCTACGGACTAACGGAGGCGAGCCCCACTTGCTTCAACGCGTTTACGGACGACGCCATCGAGAAGCGACTCACGACCGTCGGCACGCTGATGCCACACGCGCGCGCCAAGATCGTAGACCACGAGGGGAATATCGTGCCCATGGGCGCCCGCGGCGAGCTGTGCATCGCAGGCTACCAGATCCAGGCCGGGTACTGGAATAACTCGGCCAAGACGGCGGAGGTCATGTCGCGCGACGCCGAGGGCGTGCTATGGCTGCGGACGGGCGACGAGGCCGTGTTCGACGACCAGGGGTACTGCACGATTACCGGGCGCTTCAAGGACATCATTATCCGGGGCGGCGAGAACATCTATCCCCTCGAGATCGAGGAGCGGCTGCTGGCGCACCCGGCGATTTCGCGCGCCGTGGTTACGGGTCTGAAGGACGCGCACTATGGCGAGGTCGTAGGCGCGTTCTTGGGGATGCCGGAAGATGGCAAGGTGGAGAAGCCGAGTGACCAGCAGGTGCGCGACTGGGTTCAGCAGAAGCTCGGCCGTCATAAGTCGCCGACCCATGTGTTCTGGCTCGGCGAGAACGGCGTGCCAGCTGAACTGCCGCTTACGGGGAGCGGTAAGGTTAAGAAATTTGAGATGGCGCGGTTCGGTGAGGAGCTACTGCGGAAGAGGCGTCTGGAGAAGCTCTAGGATTTTTTTTTTCTTTCTCGGACTATCGATAAAATTGAGGCCTAGACTTTTGGGAGTGTTGCCTTCGGTATGCATAGCTCAGTACCTAGAGTTGTGGCTTGGAGGGGAGAGGCTGAAAAAGGGGGTGGCGTTTCATAGTCACGGAGCATATAGAGGAATTAGATACGGGTTTAGAATTGACTACTATCCCTATTGGAATTCTATCTTGCTCCTCTCTCAGAATCAAGAATTTATATTTGCTAGTTTTTTTCTTCCAACTTGATTTCCCGACCAGGCAGTCTACCGGACTCTTATCCGTGCAGCTGACTACTACCGTACACTCTTTAACGTCATTTCAAACATGGTATAAAATTATGATGTTCGGATTCCTCCATAGTATCACACATAATCCGCCGTATAATATTCCATTAGGGACCTGACCCCTTTGTACTATTTGTTCTGTAGGTGCTATGAGGGAAAGGCTTTTTCAGGCCTCACGGGAAGACAAAGGACCCCTCCCGTATCTGGATCCACAGTCTCCGAGGGCTACCACCAGATTCGCATCGTGACTTCTTCGCCTGGTTTACCCGCCGAATTGGTATTCCATTGCTCGCTTGTTCCTACCCGGTTGATATAGAGTTCACCATCCGGCCAAGGAAGTCACCTCATGATTCAATACCCTTCATCAATGTGAGTAGGTTTTGAAATAGTTTTCGGGTGTAACATCCTAGCTATGGGGCAAAGGAAATTGGTATAACAAGCAATCGGCACGCAAAACTTGAATTCATTCGCATATCCGCTCAATTCATGTCGCGGTATCGGTACCCGATGCACCGAATCGCTGGTCGCCTCAGGAGAAATTGATCAATCATCATCCTTGCAATACGATCTAAGCCGTCCTATTGGGAGCTTGTATGATATTATTCCGTCCGCCATTGCGACGCTGCCTTACGCCTCTCCGGTGGGGACAACATCTCTACACCTTTTGACCTCCTCACCGACAGCCCTTTTTCTACGCCGCCTCCGTGCGTCATCTTTAGCCCCTAGGAGCAAACTCACGTGTTGGAGCTGCTTGTTTGCCCAATGCGGGAAGTCTACGATTTCCAGTGTGACGGTATGCGCCGATCTTACCCCTCATACCCCAACATGGCCTACATCATGAACTTATTGTGGGTTCTTTGTATGGCGGGCGAGGTCAGCTCCGGCGCGTTGCATCCAGTGTAACTCCAATTGTTTAAATAAACACTTGCTTCCAATCTTCAGTATGCTCAATTTCTAACTGTTTTCCAGTTACCAGGGTTTCGGAGGCTGTCATTGGCAATGAAGTCACCACTGTTACTGCTTGTTGCGATACACGCTCTCCTGAGCTGTGCATTCAGCACCGGAGGGCGACCCGATGCCTTGATCTGGGAATTCGCTGAGAAGAGGCAATCCGGACAGGATATAGTTACTTGGGATGAGCACTCACTCTTCGTTCACGGCGAGAGGGTGCTAATATTCAGTGGCGAGTTCCATCCCTTTAGACTTCCGGTACCATCTTTGTGGATCGACGTCTTGCAGAAAATCAGAGCACTTGGATTCAATGCTGTCTCTTTCTACGTGGATTGGGCACTTTTAGAAGGGAAGCAGGGAGATTTCACCGCGGAGGGGGTTTTCGACTTCAAGCCCTTCTTTGACGCGGCTAAAGAGGCCGGGATTTATCTCATTGCTAGACCCGGCCCATACATCAACGCCGAAGTAAGTTGAAGCAAGCTCCCAGATTGGTCTAAAAGCTTGAGCTGGATACTAATCTTCCTAACCAGGTTAGCGGCGGTGGTTTCCCAGGCTGGCTACAAAGAGTGCGAGGTGTTCTTAGGACTTCTTCGCCAGATTTCCTCAACGCGACGAATCATTACATGTCCCAAATTTGCAAGATAATTGCAGACGCACAGATAACGAATGGTGGCCCAATTATTCTACTCCAGCCGGAGAATGAATACACAGAAGCCAACCCTTATATGCCATTCCCGGATGGGTCGTACATGGAATATGTTATACAGCAGGCCCGAGACGCGGGGATAGTGATACCTCCCATCAGCAATGACGCAAGTCCTCAAGGCTACAACGCTCCAGGTACAGGCGAAGGCGAGGTCGATATCTATGGACATGATGGGTACCCATTAGGCTTTGACTGCGCACATCCCACAGTCTGGCCGAATGGAAATCTCCCAACTACGTACAGGGCCAACCACTTGAAGCAAAGCCCAAACACGCCCTACTCCATAGTTGAGTTCCAAGCAGGATCATTCGATCCTTGGGGTGGATGGGGCTTCGAACAGGTACGTAATTCAGTTCTTCAGATAATAAATTCTTTAGCGACTTGAGTTTAGTCTTGAGTTAGACTTAAGCTAACAACTTGGAACGCATAGTGCAGTGCTCTTGTCAACCACGAGTTCGAACGGGTCTTCTATAAGAACAACTATGCTGCCGTAAGTCTAATACAACAGCAACTACGCCAATATATAGTAGTGCTAATAGATTCAGGGCGTAACAATCTATAATCTATATATGATTTTCGGCGGGACCAATTGGGGTAACTTGGGCCATCCTGGAGGTTATACTTCGTATGACTACGGAAGCGTTATTAAAGAAGACCGAACTGTGACCCGGGAGAAATATTCAGAATTGAAACTAGAGGTTACATTTCTGCAGTCCAGCCCCGGTTATCTCACTGCGATTCCAGGAATTAGCTCAACAGACATCTACACAGACAATCCCGATATTACAGTCACTCCGGTCTTGGCGAACAACACCGATGGCGCATCGTTTTTTGTTATCAGACATACCAATTACTCAAGCTTTGCGTCAACACAGTACCGAATAACGCTACCCACATCCGAAGGAAACATTACGATACCTCGCTCATTCACGAACAAGGGAGACTCCCTAGTTCTAAATGGGCGAGACTCGAAAGTGTTTGTCACAGATTATGACGTCCAAGGCAATAAACTGCTCTATTCCACGGCAGAGGTCTTCACACAAGCCAAGCTAGAGAACTCTACCATACTTGTTCTGTATGCCGCGGCCGACGATGTGGCCGAATTTTCGATCGAGGCGCCGCCGGATAGCGAAGTTAAGAAGATCAACGGCGAAGGGTTTTACAGTGTGACAAAAAGCGGCAACTCCAGGTTCTTCACAGTTAATTCGAAGGCAACTTCCGAGGAACTTGTGCTCCAGATTGGGGATGACTTTCTGTGTTATTTCCTTGGTGAGTCTACTGGAAAAGGGGGAGTTCCGTTCCTAACCGTTGCTAACCGTCCTAGATCGCAACACAGCCTACAATTACTGGGTTACCGACGTCGAGAACACGGACTCTAAGCTAATAATCAAGGGGCCGTACCTTGTACGCTCTGCCTCTATAGAAACTGACGAGTTACATATCAAAGCCGACTTTAACGCGTCCACGAGCGTCAAGATCATAGGAGTTCCGGGTAGTATTACGAAGCTTTTTATCAACGACATGGAGACCGCGACTGAGACAAGGGGTCATGAATTATTTGCCAATGTGTCGATTACCGCACCTTCAATCACTATCCCCAAGCTAGCGGAGCTCGAGTGGAAGTATATCGACTCGCTGCCAGAACTCGGGGAGGACTACGATGACTCGCTATGGGTAAATGCAGACCATAAGTCTACAGAAAATACGTACCAGCCACTCCTCGCCCCTGTGTCCACCTACGCATCGGATTATGGTTTCCACACGGGTGTACTCTTGTACCGGGGCCACTTCAACGCGACAGGCAATGAAGCAAACTTCTCGCTATGGGCGGAGGGCGGCAGCGGCTTCGCCTCATCGGTTTTCCTCGACGACCACCTTGTCGGATCCTTCGCCGGAAACCCAGCAAACGAGACCTTCCAGGGCAAGTGGGATATTACATGGGCTGGCCTTGAAGCTGGTACGCCGCATGTATTCACCGTGGTGGTTGAGAACATGGGACTGAGTGAGAACTGGGTTATCGGCTATGACGAGATGAAGAAACCTCGCGGGATCCTTGGGTGGCGGCTCGAGACCTCCAAGTCCACCGGTACCCCTATTACCTGGAAGCTTACGGGCAATCTCGGTGGCGAAGACTACCGCGACCGCGCGCGTGGCCCACTGAATGAGGGCGGCATGTTCGCTGAGCGTAAGGGATATCACCTACCTGGCACACCAACCGAGTCCTGGGTTTCACATTCTCCCCTCGAAGGAATTGGGCTGCCGGGCATCGCCTTCTACTCGACAACCTTTGATCTGAACCTACCTTCGGACGAGTGGGATATCCCACTAGCATTCTCATTTACTAATGACACGGATACATCCGGCACGTACCGAGCCCAGCTATATGTCAATGGATGGCAGTTCGGTAAGCTGAGCAGCAACGTCGGACCCCAGAGCGTATTCCCCGTACCTGAGGGCATATTGAACTACAATGGCTCGAACTACATTGGTATATCGCTGTGGGCGCTTGAGCAGAGTGGCGCTAAGATCCCCGCACTCGAACTTGTGGCCGGCGTCCCAGTGTGGACCGGTCGTGAGAAGGTCGAGCTTGTTGATAGCCCGGCTTGGAAGGAGAGGGAGGGCTCCTACTAATAAACCAGTCTATTAGTAGGGAGTTTATCAACTACTTTCGAGCTTCTAATATCGTTGAGCTATATGCTAGGCAGTCCAAGGCGCGGAGAAAATAAGGGTAATTACTCTCCAACATACCTACTGTAATCAGTAATATATAAACTGCAAGCTTTTCAGATTATCCAGGTATACAAGGGTATATCGCTAGTTTCTTCTACTTCCCATGTCTACATTGTTTTGTGCTCTTGTCATGTAAGTGTCGTCTAGTCGTGTTCTTTAGGCGATGTTCCCTAGTATTCCCGGACACTAATAGACTATTGCATATGCAGTAGAGATCCATATGGATATTCGATATTTGATATAGGTAAGATTGATTGGACTCATTTTGTCCTCCTAAGCCTCGTTCACTTCCTAGATTAGCCCACGAATCATCATAACGAACTCCACGTAGGTTGTAATTAATTAACTACCTAGTAACGTTTAGTGCATAATATCCTTAAGACGACTGATGTCTCGTGATCCTTCATGTGGTTGTGAAGGCCGTAACCACTGCATTAATGCATCAGTCGTCAAAGAAAAGGCAAAGCAATGCAGATATCATCCCTCGTGATGTCCAGTGCTCAAAGCAGATGCATTTCCCATAACTCCATTGCTCCTTGCTTGATGCCTCATTCGTGAAATCATATCGCGTGAATCGTGTGTCTTCCTTGCCATCACGTCTTCCCTTAGACCATTGGTACATCTTGCTGGTCCTCCTCCTGCTCCGTCTCGTTCTCCTGCTGCATCTGCTTCTTGAGCTCCTGCTTCTGCAACTCCAGCTCCTTCTTGCAAGTATCTATGACCGTCTGGCAGTCCATGAGCTCGTCCAGCTCCTCGAGCGACATCATGTCGCCCCACTCGAAGTCCATCTCACTCAGGCGCTCTTGCAGAAGCTCAGTGACGAGAGCGTGGTTGGTGTCGTTGTGGTAGATCCACTGCACGAGCTTGTACGTCAGGGCGTGGGTGCGGTTATCCCACAGGACTTGCTTCGCGATGCGGTACACGAGCTCGCGGTGGTCGGCTTTGTCTTTGTCGATGTAGCTGCAGAGCCACTTCTGCTCCTCGGCGTTGAAGACATTGACGCCTAGGTCAAGGCACGAATCGAAGAATCGGCGCATGGGGTCGCGGTTGTCGACGGGTGTTGGGGGAGACGGCATGAGAGCATCTGCCTTCTGGGCGCTGTCCTTTCGCCAGGGAGGGATATTCTGCTGGGGAGGTGCCGTCTGCACTGTGGCCTCTGGGGGCGTCATGGTCTGCTGGGGCTGAGCCATCTGTTGCTGCTTGTAGGTCTGGAGTGACTTAGAGACCTTGGAGGGCAAATCGGGGTCTTCCGTCGTAAGTGCCTGTAGCTTATCCTTGAAGTTCAGATGAGACGAGTCTTGTTGCTGGGAAAAGTCGCGTCGACTCTTCTTTTTTTGTGGGCGCAACTTCTTTGAGGAGGGCTGGGTCGGCAAGTGATCCGGTCGTGGAGCCTCTGTGACGGAAGGTCCCAGGCCTTCCTTCTTCTGTTGTCGTCGGCGGGCAAGAGCGCTGCTTGACGGTGGTTCAAGAAGAATCGGTCCTATGCCAGTCGGTGCTGATGTTGCATCAGCCTGGGGGAAGATATAGGGTGTTGGTAGACCAGGGAGCGACGAGTATCCGGGGGGCTCCAAGGAAGTAGAAGGCGGTGGAGGAGGTAGTGATGAAGAAGAGAAGGAGTGAGACGACCGGATACCGTGGGGCGGAGGGTGTCCGGAATATGTAGGGAAGCCATGAGGTGACTGGAAGCCGCCAGACAATGGCAAACCGCCAGGTGACTGGAAGTCACTGTGCGGAGGGAAACCACGGTGCGGAGGGAAACCGCGAGACGTCAAGGAGCCACGAGGCGCTAGGGAAGCAGGAAAGTGCGGAAAGTTGGACTGCAATGGCGCTGAATTGGGGACCGAATTAGGTGCAGGTGGCATCATTGACTGTGCACGAGCAAAGCCTGGAGTAGTCACACTATACGACTGTGACTTCAGCAACCCAAACGAGGCAGACTGTGGCATCCTGACAGTAGCAGGTGGTGTCGGAAAGGGCCTGGCTGGTGCAGGAGGCTTCGGGGGGAGTCCGTGCGGACTTGGGTTGATGTTTGCCATGGTGAAAGGATTGGATGACTTTCTCGTGAATGTGTAGAGCTCGAGGATGCCCCGTTAACGGATCGCACATCAAAGATACAATATTGGGCGACCACGTCTCGACACGCATCGAAATATTTTTTTCTTTAGAAAGAATAACTTCTGAATATTAAAAAGATTTGGTGGTCAAGGTGAAAAATTCGCAACTGAGGGTACCTGCCTGTACTAGGGGCGACAGCAGACCAGTGAGTGTCGAAGAATTGGCAGCTGGCAATCAGGAAAAGCAGTGTCATTACTGGGCAACTCACTCTGATCGATCCCAGCCGCATTATCAGGTACCAGAAATGCGTTTGCTCCGCACCCCAGCGACGGGATGGTGCGAGATATCATTCGTTTCTCATGCAAATTTTCACTATGAGCTCCATTCAAGTTCGCACAGCAACCGAATATCCGCCCTCGTCCCTTAGAACTCTTCTACGTACACGCAGGTCCATCAACTACAGAAATAAGATCACCTTAGCTGCGCAGTAATGTCTACGGACGACATAGACCCGTCTTAATAGTCGACATAATTCTCCGGCCATCTACCAATATAAAAGACACAATCTGACCCCGGGAGGCTTCAGGGAAGAGTCGTTGAGATTGGCCAATGACACCCATTCTCCAGACAATAGTGTTCGTACCTACATAGGCGCCACACACTAAGGTTGTTAGTACCATGGAACCGCGGGATCTCATCCGTCTCTTCAGCCTCATTTCAACCTCATTCACGCCAAAAGACACCTATTGACCAACTGAAGTATGTATAGGGGTGGCAAATAGAGTATGCTCCAGATCGTGAATATAATAAAGGGCCTTCACTCCATCTCTTAGAGGCATCGTGAACTAGTAGTTATTACCCGCCACTCTCGAGTCTGCCATCGTCCTATGCTACTGCGGGTAACTTTCAAATCATGCTATTCCACCTGATCTAAATTCTGGGGGTGTTTATCGCGTGAGCCCCTATCTCTGCCCCCGTCTATGTTCTGCATAAGAGTAATCGAATGAAAACTATTAAATACCGACGAGAGCAACGGTTGCCAACTAGCTATCGAAATTGGCATTGCTGCCTTGTGAAAGGATATACTGATAGGATTTTTAGAATCCCACATCAAGTATGTCCAATGATAATACTCTTTTCCAAAGCTGTGCATATGTTGTCAACCAGATCCGTAGGTCTAATTTGCGAATTAAGACCATAGCTAGCCCATGATAATTCACCCCGTTCCACTCGAAAAGTCTGCTGGCCATTGATACGTCGCAGCTTTCGTATGTTTATGATAGATAGTGAGGTCTCGTGGCCAACGAAAGTAGTCCATGCCCAGCGTGGATGGCCATTCAGATAGCAAATATCACTAATATTCCTCAGCCTTAATACGATTGAGTAGAATACTAACATCTAGCAATTACCGCTGCCTACATGTAGGTATTGGATAGTCAACGCTATTATATCACGATGTTATCGTCTTCTATTGCCGCGTATGCAGTGTGTCTGGCACCCGTGGAAGGAATGTAGAGTGCCTTACTAACTGTATCCTATGGACTATTCATATCAATATATCGCAACGTTGAAGAACTGACAAGACGTAGGCAACATAGTAATAGAGGCGCTGGTGAAATCGTTCGAGGCAGTTGATTTATCGTAGGTTTATTTCAGGAAACAAATTCTTTTGCACTATAATCTAGCTCTTGTTATTTCATAGAGAGATAGATCTGCATTGCATTACACCGTGGCCTTGGCCTTGAAAGAGCATGACCAGCAGAGAAGAGAAGATACTAGATGGTATTTACGGGTGCAATTTCGTCTCGATTTACTAACATTAAGCTCGTCATCGATACAATATCCGAAAAGAGGGTTTCAACTATCTAATTTCGTACGATTTCTTATTCATTGTCTATCTCAGTACGTTAAGTTCCAAAATTTCACCTCGTCGAGCTGGAAATATGCCCCAGGTGACCAAGGGTCTGTGTTGATAAAGCATACTACGTTAAGGTGATGTTTACACCCTGGTAGCAGCCAGGCATAGTCAGCTTCAAGCACAAATTGGAAAGCCAGTAATAGGGAGATAGGTGAAGACAATAGTGTAACAGTCCAATATTCAAAAATGCTTAAGAAGGTGTAGGTCTCTACTTGTGAATTGAACTAGAGGTATTGATACCCTCTGGCCTCTATTTCTTCATAGACTCTTGTGGCAATGCTACTATGACCTCTTCCCGAAACGACCTATCATCTCAAGGTAAAATACGTCTATACTTTCATAACGGCCTACCATAAGACATATGAAAGGGTACGTTGGGACACGACTATACAAGCTTGATTGGGCATGAGGATGATGGCCCTGAGTAAGACTATCTATCTGGGTAATTATAATAACCATATATTTATAAATTATAAACAGACTAGCCCTCCGGATAGATTATGACGCTGCTGTGCTCATTTAGACTATCCACACTAACAATGACATCAGAAAGGGGGTGATTATGCTCATTCATAAGTGTTATACTGTACCTACCTACATGCATAGTATGTACATATGTACGCACTGTACATAAGTATGATGGCCGATATCGGTCCGAGAGAAAGTTATCAGATCCGTGCAAGACCCACAGTACGCCATTAAATTCCAAGTTCCTAGTCATTAAATTTTTATCTGATCCGAGGCTAGCCATCATGTCCCTGTACCTAACACAAAGCTGACCCTCGATCCATCCGCTTAAGGTTATCAGATCCGCTTCTGCAGACCGCCAAGAGCCGTGGTCTCAGTTCATTGTTACTCCCGGTACAACAACCTTCCCAATATCCCGTAGCTCCTTGTCAGATCGTGTTCGGTTGGCTAGCATGGCTAGTCATGGCCGGCATGGCTGGGCTAGTAATCACCAACCTGCGCAGCCGTTGAGACACGTTGACGTTGACTACGCGATCCCTTGCATTAGCGTGCGAAAAGTTTTGAGCGTGGCCTTATATGTGTAGTGTACGTGGGAATAAAGGGAACGAAAGAAATGAAGGACTTGTCCAAGGGTATCATCGAGATGTATGTATTACCGGTACCGCTTTGTACACTACTTGGGGGTACTTGCAATGCCTGTCGGTAGGCACATAGTATTCAAATGTTAAGGAACAATAGGGGATCTACGTAGCACTACTACATGTAGGAAAGCTTCGAGAGAAGCAGAAGCTGCAGAGCTAGTAGTTGGCGACTGCCATGCTTGGATGATGGGGAAATAACTCGGCTAATTGGTTTTTCTTTTTTATGTTTGCTTGTTTCTCCGTCCCGGACGAGGAAAGCAGTCGGAATCTGGGAGGAATTAGAAATATTATCTTTTTCTAGTATCTGTCTGTACCTAGCTACCTAAGTATGCAAGTAGAGAGCTCTTAGGGAGAGACAAAGACCTACACTCCAAGCTCATTTGGTACCCAATCGTATCTATCAATCGCTTTACATCCCCAGACCAGCCTCAACAATGGCGACGCCCTCCCCCAACGAGCCAATTCTCAAGCTACCGCATCCCTATCTCACCCCCTACGTCCTCGTCAAGACCTCGCGCCCCTCGGAGTCCGCTCCCTGGTTCCAAGTCAAGCCACAAGAGATCACTGCCACCAGTGGAGACAAAGCAAAGAAGACGAAACCACTACCGGAACGCCTCGACAACGACGCGCTCTTCTTCACAGAGCCCGCGGACCTCAAGTCTAGCGAGCGCCCGCCCGAGTCAAATAACACACCATGGGGCCGTGCCCGCCGCTCACCGAGCTCGACCTTCGCGTGGGATGACAGCGCAGCTCCCCCCACGCTCGCGCAGGCCTGGCTCGCCATCTACGTACTATTCACGGTGCGCCCATCGACGGAAGGGCTTCGACTTACCCTCACGGGCCCCGGTCGGGAGGTGTTAGCGGAGCAGCTGAAGGCGGTGCTCCTAGCCGTTGACCACCCGGCAGCCGGCGGCCTCGATGGCGAGCTGCTACTCCTACGCAGCACGTTCTGGCAGGGCGCGGGATCGCCGTTTGGAGCACGCAGTGTCTGGGTGCCGGATTTGGAGTTTAATGTGAAGGAGGCCAAGGATACCAGCCCGCTCCTACCCAAGCCGTTGTCGGCGTATCCGCTGACGCCGCTGGAGCACACGATGACGAGTGAGGGCGGTGCGCCTGCTTGGCATCCGAGACGGCCTGCGAAGCCGCGTCCGGGCTCTGTTGTATATAGTCGATGGATACCGCATCTACGTGAGACGTTCAGCATGGTGGCGCTGGACTGGGAGGATCCGGAGCACCTAGAACTATTCCACAATTGGCAGAATGATCCGCGAGTTTCCCAAGGCTGGAATGAGACGGGCTCGTTGGAACAGCATCGCGAGTACCTTCGCCGTGCTCACGTCGACCCCCACCAGATTACGCTGTTGGCAGCTTTCGACGATACGTTTTTTGCCTACTTCGAGGTGTACTGGGCTAAGGTATGTAAAAGACAGATTGCACGTCTATGCGTAAATCTATTTACTAACGTGCACTTTCTCAATTATAGGAAGATCGACTTGGAGGATACTACAGCGCGGGAGACTTCGACCGAGGACGACATTCGTTGGTAGGCGACGTGCGGTTCCGGGGCCCGCATCGTGTGACAGCATGGTGGTCGAGCTTGATGCACTACCTCTTTCTCGATGACCCGCGCACCATGTACGTCGTGGGCGAGCCCAAGTACACAAATAGTTCGGTGCTGGCATACGATTTCATGCATGGTTTTGGACTCGATAAATTCGTCGACTTGCCACATAAGCGATCCGCGTTCGTCCGCTGCTCCCGCGAGCGCTTCTTCCAGCTCGCACCACTCGGTGAGAGCGAGAAGGTCGTGGGTGGAACATTGGTCGGATTGCTCCCTAAGTTGTAAGATGAAGGAAGCGGTGTTGTCACGTGTCTAGGTGGAAATTAAGGGGGGTAATATTAGGTAGAGAATTTACCAAAGAAAAACAAACGAATCTCACCGCGTCAATGCTTATCGCTTACGGAGACGATTTTACGATCGGATCAATTGATACGGGTTTCATCAAAACAAAAAGAATTTACCGGCCAGCAGGCCATCATGATATACACAATAGTTGTATCTTCATAGAATAAATACTTATAAAGCTATCGCGGTCTATCTAAAATGCTTGATCGTGGGAATCCAGAACTGCGCTGCAATTGCTCATTTTTTACCCTGACCCCCCAGTTACGCCGATACGCCCGTGTCAAAAGCAAAGTACGGCGCGAAGGAAGCACACTTTTTATGCTTGGATGCCTCCAAGGCGAAGATGATCCCAGCAAACTACGCAAGAATACGTTAGTGATTGAACTGATGGGCGGATAAGTTGGATACATGGAATAACTTACTTCTAAAGCCCAAGTCCTCCTCAAAGAACCACTCCATGACCTGCTTGCCGTGCTTCATGCCCTCTCCGCCGTATGAGAGCGCATTCTTGCCGACGGCCAGGCCGATCATGGGAGGAACCTCGCCCAGCTCGTTGAACGTGGGCTCCTTGCCCTGCTGCTCCTGCAGCATGATCTGGTAGATATTGAGACCCGCATAGCGGCCCTGATGCATCGCCGAGCCGCAGCGCTTGATGCCGGACCAGTTAATAAGATCGCCGACGGCAAAATGCGATGCAACATTGGGGATATCGGAAGATAGCTGTAGAGAAGGGTGGACGTTGACGTAGGCATCCTCGTTGAGAGCCTCAGCCGGCAAGTACGTGGTCGAGGGCACACTGCGCGAGATGGCCATGACGACCTGGCTGGCGACCATCTTGTGGCCGTTGTCGAACTCAACTTCGTATGTCTGAGCGCTGCCATTCTCGGCTTCGATTGGCGTCGAGCTCTTCAGTCGGTGGTTCAGCAACACATTGACGCCAGCTTCCTCCGTCAGATCCCGCGCGCACTCCTTGACATTATCAGGGAGCGGCTCGGCTGACAGCAGCTTGTCTCGTGAGTGTGCTAGGGTGACTTGGACATTGGGCTGCACCTCCTTCAGCTCGGCTGCCATCTCGATACCCACGGCGCCTATTTATATGTTAATCGAGTCAATTGAAGTTTAAAGGGGCAAACTCGACTTACCTCCACCAACGATTAGGACGGGTGCAGTGCTGTTGGCCACAGCATTGATGTGGCGGTGTGCCTCTTCGAGGTAGTCCTCCCGTCGAGCCGACTGAGGTACAACGGGCCAGACTCGTCGGAGACCGGTGGCAGCGACAAAGAAATCGTATGCCTCAGCACGCTCTTCCTGATTCGGCTGCTCAAGAATCGTTGCAGCCTTGTTATCACAGTCGATCTTGTTGACGGTGCCGTGGATGAAGCGCACGTTGGGTCTCTGCAACACCGGGATGTCCTTGAACTTGACCCAAGCTTTCTCGGCGTAGCTGGTTGAGGCCAGGGCAAGAGGAGAACCGATTACGTGGTCTAGAAAATAACGTGTTAGTAAGAGATCGGAGTCAGATGTACAGCAATTGACGCATGTATATCACGCAGGGAACATATCCAAGGAAAGGTCTACGTACAGAAGCCATCGCGCTCGTCAACGATGGTGATTTCGACCGGGATAGGAGCATCAATAGTGTCACACTTCTCGAGAAGGTTGACAGCTACGGCAAGACCACTATAGCAGCCACCCGCGATCAGAACCCGGTAGGGATTGGCATCAGAGCGGATGCCACTCATATCGGAAAAGTGAGAGGTCATTGCGAATCTCGCTGCCGGAGAACTAATTACAGTGGAGCGAAACCGTGGAGTCGTTGCAGGTGTTGCAAAAGAAGAGAGTATGCAACAGTATCGCAAAGATGGAGTTGGAAGTCTGGCAACAGAAGAAAGATAATGGGCAAACGTTGATCGTAAAAACATCAATTCATACGATCCTTCTCTTAGTTTTCACCCTTATAGGTTTGTTGGCTGCGTTATATTGAGAAAATAAATAAATAGGAGAAGGATTCAGGGATCAATCAACGTCAGCTTGTCGGATCGCGGAACACAGTCTGGGAGAATAGCCTGATGAAACTGACCGACATTGATTGATTCCTACGAACTATTGACGAGGTAGAGGAATAAGAAATTAAGAGACGCCATGTGAGGACAAGCCCTAGTCGTTATATTATGTACATATTGTACAGTACATTGTGGTATACATTGTAGTATGTATAGCGTATCTGTAAGTACCCAGATAAGTTAGGGGGTCAAGCCAAACAATAGGCAGGTTCGGATACAACTACGACGATTGGGTCCATCTAACATAGTACTCCTTGACCGTGTTAATTCATGCCCAGGGTGCCAAGAAGGACACATGATTCCCTTTGGAAAACGGTGCAATTCTCAGTACACACTCAGTGCCGATTCCATAGTATAATTACACGGTACACCTTGTTCATACTAGGGTATATGTACGTTACAATTTTGATTTGATTTGGTCTGATTTTACCACGGAGTCGAATACCTAGCGCCGAATTCATTTCGTACCGACCTGACATTAGGGGCTAGTTTAGTACAGTAGCGCCTAGATAAAAGCGTGACTATGTACCAATTCTTTAGTCATTTCAAGGTTAGTCTGCCAGATAACACGCCGGTTTTTAATGTTTCATTTCCACAAGATCTGATAAAGGGAAAAGAGCGGTGATCACGTCACCCCGGAACCAAAGGAACATCCAGCGTGGCGGCGGGGATCAAAGTTATCAGATCCGCACTTTACAGGGAATATTAGTGGGTATTGTGGAACCATCAGCGAAACCGGCTTCGAGCTCGGCCAATACGATCCGAGGATTAAGTCTACACGTGTGTACAATGCCGCTACACCTCGGTACAGCGCATTCCAGAGCTACATAATACGTCCATACATCCATAGCATTTTAGTCGAAGGGGGATACTTTACCCGCTATAATTCCTTCATTCCCCTTCCGGCTTGAACTTACGGTATGCGATTCAATCGTTCCGTCTTAGGTATATAAAGTATTATAGGGAATAATATCTTCGCAGTTTACGCTATCGTCACTGGCTGTCGACATGGTGTTGTTGCAGTTATAACTAGTTATAGAAGACTGAGACTTCAGCCGCAAAGCCCCAAGACTAAGTCGTGCACAGTAATCACTTATCAGCTCCGTCATAGAGGCGTTCGCGTACCAATACTGAGGCCGGTGGTGAAACAAAGCAGAAAATTTTTCAAGAATTAAGACGATGATAGCCCGGGACGCACACCATGCAGACTATCAGAATGGAAATTCTTGGCTACGCTAATAACGTTGTCACACAATACTAAGAGCCTCATCTCGTTCGTATGTAGTGAATGCTATCTGACATGCCGAGAAATATCACATCCGCAAGGATAGGAGGATTGCAGGACCAGAAACGCCACATGCTGCTATAATTCTAATAATCATAGTATCCTCTCATGCATTTACCTAAGAGATTCCATCATTAAAGCTCTTGATCTTGATAACTCGAACCTCTGTATAGCATATTTCTGCTGTTGATATGAAACGAGTCTATGATGCCCTCGTCAGTTATACCGCAACAGCCTTGGACCTCGGCCCCTTATCCACTCCCGTTGTCCGACGTAGAAACCGAACTCCAGGAGCGGTTCCCGCGATGATATCTATCTGAGCCTGCGGGGTCACTTAACCGACATCCACATCGTTAGAGAAGGCATATGCGCCAACATTCATTAACCAAAGCATGGCCTTTCTGACGCCTGTAGCTGATGGTGAAATGCGAGCCATATATCTCTATTGTAGGCAATGTATATACTCGTCAGACTTTTCAGAGCCCACATGTGTACAAGTGTACATGTGTACGAAGATTATACTGCCCCAGGCTCGAGCGGAATTTTAATGATCCCGTCCAAGGGCCCTAGCATTAAATTCTACAACACTCGGTATATCACAGTAACCATAGTCGCAGGTTATTAAGCATCAAGCAAGACTATTTTTTCTGAATTGGAAAAGCCCGTTTCCTGTGCTAACGTTCTGTTGTAACAGAGGCCTCAACCACTGCAACTATCAATGTTGCAATAAACGTAAATCTGGAAGGATGGACGTTATCAGAATTTTGATAAGGACGAAAATAGGAGGGGATGGAGGACACGCTTCTTTCCCAGGCCGAACTGGATGCCAACGTATGCGGGAGGTCCTTGATCTAACCTAGTCCCACCCGGACAGAGTAAATAGATCTCACAGATTTATCTATTTTAAAGCGACTTAAATACATAGCTCTCCCAGAATCCTAGGACGTTTAGTTATCAGGGATGGTGGAGACAGATAGGGTACGCCGCTGAAGGCTCATGCATCTAAGGAGACATCCCTTTCCAAATTTATATGGAGTTAAGGATCAATAATCTCTTGGCATAGTATTTATATTATGAGTTCTTAAAGTCCAAATACCCCTTAGTAAAATTCAATTATAAGGTAGCTTTTATCTTGACGGCAGCTACTCCTTGCAAATACATACATCTAAGACAATTGGGTCGGCCATATTATCTCTTTGCTCAATTATATCTACTCTTATCTCCCGGAGGTAGCAAACAGTGGTCTATACGTATATCATTGACTTGAATTATCCAATCTCCTCAATTATAGTAATAGTTTATCCTGCATCGAGGTTATTATAAGGTTTAGAGTGAGTATATTACAACTAGCGTACCGACATGTCGGGTCCAGTTGTCAAATACCGCAGAAGATCTCGCCCAGCCTATTCCTGGACTCGATATTTAGCACTAGTAAGTGAAAGGCGTTTATGTTGGCCGCCGGGTCACATCGTGGCTGCATTGAAGGAGATCTAAGATATGGATTTCTTGATCTTATCACGGCGGTGCTGCGGTTCTTGAGTAGCATTGCTGGACGACCAAGGACTAAATCTCATGTCGACCGGAGAATTCCAAAAACTGCGTATGTACGAGATGTTAACTACATCCCGCATCAAAGAACCGCAGAATTGACGAATTCCTGTCCTCGTCCTTAGAAGTTATATTAGCGAGCCCATACTAGTCCAAACTTATATCAGGGGCAATAACACCATAGTTATCACAATCAGGACCACCAAACGTGCCGTCATGAGAATCTTAGAGGTACCCCTCTCTGAAGGGCTGGAATTCTAAAGGACGTTTGAGAGTAGATAGCATCAATAACGCTATAACACATTTAGCCCTCTAATAGGATTATCTACAAATTTTATGAATAAACATAGCGACGGGAACATCGTAAATAAGCCCGGTAAAGAATATGCCAGTCCCCGTCCCTAGCCCTCCGTAATCTGGATATAAGCTCTTGATTCGGTATTACCTATGACTTTCTCGGACTATCGTCTGACATACAGCTGTAGATTTACTATGGTCGTAATACTAATGTTATTCCTATTGTGCCACCTGGGTGGATTAAGGAGGCAGTGATGCAACTGTAGCAAAGTATAGGGGCAGCGTTCTAGACAGCTGGGCGAAGAACGAGAAACACATAGGACGATCTACATTTGAAGCTCCTAATCGACTTACAGTAGTGATTATATCATCATGACGACCCTAGAACATTCTTCATATAACATACAGTTCTTAGAAGCCTTTATGTGTCGTAACTTGCAAATAATTACATATGTACATGTATGTATCAATTGACGCAGTGTTATATTTGTTGTATCGAGAATATCCCAGCGATTTCTTAGGTTAAATGCCTTGCAAAGTAGACAGCTAGCTACATATGTAGGCCTTAGTCCGTATATACATCTAGGTTAGATTTTCCTCAGTACTAACGTTTATAAGGTATCCATTGATGCAGTGTTGCATAGCGTACCGTTTTATCGAGATGAGTGACCCTCAGGTGCGGCGAGGCTCTAGGAAGTGCCCGAGCTTCGCGACTTCCACAGATATGTTGAAGTCTAAATTCACGCTAAATGCTAATGATTACATATATGTACTATGTAGGTACCACAGCCTACGTGTCGTTGCCAATGGTACCTACACAACGATTGGTACCTTCTGCTTCATAATAAGGTACTATGTACATAGTAGTATGGCAAGATCATTACAAACCTTTTGTACACAGCCTCATGCCATTGTCTCCTAGTCATATTGTACACACCTGTGTGAGTCGTGAAAAAAAGGACCAAAGCTGACCGCGTCAGTGGAGGCAGAAGATCACCCACCAATATTCTGTACATCAACGCGACGGTAGCTTAAACATCTCATTGGCAATTCGGTATCCAACACTGAGGGGGATTGCATGACTTGTCCTGAGTCAAGGCAAATAATTGCTGATCCTTCCATAATCCAATCATCGTTTATTGGTGCCTAATTGGACTCTTCGCCAAAGAGGGTAACAAAACACGACGCAGGGCAGGCTGGGGACGAACCATAGTAACCTAACACAACAGTAGCACGCGACCGCTACCTGTTAACGCGCTGTGAAGCGCGAAAGTTACCACTTGGCCAAAACCGATAAATGAGAATACGCTATACTAGAATAGGTAATAAAAGGATACGCTTAGGAGAAATTTGATAGAAATATAAATATATTTGCAAGAGAATATGCACTTAATGGTTATATGCAACCTCTAAGGCATATATGTCTGAATTTTTTTTTTCAATAATTCAGAGTTAGCATTACTGGTACCTATCAGCCCAGCCAAATTTTTATGGGTTGATAAGTATCTCTCATGTTTTTAGCAAATTGCCGATTCTCAAAAACGACCAAGTATGAAATCGTGGTTCAACGATAACAACAACGTTGGCTCTTCAATGATATCTCGCCCAAAGCAGCGATGCATCATATGAAACATATATACTTAGGATCTCTGTATTAAGCGATTTCGAAAATCGTCGATTGTCAATTGAAGGCTGCTCTAGTTCTAAAGCTATAATGAAATAAATGTTGTGGTAGTAGTGGTGGTGGTGTCAAAATGGTTGAAAACATGAGAGGTACTTATCATACCATACAAATTTGGCTGGGCTGATAAGTACCAGCTATGTAAAGCTTGCCCTGCATATATGTACGTATTCTCTTATAGGAATGCCATATGTATAAAAGCATCTTACTTCTCATTTCGGCTAGCGTTTCTTTTCGAAATGGGGTTTTGGCCAAGTGGTAACTTTCGACCGCCGCGCGCGCCGTTATTGGTGGTGCCCTGCACCTGCATACACATACCCTGTTACCGCTTTATGCGCCGCACCCCCAACTTCAACTTCAACCCTCAACTCCTGCCTCAGGCTGTGAGTGTAACATTTTCCGACTCTACCAAATTGTCAGTTTAAAACCATCAAAGAATCGATGTGACGGAAATTCACACGCAGTGCTTAAAAACGGGACACCTACACAAGTCACAATGGGTCGCTGGTCATACTTGGACGGGGATGAAGACCGCTTGCCGGCAGGCATGACGCGCATAGGCTACGACGCAGACGACCAGACCTACACATTCCGCGATACGGATGGCAGCATCTGGGAGAGCGCGCCTGGAAACAAGTATGGACGACTGTCGCGCATCTCAGGACCTCCTAAGGCTATTGACAAGGAGAGCTCCAGTAGCGTCGAGACAACGGTCTATGAAGATGACCCCTATTCCTATGAGGACGAGACGTACAATGAGGGAATGTACAACAATGAAGTGCACAGCGAGGAGAACTATGATAACGAGAAGAGTGCGCAAAAGCCGCCAATCAGTCTTAGTGAGAAGCCGTTGCCCAAGCCCCCGAGCAAGCTTTTTATGGCATCCAAGATCTTTGCTCTTATAGCTCGAAGACGCCAGAAGTCGAAGGGAGGCTGTCCCCCTCGCGCCCCTCGCCAGGTTCGAAGAGACGAGTATCACTCCCGCCAAGGGAGTAATCAATCATCACTGCCGCAGGACGAGGCTCCACGAGAAGAATTGGCCAAGGACGAGAAGAGTCTTGACTGAGTGCTGGTGAATTTCCAATAGGCGACCTTCGTTTAACGATTAGTACAGGGCTGCGTGTTGTCATCGGGAACCCCCTTTACCGAAAGCACATACCTGCCTAGTACCTTGTATAGGCTAGGAACATTGAACCAACAAAGAGCCGCGCTCTTTACGACACAGCACCGCGGTGCGCATACTTGTTTAAGTTTCAAATTTCTCGCAACGCATTTCCCCAACTCGAACCCTAACGAATGCGAAGTGCCGGCAAGCACACTGTGGCCAGCTGCGCATAGTAGCTATAAGGGGGGAAGATATCGACTTTGAATAGTCGATGGCGGCTCACGGCCGTGAAGACACTCTAAATACTGTACCAATGTACGAGCTACTGAACTCACCACTGACTAACGGGGTGACATGGGGTTGTTTCACGAATGGATGGGTGACCTGGTTCTGTATACCAATCATACTCAATCCGGAACACATCGTCTTAGGTTTAGGCAATACAACACAAAGTGGTTTTATTCTGTCCCAGTAATTAACCCTAACCAATAAGTGACTGATCGTAGTGCGATAGCATGGACTATCCTGTGTAGAGAGGATGACTGGCGAGGCACCCGCCTTCGTCGCGGGGCTAATTGTTAGCCAGGCATTGGTCTGAGGGTACTGAGGGTGCATGAATACGCCGACAACCTTATAGATGATGCTGGATACGAATAGAGAGAGCTTCTTAAATCGGGCGGCACTAACCCCTTATTATAACAATCGGACTTGGATAAAGCCATGGAATCAACGTCAACGACTCTTTACGTATGAATCTATTTGGTAGCCTAGCATTCTTTTAACGTCTACCGTAACTCGTAAAGCGTGCCATCATAAGTTCTATCGTGCGTCCAAGTCTATGTACTCATAGACTTAACCAGGGTGATCCCTATGTCCTACTGTCTAGATATAAAATCATGATCTTGGAGTGTAGCAACGTGCATATAGGAATACCTGAATAGCCCACCCACGCTGATCGCAGATCAGTACGTATACCTGAAGCCCTCAACGCCCTCAATAAGTATCTTTCCTGACGCAGCCAGCTTATTCGTGAAGTAGAAGTGGATCGAGAAGATGGCCACGAGGGCGATGATTAGGATGTGCGAGCCGATGGAGACCCAAACAGCGGTCATATAATGCGGCGCCTCTTGCGATCGCACTATGAAACTACCGGCAATCCCTCCGGCACCGTTCATAGCGGTGACGGCGGCAGCGGTAAAGGCGCGTTTCCACTGTCCGGCGATGTTGTTGGCCTGGTAGGCACTGAGGGCGGCCCAATTGCTTACGTACGCCCCTGTGGCTAGATACGTGCCGACATATCGCACGGCAACTTGTTCCGAGAAGCCCAACATGCAGAAGCCGACGATGAGCGTCAGACAGTTGAAGGTGATGACGGGACCACGGAGTCGGTACCGGTCGCCGATCATGGAGGATAGGAGTACAGGAATAACGGCGTAATAGTACGGTGGTGCGGAGAGCAGGATCGACTGGTTCTCATCGAAGCCCATGCCACTCTGTAGAATAATAGGTAAGAAGTAGGATAGCGCGGTCGAGACCAGGTTCAGCAGGAAGAACATGCACGCGAAGCCGTAGACTTTCGGGTCCTTGGCGTGCACGAAAACCTTGCCCCACGAAAACGGGTCCGGTTGGACATCCTTACGATCGGCGTTGATGCGGGCTACGGCGAGTTCCTGCTCCTCGGCCGTGAGAAAGAAGAAGGACCGGTGCGCCTCCTCCGGGAAATCAACAATCCAAAAGAACGTCATCAGCCCGATGATCATAGAGATGATACCCTGCACCAAGAACATGTACCGCCAGCCGGCGATGCCGCCCTTGCCGTTCAGCTGGTTGAGACCGAAGTTCACAATGCCGCCCGTGGCGAGGATGATGACCTCGCCGGTCTGCAAGAACGCAAAGCGCGTCTGCTGCTCCCTTCGTGGGTACCACGTCGAGATCAAGTACGTCAGCCCTGGGTAGATGCCGCTCATAGCAATACCCAAAAGCACGCGCAGAGCAATCATCTGCTGCCAGGTCTGGATGAAGGCGGTGCACATGGTGATGAGGCCGAAGCAGAAGGTGATGAAGGAAAACCATAATCGCGGGCCAAAGGTGCGCACGGCAAGCGTCGACGGTAATTGGAACGCGATACTCGATATGGTGAAAATGAAGATGCTAACGCTGAACCGGTTGCCCGTCAGGTCTAAATCAACCGGCATTGAAGTGACCGACGCGGAGCTGATAACGCCGGAATCCAGTAGGTTGAGCGAGCAGAGTATACCTGCGATAGTGCATAGTCTCAGGTCAACCTTGAGCCTGAGACGTCGCTCTAATTTGTCGCGAGTCTCAACCGCGTCTGCGACATTTCCCCCAGCTCTCAGGACGTCCTCCTCCTCCCCAGTAAATGCACGCTCGGAAGCGACATCTCCGTCATTGGCAACCTTGGAGGTAAATCCATCCTTCCGCTGGTCTTCGGCGGAGCGCGAGGTTGGAGAGGGAGCCATTGCGTATCTTCGAACGAGGGAAGTCGACGTACAAGCCAACAAAACCCACGGCCGCCGACGGTGGACTCGCTTCTACTTATCATAGACTTCCAAGATCGATGTAAAAAGAAGTATTTGAAATGTATACTAAGCAAAAGTGGAGACTCGGGTCTTATCTTACCAATCAAGACTATCTCTTTCCAGTATTTAGCCACCTTGCCCTTGCGATCGCGATAATTCACAGTCATCCAGTAGCAGGGGACTATTAAGGTTACTGCGAGACTTACCGAGTCGAGCGAATCGCTTCCGTATTAGACGAACGTCGCATCTAGAACCGAGTAGATCGTTTACACATTTCGTCATGTTCCGCAAGCTTGTTTGAACATATTGTAATTTATATCTGCGTCTCTTGAGTACCGTGACTATACGATTGGAGATATATGTAGATCGCTATTGAATGACTGGGTAGGGGATTCAGCTTGCTTAAATCTTTGTGGCTTATATAGTAGCAAATTCTTTGTCCAATTGGAAATGGGTTTAATGTAATCGAGGACTGGCCTTGATTGGGCTTCAGGTACTTCTGGGATTTTATAATTGTTAGTTACAATGAACGAAGTCACACGATACTACTAAATGTAATACCCTATATTCTAATCCATGCCTTTGCGGCAAGTTGTAATTATATGCAATTCAAGTTTTGTCGAAGGGACCGTCATGATTGTAGAAGGCTGGCCGTGTGTCACTCCGTATATTCGGTATTCGGGAAGCTTCTAATATTCCCAAAATTCACTAACTCGGTCACCGACCCGCCAAACCTGCCGAAGAGAGCGAGTGATTTAGGTGGGCAAATGCGAATTCCCTAACCACATCTTCAAGAGAGCCTAGCAAGAAAACCCGTGATTCTGAACTTGAAATATCATTTCCCTGAAGATTCTACCGCGAAAATACTTGGGGATCAATTCATGAGTAATGATTGAAATGCCTGCCTTGATGACTGGATATGGTCGAGCTTTACCCGGGAATTGTATGGCGCCATACTGACTCAGACTTGCGGTACCATAGTCCGCCCACCGCATAGTTTTCACGTTTTCATGTATCGATCACCTTCGTATGTATAGGCCTCCTCTGCCGTAAGCTTGATCCTTGAGCTCTGCTCTGGCGGTACGGACTCCAGCCAAGTGAAGAGGTACGCTGTCAACCCGCTTCTGTACTTGCGTTCTCACGCCGACATACCTCTCCTCAATGGATCTCGAGCTCATTTCCGTCTTAACTCTACGAAGAGTTACATCCCATTGCCAATTCTCCCGGTTCAGGCTTGCCGCAGCGGTGTTGATGTCCCGAGCAGTAACGGCAATAAGTGCAGCATTACGCAACTGAGGACCACTGGGTTTCGGTGCTGGCTTTAGATATGCCATAACGACAACTTGGAGGCTCGCACCGAAGAATGTAGCCCTGCCGAAGTCGTGGATGATATAAACAGTCGCTACATTCTTAGCAACAATCTGAGGTGGTGCATTAGGAGGAGGTCCGATAGTAATGATAGATTTGTGCCAATCATACGAAACACCCTCGACCCCCTTAATAGGCTGGACAGCGGCCCAGCCGATATAAACGCCACCAAGACGCAGTAGTAAGTCATTTGGTACCCCAGATAAGTTTGCTGTGGGTACGCCGGTATCAGTGCGACTTCGGCCGTTTCCTTGGACTACTTTACCAGTGAACCGGATTGGAAACGGTTTCTCTGGTCCACCATCGGTACCAATAACCTCGAGGGGGGCTTCCAGCCCCTCTCCCGCGTGAAGGGTGTTGTATGTGACGTCCCTATCTGCGTCAAAACTCTCCTCTAAAGAGTCAACCCGTCCCTGAAGTCCAGATTTCTCATAGGCTACCATTCCAGCCTCCTGCACGACGAACCCTGGTGTATATTGCTCGATTCGGCTTTGTATCGCGTCTCTGGCTGGCCCGATATATCTCTCGACAGTGTTCTGGCCTACGACCGATGCTACTTTCAGCCCGATTTCGAGAGGCATGGTCCTCAGGCTTGCACCACGTAGCACACTGACGTCCGATGAAGTACTTGCTATACGGAAAACAGGTGAGGGGCAAAGAGTCTTCTTTGACCCCTCACCTGTACACATGACAATGCGCAAGTAGCCATCCTCTGCCGAAGCAGGGATTCGGATTATGCACGTCTCACGAGCAATATGTTTCGATAGATTTTTATGGGATGCTGCCTTCTTGAGGAACTTTTTTATATCCCTTTGCCAGGCCCGCTCGTCCGACTGGGGGATATCGGAGGCGAGAGTCTCGTATGATGGTGTTACTTCAATCCAGTTGCCTTGCGTCCGTAACAGAGCACTGGCAGCCATGCCCAGATTGCCAGAGAAACCTTTCCGCTGCAACCAAAACGAACGGTCAGCCGGCAATGGCTCGTCCGCAAAAACAGAAACTGTCACACTCGTAGATGAGCCTCGGTAAAGAACCACGGCCGGGGAGTGCCGAAGGATACTGTAATGTTTTGTCGACTCAAAAGGATGTGATATCAGCCCGCCGGCAAAGTAGATTGTCTCATTGACCGCCGTTTTCCATATCGAGCGACTAGAACTGAGAGTTTCAGGCGTCTCGACGCCAGAGTTCTGTGAGATTTCCGAAGGGCTCGAGACGAGAGGGATGGGTGATTGCAGGGGAGGGACGGCGGGACGCGTGTCCAATTCCAATTTCAATTCCTTAGTTTCGATGGGTACATCATGATTCTTATGAGGAACAGGTGATTCCAGATAGTCATCTATAAGACCATCTAAGATACTATTGTCTTCCGAGGATGATGGCTGTGGGTTTGCCAACGGAACAGGTTTCCGTTTGATGCTTTTAGTAGACAATTGGTCCATCTGGTCACTGAGAATCGCCAACATATACTCAGCGAAGCGGCAATGACTTCATCGTGAGCCGAAATGTCAAAAGATTACTATTAGGGTGAATAGATAACTAATTTTTCCAGATTAACAACGTATCTCGTCTGAACAAAGAAACTAAATAAGGTAGGATTAAAAGGTAGTATAATTAAAAGTGGAAATAGAGAGTATCTGAATGAGCAAAATACATGATTAATTCATAAAGAATGTACGGCTGTGTCGGAAGGGAAGTCGTGGAATGATTGTAAAGATGTAATAAGGGGCTTTCTTATCGATACTTGCTATTGGAAGTTGCTTGGTGGGTTGCGACGACTCAGTTCTGCGATGGTATTCCCGGTAAGTACCTACAGTAGGAGTGATAGAGTGGGCCCTACAATTGACCCCACGTGCATTGCCCACTAAGCGTTAGCTTCCAAAGCTTCGATAACTGTCATGCGGAGGCGACCAATCGGCACTTTAGGGTTCGTTAAGCCGTAATTTACTATGGTATTGACCAAGGATGCTGCGACCCACCATCATGGTTCATGGTTCACCATAAACTTTGCTCAAGGTACGCACTAGCGCTCACCATAAGCTGACTGATCACAAGCTACAGTACTTACCTACACCCTACTGTACCTACTCAAGCTCTCAGAGCCTTCTCAGTATTCCCTATTTCAACTCCGACCCTACTATTCGCTGTTGATTCAGCTAGAAATTCACGCCGTTTACCTAGACACTTCTTTGTTTGTTATCTAGGTCAATAGAATGTAGACATTGTCATGTATACCACAGCTTGATGGCTGCATTGCAATCTTGCCTCAAAGCATCTTCTGATATCATTCAACATGGCATCATCTATCACTAGCCCAGCCTCGTCCGCGTCTGTATCGCGATCTGCTTCCCATCATGGCATTCCTAGCTCTACTGACTCGGTATCCGTTGAGACCCTCGTCCAGCATCTTCTCGATGCTAAGCGCTCGCTCTCTTCCTACGAAACTGTCCTGCGTGCCAATGAGCTCGTCAATTTAGCGCGGCGAGCTTACGAAGAGTCCATCATCCTCACTGCACAGTCAGGGTTCCTCCGCCGGGGTATAAGTGAACAGGTCCGCCTTCTACAACGTTTGCGACGAAATTTGATTCGAACATATGATAACGGGAAACGCGAGTTTGGTCGGATTATCAAGACCTTAGATGCAGCCGACGCCCGACTCCAAGATACCATGAACGCCCTTCGCGCTCGGGTTGTGGATAGTTCGTTCAGACCAAATGGGGAAGGGAAGAAGAACTTGATGGATTTCGTAGACGAATCGCAAGTGAACACGATTAGGGATGCTTTAAAGGAGAACATCCAAGCCCTACAGGTCTGTTCCGCCTTACTCCAGGCCCGCAACATATGCTAAACCCAGATACTTTTGCAGAACACGCAGAAATCATTCGATGGCGATCTACTACGCTTTGATACCGACATGCGTTTACTTAATAAAACCATCTCTGATGCCCCTTCACCCCCATCGCCGTCTGCCTCATCTACGGAACGCTCCCTACCCCAACTTCTCGGCTCCATGATTCAGCAGTCGCACGCCATGGCTGATAACCTCTCATCTTTGACGAAACACTTCGACTTATGCGTAACTGCAGTTCGTACAACGGAAGGCGGAGCAGCTTTAGCCAAGATTAAAGCCGCCGAAGTGACGGAGTCCCAAGGTGGAGAGGATGTGTCCATATCCGGCGTTATCGCAGAGCAAGAACTCCGAGTCCCAGATTACGACCCAATATCTCCTGAGGATCGCGCCCAGATGCTCGATATTGTTATAGATGATGCGTCAGAGGTCGACGGCGTAGTTCGCGAACTTAATATAGGTTTACAGTCAATGGAGGCGAACTATGCGAGTATTAACGACCAAACCAATCAGGTTAGAGACACATACCTTTCGACCCTTGACGCATTCAGGGTATTAGAAGATATTGGATCGCGACTCCAGAGCTATATTTCTGGCGAAGCCGATTTCTGCGCCAGGTGGAGCGAGGAGCAACAGGCGATACAGGAAAGAATGGCTGAGATGGATGGTTTGCGAGTATTTTATGAGAGCTACTCCAACTCGTACGATGGGTTGATACTTGAAGTTGAAAGGCGAAAGACATCAGAGGACAAGGTTTTAGCTATATGGAGGAAGGCAAAAGAAAGCGTCGACAAGATTATCGAGAGTGATCGCAAGGAACGGGAGTTGTTTCGACAGGAGCTCGGGGAATATATCCCCACCGACCTCTGGCCGGGGATGGATGATGCTATGGTCAGATGGGAAATCGTACCGGTCCGAGACGGCAGAGCTACAAACCAAAGGATCGAAAGTTCGCAAGACCTCAGGGGGAGCGTCGTCGAGGCTGCGGAGACAAGACCTGGGCGGGTATCGGACTATGGGTTGATTGGATGATATGAACTAGGTGGTTTAAGCGTATTTCACGGTGTTCGGGAATATTTAGGGTAAGGTTGGATTCAAGGTGGCTACGTGGCGAGGTATCGTCTCGGGTGGCGTTTAGTGCAATTTGGTTTTCGAAGATTATCAAGCTCATAGATGACTGCCTCAGGTGGTTAGCAATGCTGCAATGGAAAATCCCCAGTGCTGTCGAGTTTCTCGTTTGTATGTCTAATCAGTCCTCTCAATCTTGAATCATTTATATCCAGCGTCCACTAGGTAATTTTCGCGCATGCGCATGCCGTAGTTCCCCAAAACCATAATGAAAATTGCACGCTAGGTACCCAACGAGATATCACCCCGCGATACTCTACATACCTAATATTTAGCAGATCATACTCTGTCGTCATGTCGCCTGACTTACAGCTCTACCTACTTACATGTACATAGTAGGTATTAATAGGCCTACTTGCACCACAATAATTTATGCAAGGGTCGGGCGCCAGAAGTTGAACGTCCAGTGCTAACTAACATTAGAACATCCCTATCACTTTCAAATTGCATCCACTCACTGGCGAGTAAACTGATGTCGTTTCAGAGGATCATGAACCAAGTTATATAAGTCATAGCAGGTTTAGGGCTACCTATTATAACATATTCCCCAAAGGACAAATGGAATTGTAAATCATGCCAAGGACTCCGATACCACGGGTATCGACATACTACCAATACGCCGCCCAATGATGATGCCCGTACCGAGAACCGTGTGATACATAGTAAGTATACATGTGCCAATTCGCATCAAGGCGAACAGCGAGCTCGAGCAGTGCTTGAACCGCGAGCACACAGCTATTCCCTTAATACACCGGCGCCTGGGTGCTGGGTATAGTGAGGGCCAGTCCGCGCAGCGACGCTGCGATATGGCCGAGATCCAAAGGCATTCGGGGAATCTCATATGTGGACTTGCTACGAGCCGTCACCCAGCACGATCCAGGCTCCTCCGGTGGCAGACACTGCATCTACCGCATCTTCGGAATAAGAACAGACATCATCATGCCTGACGTCGTTATCATCCTCGTCAATATCGGCAATACTAAAAAGATCCGTATCCTGCACCAACGCCCAGTCGAGGGTATCCTCCTCTCCTTTCGAATCAGATACTACATCGGGAAACTCAGATGCCTCCGGGGCACGTGCGTTGAATGAATGTGTCGAGCTCTCCGGCAGCTCGTCGATTGTGGAGAGTGCTGCATCTCTATATGATGGAGCCAAGTGAGTCTGATCCTTTGGGCTCTCTTGAGGGATAGGGATTTCCTCCACAGGAACAACGAATTCCTCCAGATGAGGAGCTAAGAAACCTTGAACGTCCATGTCTGAACCCAGTAAGGATAATGTGAGATCTACGTGTAGATAGGACGTATCTTGATGCTGCTTCTTTGCTCGCTTCGCGGGGCGGACCGAATACACGGGCTCCGAGTGAACAATGGTGTCCAAGTTGAAATAGGAACCGTGCGCATGATCGTCATCGTACAGCAGGCCCATCGCGTATAAATCGGCGTCGTCCTCAACTATATCAGAATGGGACCACCATCTCTTAGGCTCTCGGAAAGCTTCTTGACGTTCGAGCTTGGGTTTGCTACGACTATAGTCGCTAGGCAGCACGACCGAAGGGTCGGCCGCAATATCGCGACCATCGTCGTCATCACTCACCCATCTCGGCTGTGAAGTCCGGAATTTCCGGTAGCGAACGACGCGGTTTAAATGGGACCTATGGATCCTAGCAAGTTGGCTTAGGCGGTCGTGCTTAGAGGGTTGCCAATGGCTGTCTTGCGGACCTAGATGACTTCGTCGTTTAAGCGCCGCAGGACTTATGGCAGGAGCTAGATGTTGGAGCTGCTGGAGAGCAGGAAGCGCCATAACGGCCGTCATGGAGGATTTTATAAGAGGAATTATAATATGTCTAATATGTAATATGTACTTGTGAACACGTAAAGCAAGAGCAAGAGTAAGAGCAAAGCGCGTGATAGATGGCGCGTGAAGGGCGCGGGTAGCGTAAGTATTCGGTGAATATGGAGCTAGAGTGATAGTTCGAGAAGGATGGAGAATAGAAACGTTGCTTTATAAAGCCCATCCCAAGACAGATGAATCATCGGCTGCCCACTCTCAATCTGACATCGCAGAGTCATCGGGGTGCGATATCGATTTTGATATCATCGCCCCGGTCGCCCCGGGGCTGAGGCGTGTAAGACGATTGGCTATATTCCTGAACCAAGGTGAGTCACTCGACCCCGTTACCACAGTACCAAACTTGGCTAAAATTGTACTACACTGATTGGTGGCGCAGCTTGTTCACTGCCAGGCAGAATATCCCAGTTCAGTAATCCGCGTGGGAGGAAAGGCGTTGGGGCCTAGATCTAGGCGCGAAAAGGTCAACAGATATGTCAGCTGAGAAAAGATCGGATAGTGATTTGAAACAAGGCCTAGACGGTTATACGCAAGACGACCGACGACACTCGGCAAGTTTAGCTCCCTAAATATTTTCAGTTAGGTCTATTAGACGCCGCCTAAAACAGCTGAGTCGTTCCCGCGTTCCTCTCAGGGAACGCGCTCCTATAGGTTGTTGTAATAACTAGAATTGAGAATCCCTCAGATGACGAGTGCTCCCTACTATGATAAGAACGGATATCTCATTTAATGCATGATTCGTTTAAGTCGTGAAGAGTCCCGAGGTATGAATATGCTCATAGGCCACACTCGCACTTGTCAGTTTCAGGTTAGCGGTTTGGGAATGTCAAACAGTAGCGTCATCCGATGTCTCGAGCTACCTACACTTGGGAGTTGCGACAGCTTCAAGGTTACCTACATCTAAAGTTTATACTTTGTACTAGATTTTATATGTTACAACATTGAAGGCTGGTATTTCATCGTGACATCAATAAAACCCTTGAAACGATCGGGATGATGCGATATCCATGTTACCTCAGCGTTTAGACGAACGGATCGATCAGGTCCACCAAAAAAGATCAAGATACGTACTTCCTATGCAGATAATTTACGTGTACATATGAAAACGACGATCCCGACCGACTTGTCACATTTAATAATAAAGCCATAAGCCACCCCGTAGCACGAAACATTCGCACCGACCATCTTTCTCCTCTTCTAGGTCGGCTATCTTTACTAACTAATAACTTGGAAGCTATCCAATTCATCCGGTTCTTCAATTCAATGAGAAGACATCACTCGTTTCCGTCTTTCTCTTGTTCCTTATCCCTTTCTACTACTCCGACCTATAGTCTTCGACCTGGTTGAAAGGGCTCGAGAAATTCGGGATCAAAATGCCTTCACAGATGGCCAAAGCCACATTGGCCGCTGCTGGCCTATCCAGCGCATCCAACATCCTCGCCCAATTCTTGGAAGCATACCGAGACAGTAGCCCTTTCGTCTTCGACATAGCCAATTTCCTCCGATTCGTAGCCGTAACCTTTATCACTGCTCCTCCGAATTACATGTGGCAGCAATGGCTGGAACGCAGCTTTCCTGCGTACGAGCGGAAGGCGTCCGCTGGTGACGTAGAGAAGCAAGGCGTAGACGGCGAAGACGCTGGAAATAGCGAGCGCGTAGAACAGCAGCCGAAGCTAAACCTACGGAACACGTTCGCAAAGTGGTTTATCGACTGTATCACACTCGGCGCTATCTTCAACACGGTCGCATTCTTTATTCTCATGGGTATCCTAAAAGCCCAACCCCTTGCACAGATCCAACAGAATATCAGGACTGAAACGATACCTGTCATCGTAGCTGGATACAAGATATGGCCATTCGCTTCTATCATCAGCTTCAGCTGCGTGCCAGTGGAGCGACGGATCGTCTTCCTCAATTTTGTGGGACTGTTGTGGGGGATTTACATGAGTCTCGTCGCCTCCAGAGTTTAGAGTCGTGCATCGATCACGATCGACACATGAACGCATGGTATCGTGCAAGATGGCAGCGATCTACCTTGATCAGTGCACTTTCCAGGACCATGGATGGGATCCTCTAGGTACGGACGTGGATTGTGATGTGGACTCCATATTCGTACGTACCTGATGAGGTAGTATGAACAAACAACATTTTACGACCGAAGCTCAAATTCGGGCATTTGCAACGACCTAGGAGAAGAGTAACGGCGGGCAAGCTGCAATCTACGCCGCTGGTCGGACTCTGTGTCTGGCTAATACTTTAGTCTAATAGACACTGTTCACGTATCGTTATTTCAAGTCCGCCGTGCTAACGTCACGCACTTATTTTCGGTGTCTAGAATCCTCGGTACTGCGATTCGGTCGATATGTCCAATCATCCAGGATATGTCCGTTTGTGTGATCCATAGATGACAGCGGAACTAACTATAGAAGTCTAATAAGTATAGAATTAGTGGTCCTACACGCTTCACTTTGCCGTACCATCCAGGCTACCCCGAAATCACCTTCGCCTTTTACATGGCTGGCAGACCCGCGGGCTATAGCCTATTTATAGGCATTACTAACAAACCAATCCGGCTTTTCTAACATTCGCACAAGATCCAAGCCACAGGAGGAGCCAGCACCGGAATCGAACGGGTCATAGCCGACATCATAAGTGGTAGCCTTGTACGGGCAGCTATTCGAAGGGCGTCATAGGGGGCTTCCCGCATACTCCCAAGCCTTTTCTAGCGCCCGAGAAGTCTTATTATGGCGCACGAGCCCGTATATTAGTCCGGGCAAGAACCGCGGACGGGCCAGGACTTCACAAGTACTTGTGTTCGAGTACCCAGGACCATACCAGAGACAGTCTAAGAACGGAAGCCTATATGATGACGATTCTTATCATTCTTGCTTGAGAGCCATTGAAGAGTCCCATGAAATTCGATTGCCCTTCATGTGATTGAAAGCCCCACGCCACGAAGCACCACGCGGACGAATATTTACTACAGTGGCTTTCAAGTTCGACGACGACTAGCCAGTCGACAAACACAACCGAATCAACCAGAGGTGCCTTACTCGGCAAAGGCCGAGTCTGATTCTGTCAATGATCACACCATAGCAACATTCATCACGCTTTCTTGGATTCAATGATGCTATAACCTGAAACCGAGACAATGGGTACAACAAGAAAAAGAACATAGTTTCCTAGACATTGTGGATATTTATCGGCATGCTAATTACATCCGGTGAAGACACCAGACATAAGTGGCAGACCCCAACTTCGCGAACACCCCTGCGATTACTAACCACGCATGAATCGCAGTCGCTCCATCGCTGCATCACATCTTCGCATAAGGCTATGCGCTGCGCACGTGACGTAAACGTCGACAAGACTTTGTTACGTAAACGGCTCTGATTTATATAAGGGTATCTCTTGACTTGGTTTAATGCTCTCATTCGAACTTGCATTCGAGCGCGGCCGTCTCTTCTGCCGGTTCAGATGCCCTTCCCGCGAACAGAGAGCAGTAGCTGGTCCCTTTCCCACATCAACCACACCACCGCGCCGGCGGGTCCCGAACACACACTTAACGCAGTAACCACGAAAGCCAGTTTGGTCCAATTCCTAGCCTTCATGGACGCCTCTCTCGAGTTCACATAAAGTGCGGACGCCCAGACTATAGCCGCCGTCGAACCAACGTATTGATCGTACAAGAAGAAGTCATGCATCCCTCTCGCCATAGACTGCATCTCCTTGATTGACCAGAACGACGGCGGCATAAAGACGTTATACACGGTCCAAGCCTCACGTAGGTGAGTAGGGAACATGGAAGGGCGCAAGCGAACCGCTGCAATCAGTACGAGCGGAATGATCTGGGATACAATACACCAGAAGAATGCGAACAAGTAAGCCTTGGCGAGAAGACCCTTCTCTTGCTCTCCAGCCAATGTGTCCTGGGACTGCGAATTTCTGAGAAGGGTCTCTTTCAAGCCCGGCTGAGCTGTCTTCTGGCGGTTGTTGCGAACGTCACGAGCCCCGTAATGGTTCACTAGCCGGATAGCCAACAGTTTCTGAAGGAGCATGGAAAAAAGGGGCGATCCCTGCCAAAGACCTCCGAACCACTGGTGCACGGGGTTGGAAAATAACGGAACACTCATCAAAACTGCCGGTATAACATATCCGATCACTAACGCTAGCGGTAAGGCCGACAGCTCGAATGGATTTGATGTTAAAATTGACTCTGGGAACCCTGGTCCAGCTTCTTCTGCAGTAGATGAAGTCAACAGATGAACCATCCCATAGAGGGGCATTGTGCAACCGTAGCTGGTAGCTTGCATTAAAACTCCCCACACAGAGAAACTAACAATACTGTCAGTAGGTCTCGATTAATTAGGCGCTTCCAGTGATGGCATACAAACGGACTGGGCTGAACTGATTACCAATTCTTAGCCCTTCTATAGCAATAACGACAAGTATAGCGAGATATTGCCCGCCAAAGTGAAAAGCATAAAGTGAGAGCTGGGGCGCATTTCCATCAGTGACACTGGCAAACATGACGCTCGCTAGCGTTAGCATCTTATCCAAAAAACCGATGTAAGTGTATCGAGTAAGTATGGGATTGGAGGAACCCGGAAGGTGATGCGGCCCCTCATCCCGGAGGCGAAGTAGAGCATGGTAGTATCCATTTCGATATAGTAGTCCATACAATGCGTTCGCACCAAATGCGTAAATCAACAAAAGCACAACTACGACAACGCTCCTTCTAATTATTGAAGCCGAAAACTGAGTAGGAACCCCCATAACGAAGCGCCGCTGAATAGGGTCGGTCCAGATTCTCGGAATGCCGATCTTAGACTCGGGAACGGACTTAATCCAGGAGGGACCTCCGTCTGGACCGGGAGCTGCTTCCTGGGCCAATGACCTACCCATTGGAAAAGGTCGTGCAACCGAATGGACTCCCAGATGGTAGGATCGCATTGGCTCTATATGAATGATTCAGTGATGGCATTGCGAATGTCATAGTACATATGCAGTGGAGAGAGGTAGGATATTTGGGTGGTATGCCTAACCTAGAGAAGGCGGAACAAGGTTGATCCATCAGGCCATATCTCTACCAAACAGTGCCTATATCTATGCGCTGGCATTTAAAATCATTAGCGTTCCAGATAGCCACCTTCTCAACTACATAGATGGAAGCCTGCGGACCGAGTCATGGTAGTGTCTGGACCGGTCCTTGCAGCACGGAGTTGCATAGCCTAATACCCACCTGGGTAGCTGGCACAACGTCGCGCAGCATCGAAAAAAAAATATGAAACTCTACCCCAACCAAAATCAACCTCCCATGACCGACCCGGACTACGGGTTGGTTGGAACCCAAGAGACGATTATGATGAAATTGTACGTCCAAATCCGAGACTGTGGATTCCATAATGTACCTCTTATAATGTAAGGCATCTAGTGACGTGGCTTTGCATCGTATCTTATAGGCGGAACTGGGATGAGAATCAAGGGACTTTTGGTCTAGTCGCATCGTATAGCGAGACATTGGCATGCCCCAACTATACCAATTAAAAACTTATCTATGCGAAGCTAATGGAAGGGTCGGTCCGCTCTAACTCACCTAAGCTACTTTTGGACAGTCCCGAATAACTTCGGAATCGCATCAAGCGCAGCAACGTTAGGTAGCATCAAGGCTTTGACGTTGGGAACTTGTCGTATCTCGCCTAACGCGGAAGAAACGTGGTTGCGTCGGTATAGTCTTAAAGCACAGCAATATGACCTGATCCATTTTTTTTTACCTGTGCCATATTGGATGATCACATGGCAGAATACCTACTCAGATGCACACGATGCACTTAGGATATTTATCCAAATGCATCTGGGCGCTAGCGCCGTACAAGCACCAAACCATAGGCCTACGATTGATATACCTACATCATACCTAGGTATATGTCGTGATTCACCGTCATACGGGGATTAGGTGCCTAGCGCATATTGACAGCATCTGAGACATCACGCGCGGTATATGAGCATGAGGCAGACGCTATTGATTAGAGGGGATTCAATATAGCTGCAGCCACCTATACACCAGACCGTCATACCGCCAGAGACGGGAAATCAGGCTTTAGGAGTACATATCTTAGATGGACATAAATAAGTCGGTAAACCCTTTATCTTAGAATAAGGGACATCGTGGGCCATAGGGCCCAAGAGAGTTATTACCTGTTAAATTGACTATATTCCAGGCTCTGATAAACAGCCCTTGTCACATTCACAGCCATAGAGAGGAGCAGCAGGCCACGCGTATCGTCACATACGAATACATGCCAGTTCCAAGATGAATATGCCACCTAAGGAACCCACACTTCTAAGGGTCTTACTCAACCTCATTCGTAAATACGGGGGCATGCATAGATCTACATCCCGTGCTTGAATCGGCATTGCCGCTTCATCGGAGCTTCGGTTCGGATTCGAATAGCATATAGAGTATCACAAGCCGTTACGACTCGACATAAGTCCCTTAGCCTATGGATTTTGTTAGATACCGCTAGTCGTACCTGCCTACATGTATATGTCAAGTAATGGTTAGGCTGGCTCCGGTCTATAGCTCACATGTCATAATTTCCCCTATTCCATATGCAGCACGATACCGTACCAAGAAAAAAAGGGGTCCATGCAGATCTGACAACGTTTTAATAAAGTTTTTAGGTTATGAGTCATGCATATAGCTTACTAATATTTTAAGTCCAGCCTAGCAACGTCGACAGTATAAGCCTGCAAACCCTAGAGCCATTTAATAGGTGTGCAATTTTTGCCCTCCTACATGTAGCTGGCACTATTAGTTTCCTGATGATGTCCATATGGGTATTTTATATGTATTTTGTTACACATTCTGTGTTCCATCATAGGTATTCGTGCATATGTCCGGCCGACATTCTGACAGTCTTATCTCTACCAGGGAATTAATACTTCGGTATTCTTTCGAGACAACATATAAGTCATTCGTTGGTAACTTGTATGTCGTATTCTACTTGGTCCTATGATCAGTTGGGGCTCCCATTCTCATTTCGTGTTGGTACTCTGAGCAGTCCAACAGCTAAGGTTGTGTCACCAACACTATACTTACCTACGGGCCGTTTTGAGCCAACAATTAATGCATGTCAGCCGTTAGTGCCGTGAATTTTCTATGAACATTGACGGCTGGTGACATATTGCGATAACGACTTTGAATGACTAATTGATAGGAATATGCTTAATGATATGGGAGATGGATATCTTGATATCGGGATTATGCAAGAGAAATACAGCGATTTGGAGTCAATGGCCGATGCTGTGTATGTATCTTGAGGTTATCGAGGTATGATGATACAGGAAAGAATGCCTAAACGCCGAGCCGAACCGATGATGTGTATGCCGTCTCTACTCATTCCGTTACCTCAGTCTATGCGGGTGGATCTAAAAGAAACCCCTCTTTACCAAATGCACCGTGCTACCAAATTGAAAGTGCATATCGTCGTAAAATGCATTCGTACATGTAATCATGCAAAAAGCTGAACGCTTGTCCACTCTTACCAACCGAATTTCTCTACCCGAAGTTGGATATCGGCTCCCAACTCGACGGCCTCCGCACAAGCATTTCGTGCAGTTCTATTCAGACCATCAGGACCTGACACAACGAACCCTACCCTCCCCCTCGATACATCGGCTAAGTCGGCAATATAGCCAGGGATATCTGGTCGGCCGGCCTCACTGGTTGGTTCAGGGATGGTTACATGTACTCCGTGATCCCGTAGCTCAGCGAGTCTCTCTTCCGGTATCCAGGAGTGCTGGTTTCGGGAGTGTGTCACCCAGATGAGATGGACCTGCCTCTTCCCACGATGAGTTGTAACCAGATCCCAAGCGAGAGGGAATATAACTGCGATTCCGGACCCGCCAGCTATGAGAACGGCATTCTCACATGACCTCAACATATTAAGAGGGTCTTGAGACCCATATGGACCATCCAGACGGACCGCAACCCTTGAGTTCAGGCGTGCGTGATCGAGTAGGCTGGATGTGAATCCAGATTGTACTCGGATTAGCAAACTCAACCAAGCATGGGTTGGCCAACTCCCAGGGTCTTCCACAGGTGCCGCCGATGCGATCGTGAACGGGTGGGCCTGAAGCGAGTGGCTACGCCCAAGTATGGGAACAGAAATGAAGACATGATCAGCTGGCTTCCAACCATGCTGTATGCTCTGTTTGGAGGAGCTGACACACGCTCGACTCTTGGATGTAGGTATATCCCAGTCGATAGACAGCATGAGCGTCTGATCGTCCTCTAGCACAGTAAGGTCGGCAGTGAAGTATGCAGATTTCATCCACAAGCGCCAGATAAGTCTATCGACGAGGAAAATACCCAACGATGCCAATACATAAGGTCGACTTGTGAAGAAGTGGTACCATAGAAACAATAGCGCGGCAATTTGCAAGACAATATGAGATGCCAGGAACAGCTCGTACCACCTCTGCCGAAAACTTCCGAGTGATGTAAAATACAGCAATTCGTAGGATAAAAACGCGCCGATGCCGAATAGGACTAGCGGATGAGTGATGTAGTTATAGAAGCTACTAGTCTTCAACCAGTCTGGTGAAATAAATAGCCGCCAGATTAGCATGCCCGCAAAGTGGATAAACGCTTCAAAGCACATTAGTTCTCCCACACGGCGGTGGAAGATGTTAAGGGCTTCATATGAATGACCCGTGAGAAATTTTAGGGGCTGGTTCTTGGCGGCAAGAAGATAGAGCAGTGGCAGATTGACCATGCATATTATACCGGCTCGATCAGCGAAAACGAAGAAATATTTCGACTCGAAGGGGAGTAGGAAGAGGTGATAAAAGATATTTAGACCCAAGAAGGCTAAGACGAAGAGCGAAGTCCCATTTGATGGTAGGGTCCGGTTGATGAATGGCATCGGCCGAGGTTGGTACGTCAACAGAGAGTTCAGGACCCTCACGAACCGAATCTTTGAACTCTTTATGGGCGATTTCCGTCGCCGGATTCCGAGGAGAGGTTGCCTCTCTACATCCACATCCACATCGATACCTTTAAGCGTCGTTTGGGATGATAATGACCCCTCTAGAGTACTACTAGAAGAAGACTCAGCTTCATTTGCAGCCTCGGAATCGTCGGTCGGCTTCCCGAGCCATTTGGGAGTCGTAATTGATTCCTCTTCGATTCTTCTCCATCTGGCCGTTTCTCGTCTCTTCTCTCTCACGTGGGACAGCGCAAACAACACGAGAATCACTAGTAGAGCGATATTATATGTAGCGATGATAGTGCGACCGTCGAGGATGTAGGCAATTAGTTTTCGGAGGTATTCTAGACTCTCGGGATCGCTCGGGATCTCTCGAACTGGGTTATCGTTAGATAAAGTAGATACCTCGTCTAGAACGAGCGAAAGCCGAGACGTCCTAAGACTCTCCCGAAATATTTCAAGAGCCCAGTCTCGATCAACTTGGTTGACGGACATCGTATCTTAGGTAAAGATGGAGAGATGTCAAAGTAAGAGTTATGGAACAGGGGACCCAAACGCAAGGCAAGATCTTATCAGATTGATAAACCCGGTAGTTTACACTGCCCAGTGGGTGGGATTGTCCGAATGACCGACATCGGTTATCTGTCGCCTGACTGTGTGGGGGGCCTGACCCAATCTGGCGGGCTTGGCCTTATCCCTTATCGGATGATTCAGGGGTGTGATTCCGAGAGCTGAGAACGCCTCAGTCATCACTTTCGGCTTTCCATTTCTGAGTCGGATTAGCAATTGTGTTAATTCTCTTAATCAAGCATAATGGAAACTGGCGCTTCAGGAAGTGAAAGATCCCACGATGTATCAGAGGACGCAGAGTTGCTTTATGATTACCACCAACTGCACATGTCTCTTGACGAACAAGTCGACGCTGTCTTTTGTCTCTGTAGCCTCGACACACGAGTGGCAGAACGCGCTGCTCAGCTGTTTCTTGACGGCCACGGCAACTATCTCATATTCTCTGGCGGGGTTGGACGACTAACTAACGGTCGTTATGACAAGCCGGAGGCTCAAGTATTCGCTGATATAGCTGTCGGCATGGGAGTGCCCAAGGAGAAGCTTCTTGTGGAACCCTTGTCGACAAATACCGGAGAGAATGTCCGATTCACATACGCACTACTTCAAGAAAAAAGACTTCGCTTAAACTCCTTCCTTCTTGTTCAGAAGCCATATATGGAAAGACGCACCTATGCCACATTCAAGAAGCAATGGCCGGATCCCAGTACGCGGATTTTGGTCACGTCGCCTCAACTTAGTTGGAGCGACTATCCAAATAGCGACAATCCTAAGGGCCTTGTTATTAATATTGCTGTGGGTGACTTGATCCGGATCCGGGAATATCCTTCCAGGGGATTTCAAATTCCTCAAGATATCCCCGATGAGGTCTGGGAGGCAGGCCAACGGCTTATCCATGCGGGTTATGATAGCCACCTACCTTGAATACTGGTGTATACGATGGCCATATAAACCTTGGCTTACCTCTTACTCGACGAAAGAGTAAATGTCTAGAACTCCAATTCTTACACGGATGGCATTGACGCCTTCGGGAGCAGGCGCGGTACGTGCACGAATCACCCATCTTTCAGGGCCAAGAGAGGTGCCTTATTCGGATAATTTGCGTCTCACAAAATCCCGGCTCGCGCCGCGAGTCGATCCGGGAGCCTCGAGCACCAACTTGAATATATTCTATGAGTGTCGCATGAAATTGTCATTCATGTTGATGGCGTCAGCCGATGCTCTCGAAATGGTTGCCAACTTGAGGTTCGTACAGTGTCAGATACAGTGCGGCCTATCGTCTCATGAAATTTTGAAAACTCCGCTATATGGACGTGTATTAAAGGTTACGGCACTTCCGCCTAGCTCCCGTGTTGGTACTTGCACGACAGCGGGAGTCTAAATTCTCGAACGTGACGTGGGAACAACATACCGTCAGTGCCGCGTTATTACTTTAATGTTTATGAGCATTTTCCCTAGGTCGTGGCTTCTCGGCAGCGAATGAATCAGGGGTATCCGATAATGTTCTGCCGGTTCGGCAGGCATTAATTATTAATCTAATATCCTATTGACAAGTGGACACGCTATGCCCCTTGCGAATGCAATTGACTGCTCCTCTTCAAGACCCCCTCCTGTATCGTTGGACACGGTTACAATACGGCAGTAATCGACGTCACAGGCACCTGGAATGCCGTGGTGGTAGCCGGGAACTCCACGGCGCCGGAAGCGTTGTATCGCACCTCGCCCTGATACCAGACGTGGGATACCGAGATCTTGATGAGCGGCCGGTCCGAGCCGTCCGTCCACATCGACTGCACATACGAGCGGTCGGCCAGCTCGCTTACGGCGTCGCACTCGATCCAGCCCTGTTGGATGTAAATGGGGTGGCACGCGACGTTAAACGCCGGGGCCCCCTTCACGTAGTCTGCGGGTGCGCTGATGTTGAAGCTCGCGATGCAACCACCCTACGATTTCGTTAGCACTTGCACTAATGGTAGAGCTGTTGGTTTACTTACCGGCGAGCATCCCTCTTGGAAGTTAGTAGCAGGCCAGTTGGCGTACGTCTCGCGGGCGCTGATTGCGCCGGGAAGAGCCGCTGCGGAAGCAGCGAGGGCTGAGACGACGGTAATGACGGAGGCGAGCATTTTGGCGACTGGGTGAAGCTGGAAGTACTAAGATTCTGGAAGATTGGTCTTTCGGTTGTAGAGGCGATGAAGATTTGGATGCGGGATGAGCCCTCTAGTGGTCCAACGGTAATGAACTACTCACTTATATACGTCTTATAAAGTTGTCGGCAACTTTACCCCTATGACGATCTCATGAAGATGTTTAGTCATGCCTTGTTACGGTATTGAGGCTCACCTCGTATTGCTAACCCATGGCCTTATGTCATTGTTGGGACGCTACCTTGCTGAGGTCATAAAGATTTCCAGAATAGGGATCCATTGGGCGACTTCACTAGGAACCACGACGCTATTAATTCGGTGATTGGCCGTAGCTCATCAGCCCTAGGCTGTGCCCCCAGTTCTGCAGGGAACCCGAGAAGCCGGAATTAGAGGCCGAAGTGGAGACTCTGTCTAATGAAGGGTAAAGGGAATCAAATGATACGAAGTAGATTTTCTATGTCGCACTACGGACGCGTTCTCTTCTGGACTGGATAGCCTTTTATGGCAAAATATGATGCCGACATAAGTGAGCCAACTTACCTTAGCCAAAAGTTATCGCCAGTATTCACCTTGGCTTGGTGAGTTTATTTCGAAAGAAACCCCCTCTCGCCAATGCGCTTCGAAGGATCCCACGATTCTCAGCTAGGCCAGTCCTTCATCCAAGTGTTATTACTAGGTAGCTATTAGTCCAAAATCAGCACGCACATTGCAGATCATCGAAGTCTTCATGAAACCGAATAGGCTATAGAGTACCTCAAAAGAAGTTATTAATATCCTACAAGGGGAGTGCATTATAATTAAAAATTCAGAATTTCTCCACGGGGAAGTCCAATTCCTACACGACGATTTACTAGGCCTGGTTGGCTGGGGTAGCTTAGCACTACGCTACCTCTAGGGCATCCACGGTTCAAAAAGTGGCGCATTAAAATAGGCGACTTTAAGTACGCCCATTCAGACTTATTAGGCTATTGGCGCCTCATACAGCCTAATAGTAATGAGCCAGCGCCATCGTTCACGTAATATTCACATAGAGCACTGTGTTTAACGGGACTGTTTAGGTGATGCTGCTGTAAGGTACCGGGCCGGAGGTCTCGGACGATGAGGTCTGTTTGACTGATGACGAGGTGTGCTGACGCCAATAGTCTCTAGAATTCCTCACAACACGATATCAACGGGTCGGGGTGCATACCTAGCCATAGCACTACGCCACGCCTATCTTAGGTTGTTACATACTTCACTTAGAACCTTTCAATTTTGGCAGTAATCAATTGATACGTCTTGAAACTTACGCGGATTCGCGCATAACGGAGAGAGACTTACAATGCACGATCATTTCTACACTCCGACCTACAGGTAGTGAGCCCATCTGAAGAACCGTTTCTGTTGTCCTCTTTTGATTGATATAGACAACAACATCCATGCTTGATCTAAAGTCTTCTGACAATGCCAACCACGATAGCAATGTGTACAGCCACAATCCAAAGCATGGCCCAAGCCAGTGATCGATTGGTAGCGAAGTTGAGGGCGCCGTGCCATATAAGAGAACGAAGGGCTACATACAGAAGTAGTTAATTTCGAACTGGAACTATCACCGACGGATAGAAAGAACCGCAGAACACCCAGCTAGGAGACTCGTTAATCCCAGTACCGATGCCTCAATCTCTCCCACGCGTTCATTGAGGTGCCATTGGAGATACAATCCAACTTTGTGGTACGGTAATGCGAGTTGAGGCAAGCAAGCCCCCCAGAGACGGGTGCTGGAAATGTAACACCCAAAAAGCGGTTTATGTTATTCCCATGATAAAAAGAAGTCGGCGACACAAAAAGAGCACGCGACAGCCACCACGTAATATTTCCTTAAGAGCGGAAGAAGCCGACCAGATTCTTCAATTGTCTTGCTTGATGGACCACTCTACACTGGAAGCCGGGGACTTAGTTTGAAGCAGCTTCTGAACCTTGACGTCGATGACTCCCAAATGCCTCAGGACTTGCGGTGCTATTTGCTACTACAACGGGTGTGCCAGCTCCGAAACACCTAACAACCGAGTGATTTAGGCGTCTTCAGGCGAGTTGGTATGGGAGCGGCTGGAATCAATGACGTGGACGGCTTCTTCGGCTCCATGAATAGGACTAGGAGATCTCTCAAGATAATATAGTTCACCCATAAAACTGGATGGCACTTTTCTCGATCTGAAGGGAGTGAAAGCAATATTGACAGCGAGGTGACATAATCTATAATTCTATGGGGACTTATAAGCTAATGTTACCAAGCAATACATGAGTTGTGATTAAGCTATACCAGCGGCTAAGATGTCTCTTCCATCCACAATGAGAGGAATAATCGTGGGCTTGTCCACAAGTCAAGCATCTTGCAATAGGGGAACAGCCGGCTACCCCTTAAATTTCCTGCCCTTCCAATTCCTTCTGAGTCCAGTCCCAGACTTTCTTCGCTAGCTCCGTATCGAGCATGAGACCGGATGGCTCATGTACTCCGACAGGCTCGTAATGTAACCCGCTCGTCACCTCATTAGCTGTCGCCGCCCATAGCTGGTTCTTGACGCCCTCTTCTACAGGTCGGACTCGTTTCGGCGCCACTTCGGTCTGCAGGTGCACCATTTGCTCGTCGCCTGGCTCACGCGAAAATAGCTGCGTCGCCACCTCGCCTGGGTCAACCGAGACTATGGTCAATTGCGGATACCGCTTAGCAAACTCTTGCGGGTACAGCATGTTCGCGGTCTTGCTCTGTATGTAGCGCTTCACTGGCGAGACGCCTTCAAGAGACTTGAGCGTCTCAAATTGGATCTTCTCAGGCCCCGCATACTTCCAAGCAGACGAGGCGAGGCTAACGATGCGTACGGGGTGTGAGGTAGCTGTTTTGAGAAGGAGAGGCGTGAGGAGCTTCAGGAGGAGGGCGTGCCCGACGTGGTTGGTCCCCATCTGGATCTCATAGCCATCCTTCGTCTGCTTGGGTGGGCAACCCATGACTGTCAACGGCGGGTCAGCATTACGTCGAGGCGTCAAGGAGAAGTGAGGAGGGAAGAGGCCCTCGAGGCCAGCCCAGAGCACTCGCTCTATCGGCTAAAGCCTGTCAACCTCCGGAATTAGGTTGACCTCGCAACTTCGGGACTGGGATTGCTTACGTCCAGCGTTGAGCATGAGGATATCTAGTCGTGGCGAAGAAGCGAGCACTGTCTTAGCCGCACCCTTAATCGAATCGAAGGAGCTCAAGTCCAGTTCCAGGAAGGTAACAGCTGCGCCCGGTATCTGTCTTTTGACATCGGCAATTGCTTCATTGCCTTTTTCAGGGCTGCGAGCGGCCATCCATATCTGCGCCGGATTGTGCCTAGCTAGCTCCAGAGAGGATTGCTTCCCCAACCCGCTGTTGGCGCCGGTGATAAGTATGACCTTACCCTCTAAGGAGGGGATATCAGTGGCCGGGTTGAAGGATATGCCTTTGGAAGCCATGTTCAAGTGTTAGAAGGGGAGTTTATGCCACGGCTTGGTGAACTAATAGGAGCTGAAGCGAAACAAAAATGATCCCTTGGACTACTTATGCTTCAATTGTATCGGCCCGGAGAGTTGGTACTCCCCGACTGTAGTCCCACGACAGTATCTTTCTGTAGCCTCATAGCGTCTAGATCCACTGAAGCTTCCTTCCTTACTAGCTAACTTCTACCTCCTTTCAATCTTCTTCGTTGATTTCATGGAGGACGCATTATGGGTCGTTGTGAACCGACCAATCAAAGGTCATAGTTTCCGAGCGAGCCAATTACAGCAGGCTCATCTCTCACGGTGATGCCGGAGTTAACACCAGAGCACCCCGTACCTACTAGGTAGACAAGATCCTCCATCGACGAGGGTTATACACCTCGATTCCATTAACGATGCAGTGGTGATCATTGACATGTTACTAAGTACGAGGTCCGTCAATAAGGTTCCAGTAGTCTATCACAGCTATTTTCACGACAAGGCGGGAAATGATTATGCTAAATTTACCCTATATCAATTAAGGGGCACGAAGAGTATCGCGACTGACGTAACATGGGGTTTCTTCTGTTGGCGTCCCTTGACCGAGACCTCGTTCAACCGCCACATGGGGTCTACATAGTACATCTACCAGGCTACTTCCTACTTGGGAGGTAGATAGACGCCGTCTACCGAAGTGTGTATACGGACTCCTTGGGTAATGCCAAATCGTTAGTGACGATTATGTGTACAACAGGAAAAGCAGGCCAGGATATCTCGTATATGTTGAACTATGGGCAACGTAAGAGAGAGACCAAGATTCCTCGCCGGACCAATAGTTCCCTTCTCCGTACCCGTCTTCATAGGATGCATTAGGCCTTCGGCCCCCCAGAGCCTTAATTGTACGTGGTATTTTGCAGTCACCCACGTGAAGAAAATGCAGTTTCCTGTAACGATGGATCATTCGCAATGTTGTGAGCCTGCGAAGACCGCGTTGTGTGAAATCCAATACGAGAGTTTAAAACCAGGTGCTAGTGAATATTTTGGACGTTGCGTCACTGAGACGCTGACAAACGAGTCGTAGCGGAATAAGGTGGTCAAGCACGCTGTGAACTGGTATTGCCAAGTTGAGAATACAAAGACCATGCTGTAGAACAATTGTGGAAGAGTTGAATTCAATTGAAGTTGCTTGCCTAAGAGGGAAGATGTCGGTGAATGGCTAGGAGGTAGTTCGGCGTATTGGTAAAATAACGTGCAGTGCATGCAGTGGAATGACTCTAGTCATTCTACGCCGATACGCCGGACGAATTGCAGAGTAGGTAAGCTTGGAGTACTTAATCGTACACCGCTAGGATAGGCGAGTCACTGATCCGTAATATCATAATATTGCTTCATTCGACCCTGGAAACATGGGATATCCCCATTTTGCCCCGACGGTGCTCTGGAACCTGCCCCTTCCGAGCGAGCTAGGCATAAATAAACCAGCGAGTGTCTTCGCCTTTTCACAAGATGACAAACTCCTTATCACTTTACATGATTGTCAGGGTGGTATATTAGTAAGCAATCTTCCCGTAGCATTTCCGGTCAATGCTCTCTCTCGTGGTTTGAATGCAAGAAATAAACTTGCGCAAATGAGGAATGACATATGAGGACCCTTGATCTTCATGATGAGGACCTATTTATGACTTCTAACATTTGGCTGACTAGTCGTGATAAAGCAAAAGACGTACTAACTGGACACTATCATCGCAGTGGGATCTTACTGCTGGCTCTTTGCCTCGAAAGATTGAATTCGCCAAGGATGACGTTTGCTTAAGGCGGCCTGTTAAGAGCGCCGTAATGGTAGGCGCAAGTCTGGGATTGATCGTCGTCTTTGGTATCGACCATGCTGCCCAGCACTATGATATTCTCGACGAGACATCAGGCTTAACGTCCTCGCCCTCAAAATCAATCCTACCTGCGGCAAACGATGTCAAAGTCTCTAGAGATGGAAAATTGGTTGTGTTCGCGACAGAAACCACCGTGGAGCTCTGGGATGCTCCGAGTTCCCAGAAGATCAGGGTACTCACGTCTCAAGTTTCAACTCACGGCCCTTTTGAGAAGGTCGCGATCTCACAGGACGGTAATTATACCGCGGGAGTCGATTCTCAGGGACGGTTCTCCGTTTGGGGTTTAGCCGACGGCTTCCACAAAGTATCACGCAACGACGAGGTAGGTGTAGAGATCGGGGATGGATGGAGCCCAACCAGTATTGGTTTGAACGAGAAAACGTTCGTGATAGCTGCCATGAGAAAGCGAGCACTTACAGGCAATGACGCATGGATGTTAGTATCGTGGGGATATAAATACGAGGGTCCTGATAACACACTGCGTGCCGAGGAGTACCCGTACCCGAATTGTGCCCTGGCTTGTGCCGCGCCGAGCACTGAGTTCAACGTGGTTCTCGCCCCTGATGGCAATTTGAACGGGATGGACGGTGTGTTCTGGAAATTGTTCGGGACGGGACAAGGCGCAAGCAAAAAAGGGAAGGTCATATCGTGTGGAATATCGGGGAGCAGTAAACTGTTCGCAGCGGCCAGGACTAACGGTCGGCTTATAGTCTGGAGATTGTATACCAAGGACGCTGACCCTGATGAGCCGTATCCAGGATAGGACTGTTGGAGGATCGCCTTCTATAGAGTAGCGTAAACTAGCCCATCCTGGACAACAGAGAAAAGACGATGATTGACAGTCGCTCGCTTTGGTCACCTAGGGGCGTTGACAGCTACACCGCGTACACGTATAAAAAGTAACGCCACGCTGCTTCATTTCCTTGCAAAGTATGAGTATCGGAGATTAACATGAAAGATACACGACGCCCTAAGTTAATTGGGGGTCTGAGCTCTTACCGTCCCGGCGGAGACTGTAGGCTCATTTGTGTCAAGAATCTGGATGCGCCGCTAGTTAAGGGTGATCGGCGACCTTGGCCTCGGTTCCCATTCTGCCAATTCTAAGTAGCTCAGTTCATGTGTATGTTTGGCCGAACTTGCTTAAAGTGCTATTAGTCATAATGAAGTCTCTGGACGAGAGGTGTGTGCTATCCACGGATACGAAAAGTATTGGTGAGGTGTCAGTGCTGGATGTACAAATAAAAGCTAGGTACATTTGCTTTATATGAGAATAGCAGCAAAACATCGTGTAGCTGCGCTAGTGGCCTTGGCTGCTTACCTACACATTCGATCTACGTGATTTCGCCGGAGCCCCGACAGCCGTCAGCCCCTGTGGCTTAGATCTAATCATCTTGCAAATCCATCGATCTCGTCATTTTCACAAGAGCTGTCGTCGTTCGCGTAAACGATATATCACCCGTAGGATTCAGCCATGATCGGTCCAGTAATCAAACTGCCAATATACCTCATTTCCACGCTTTCCGGGGGTGCAATGATATATGGATTTTTCAAATTGATTTAATATCTCAGCTTTCCTTTTACATAGGACCGACCATCTGCAGGCCTATGTACAGTATACTACAATATAAGTCTAACACTTACTATAACTGTCCCCTTCGTAATGCAAGGTCAGATCTTCTAGTGATCCCTAAGTGTTTAGTATATCATGTGTGCATATCAAATGCATTAGCAATATAGAAGCGTGTGATCTCCAGTTTCCTCTAGCTTTATTGAGCGATGGTTGTATGAGGTAGGTTTGCTTCTCCGTCTGAGTACATAATATAACAAAGTTACGGGGAAAGGGGGGGAATGGCAAGGAGAAGCAGGGTATTCTGTACATCAGGTACCAGGTGAGGCTATTTTAAGGCCTCGCATTACCCCAGACTCCACAAGGCTATTCCTTGTCAGGTGAGGCGTGCTCACCCGATAGCCGCTGGTGGGTCCCGGCACTTCGGGTGGTTATCGGTCTAGGATGTCGCCATTCGGTCCCCAAAGCACCAAAAAGGTGAACGAAGCAAAGCGGCAAAGCCCATAGTTCAGCAAAGTTGGCGCTGGCTGGCTGGGGACTAAATCACCACTTTTTTTTTTGACCGCCTCAACGGCTACGGAACACAGAGGAAACTCAATAACCTTGTTGACCAACCAGGTCCCGAGCCAGCCAGTGCCAGCCAATACCAAACAAAGCAAGGGAGAAAAAAAGCAGCTAGGCCGATTTCGCCATCCGCTCGGCTTGAAGTGCAATCTGCGCCCACACCTGCGCCGTGCGATGCTATGGCGCTGGCTTTTCGCCAATTGATACAATATATTGCGCTATCCATATCGTCTACGTTGTTCTACGTTGACTTCGTGCGCATGTAATTGTCGCATACAACCCCGAGATTGAATCCGGATCTGGATCTAGACTGGATCAGATCTGTGAGAACCCGTTAGTTTGCGGAACCCGAACGGCAGCCTGAACGGAGACGGGGCCACCTGGATGGTCATCGTCGAGCACGCAATCTCACCGCGTTTCACCGTAGCCTTCATCATAGTCTCTCGAATGGTGCAATACGAATAAAATCTCACCCCGGCCTTGTCCTTCCATCCGGCTGTGAAACGAATTTCCCTCAACCTCACACCATGGAAAGTCTATCCTCCGTACCGACAACCAACGGCCACGAGCCGACATCGAGACATGATGGTAGCCCCTTTACCACGGACCAAAATACCCTGACGACTATCCATCACTTACCATCCGCCAACAACCGCCCTCGTCCGCAAAGACAATCGTTATCATCCTTACCTACGGAACAGCCTAGAGCGAAACCTTCGAGAGATAATTGTGATAGGCGAAGACCAGAGGACGCAGAAGACGCCTCCCGTCTCCCGAACATGTCCCAGCAGCTAATGGGACAATCTGTTACTCCTTTCTTGAGGGAGCATATCCCTGGATTATATGCTCCGATAGGGAAACCTGATCTCCCGTCTATGGCCGCTCTGAAAAATAAAGACCCCAATAGTAAATACTGTTATCGTCACCGGCCGGACTCTAAGTGTCGAAGGGCGGCTGATGAAACAAAAATGGGTCTGATCCAAAGTGTATGTCTCAGTGTTTAAGGACAAGCGATATCCAGTTACTGATATCTTTTGATATATAGGAACTCGAGACGTTGCCTGCTGGCGACCGTCAGGCTATCACTAATGTGTGGTCGTTATTCTCCGCCGCTCCTGCAAAACACCGTGAACTTATGTTGCAGGGTATTATCACTCAGTGCTGCTTTCCACAGCTATCAACCGTATCTAGGGAGGTCCACGAGCAACTGAAGATAGATTTTCTGAGTGCTTTGCCAACTGAAATATCTCTTAAAATCCTGTGTTATCTCGATTGCTCCTCGCTCTGCAAGGCGGCCCAGGTTAGCAGACGATGGAATACCCTTTCAGGAGACGATGTGGTTTGGCATCGCATGTGTGAGCAACACATTGGACGCAAGTGCGAGAAGTGTTCATGGGGCCTACCAAGGTTGGAGAAAAAGAGACTAAAGGAGTGGAAAATCCAGTATCAGGCGGACGTAGATAACCATCGAGTTCTATCCATTCTCGACCACACTCCCTCGGTTGGAGGTCCTGCAAAGCGTGCCGCATCATCTCTCGACAGCGACGATTCAGAACCTACTAAGCGCCCATGTACCAACGGTGTCGGAAACGCAAACAAGTCTCCGAACGCACAGAAGTATAAAGCGTGGAAGGATCTGTACAGGGAGAGGTACCGAGTTGGATCCAATTGGCGCTATGGCAGGTGTACCATCAAAACGTTTGGGGGAGAACACACGAACGGTATAACCGCCTTGCAGTTCGACGACAACATGCTTGCTACAGGCTCTTACGACTCAACAATCAAACTTTGGAATATCAACAAGGGTGAAGTCGTACGAACACTCCGCGGTCATACGATGGGGATTCGAGCTCTACAGTTCGATGACCGGATGCTTGTTTCTGCGAGTCTGGACGGCAAAGTCAAGATATGGAACTGGCGAACGGGCGCATGTATCAACACCCTTGTCCACCAAGGTGGTGTCATCACTGTGCACATGGATGGCGACTTATTAGCGTCTGGATCTATGGACCGATCTATCAAGATTTTCAACTTCAAAACCCAGCAATCTTTTAGTCTACGCGGCCATACCGATTGGGTAAACCACGTCCGTATCGATGTAGCCTCGCGTACGATACTATCCGCCTCCGACGACTGCACTGTAAAGCTGTGGGATCTCGACTCGAAACTCTGCATCAAGACGTTCGAGGGTCATGTCGGACAGGTCCAGCAGGTCCTTCCCCTCCCGGACGATTACGAATTTGAGGACGAGACCACTAAAGAGGGTGATGCTGCTTCTGTAGCTAGTAACCGCAGTGGCTCACCTCCGGGTGGCTCCTCTTCCTCGACTTCGTCCCCTGAGGTAGACGAAGAGCGGGCTGCATACGGTCCGGTCTTCCAGAATGACCCTGATCGGCCCCTGCCTCCCCGGTATATGCTTACCGGTTCTCTTGACGCGACGATGAGGCTCTGGGATACGGCGACAGGGAAGAGCCCCCGTACATTTTTCGGACACGTTGAGGGCATCTGGGGACTGGCGGCTGACTCACTGCGATACGTTACTAGTGCGAACGACGCAACAGGTAAGAATTTTTAACCCCATTCCAGTGTTCTCTAAGATTTAAGGCTAATATTATTACCAATTCAGTCAAGGTCTGGGATGCTCGAACGGGTCGATGCGAACGGACATTTGCTGGCCATGCTGGTCCGGTTACGTGTGTTGGGCTTAGCGACAGCCGGATGGCGAGCGGAAGTGAAGACGGAGAAGTGCGACTATATAGCTTCGAGGGTGAACCTTCGGAAGTTGAAGAGTTCGGTACTCCTGCTTGAGCTGTGACTCAGGAGAACATTCGAATATCTTTGGTGGAGCTGGTTTCATTCATCGATGCCACAGCGTGTTTGCTTTATCGGGGCGTTGTTATATACCATTGCTATTAAAACGGCTTACGCTGGGAATGAAAAAGAAGCTGGGCGGCGCTACTATTCATTGGAAACCTGCGGCATTTTGGAGGGCCGACGGCGTTTACTACTATTAAAACTTCGAGGAGGCGTATTGGAAGGAAACTATAGCACCATGAAATTGCGTGCTGCAGCAGGGACGACGGTTGTTACCTATACCATGACTAGAGATAGGACAGTATTCAACATTGTCCCTTGTCAGGAGACGCAATCCCGGCCAATGCATGACCTTGAATTCAAATAATAATATATATATTTACAACATGCGTCTTCTATCTTTTTAGATTGCGTTGACTTATGTAAACCGCATGAGACTTGTTTTAGACTTGTTGACTTGTGTGAGTACCTCGTGGTTTAGATGACAATCTCACGTTTCCCGCGGCTGTGGATTATATCTCTAGCCTAGCTTAAGGCGGTCTTTTGTCACTTTATCAATGAGTCTTCGTTGGACTATCTCAAGAGCAGCTCAGGCAAGGAGGAATCTAACCTCGGCAAGTGGAATATTATTAGCACTTGTTTACTTGTACTTACTAGAACCTCGATGAGTTCAAAGCTAAGTGGTCTTTTCCCGAAAGTATCCGATAGCAAATCGCAGGGTCCATGTCTTTTCATTGTGCTCCAACGACGTAGAGAGGTACGTACCAGAGCTACTACCCCTGTCAAGTCTCATTCCCCGGCTGCTCTCCCCGCAAAATCACAAGCTCGGCTCTCCGTCGGTAAACACAACTTTTTTCGACGTCACCGTTAGGAATCACAGGCCGGAGCAGTGCCAATACTGGCGATTCTCGCAGCACCCGATTCAGTCAAGAGTTTCTAGATTTTGAAGCTAGAGGTGAAGTCCTCTTGGCCAATTGGCCAATAAATGTGACTCTTAAGTTGCTACTCGAACGGTAACTATACTCAATGAAGCGTCTTCGCGTTGGCCGCCAAGGGCTAGGGCAACATGCGACTGGAGCTCCGGTTCACCGAACGAGGGATGATCCGGCGGACCGTCCACCAAGAAAAGGAGGGCAACTCGTGGTATAGGTTAAGGTTTTCTTGCTGTCATCACTCGACGTCGATCTAGCAAAAACCCCACAACACGCTACCTCCTTTTAGTACTTCGCATTGCCTAGATCTAACACAAGGAGCACGAGATAGGCGCGTGTTCGATTTTCAGCCGCGGAACTTGTGGTCACCTTTGAGTCACTCGCTCTTCCTTTCCGGTATGGCGGGTGCAACGCCTACTATGTCAACGCCCGTAGCTCGGTAATCCTCGTACCTGGGCTCTTGGGACCCGGGGCCGGGCCTTTATATAGATACCTCGAAGATGCCCTAGCTAATCTAATCCTGTTCCTGGTCTGGAATGTTGGAGTTCTGGATGACTACCTGCTTGCCTCTTCTGATACATACATGTGTGTACTTGTATAACTCTACTCATACATCTAGACAAGGCGACCTTTGTTAATTTTTGTTACTACTTGGCGCCAGTCAAACTTTGCTTGTCGGTGCTTTCCCTCTCTCCTCTCCTGTCTAATTGATCCCATCAGGCCTGTCGTTGGTCCTATATACAAGTACCACATTAGCACGTTGGTGACGGCTTTTGCATGTGATAGCCCTCCCCAAAGTGACTTCCTTTGTTCCACTTTCGACGGGCCGAGTACAGACAACCGGGAAGGACCATAGAGTAAGACACGGGCGCAAGCCCAGTTTCAAGAGCACATAATGGCGACCAAAGTGGGAGGTAAAGATGGCAAATCGCCGCCGACGGCAGCGACGAACCTGATCGGTGAGGATGCCTAAGCTGCTACATATCTTATAGATCAGCCAAACTGACACGACTGTAATGCAGCTGGTGGAGGAGCAGGTATGATGGAGGCTCTCGTATGCCACCCTCTAGGTTTGTCCTCCCTATTATCCCTTCCCCTCGCCGCTACCTCTAACACCGATTCCTCCCCACAGATACCATCAAAGTGCGAATGCAGCTATCGCGACGGGCGCGACAACCAGGGGCCCCGAAACGCGGCTTCATACGCACGGGAACGGAAATCGTGCGCCGCGAGACACCGCTAGGCCTGTACAAGGGGCTCGGCGCCGTGCTCACGGGCATCGTGCCGAAGATGGCGATCCGGTTCACATCCTTCGAGGCGTACAAGCAGATGCTCGCGGACCCAGAAACGAAGACGGTGTCCGGGCAGGCGACGTTCCTCGCAGGCCTCGCGGCGGGCGTCACGGAGGCCGTCGCCGTCGTGACCCCCATGGAGGTCGTCAAGATCCGGCTGCAGGCGCAGCACCACAGCATGGCGGACCCGCTCGACATCCCCAAGTACCGTAACGCGGCGCACGCGCTGTACACGGTGGTCCGCGAGGAAGGCGTCGGCGCCCTGTACCGGGGCGTCAGCCTGACGGCGCTGCGCCAGGGCAGCAACCAGGCCGTCAATTTCACGGCCTACACGTACTTCAAGGAGGTGCTGCTGCGGTGGCAGGCGGATAGGGCGGACGGGAAGGGGGCCGCGTCGCTGCCGAGCTGGCAGACCACCATTATTGGGTTGGTGAGCGGTGCTATGGGACCCCTGAGTAACGCGCCGATCGATACGATCAAGACCAGGCTGCAGAAGACGCCGGCCGAGGAGGGTGTGTCGGCGTTTAGGCGGATTAGTATGATTGCGGGGGATATGTTTAGGTGAGTTTTCCCCATTTTCCATCCATATGTTGCTTGGGGTAAGATGATCCTAATGCGGGCTCGTATTATAGGCAAGAAGGTTTCCACGCGTTCTACAAGGGCATTACGCCGAGAATCATGCGTGTTGCACCAGGCCAGGCCGTCACGTTTACGGTGTACGAGTATCTGAAGGACAAGTTGGAGAAGAGCGGACCGAGCATATTAACGGGAGGGAAATATGAGGAGTAGACCCAACAATTATGCTCAAGAGAGGGCCATTTTATTACAGCCCCGAACTGGATATAGTGTAGCCTCATATTTGGATATCTAGTGGAATATAATCACATTGCTTTTCGCCTAGGATCAAATCTCGCTAGCTTATGTCTCATCTCGGCCAGTGGCACCGCCTTTGGCTGCATGGCTTTCGGGTTCTTTGGCTGCGTTGTTTCCATAGACCTCCTACCTCCCGGGCCGCTTGGGCCTCCTGAAAGCCGTCTTGGTTTCGGCCTCGGGGAATAGTTCTGACAGAACGGACTGCTCCGTGATCTCGCTCAGGTCCTCGAGCTCAAACTTCTTCTCAACCTCGATCCCCGCCTCCTTTGTGGCTACCTCCAACACTGCGCGCTTCATCAGCGGGTATAACATGCGGTACTTGATGGCCTTAGTGCCCGGGGTGGGAGGATTTGTGTAGAAGAAGAGAACAACTTTCTTTTCGTCCCCGCCACGCGGAGGTGTAGCTGTGTATCGGAAGAAAGTGAACCGCGGCTCGGTCGGGGAGATGGCACCTACGAGCCCGGTGATTGTGGATGGTGCGTCGGAGTCGGAGTTGGGGATTAGCTCTATGACTTCGGTGTCGGGGTTGATTTTCTATTTTGTCCTGGTTGGCACCTATGGTCTCTCATGGCGAATATAACCGTAGTGAACTTACTAGCATCACCAAACCACTCCCCTCTCCACGGCCTAGAGCACTTAAGGCGACCAGCGCATCGGTAGCAACAGGCATGTTCATAGTTTTGCTCAGGTGGATCTCTCGGACACCCGTGCCGGCGCCAGCCTCGGCCTCGGCTCTCTTGACCTCGCCTAGAGTCCTTTCCTCTTCTGTAAGAGGCGCCTCAAGCTCGTTATGGCGGTCGTGCTTATCGAAGCCATCGGCGCTCAGTTCGTTGGCCATGGTCGCGAACATGGTCTCGCGGAAGTGTTCAGAGCCCAGCTCGCGCACCAGTGTCAACCGCGTCGATGCGAACAACATCTTCTGTCGCACTTTTGCTGCATCGGGTACGTATGTCACGGCTATCAGGTACGGGGCGCTTTCGTATCTGCGTAAGAGGATGTAGAGGGCTTCATCGGGTTTTATGTAGTCGGTGAGCTGCTTGAGGTCCGTAGCGAAGTCACTCGAGGGTGAAGTGCGAGAAAGAGTGGTCAAGGGCGTTAGGGACTCCGAGGTAATAGTGACGAGAAGCCCGAAAAGTGAGCTATCGGAAAGGAGCTTGTTGAATTGGGAGACGAGCTCCTGGGATGCTAGATCATGGCGGTAAGCTACACCCTTTGAAAGGATAGGGGTAGAGTATAACACTTACCAGATATTCCCGACTGCATATTGGCCTCAATTTGAGTATGTCTCGACAGGTTAAACGCCTTGAGGACTTGAATAGGGGCGCATTTATAGGTAAATAGGTGAAGAAATAAGGAAGTGATAAGAAATTCGGCGGCGTTGGTTGACCCTGGTATGAACATACGAGGGTCTCGACGACGCAGCCCAAACTCCGAGCTTTGCTTCAAGGATACCCCTCGAACCCCTCGAGCCCCTCATTGGGTTTGGCAACGCGTAGTGCGGGGTTTAAAAGACTAGATCCTGCATAAATTCGATAAGAAATAAATATGATAATATCAAGGATCTATACCTACTGTAGTCTGCTCAGTCCAATCCTAATCTCTATTTATTCCCTTGCATACTTTCATCGAATGTTAGGAGTGGCTATATGACTGGTTTTTCTTTACTATGGCCAAAATATCGTCGAACATTAATTCCAAGAAAGAATTACCGAACACTTCATACATTAATTTTCTGGAGATATTGTTTGAAAAGATCTGAAATGTGTAAGCACTCTGGCTTCACCAAAGTGGCGTTTCATAGGGATAACTTCATAGCTATATAAATGCATGAAACTCATTCAGCATTGCATCTAGACTCGATATATGCACATCCTGATTACTTACTAGTACTATATTGATTTCATAACTCTCCATTCCTTCTATGTCGCGTCATCCCATCCACATTACGCGTCGAGTTTCTTACTCTCCTCTCCCCAGGCAGATGTGTATCCATAGGGCATCCACTTGATCACGCTTTCAACATGAGAAATCGTTCCGTTGTTAATTTTAATCAGCTGGGGGACCAAGTAGGTGCCTGGAATACGAGCAGTCTCGGACAGTGGTCCGGCACCGTTAGCTGGCTCGTCGACTAAAGTAACAGCTAACACGACTCCCCTTTTACTGTCCTTCACAAGAATGCGCCGGTCGCGAACCATGGTTGTGCTGTTAGGCAACCCGTTAGGAGCTGTTCCCTGGCCATCCATCTGAGCAGCGCAGGTCAGAGTTGCTTGCGCAAAGTTGTCGCGTCTGGTACAGTCTGACGCAAACGGCACTCCCTCGCTCGAGTGCTTTTCAAGGCCATCAAAATAAGTATCCAACAACTCTGACTTGATCTCACTGTCGGCGGTATATTCTTGGAACACAGGATCCAATAGGTCGCTCGAGTCACCCTCCCACTCGACTGGAAGTGGCGGGCGCATGAGGGTGATCGTTCCGCCACGGCTGTCCGTCATCTCCGCGCGCACAACATTGGCCTCAACCTCTGTAATCTGTCCGTTTTCGACCTTGACACGTATCGCAAGGACGCCCGGTATAGTATGCTCCCGACTGTATCCCCAGAAACCAGCCGTCCCGTTTTCCTCATCTGCGAGAACTGCTCCGTAACTGTCCGTCCAGGAAACTGCTTCCAGGGTCTCCCATAACCCGTCACCTAGCGCGAGGAATTGCCCATTCTCTGAGTAACGTACCTCCTTCGAAAAGGGCAAACGCGTGTAATCATGAACCCTAATCGCCATGATAATATCACCCACTACATTTTCGAGGCATACTAGGTCACATGGGATCGGGTAGGGAGTGAAGTTGGACCCAGGTCCTCTGAGATCCACTGGTGGTCCCTCCGGAAAACCTGCTCGCATGCCATACGGGACTTCAGTCAGAGTCATTTCAATACGGTACAGCTTATCACCCCGCAAACGGAATGCTTCCATTGCTCTCAACGAACGAGGCGTTTCGAAGTAAGGGGGAATAGGCGATGACGTTCCGTTCACGCTGGGCAACGACCTCACTGTACCGTTGTGGTCGAGGGTAGTAATAGCGAAGACGGCTTGACGCTCTTCGTCTACCACGGGAAAGTGGCGCTCCCGAATCCGAGTGACGAAGCCGAGAAATCCAGTTTGGAACTGCTCCTCACAGGTAAGGGAAGCAAAGGCTGTGTCGTTGGAGTGCCCATAGGGCTCACCAGTCTTAACATTAGTCGTTTGAAGACCATCCTCGAGGCGATTGCACTCTTTGTCAAAGAAGGAGTAGTCCCCATTCGGGTCGTTCCCTTCCATACCGGTGTAGTATTTGTTCGTCTGAGAGATAAGCTGATCTCGGGGTATCCGCTGCTCTTGCGGTACAGCTTCGAACCACACGGCTTCCGGTTGGCCCATCTCTTCATAGAGCTTCACACCACCCGGATCGCGTGTGATCTGCGTTTCGATCTCGCTAATCTTCCCATCTTCTTCCACCTTGAGGCGGACCAGGTAAATAGCACCAACGCCATTCTCAGTAACAGTGGTGATCGTTGCGACTTGGCCGGCCTCGGGGTCCGAAAATGTGTGGTTGTACTTTCCTAGGGACTCGATGATGTGCCATTCGCCTGTTCCGAGAGGTACTATCTGATCATTCTCAACATATTTGACATCAGGGGTCGTCGGCAGGCTTGACGGATCATGTGCCACCAATGCGCTCAGATAATCCGAAATTATCCCTTCTAAACATGATCTTTCGCAGCGCTCTGCCGATACCACGGAGCTGAGAGCCAGTACCGATAGGCCCGCCCCAATGGCTGTTCGCACCGAAGCTATCATTGTTAGTCCTTGTCAGCGAGTCTTCGTCGACTGCAATCTTCCAGTTCCTACCAGTGGGGTTCTGGCCAGGGCATTAAGTATTTATGTGGCAATGTGTCCATTGCTGCCCTTTTAATGCTTGAACCCATCTCTGCAGAACGAAGTGCCGGCAAAATAGATTTGGATACCCTCGGTGCGGGGGGAATAGGCCAATGGAGAATTGTGCTGATCACTTGGGTGACATGGGTAGTTGTTATTTTGCCTACGTACACTAAGTTGCCTTAGATTGCATGTAAACAATCCCTATGCGATATAAAGTCCTCCTAGTCGACCCATGAAGGGCGTCTTCTATGCTGCTCCAACCCGACTTAATTAAACCATCAACTCAGGAATCATCCGGGCACGATCGTCACACCATCAAAGACTTCCCGCTATTTTATGTACTCTCAGTATCATAATAGACCTGCTTAGCCAACAACGATTTCGAGCATAGATCATAGACCAGAGGTTGTAGCATAATAATATTCGATACATAATAGAATAATTCACTTGTATGTCATATTAACGAAGCGGCATAGTGTCACAGCCTAGATTACAACTAAGATATACAGATCAGCTTGTCCTGAAAGAAACCTGTTCGCTACCTCAGACAGCCAGTATTATACATCATAATAAATTGCAGAGGGGCGTACAGGAGTAGACACCGCGTCTTTGTGCACTTCTTCCTAACACGTTATTGAGGCACCTATTTGTCTTCCTAGGAATCGAAGTCCATAGCAACTCTCAACAGACTATCAGCCAGCATCAAGGGTCTTTGAGGTTTGCTTGCTGAGTTTCATATAACGCTTGCAAAACACCAGTACAGACGCCTCAGTCGAACGGATTCTAGATTTCAGGTCCTTGTTACCCAGCTGATTGAGATTGGAGGTTATGGCTGTTGCCATCATTGAGTATATACCTATTTACCTTCTTTTTCCGAACGTGGCCCAAAAGAATTCCCCGCCAGAGATTCCGTCAGTCGAGATGAAGTAAGTAATTTGTAGTCGCAAAGCCCAAAGTATATGCGACAAGGGCTATCAAGAGGCATGAGCCTTCGTATATAAGTTCCCTACACCTTTAACCAATACTGAAGTCGCAATAGTTCAAGAACGTCTATTTTTAGCTAGTGGGCGTCGAAGCCCCTTGTATAACCTAGTTGCACCTCGGCTTGTTGATTTACGTCGTGGCGTCAGCTCCGAATCTTTCGTTAGCTGTTGCCATTAATATAATTGAACCGCTACGAAACTAAAGCGGCCGTTTTAAAATAGTTCGCGTATAGTTATGTGGAGGCGTACAGCATACTATGAGTAATTATGTGGAGGCTCAATTGACACATGGTCAAGCTTAAGCTTAAGCTTCTGAGCTTAAGCTTCTGATGTAAGATTTGTAAGACGGCTGGAATCTGGGCAGGCACTTCAAAATTTCAAAAATTCAGCTGCATCCACATTTCACGGGATATGTAACACGTTCTAACCTAGTATGATCTTAAGATTTGGCAAGATTGTGGCCCTCCTCCCCTTCTTGGAGCTTGCCGGCGTCAGCAAAGGACGAAGGTTCAACAAAGGTTCACATTGTTTACCCCCGGCCTAGTTTGCGTGGATACCTACAGTATGTAGTGCTTAACCCTGGTCATGGACACTAAGCAATAGAGAACAGTACAGACTCTCTAGCTGCTAAGTTCAATCGGTAGCTTCACCACCAGCAGTATTATCAGGACTCTCAGCGTTTCTCATGAGATGGTATCTCATACTGTTAAAACGATTCCCTACAGTATCGACCGATGTTTTCGTCCGGTCTCCTGGATATACCCCAGATTATCAAGCCGCCCGCCCCTAAAGTAATTCCAGCACGCACAACACCTTCCAAACCAATGCTATTCCCATGGCAGGATGTCAATCCTATACTAATTGCAGTTGCTCATCTGAGCTTAGTCTGATGTGTACCGAAACTCTTCACGCTATTCATTAATCGGCATCTAATTATTAAGCTTATCCAGAAAGAGCCGCTCTAGGTCGATCTTGATACAAGTCTCATGTATCTCAGCTCAACGTACATGCTCGCCTTGCGACTAGCTTCAGCTCTGGGGTCTGTTAACGAATTAGTGCTATTTTTACTAAATGCAAGCTCGAGGCTTGGCTACCCCTTGAATGCATGCTGGCGCGTGAAGTCTTTGGAGTTCGAAACCACCTCCGATTTGGGACGAGGAGCATCATGATGGCGTCGCTTTGGATGCATTGGAAACTCCAACCCGTGCTGGTACTCTAAATTAAGAGATACCTGATTTAGAATTGTAAAGGGGAAGTAATGTGGGAATCAAGTATATAAGGGCTCGTCTCCCTCGAGCAATAGGTTCTAATTCATCACAACACCACAGCCTTTCAGTCTTCAGAACCATCCAGTCTCCTATCTCAGTCTCCTTCTAACTTCTCTTTCTAACTTCGCAAGTCGAAACTTTCCGTTCACTTCACTATCAATACCACTAGATTTCATCAGTCTTTCAAATAACCCTTACTATCAACATGCCTTCCTTCAAGAACACCATCTTCGCCGTCTCCGGCCTGCTTGCCTCTGCTCTTGCCCTGCCTGCGGGCATGTCTGCCAACCCGGCCGACCCTATGAACCCCCGCGCCCTTGGAAGTGAGTGGTGTTCTGTTCTCTGCTTGTCTACAACCTATAGCGGATTGCGCCTGGCTACTTAAATGGCCAGGAGGATGTCTGACAAGAAACTTCAACTAACGTCATATTCATAGTCAACTGCCGTGGTTCCGGTCTCTGTGACTTCGCCACTCTCGTGAACAAGTCCGGGGTACGCATTGTCCAGCTTTGGCACGATGTCCTCGCCGCCACTGACAAGGACCCCAACACCGTCTACAACAGCGGCGAGCATATCGTCTGCATTGGTACCGCCGCCAGTATTACCGTTGGTGCCAGTGTTAGCGCCGAGTTCGAGGGAATCGGTGGCGAGCTGAGTCTTGAGACGAATGCTTCCATCGGAACCGGAGGTGTCTGCCTCTTCCCTCAGGGCGCGTCCCTCACTCTCGCCCAAATCAGGCAGCTTGTCGACGCCATCGGCCAACACGGCTGTGCCACTTGCGGCTCTGTCCCGATTCATTTCGTCGACCAGGGAAGCAACGACCCCTCTTCTGGTATCCTTACTTCCAACTACGTTGGAAACCCCTTCTGTAAGTCTTACCAAAGATGCTACACCGTATATCTGCTAACGAACTTTCACTAGGCGGTGGTAACTGCATCAACAAGGTCGGTAACTAAGCGCCGCACGCGCGATCGACTATCAAAAGGATTGAGACTTATAGATGGTATGGCGTGGACTAAGGTGTACATCTGAGAATCGGTGGCTTCGCTGCTTTCTTGGTGCTACATGGTAAGAGTTGGAAGGTCGACTGTGGTATATAGATTTGTTTTGTTTTCTATTCTTTTCCCGGTTTATCTAGTTTTGTTATAACCCCAATTGAGGGGCTGGAAGCCTGTAACATAGCTAGTTGTACAAATTCAAGTTTCGTCATAAGACCATAACTTCATATTTCATGTATAGATTGAAATAACGTGAAGCCTGAGCTCCCAAGTTTACTGACATATCTGAAAGTATTACTACTTCCATGAAATACCTACATATGCGAACTGTGTTTATACTGTGTATTTGGTTAACAACTTTTGACTTATAAAATTTGTGGATAATAGAGCTCTAGAAAGGTGAGGGTAGCCAACGCCAATTATTATCAAAAACGATGAATTCCTTGAGAACCATATTAAATCGTACAGCTTACGTAGGAATCTGTACATGTAGGTATAGGAATAGTTGTCGGGAGTCGCACTGCTTTCATTGACGTTAATAGGGTTGAAAATTGTTATGGCACGGTAGGTGTAGGTAGATGGCGCTGCCAGGCTCTTGGGTATCATATACCGCGCCATAGCACCTCACTACTTACCTCCTAGTCTAAATCTTTCCCTCCCTATCGACTATATCTTCCGGCGTGCAAGATTGGTAGCCCGAAGACTAAATTATATCATAAACGTTTTCTCATTCTCAGAATCTATAACCAATCAAACTAAAGGAGCTATTTAGTGAAATGGCGTCGACTCCTATGTCGTCACTGTCGTCTATTCCCCTATCTAACGCCGCTTTGTCCCTTGGCGCTCCCTAACCTGGGGTGCATGGAAACAGATATTTGGCATTCCTGTCCTACAAGCTACTTCGTTCCAGAGCTTGGCTCTTATGATTTTTCCCCCCTCTCAAAGATGTAAAGTAGCCTCATAGAACACTATATCTATCTGCCAAGCTTATGGTAATTCATTACTATTACCATATATTATATATATTTGGCGTCAGCAGTTGATTCGAATTACCCTGCGGAGTTGGGTCCTCCTGACCCCGGTACGCTTGTGTTAGATGTCATTGGTTCGGGACGCTGTAAATGTCGTATTAAGCAAGGGGAGTCTAGCAAGGGCATGTACTATTTTCGGCAATATATGTGGTTCCCCCTTGAGGTTCTGGATCGAGTTCTAAATGACACGTTAAGGGTTTGGCATAAGGAATTAATAGAAAATATATATGAACATGTTGATCTTTTCTCTTTAGTTCTGAGAATGTTGCATTTATTATGATCTAGTTTTTGGGGTATGTTCATGCTGGTTGTGCATTTGCGATGCATCCCCAAGTTCGTAAGTACAGGCGCACGTTACTCCTACTTAGCGGTATTCTTGTAATATGGTGGATATTGTCAATTTCCTTCCAGCGCTCGCGCATATCAGAATTTACCAGACTTGAGCGGCATATGAATAATGATGCGATCTCTAACTCCCCCATGATGAAGAGAAGCAGCTTCAATTGGAGCACCGTTCCGTTCCAATTTCCTTCTGAGGAAATAGTCGATTTGCCTACAGGGAAGAGTCATCAGCTCCCAGCTATCCAGGCTCAGTTCCGGTCTGAGACGCGGGCGGATAAAGAAGTCCGAGAAGCAAGACGGCTCGAAGTCAAGAAAGTGTTTTTAAACGATTGGAATGCGTACAAGAAGTACGCATGGATGAAAGATGCACTGATGCCGATCTCAGGAGGCTTCCGTGATCAATTTAGCGGATGGGCTGCAACGTTAGTTGACTCGCTCGACACATTATGGATCCTAGGCCTCAGGGAGGAATTCGATGAGGCTGTGGACGCAGTCGCTACTATAGACTTCGGAAATTCAAGTTCGAGTAGGGTCAACACCTTCGAGACTAACATTCGGTATTTGGGAGGCTTGCTGGCGGCGTACGATCTTAGCAAACGAGAGGTCTTACGAACGAAAGCTATCGAGCTCGGAGACCTGCTCTACACGGCATTCAACACGGAAAATCGAATGCCAGTGGACTTCATCGAGTTTGAAAGAGCGAAGACAGGGAAAGGACTCGTTGTGGAGAGCTCTGTGGTATCAGCTTCCCCAGGCACCCTGTCTCTCGAAATGACACGATTGTCACAGCTCACAGGCGACGCAAAGTACTATGACTCAATCTCGAGGGTGATGGACGTTTTCTACAGAGGTCAGAACCAAACCTTATTGCCAGGCTTGTGGCCAACGTATGTCTCAATGAGCTCTCAGGACGTCACAACCGGAAGTCGGTACACTCTGGGTGGATGTGCTGATAGCTTATACGAGTACCTTCCTAAGGAACATGCTCTTCTTGGGGGCAGAGAGTTGAAATACGAGATGATGTCCAAAGGGTTCTTAGAAACCGCCAAGAATAATCTTCTTTTCCGGCCCATGATTCCTGACAATGAGTCGATTCTCATAGCCAGCAGTGCCAGTGTATCGACCACGGGCGAAGTCACTCTGGATGAAGAAACCGAGCATCTTTCTTGTTACCTGGGCGGAGTCTACGCATTAAGTGGAAGACTATTTGACAATCCTGAATACATCAGAATCGCTAGAAAGCTGACACTTGGATGTGTATATGGTTACCTCTCATTCCCGACAGGCATGATGCCCGAGAGATTGAACATGGTAGCTTGCAAATCGTTTGAGGACTGCGAATGGGATAAGAAACGGTTCGAAGAAGAAAGGCGCAAGCGACCAGAGCGTAAGTCAACTCCATGATTTGGGCACTCTTCAATCTACCCTTCTGTGTCATATCTGCGATGCCGCTAACGTGTAGTGATGTAGGGAAGGACCACCTCCCTCTTGGTTTCACCACTGCCAAAGATCCTCGCTACATCCTGAGGCCGGAAGCCATAGAGAGCGTTTTCATCATGTACCGCGTCACTGGGAAACGCGTGTGGCAGGACCTTGGATGGAGAATGTTCACGGCTATCGCCAACGGAACTAAGACTGAGCACGGAACGCATGCGGCTGTCCAAGACGTAACTCGGGCGGCGAAGGCTTTGCCACAAGAAGACTATATGGAGGTAAGTATAATGCGATGGTGTCTTTCGTAATACTGATTTTTGAATACAGAGCTTCTGGTTGGCGGAAACATTGAAGTACTTCTATTTGCTCTTTTCGACTCCTGATATTATAAGTCTTGACGATTATGTGCTCAACACCGAGGCACATCCTTTCCTCAGAGTCGGATGATCGAGGTGTCTACCCAAATATCCTCCACTATAACAATCGTTGTGCATTAGTCAGGGACAACCCTTCACCTAGTAAGTTGCTACTAGGCTCCCCAGACAATGCTGTTTTTTTCTAAAATATATATATACAGCTAGTGTGCGACCCTCGAGAGAAAGACGAATAACTTCTACCTCGAATAGATTACGCCAACTATTGCCTTCAGGTGACAAGAATCGTGTCTCTGCATATCGGAAGCTAGGGAAAAGGGGGGTTTCTCTTCCGTATGTCTGCGTGTGCAGAGCCTCTTACCTCTGCATGGCCTACCACCCGTTAGGTTTCGCCCCTTAGTCTTTCGAATCGCGCACCCCATACCTATATCAGTTTCTGGGGAGGAATGGTGACTTTAATCCACCACGTCAATGATGACTTCGCGACAGAGTAGGTGGCGAGGTAGCCAAGTGCATGGGAACGATAGCGAGCATAGCGTAGCAGGGGTGGTAAGTGTTGACGATGTGATCTAAAGGCCGAGACCGGTCATTTTGCCGGCAGACGTCAGCATTGTCAGAAGCAACGTAATGTGATACTGGTCTAATGGGGGTACCATGGGACTGCAAATACTTGACAGAAACCAGGAGAGCTTCCAGGATAATCTTGGGGGGAATTGGAAGTCCTCCAATGCTTCGTTGAAGCCCAGGGAATATTAAAGACTAAGATGCGGAGATGTTTCTAAGCTTCTCCTCAATAGTTCCTGCGCAGGCAAGATTTCACATCACTAAAACTACGAGGAAGTCGTTGAATAGGACCGAGACTATCATCATCATGGCCTAGCTCACGAATTCTCCCCACACTTCTCTGGCTTCCCCCTTGACTCCAAGTCCCAGTTTCTCCGCAAACCCCACACGGCCTCCAATTTCTAGGCCCTTGATGTCACATCGTGATTTAGAACAAAGGCGGGAACATGATACCGAGTACTTGGTGGACTGATCTTTATAAGTAGGTCATCATTACGCGACGTGCCGGTTGGATCCCTGGATTCAGAGCCCGTGTCGCAGAGTACTTCGGCTACAGCCCAGACCACAATGAAGCTTTCTCCTGCCGTTGTCGCTGGGTCGCTCGCCGCCAGGCAAGACATTGACTACAACGCAGCGCCACCAAACTTATCGACTCTTGGGAACTCGAGCTTGTTTGATACATGGCGGCCCAAAGCACATATCCTCCCACCATTTGGCCAGATCGGCGACCCCTGTATGCACTACACTGACCCTGAGACGGGGCTCTCCCATGTTGGCTGGTTACATGGAGGTGCCTCAGGCGCCACGACGGATGATCTGGTCACATATCGCGATCTTAATCCAGATGGCAAGCAGTTCATCGTATCTGGCGGGAAGAATGATCCCATAGCGGTATTCGATGGTTCGGTAATCCCGTCTGGGATTGATGGGAAGCCTACCCTCTTATACACATCTGTTTCCTACCTGCCAATTCAATGGACTATCCAGTATACTAGGGGGAGCGAAACGCAGTCTCTAGCGGTATCACATGACGGCGGGCGCAACTTTACCAAACTTCAGCAAGGACCAGTGATTCCGTCGCCACCTTTCGCAGTCAACGTGACGGGATGGCGTGACCCCTTTGTGTTTCAAAACAGGCAGCTTGATGCTCATTTGGGAAGCGCTCCCGGAACCTGGTACGCCGTCATCTCAGGAGGCGTTCACGGGGAAGGACCTAGCCAATTCCTATACCGGCAACATGATCCAGATTTCCAATATTGGGAAGAATTGGGTCAGTGGTGGCATGAACCGGCCAACTCGACTTGGGGTAACGGTAACTGGGCTGGCCGTTGGGGATACAATTTCGAGGTCTCCAACATTTTCAGCTTAGACGAGCAGGGATATAATGCTGATGGCGAAGTATTTACTACCTTGGGAGCCGAATGGTCATTAGACCCTATCGTGCCCCAAGTCTCGGATTTCCGTGAAATGCTTTGGGCTGCTGGAAGTATCTCCTGCGATGATGGGAAAGTCAAATTCCAGCCGACAATGGCCGGAAAGCTTGACTGGGGAACTTCTGCGTATGCTGCTGCTGGCAAAGAGTTACCGGCGACTTCTAAAGCCTCGGAGAAGAGCGGCGCCCCTGATCGGTTCATCAGTTACTTGTGGTTGACTGGCGATTTCTACGGTACTCTGGACTTTCCGACTAGACAGCAGAACTGGACCGGCGCGCTCCTGCTCCCGCGAGAGCTGAGTGCTGGGAAAATCAGCAACGTCGTCGACAACGAGCTTGTTCGTGAGACTGGGTCTTGGCGAGTGGTTGGTAACAATTCAGGGGTCGTTGAGCTGTCGACCCTAAAGCAGCAGATTGCGCGTGAAGCATTGAGTGCGCTCACTAGTGGGAATGCTTTTATTGAACCAGGTCGAACATTGAACTCGCCAGGCACTGTACCTTTCCAACGTTCTCCCGAAAGCAAATTCCACGTTATCACAGCATCCATCTCTTTCCCTAAGTCATCTCGCGGAAGTGACCTACGCGCAGGTTTTCAAATCCTATCGTCTAAGCATGAGAGCACAACGATATACTATCAATTCTCCGACGAGTCTCTCATTGTCGATCGTAGTAATTCTAGTGCGGCGGCAAGTACGACCAACGGCATCGACTCGCGCAACGAGGCAGGTCGATTGCGCCTATTTGACCTAGTACGTGACGGTCGCGAAGAAATAGAAAGCCTGGATCTAACCATAGTTATTGACAACTCTATTGTTGAGGTGCATGCTAACGGAAGATTCGCACTTAGTACGTGGGTACGGTTAGTACTGTCCTGCCTCCCTTATTTGGTACGATTCTAATCTAGCAGATCCTGGTATACTTCTTCAAGGGAAATTCGGTTCTTCCATGATGGAAATGGCGAGGTATCATTCGGAGATGTCACTGTCCACGAAGGGCTCTTCAATGCCTGGCCGGAGCGAGGGGGTTGAGCATGGGCTGAAGCGGATCTGTGCCTTGAAGTACTCGTCTCGTATAGGGGTATGTAGAGCGTGGTAAATTTCTAAGCAAATTACGCGACGAGTACTTCACATGTACTTAGATCTTTACTTCCTAGCTGCAGATATTTGAAACTCTGGTATGAAGTCTGAGTTCGATATGACTATCCGGTGTTACCTACCCTTCGCATCCAATGGTATTAAATCTGTCAGCTGTCCAATATTGAGTTACGTATCTGTAGCGAAGAAGTTTAATAAACCAGGTACCTTCGATGTATTATTTCCGTGATTTGAGTGGGAATTTTATCACGCTCTACTACCCTATACAAAACAGATACTTCGAGGTATGGAGATATGTACTGTAGGTCTGTATCAAGGTAGAGCGTTGAGTCCATGTCGGTATAAAAATTTAGAGAGTATTGATCGATACATCTCAAATACCTTCATGAAGTTGCTCCGGGCCCTAACCCGGAGTCTCGGCCTAGTATAGGGGATAGTGCTAACTCCGCCACGTATAAGAGGTAATCGGAGATAGCCACCTACCCTATGGGTTAAGAGGTTAACCTACCGCCATGTGGATTTATAATAAGTGCTCATTCCAACACTGGGATGCTTGAACCAAATAACCAGTCCAATTTCCTGCTGTGAGAAGAATAGAAGTGCGATGGTCCGCGGCGTAAATATGCTGATAAATCGACCGGACCTCGACGGACGTCGTAGACAATATGAAGTAGTGAATACCGTACGACCTTATCTCCTCACTTCGGAGACCGAATTTATCATTATAAGTCGAAAGCGTCGAAAGCGAGATCATCATGGAAATGTAAAGTAGGAAACTAGCTACCAACTTTAGTCCCAGCAGCTATACGTATTCATATTACCATCTTTATCGCGATCGACAATGCCGATTACCGAAGCAGCACTCCTCCTCTCCAACATATCTGGAGAGGTACCTCCCGCGTTGCGCGACTTGGGCGTAGCTGCGATTGCCATCCAGGGCGAATGGTGTCGTATAAACGCGCCCTGGTTGACAGAAGATCGCGGTACCGCCCTTTTCCAGGAGCTCGAGAACCCAGGCATTATCTTAATCACGGCGCACTGGGACTCGATTGAACAGCACCACGCTTGCATCGCATCTCCTGAAAACCAGAAGATTATCGTCGATTTGGTGCCACATCTTGATGCGGCGGCAGTAAAGCCGAGGCACATCGATAGACTGCACGTATTCCCCGCGTCTGAGAGTGAAGAGGGCCTGATTCCCGCCCTGAAGGCTCCGATCCTCAGTGTTACGATTTGGGCTGTATGGTCAAAAAACAAGACCGTCTTCGAGCAGGCGTTGGCGCAGGTCAAGGGAGGTTTGGACGCAGCGACGATGCCTTATCGTCATAGGGGCGGCTGGATGATTGAGAAGGACGAGGACAAACCGAACGTTGAACATTTTGTTATGGTTGGCGGGTTGGAGAGTTCGGATCAGAATGCGGCACTTGCTAAGACGAAGGCTCTCGGTGAGCATTACCAGGCCTTGTCTTCGTTGACGCTGGAGGTTGAAACCAAGCACTATAAACGAATTGCCTGATCATACCATAACAATACCAGTTTCTAGCGGTTCTCGGTGGTGTAATTAGTACCAATTCCTCATCCATCGCTTACTTGGCTCATCCCCATCGACTCCATCCATCATGGCTTGAATGATCCCAGTATCTAAACACTTACTTAAGGATGGAGGGGTTCGAACGGCACAGGCCCGAGTCTCTAAGTGTCAGAACGGAGGATTGTAAGAAGTAAGAAGCTGGTGAGTTGTAGGCGATGAGATGCTCCGCCACCACTTCTGTTCCACTGATACGATAGGTGAAGCATCAAATAGGACAGGCGAGATGTACCCATAAAATCTAGCGTTTAAACCTGCTAATTGGACGAGACCACACCAGTAAGCACGTTAACACTGCGGGCCAATCATTCCCACGATAATCTCGGTGCCTTGAGCGATCGACACCCTGTTGCTTTCCAGAGCTGAACGCGATATTATATCGCTCTTCGTTCTGGATTCTAGTTGTATATGTCTTCCGTTTTCTTTAATTGGCAAGCTACTCTCCTCAACTCTCCACTCGTTGAAAACAATTACAGTCGTTTACAAATCGATTAATACGTGAGGCAAGTCTCAGAGGTGCAATTGCCAAGTCCTAGATATATACTAGGCATATATATATACTTGTATATTAGTGTCACCATGGATCGCCCAGTCTCTGCAACAACTTCTCGGGTCTCCGTTACTGGTAGACGGGACTACGGTGTGAAGTTCATGGGAGGTCTGGATGAAATCCCCAGCAGCATACCGAAAGCCAATTCCAACACGCAGGCGCCGGCGGCCCCTTCGTACGAGGCTGTCAAACCACACGACAACCCTCCTTGGGAGCGACCCATTAAGGCAGGAGGTGGCCAGGAGGACGACGAAGAGTACGAAGGATGCCATCCCTTCTGGACAGGGTGGTCGGACATGGCTAGAGGAACGGGCTTGATAATTGGTGGCGCACTCAAACTTCCTCTGGTTGTCGGACATGGCGCTGCGAAAACATTCCATTATATTCCGACCCTGTACAACGACGATACCGTGAGGAAATGGCCTAAGATCACCGGCTTTCCGTCCGCATGTGCTGCGAGCTTCCAGGTGCGTATCCATCAGTGCCATACACCTCTTCATGAAGGCTAATAGGGTTGTATGTAGGTCCTATGGTTCGGTCTCCTCGATGGTCTAACCGACTGGTTCATGTTGCCTTATAAGTGCGCAAGGAAAGAGGGCGTAAAAGGCTTCTTCAAGGGATGCGCGAAGGGGCTTGCTAGTATATTGTTCAAGCCGACAGCTGGTGAGTCTAAATGATCTCCTGTATCTTTCAAGTTTAAGATAGCCGTCTTTCTAACAATAGTAGGCGTCATTGGCTTCGCGACGCATCCGTTCTTTGGCATATACAAGGAGGCAACAAAGTTCAAGGTAGAATTCAAACGGGAACGCCCTCGACAGGACGTGGGATCGCTGATCTGATACATGATGCTTGAGTTAAGCTTTTCATAGTAAAGCCTAACAATGAACCCGATCGTCGCCGTCGCCTCTAAGAAGAGATAATCACATCCTTTCGGGCTGCTGGACTCCCTCATAAGGGTTTAATATAGGGATAACCTGTCGTGATGGGGTAACAGCATCGACCACTAGATTGCAGGGCTAGCGGTAGACGGTCTATGGAAAGTAGCATTGGTTATTACTAGCAGGCTCCCTTAATATTGGTCCTCTGTGTATTGTTGGCAGGGTAGCCTTGGTACATTTTCGTCAATCATTGGAATATTTCCTTGCTGGAGGAGTTAAAGCGGGTAGGTTGGCATTTGACTGAACCAACGCAATTAGCACCAAAGTCCTTCGGTCCCCTATATCCTGAATAGAGATCAGCGAGGAATTATAGCGAAATCCTTTCGTCATCGTGCCAGGTCCATAATACATCGTATAACCGTAAACGCTCCTTATGCCCCTAGTTAGCAGTCCCCCCTCCGACTCATAACATACCACCGGTAGGTACCTGGACAAGTACCTACCCAGAAGGTCTTCGGGGTTTCGGTAAGCCCCTTTCTCAAGTGCTTTTACAAATTCTGATTTGAATCACTGGGTGACCTTCGTTCGGCATCGACCTTCAATCGACCCCTTATAAACAATCGATCAAATACCTACGTGTAGGTATGGTAGGTGGTATGAACTGAAGATCGGATAACAACATTGGAAGTGCGTGCGGGGTAAATGCTGTGCGCCGATATTCAACCTCATTGCTAAGGACTGTCGTAGATTCATAGATTCATAACCACTGTCGGTCGAGTATTTATCGCATCCGATGCAATTCCAGAGTCTCGCAGTCCCAAATTAAACTCGCGGACCGTTCCCCGTCAAATAGTCGGAAGTAGGTAGAGTACGACTGGCTGATAGATCGCCTTGAGTTGCATGGCGAGGTGACAAATGACGCAATTTTAGAGTCGCATTGCTCATTTCTCCAGACTTGACCCCATCACTATCAATTCGTAAACCTCGGGAGCGATTGGGGAGCAAGATAGAAGTTGACAACAATTGAAAAGGACCAGCGAGGCCGCCGCAGTCTGAGCGAACTGTATACACTATGTCGACCACCGTCACTTTTGTCACACCAAAGGCACCAGCTCCTCCGGGCCAGCCCGACATCTCGTATGCGCCGGACCGCGACAAGTGGCAAGCCCGCGCGGCTCGTCGGCTTAAAGAGGGGAACCTGCCGATTGCTCTCCCGGAAGGTTTCCCGGCGCAGCTGACGGGCGACCTGGTCTGGGAAGGTGAAACAATCGCGGACACGTACGACTGGACCTACGTTCTTAGTGCTGAGCAGTTGGATGAGGTGGACAAAGCGTTGAAGCACTTCAAAGGTCCGTGATTGGTTCTTCCTACACGGATATTAGCCCTAACCTGCTAACACCGCACAGGATTGGGCTTGTCTCTGGGTTACCTTACTGCGGAGACATTCCCGCTCCCAAACCTTCACGCTGAGCTACGGCGCCTCTCAGCGGAGCTGCACGACGGGCACGGATTCTTCGTGATTCGTGGTTTACGTGTCGATGACTACTCCCGTGAGGAGAACATCATTATTTATGCTGGCATCTCGGCGCACATTGCTGCCCAACGTGGTCGGCAGGACCACAAGTACAATGGCCAGAAGGCCGATGTGGTCCTGAGCCATATCAAAGATCTGACGTGGTCCCAGAACAACGGAATGATCGGTAGCCCCGCGTATACTACCGATAAACAAGTGTTCCACACGGACTCTGGCGACATCGTGTCATTGTTTGCCCTCGAGACGTCGGCAGCAGGTGGTGCTAGCAAACTAGCCAGTACATGGCGAGTGTATAACGAGATTGCTGCTACCCGCCCAGATCTAATCCATACCCTTTCCCAAAGCTGGGACATGGAAGTGTGAGTAGCCCCTGAGAATACAACTCCAGTTTTCCATCATATACTTCCAGGACCAACATCGGGGCGTCGGTTTGGCTAATTGGTTTACCGCTTCTAGATTCGAAAAGACGGACAAACAGTACGTTGAGAGACCGTTGCTGTTCCACTTCCCGGCAACCGAGTCTACCCCTGAGCGGGTGGCTTTGCAATATGGTAGGCGCTACTTCGTTGGGTTTGGTGCACTTCCACGGAGCGCCAGCATTCCCCCAATTACTGAGGCCCAAGCTGAAGCGCTCGATACCATCCACTTCCTAGGGGAGAAGTACTGTGTAAACACGGATTTTCAGAAAGGTGATATGCAGTATATAAACAACCTTGGTATCTTCCATGCGCGAGATGGATTTACAGATACATCCGAGAAGCGGTAAGTCTTTTACTTTACCACGTATTTCCGGCTATGTTTCAAGATGGCGCACGTCGCTAACGGGATTCGTCTGCTCGACATAGCCGCCACCTCCTTAGGCTATGGCTGCGCGATCCGGAAAATGCGTGGCAGACACCTGAGGTCTTAAGGTACCGCTGGGAGCAACTTTACGAAGGAGTCACGCCAGAAGGCCAGGTGTTTCCGCTTGAACCGTTCATTCGCAGCGCTGGAAATAAGGGGAGATAAGTCGATGTCCTATACCTGATCTATGTCTACATCAAGACTCTAGAGAAGCCAATGTTTATCGTCTCTATGCTGAAAGGGGTGCCTTGCGCCGAGTGGGGAATTCTTATGCTCGTACCTATATCCCAGAACGCCAGGGCCTATTGTTAAAAACCTACCTAATCCAGAAGTATCTCGTAATCATCCTTCGCCACCCGTACCGGTTCGTTTCCTCCTCCATATTTACGCCGAACCAGCTCGAAGATAATCAAGCCAGCACTGGTACTTGGCACTTGCCGGACTGTGATAAGTCATCGTTAGTTACTTGTTGATATCTCATAAGAGGTCCAAGGATCTTGGCATCAATGCGAGTCGGAGTGAGGGACTCACTAGTGTTCCACCAAAACCCACGATAGAGCCAACGCGTTAGACCTCTCCCCTCCGAAGCGGCTTCAGTGGCACACTGAGCCCAGGTCTCCTGATATGCGTGGTAATAAGCGCGGAGCATGCGCCACCTTCGTCTTGGTTTATCGGGATTCGCGGCTGCTGAGTTCCTCATCTTAGCCGCTTTAGCATCCAGATCCTCTAGGTGATCCCAATGCATAACTTGGATATGGGTCAAAGGGTGAAGTAGTAGTTGTTGAGTGAATGAAGCTGTGATGCCGGCAAGAAGTAAGAATATCGGCTCGATCGCGTAATGCGGCCGAATGATGACTGGACGCTTCGAATCCTTTGTAGAATCACCGGGTGAGTCTGGGAGATTAGATGGCCGTTTTTGGGCTAACGCGTCGACGGCGTCCGGCTGTAAACCACCATAGTACCACGTGATATAGCGGTAGTACGCTTGAGCCTTCACATACTCGAAGGTGCTGAAGAAAACAGCACTCCCTAAACTGTCTTTTAGGAACGACAATCCCCACCCCGCGAAGACCCCTCGCAGGCCTATCTCCCTGAGTTTCTCTGCCGAAAACGACCACATGCTCCTCGGTTTCCCATCCCCGTTACTAGAAATGAGGTCGCGATGATCGTATCTCGCCTGGATCGCATCAAGCGGTGCTGCTACGACGCTTTGTATACTTCCGGCTAAGAAACCCGCTGTAAAGGTGTGAATAGGATCTGGTGGGGGGAACACCCTCTTGGGTGCCTTCGAAGTTTCCTCGTGTAATTGGGCTAGGATATGGAGATAGCTGGTATACAATACTGCGCCAACGCCAACATTCGCCATGAGCGGCGGGAGGATCTGCTGAGGTATGACACTCCATCCATGTTGCTGAATGACAGAAGCAAGCAGCCCTGGCGTAGTACCCCGCGCCCACATCCATGCTTGCCTAAGATTAAGGCCTAGCCTTGAGGCAGTTTGATTATTGGCAGCGGCGCGTGCTAATAATTCTGTTTGTGTTTGATGGACACTCCGCGCATACGCGAGATAGTCAACCCGAGTCCGGAAGAAAGCCTTGACAGGGGCCCGGAAGTAAAAGGCAATAGCCTGGGCGCTCAGGGCACGAACGCCTGCTGCTGACGCGGCGGTCGCGGCATTATTACGCGACGGATTGTCTAAGTTTGCGTCGGATGGTATAACGGGTAAAATGCCAGTATATATATCTTGCGGTGAGCTGTTGCTATCATCGCGGCCTGGCGGCATTGTTCTCACGAGTCATTTTGAGGCTCATGGATGAAGGCTTTCGTGTTTGAGAGAAGTTCTGTCCAATCCCATTTAATGGGAAATTGTCGGAATTTCATTGGCGAGAAAAGAGAGGTGTCCACGGCACCGGGGTTATCCGAGGCGCACGTGCCACGATAAGCTAACCCCGGTAGTAACATAATACCTCCAGGGCCTGCAATAGATGCTTCCATAGGTACATAATATGCTCATGTTAAGTAGCCGAAATCAAAGTAGTAACCCTCGTACCATTCATAGGAACTCCCTTTACCTCTAGTTCTCATAAAAGTCCAGGTTCGTTTTGGTAGGAAGCCATAATTCACCTGGACTTACAGACAAAGCTTCATTCAAGTGTGATAAGGTAAACACCTGGTTGCTCACATTTATCACATTGCTTCGCATTTCTGGGTACCTAATTAGGTACATGTGCCTACCTAGGTAGGTACCTATTATGTTAGGGGTACTTACGGCTCTTCCAAGTGAAATGACGTCAGTACATTCAGTAAAGAGTTGCTAATGGAGTCACTAAGGACATCAGATCCCTCAGTGCTTTTACAACATATGAAGTTTGTATACGAAGTACGTGGTGTTGACCCTTACAATTTCAAAAAAACATTACTACAAATTACATCTTCTATCGAAATGCTGAAAACACGTACCAGGCCATATAGATAGATGTATTTCCTCGATTTTGGACATTTTGGTTATTTCATGCAAAGTAGCCTGAAATGTCCTCCGCCGCTTTGTCCCCCCAGCAGTTAGGGGCATTGCTCGATATTCTGGTCCACCACGAGACTTACTCAGAAGCTGAGAGTTTCAAGTATCCAGAATCTATCGAGCACTATGGCTACCCATTTCGGGCACAGGGTGGTAGTGAAGGCGAACGGTCACAGTCTCCGTTGCTGCAACTTCTTCTCACCAAGCTGATTCTTCCAACACCCGGCATAAGGGATCTACCATCAGAGTTTTGGACCGATAAGTTCCGAAGCCTCATGAGAAGATTCGGCGAGGCAGAGCTATCAGAGAGCTATGACAAAGGAACTCTGGGTAGTAGGAAGAGGCTCGCCTCGGCTGCATCAGTTATCCACGAATGCATTACTAGGGGTTTATTGAATGGCGTACCCAACGGCGAGCTACCAGATCTCCACAAGAAGTACGACATGTCTAACGCAGACGATCTTTCTAGGGCGTGGGATGATGTGGTTCAACATTTAGTTTACGGCGACTTGATGGACGACTTGTTTAACCAATTCATGGAGACTGCAAATATCGAAAACCACTCCGCCGCCGTTGAAGCTGCTGTTGATCTTGCCATCCTCTACATAGCCACGTTCCTCCATCATCTTTTTGTGCTATCAGCCGAAGGTCCCTACTTACTGAAGTTACTCAGTAACGTTCATACCTTAATACCGTACTCAATGATCGGCCAAACGCTACGCGTCGGCAACGCCGGAACCATGATTAACGCAATGGTCAAATTATTTTTAGCCAAGGTTAGCGTCGGCGCAATATCGAATTGGCTTGGGTTGACACAGAACGCTGCGGATGGGATGAACTTGATGCAGAGGTATGTACCCAAGATCCTGGCCCACAGACATAGGAAGTAAAGTCATCCTGACCGTCCATAGAATAATCTCCCTCGTACTGGAATGGGATACTGGTGACTTCCGAAAGGCTGCCGATAGTATCAAGCGGAGTAAGGAAAGACCCGAGGAAGCTCAACTAACTGCAATCGATGAACACCTACAAGCAACTAGAGAAAAACACGAATCAATCCGCCACATAAGCCAGAGTGACGGCAAGTCCATAGTTGTAGCGATTCTAGAAGCTAAGGATGAAACTTTGGTAGAATCTCTTACGGAGACGCAGCATACCCAGTGTTTGGAGTACTACTCGGCGCAACTTGCCATACGCGACAGGGAGAAGATTACCGAGGCCCTGTGTCGCCAGACACCTGATCTAATAACATCTATGGTACGAGATGGAGTGTCCGTTTTTGAGCCTATGATACGGACGATTCATAAGAATGTGGACATACGGAAACATATTAGCTCCGTCGAAAGCTTCTTGACAGACTTGATAGAGACAAGTAAGCCGAAGAAGCGAGACGATGGAGAAAATAAATGTGCTTCTGCACCACCTTCTGTCGAGGATTTCGTTGCTCTACTGAGGCGAAACCGTCAATTAGCTTACAACTATCTACACGAGTTCGCTGAGGGTTGCCCGGACCTAAGAACAACATGGCTTGACTGGGCCAAGAAGAGTTTAGAATCCTTCAGGCAGACAGGGGGAACCAACGACGACATATCCACGGATAATGGGAGCGACAGTTCACCTTGCCCCGGAGGAGCCGATAAGCGATTACAGAATCTTTTCAGGGAACTTCCAGATGGTACACAGACCAATGTCAGAGCCGCCATCGATGCTCACGCGAAATACCTATCCATATTGGAAGGAGTATCGATGGGACGAATGCAGAGTATTATAAGTGGAATAGGCGATTACGAAAAGAGCAGAGCCGGTGGTAGCATGGGGGGACCAGGAGTCTACATAACGCGTTGGCACTGTCTGCTGGATGAGACCATCGTTACACCAAGCACACCGAGGGGCCAACCGAGGAGGGGAAAGGACGTCAAAACTTTGAAGGCTCTCGGAAAGACCGAAGCCATCGTCGGTTCGGAAACATGGGATCCGGATGCTCTCACCCGCCAAGAGGAGCAAGAATGGCCTGAGCCTCCCGACGTCTCAATCGTGGTGGAAGCCCTTGGGACGCAATTTAAAAGCCTCGTTGCTGAAATTTCGGCTAGAGATTTACTCCGTAAATAAGGAAGATATAGCCTGAGCTGGAAGGATTTGAGGCCATCTACGGTTGTTTATGTATCGACTTGCACTACATTATGGGGTAAACGTAAACCGAAGTATCACCAAAGACAGGACATAGACATAATCAGATGAGCACAGGAGTTCTAGGCATAAATGTAGAGGACTTAGGATATCCGATGCAATTTCGCACACATAGACGTTTCACGAATGCAGTGTCATGACGGGATATTGACAGTGCTAGGAGACTTGGATGCAATATCTATTAATAATACAGGTGACAACAAATACCAAACCAGTAAGGAACAAAGACATAACCGATACCAATAACTCCGAACAATTTTGATTCCCTAGGTCGTAATGCCTAGGGCGTTTTGCTTATAGTATAGAATATCCCAATTGCACGGAACAGAACGACCAAGCTCACACTGCGTTCCAATTAGCATCGGCTTATCGGACATCGTTATGGATGCGAGAGTTACCTCTACATGCCTCCCAGACCGAGACCCTTGAAGAGCCCGCCGAAGCCGCTCTCCTGCTCCTTGCTGGAGTCCTTGGACATGGCAGCGTCGGAAGCGGACTTTTGCCCAGCGGCGCCAGCGCGAGAACCCTCACCTCCGGCCTTGGAACCCTCAGCAGCTGCCTGGGACCCTTCAAAGCCAGCTTTGGAGCCCTGGGCACCGGACCTGGCAGCTTCATCGCCCATGAAGGAGGCGTCGTCGGCGCTTCGAGACCCGTCGAAGGCGGACTTGGATCCTTCACCCATGGCCCTGAAGCCGTCGTACTTGTCCTGGGAGGCCCGGTCGCCGCTCTTCCAGCCATCCTTGTTGTTGTGAGCGACACCATTCTTAGAAGCTCCCCTGTCAGCACCATAGCTTCCTGCCTTGCTACTCTCCTTGCCGTGCTCGGAGGCCTTGCGACCCTGGTCGAACGAATGCTGGCCTTCCTTGCCGGACTTGTGGCCCTGCTTGCTGGATTCCTGTCCCTCAATGTGGGCTTTCTCGCCTTGAATGCTGGACTTCTGGCCCCCCTTGCCGGCGACCTGGCTTTCCTCCTTAGCCTTCTGGCCTTGCTTGTGGGCCATCTGTTCGGCACCGGCGGCCTTGGAGCCTTGCTTCTCGCCCTTGTGCGCTCTCTCGCTGTCCTGCTCTGCCTGCTTGGAACCGCCGGCGGCTCCTGCGGCAGCACCGCTCACGTAGTGAGGGACTCCGCGGCCAACATTCTCGACGACGTTGGCGGTCGGGGCGGCGAGAGCACCGACACCTGGCACGGTGTTGAGAGGGGCGCTAGTGGCTGCTGCCGCGAGCAGGGAGACAAGGGCGATAATGGCGCGTTGCTGCATTTTGAATGAAAAGATTCTGGGATAAGAGGTTGAATAAAGAGCGATGAGAAGATAATGTCGAAGGGCGTCGAATGGTGGTAGAATCAAAGGAGTGACTGAAATGAGTGACTAGATCCTTGGTGTTGCTGGGCAGATAGCAGAGCATTTCTGGAGGGTTGGACTCGAGGGCTTTTGTATTCGAATCATTTGGGAGGGATACGATGAGTGAAGGGGAGACTTGATTTCATTGCATGCCTACCATCCCTTGATTTTCGATACTTGGATTGAGTTGACTCACGATTCTACACTATGTCTCAGTCAAACAGCGCGGAAAGTTGAAGGGATCAACATTTTTAGGGAGAGCTATTAAGCATTAAAGTCGCGACACGGAATTCAATGAAATTAAAAAGGTTAAATCTTAGGTATGGAGCACATTGTTCTTATGTTATTCAATGGCATGCCGGCGCGTCAACACACTAGATGATTTCTACCTATCTTCATGTATGATTCGCATTTAGGGGTGGAACCTGCGGGCCGCACCGTCTACTAGCTGGTATGAGATCAATATGAGAGAGTTATGTGTCTATCCTAGCATTACGTATATGTACGTTGTTCTCACGTTAGACAATGGCTGATCTTGTGCTACTGATCACTATGACTGATAATACTTCAAGGCCATCCAATACTAACAAGACCTAGTCTTTTTATTGCCTAAGAGTAATTGATGGCTGATGTAGGACTCTTAAATATTCTATGCTCAGTCACGTTTCTTCCTACAGGTATACGTCCATACCACCCATAATAGGAGCATGATGCCGAAGGGAGTACAGATGAAGACTGCAATCCAGGGGGCGAGGCTTTCCCCAGCAGGCGGCCAGTCGAGAGACCTGCTGAAGATACTTCCTTCGCACGAGGGCGTGATTCCATCGACTCCTGATTTACAGAAATCTTCAATTGGTCGTGTGGGGGCCATTATTTTCGAAAGTTAACCGCTACGAATCTGTACAGTTATGTCGCTAGGTATTGGGAAACTAAGTGCTCCGTGATTTGGACTCTTTATAATACCACGCGAAGAAATCGTAACAAGTGCTACTATTCTACATCAAAACTATTGTATATCTCAGAAATCGTCAACAATGTAGGTACATCGAAGCATCTTTTTTTACAGCCACATAGACAAAGCCGTTGATGTACCGCGAATAACTTCCTTCAAGAACAAAGAACGAAGAATAGCCCTTATCGTGTGCGTCAACGTAAAGGCCTGAGATTGGTAAATATGACATCAGGTCAAAGCATGCGGTCTGGCATGAATCCGTAAGACCTAGCGAGAGCAGACAATAGATACCTACATGTAGCTATGGTCGGGGGCGACAATAGGTAGTGCCCATTATCATTGAATTGTAACGTATAATGGCCATTATGATGAAATCCGAAGCTGAGTTCTCATACCCGCTTAAAGGCTTGCGAGACATGTGAGGTATCCTATCGTGTTTTCTCCTTGGCCGATGCTAATGATGTTCAAAGTGCACATCGACAGGGGGTATGTAGAATTATGTCGATCATTAATATTCGGGAGTTAAATCAATATCGTAATCTGTTCTACTGGGGTATCTGCTTCAAAGAGCACCGCTGCGCCCTAGACTGCAATGCTACTAGTTAACCTGATATCCCGGCTGCTCGCTCCGACGTATAAATGATACTCGCCGGTCTGCACGGTCCAACCCTGAGTGATGACATCCCACACGCTGAAATCGCGCTTCGTGAGTTTGAAGGTAACTTCGGCTGACTCCCCTGGGGAGAGAGTGGCTTTCTCGAAGCCGCGCAATTGCTTCGGGGGGCTGTTTGGGATGCCGAGATAGAGCTGCACTACTTCCGCACCGGTTACTGTGCCTGAGTTAGTAATAGTGGCATTGACTACTGCCGCGACATCCCATAAGCTTTGGTCGTTACTAGAGGTCGATGAGCCTTGCAAGTCCGGGCTGATATCAAGGGGCTCAATCGAGAGGGAAGAATAATTGAACGTCGTGTATGATAGGCCGTACCCGAATTCATATCGCGGGGTGATATCCTTCTCATCGAAATGACGGTAATCGACGTAAACCCCTTCGGTGAAGTCGCATTGGGGATCTGTCGTGTTAGATGACCCGCGACCGCATGGAGAATAAACCCCATAGTCGCTCTCATTTTTGGCTAAAGTGTATGGAAGCTTTCCCGAGAACACGGCCTCTCCGTACAGGAGCTTCACCAGAGCCTCCCCACTGTCCTGGCCAGGGAGGTGGGCAATAATAGCTGCAGTGATGTTAGGATGTTCGATCCACTGGTCAACAAGACGGATGCCCGCAGCATGTATAACGACAATAGTGTTGGAACATTTAGAAGCAACGTTCAAGACAAGCCCATCGCTGAAATCGTCGTGGAGTCCATCCCGATCCCAGCCTTCAGTGGCAATGGCGTTGATGAAGACTAGACAAGCATCAGATGCTGCATTGACATCAGGGTTAGATGAGATCAAATCCCAGTTGACCCAAGTGCCATCTGCGCGAGCTCTCTGTTGGATGGCACTCAGTGGCTAGATAGGAGTTAGCAAGGTCCGGGAACCATCAAGGGGCTTCTTACATCATTGATATATGCCGGGCCATTGGCGCCAGCTCTCCCACCAGTCACAATTGTGCCTCCCATCGCGGCTTGATTAAAGTGATGCTCGGTTCCTAAGACTGCTTGGCCCATTTCAGGTGAAGAAGTGTAACCCAGTTGAAAGAGGATATCCGTATTCTTCGTCTTCGGTACTGTGGCGTCGTAACCGTACACGGACAGCATGGTCGGGTTTTTCTTAAATGGCAGGGCGCCCTCATTCTTCACTAAAACATGTCCCGCTATCGCGCCTTCTAGAATCACCGGCTTCGACTCGGGAACTCGGGCATCGACTTGCTCATGTGATTGTGTGAGGTTCTTCATCCCAATTCCAGGTTTCGGGAAGTTGGAGCCATCCTGACCAACAAGATACCATGCCGCAATAATCCTACGAGTGCATTGAGTGGGCTAGTAATGACATATTCATGAGTTTTTTCTCACCTTGTAGCCATGTCTGTAACCCTGTCTTCGGCGACAGACCCGTTGTTAACTGCTTGGGTGAGGTTGTTACCCCAAAAGCCACCCCCTGGCATGAGCATGTCAAGTCCAGCGTTGGCACTCTCAAGTTTATGCTGAGCGTTCCAGTCAAGGAGCACGAAGCCATCAAATCCAAGTTCAGTCTTGAGGATTCCATTCATGAGTTTGCTATTCTCACAGCCGTACGTGTTGTTGATTCGATTGTAGGAACACATAACAGACGCCACTCCGGCTTTCACGCCATCCATAAACGGCCAAAGGTAAAGCTCATGTAGAGTCTTGTCGTCGATATTGGCCGAGACCGCTTCAACCCCAAAGTATGGCCGTCGGTAGGTCTCCTGTTCATTAGCGATGAAATGCTGAATATTAAGTCAGCGCCGCCCTGGATGATACAATAGCGCACGGGATGGGCAATCACCTTGATGTTGGCAATTACACCGGCATCCTGGTGGCCAACAACTGTCTCCGCGTTTAACTGACCAGACAGATAAGGATCAACAGAAAAACCCTCCCAATTTCGGCCGCCTAACGGCGTCCTTCCCAATGGGCCAGCATTCGGACCAAGCACAATATTGACTGAGAGAATGTGAGCATACTAGTCTAATGATGTCGTAACAAACCGCACGGGTACTCACCACCTTTGGCCTTGAACTCCTGGCCAATGTGAAATGCCCTTTCGTACGTTAAGTTCCTGTCCCAACTGGCACCTACATGGATCGCCGATGGGTACGAATTGACGAGGTCAGTAGCCCTGACCCCATTGCCGGCATCGTGTAAGCACATCCCTGGCCACCCCAGTCGGGGCACGGTACCCGTGTTACCAGCGCAGATATTATCACTAACGGTAAACCCGCGTGTGATATTGACCTTCTCTTCCAGAGTCATCTGGTCTACCAGGACACGGGCATTACTGTATGCATTAGCCCATACACCTGCCCCTTTCCCCGGGGCTATCGGTGCTATTGTAAGCCAAGACAACGCGTCTATTCGAGTTTGGCTAAGACTTACGTGATGGGAAAACCGATGGCGATTGCGCATAACTTGAGACTGGAGATGCGATGACTGACGGCGCGAAGAGCGCCGCGACTACCGGGAACAACATGGCGGCTCCCATGCGAAAGCAATCTTGGAACCTTGGGAAGACCGACTGTGAGGAATAGTCAGGAAGTCCGAATGGCACGCTTCGTTTCTAAATGCGGAGGCCCACGTTTTATTTGGGTCCCGTAATACCGTAATCCCGGGTCCTTGCGTTGTGACATGGATCCGATGACGCTCTTTGTACTTGGCAATCCGGCCAGTGCGACAATAAGATTTTGGAGTTGTTCACCGCTTCGGAACCATTGCCGGTTTCCCCTGTTCCTGGATATCCCTAGTTGTGTTGGTGACATGGGTAATCTCCAACTTCATAACAAACCCGCGACAGCAAAGTCGTGGAACCACCATTAGAGAGATTTAAATTCATAACACATAGTAAACCTTCACTCCTCCTTCTTCTCTTGTTGCAAGATACTTAAGAGGATCACGCATATTAATTCTACCGGGAATCTCGCCGTTTCGCTCTTTCTATACGACTCGACGAACGAAACTGCGAAATCCCCAGGCGTCTTTCCTCGATCCCCTCTTCAAGTCTAATGGCATAATCACTTATACCGCTACACCTCCCTAGTTTTCTTCGTGATATTCAAATGTCAAGCTATTACCTATAATCGAGCACGTGGAGACAGCCAAGGCTGTTACTACGTCAAGGTTCATCTCAAGGAGGACCATGACGGAAAATCGAGCCTCATTTTGCACGAATACCAGAAGAAATGGGCCCAAAGCCCGCGGAACCCCTTGCGAGCGCTGCCCCCAAATGCTAGGCGGGGGTACTGAATTGATTTAGGACAGAATCCCGAACTTCACCATGTCAGGTAGCATGACCATAAGCAGAACTCACGTCGACAATACTCTCAGCCCGGCCTGGAGGGAGGCAGCTGTCCATCCGATACCGTCAAGGAGCTGGGATGACTCTCAACGCGTCAATCGCGAACGAAACAGTTTAGGATATGACATATAACCAAGCTCAACGCGTTACGGACCGAACTTAGGTGCCTATCTCAACGAAGTATGATCACTTTTTTGGACTTCATGCGCTGATTGTGAATAGAAGAGTTGTCGTAGGCGAATCCCTTTGAGCCCGGTTGGCAATGGTCTTTTTTTTTTTTTTTTTGAATTGAACTATGGGCACCTCCGCTCCATTAAGGCCGAGTACCACCCCGAGGGCCTTCTCTGGTTACAGAAAAGAGAGGGTCTCCTGTGCCGGCAGTTCGAACCACTCGGAAGGGTCTCAGGGAGCGAAGTTGTTAAGGATTAATCAAGTCGCGAAGTTGTTTAGCCCCCTATTTCCGTGGAATGATTGCATAAGGCAAATACACTAAGAAAAGCTTGGAACACCCATCGTTATATCGAAGAAGGCAACCAGAGCTCGAGTGGTATTATAATTATTAATGTACTCTTTATTAATATCGGGCTTGTGTTTATTTCGTTAGCTCAGTTAACACGTCAGCACATGGGCATCATATCCCACAGATCTTGGCCAAAATTAGTTTCGAATGTACTCCTGAGGCTCCAATCGCTCGTCCACACAGTCGGGCCCAGCAGTAATCGGGTTGCACTGCACAGCCTTACCACCTCCAAACCTCACAGCGTAGTCGACGTGCCAGCGGCTCGTCATTCCGTAGCTCGGGAAGTCGGTGCTGACGATCTGGGCGCCGCTGGCGAAGGCAGATTCGCGCATGTATGTCGTGTCATTGCTCAGGATTGTGGATAGGGGCTCGTCGGAGCGCGTGCGCACCCAGTACCCCGCACGGACTTGCGACTGGATGTTCGCTAGGTTGGTCGCGTTGCGCGGGTCGTTCAGCTTCTGGAACGCGCAGTCGCTGTAGCCAGGCTGCGAGTTCGTGAAGATCACGCGGCCTTCGAGGTTCGGGCGTCCGGCCGTGTAGGCATTACGAATAGGACCCGGCGCATTGTCCATTAGGAAGAGGACGCGTCCGCGGGCAGAGTCCAAATCTGGCCAGCCATAGGTCAAAACAGATTTCTCAAGGGTGAGGTTACCGCGCCTAAGGTCATCCGCGGTGATCAGCTCTGACGGGGAGAAGACGGAGCGGATCTCAGCGTCGAGATCGTCCAGCAGTGCGGCGTCGTTCCACGGGACAGGGGGGTCACCACCTCCAGTACCGGTTTCGGCAGTCTTAAACTCCATCATGAACGGGATGGGCACGTGGTTCGGATGAGTCTGAGACCAGTTCTTCACCACCCTCAAGCACTCGACAAGTGTGTAGCAAGTCGGCCAGACATCAGCGTCGGACACGTGGAGGATTTTGACACCAGGCTTGTTCATGACATCTTGAGGCGGGAGCTCGGTACCGGAGTTACGGATCACAAGTGGACTCGCGTATCGGCCACCCTCGGGGTCAGCAAAGATATCCAGTTCGAAGCTGCGCACCGACTGGTAGGATGCTTGGAGATCGAGCGCCGTATGGGAATAGTAGTAGTTGATCACATTCTCTAGCAATTCGGCTTGCGCCTCTCGGGCCTCTAGTGGGGATTCTCTGTGGTAAGAATTGTGTGTACCGATAACCTATGAACGATCAGCATCAGCTACCAGGCTGCCAGGTACCTAACCACATCCCATTTTGCTGAAGTGGCGTGTGCTTAGCACACACCCCGATAACCGAATGCTCAGTCATTTTCTTACCTGGACCTGGTTCATTCGAATAGCACTGGACCACTTGAGACCATTTTTAGTGTAGCTGCAGCTCGAAGCGGCAGCTTGCCCTGGATTATGTGAGCTACGGTCTTTTGTCTTCTTGGTGTTGAGGTAATAGAGTTCCTACAGCATAGCACTACAGTGCTCAACAATGCCGCCCTGGAGAACTGGATTAACCTGTCAGAAACCCATTACCCTTCTGGGAATATGAGGGCGGAAACATACCATCTTGACAACAATTAGCAGGCACTTCTACATGACCCGAAGATCAGAAAGCGACGCGTGTCGAAATCCGAGCATTCAAAAGTCGCGTGGCGGTTATGAAGCATATTTATACATCTCACTTCAACTCTCTAATATCGTGTCCATTGCGACCAAGATGATAACGCACCGCGCACGGGTATCCAAATATCGGGACGCGATCCGATCCATTCCCACGAGAACTCGACATACACCTTCCCCTTCAGTTGGGGCGTACAAATGCATGTTCTACGTCGAATAGGTATTGAAATTAACTGACATAGACCAATAAGACGAAAGAACAGAAACTCGTGCCTGGATGCCGAGCCCAAAGAGCGGGGTTGTCCATCATCGCCAAGCAGGCGTCCGTGGAGGCGCTAAGGCTGAGAGTGATGGTGAAGTATTCCAGAGAGCCGCTATCCTGGACATGTCGGAGCGGATTCGAATTCCTAGCATCCTGTTTATCGTTGTCTGATCCTTCAAATCAAGATGTTGATTCTTAGTCTCTTTCTTAATCATCAGTTTCCGGCATGGTTGGTAAGACAGCCCTGTCAGGGAGCAGCACGTGTTACGGGTTTTTCGACAGTAGGCTGTAGTCAGCATTGACCGGGCTTGGAAATATTATCAACGTCCATTGCTAAAATCATTGAGACTAGATGGTGGTAGAGGGAAGGGGTATCATGATACAAGGATATCTTCAACGTGTTCGAAATGAATTATATATAATGTGCGGACCGTAACCTAACGCCAAAGCCTCTGCACATGGTAGAATCCCCATCTCTCTCGGCAAGAGGGGAGTCGAAATGTATGGAGCAGATATTCGATAGCGATAGCGAAAGCGAAAGATCCGCCCGACAGCCTACAGGCTATTCCCGATCACCATTCCCCTTATGTATAAGCCAACTCACGTAACAAGACACCAACCCTCCCACTCAGTGCCAGTCTCATTAATAGACACTCATCCTAGTTACGGCCGGCAGACTCTTTAGACGTAGGCAGCGCTCCTTCCTCCTCCGCTCCTATTTAGGAAGAAACTCATCGCGATGACGGCGATGCCAGCGACGAAGGCCAGATACTCGAACACATAGTCTGCCTGCACGCGCTGACAGCGACCAACCAGATCGCTCTCTTCGTTAAATCCGCATATAAAGTGGCCGGCAACATCTTGACATCCGCCCGTTAGAAGCTTGTTCTGAGCTCTTTCGAGGCGGTTAAGGTTATCATTATCTGTGCAGCTTGTCACCGCCTTCAGAGCAACAGTTAAAGCCTATGACGGTACATTGTTAGTTTCCAAGCGTACATATAGCTTTGGGTTTACTTGGCAGTAACCAGAGTCCACTCACAATGGCGCCGGCGAGGTAAAATGCCGTTGCAAGCCCATCGGCAACCATCAACGCCAAGGCAGGGATCTTGTCGATGAAAAGTCCGCCAAAGCCGATCAACGAGACTAGAATGCCGAACGCGCCGCAGAAACTACCAAATGAAGTTTCCGAAGGAGGGTTGCCAATAGCTTGGTGCTTCGCAAGGGTTACGGAGAGACCTAGGATGACTGCTCCGAATAGAAGCTACGAGTTGGTAAGCACATGTATGTATGATGAAGAAATAAGTGACGAGCTTTTCTGCGACTTACCAAGAAGCTTCGTACGGCCAAGGTTGCGATCTTCAACATCCTGTTCAAGTAGTAATAGGATAATCAAAGGGTCGATATAAGGTTATCATCACACGAAACAGCCCAAGGTTTATCGTCAAATTATGCGAGAGTTGGGTTGGATATGAACTTGAGGAATCCCAGAAAGAGAGAACAGAAGGAAAGTATATCGACGGGGCATACAAGATTCATATACATGTACATCCATGGTTAATATTGATATGACGGGTGTGGTCGCACATGGGTCGCCTAGGCAGGAAAGTTGCCTGGTTGTCGACTCCTCCTTATGGTGCCACTCGGCCGTCACATTGATTGCGGTTGAGGAACTGTACGACGGTGCGGCACAGCAGCCGCTTACAACGGAAAATCTGTTGCATTAGACCACCAACAGGGCTGATTTCAACTACTAGCGAGATCCTGATGTCAATCCCAAAGCCCTATACCTGCGGATGAGGCTCATACTCGGTAGAGGAATCCGGGAGGATGGGACTTCATCTTGAAACAGGGAGTAACCCAACATGATACCGTACGACAGTCGATAATGTTTTAACGTGAATAACCATGGATATTCTAACTTTAACTTAAGCCACCAGTCTAAAGGTAGTGCGCATCGTGGATGTTGGGGCTATGCGCTTCTACCTGATCTGCGTCAGGTTATACCTGCCTGGGTGTACCTTGCCTGTTTCCATAAATGGAACTGCGGAGAGGACTATAATAAGTGTGGCTGGGGCACGCTGAGCGATTGTAGGCGAGGCCCACTATTCAATAGCATGGGGTACCTAGTATTGGTAAACGGAAACATGAAGTTCTACATACAAAAAGATAATTACCGATTCTCTATTATACTGTTTATATGTAGGTACTTTAAGTATTTACCGCCCCTTGATGCATCAACCGCCTAACTCGAGACATTTGCCATTCCTACCCAGGTAGGGATGAATCTTATCGACACCTCATTTCTATTACGGCTGGGAGAAAAAAGTTCTGTACTGAAGAACAGACCCCTGCAGGTCAGTGTGTGAGTCAAATACCTGCACGACATGGAAGCGCAGGGGGTGGTATCGGTAGGGCTATTCCTAACCATTTGATCAACCTTGAAATATGCGGTTGGTCTGAGAGCTCAGATCTCTACAGAGGTACATGTACAGTATTATTTATAAAAACCCCCAACCTCCGCATTATTAAGAGTCATACACAACACATGGAAACCATCATATCAACAACAAAATGTGAATGTAAAGTCTACCACATCCTCCTCGACTCCCGGGTAGAGCCCAAGAGCCAGCCCAAAAGACTCTGTTCAACGGTCGCCGTACCTTGCGCATGCTTTCTCAGTTGCTCTTTCGTGAGGTTCCACACCTTGCCGGCCTTGCTACGATACCACATTGTCTCCTCCAGTTCGGATAACACCAGCGCGTTCAGTAACGAAACGTAGACTTCACGGCGATCTCTATCAGTGGCCGCCTTGGATGCCGACGACTCCGTTTCGCGCGTCACGAACTCCGGCCAAATGAGCATCACGACGTCGTAAAGGGCATTCTTAATCCCTAGGTTGATGTGCTGGTTCCGGTGTGCGCGATGGCCGGCCGAGTCTTGCGGTAGTCGAACCATGTCTTTTTGCCGGCATATCACGCACTCGTCGGTAAGAGTGTACCGCATGTTGGACCGAATGAGCTTCCATCTACAGTCGAGACAGTTTTGCGGCTCGTCCCCGCCCTCACCAATCGTCAGCGGAAACTCGTCCCGGACCGGCTTGAAGCCATCCACCGGGATTAGTGCGGGTGAGATAGCATGTCCACAGCCCCGATATGTCATTCGAAACCCGCATGATGGACAGGTTATATCCGATCCTTGCGCTAACAGATTCCCGATGCACCGGTCGCCAAATACGTGTCCGCACGCAAGGGCAACCGTCCGTTCCAGGCCATGTCTGATGTAATTGAGTAGATGCCGATTCCCCCTGGGATATTGCTCTGGTGTATTGCTGGATGAGGTAAATTTCCTAGCCTTCTTCGAGATATCAAGCGTGCGTTCCTGGCAAATCCCACACACCGTCTCTATAGCCACTCCGTCCTCCTCTCCTTGGGCATCGAGATGTTGTTGAAGGTAGGGAAGATAGTTGCTCCTCTGAACTTTCGCCATAGTAATCTTGATTGTGAAATTTTTTCGTTCTATCCTTCTTCTCTATTATAGTACGCACTTTGGTGCGAGCAGGGGTATAGGGCCGGTATCGTCGTTTGCATTTGTACTATCGGAATCAGAAGCAGCTTGAAGATTAGAACCCGGGCGTCAGGATCAGGGGTATAAAGCTTCCTTTTGCATTATGCTAGTAAGGCACAAAGAGTCTGAACGACGCCTGAAGCCTGACAATGTTCTTGTGATGATGGTAGAGAAGTAATGAATGAATCACATTGACTAGAATGACAATGAACATAGAGGTTATGATTGTATTCGTCCAATCAAAGAACCTCAAAAGTCGCCACCCATTCGAAGCCACGTCAGAGCACGTGAGGTGTCCGAAGCGTGTCACACTGTTTGCTGTAGGACAAGTCAAAATAATAGCGTATTGAATTTGGGGAAGTATTGTTTCTATATACAGCTATAACGAATTATCCGGGGCTGGGTTGATATTCAGACAGAGCTGTTAACTCGTTCAGCATGTTAACATCGGAAGAGTAGCCTATATGGTATGACATAAGGTCTCTGGCATTTCCGTTACTGATCCTACCTTTAGTCGCCTCCTTTAGATCCCACCCCGTCAGCTTCGTCGTTTACATATAGCTACTCAGGAATGATAATATCGAAGTATAAGTGCAGAAGATTGCAGTGCTTACTATAGCAATGCTTAACCCATAACGCGGCAGCAGTCACAACTTAGTTTACCACGTGAATACAATTTCGTGTACAGAGCCTGATGAATGCTCATATCCTATATTGATATCATATCAAGCCCTCGGGCTAGTGCCTAATCAAATGCTTCATTTCCAACCACATTGCAGCAACCATCCTATAAAGTAGGACTTATATCAAGCTCAACGCATCACCTAGCCCGCAAGTTTAGAATCCTTGCTCCTCGACCTGAGCCTGGGCGGCGGCGATAGTCTGCTGGGCGTTCGGGTCGACGAAGCCGCAGCCAAGTTTGCCGTTCTGAAGGGACGCGGCTTCCGCGGAGCAGACACCGAGACCTGTGGTCTCGACTTCGGCGCAGCATGCCGACGAGCAGTCCTATTTTTCGTTAATGACATGGCCGCTATGGACTATATATAACTGCCACTTACAGCATCGGACACGCAGCCACCAGTAATAAACTGCTCGCCATTGCCCTGGCCCACGTTCTTGGCGCCTGCGTCGTTGGGTGTGACTTGGGCGAAAGCCGTAATGGCGACTGGCGAATGGGAATATATTAGCCAGGCTTTTATTCAGGGGCAGCGGTATTAGCATTGATGAAGACCGCACTTACAGGCAAGGGCTGCGGCAGCACTGATTCGGACCATTTTGACGGTAGAGAGTGAGATAATGGTAATTATATATTACTGGTTATAAAACGAGCGACACCAGGTCGAATAAGGTAATTTATACAAAAGCGAAAAGAGTGGACTATGTTGCAGGGTGGTTAGCTTGGATAGTCGTGGTCGTTTTCGGGAGAAGTGCGCCCTATTTGTAGTTTCGCTCTCTGTATTGAACTCTCCTGATAGATCGGCGATGTTCGTGGAGTCGACCCCATCATGGAGATCAAACGGGCCTTAACTTCGCCTATGAGTGCCATGGAAGACCGCGATGAGGTATCTGCATAACGGCCAAGAATACGATGAAGGGAAGTCGAATAGGCTTAACTCAACACGAAGTCGTGATGCGCATTCTTTCCAACTAGAAATGTGACTTGGCGTGAGATCGACAGCCCCAGACCGTCTGAGCCAATGGTTTTGCCGTGCGCTTCCGCCATTTTGATTCCCCAGATCTGAGGATCTGCGACGCGCTTCGGATGAAGTAGAATCGGTAGATGGCAAAGCCCGGACGTCGCGTTTCAAATTCGTTCCACTCGGACGAAAACGTCAATATTTTGAGCACATCTTAAGCCGAAGATAATTCTTCTATGCAAGTCATTATTCGAATAATGCACGAGATGAAAATGTTGTTTCGTATTCAATTGTTCCGGTTCGGCTTGCTTACCTAAATCATTGGTATTAGCAGTCTTGATTAAAAGGGGCCATGGTACGCACTCCTCAGTAAGCGGTCTCAACGCGTTCAGCATATCATCTCGGAGCCTCCATTGCACATAAATATCTCTCCTCGCCTCAAAAATTCAGGGAGTTACTTACCCCGATATTTAGGTAAGATTGATCTTTGGCTGTCGAGGCCGACGGTACTATATAAGACGTAGTACGGATACCCCCAAACACATGATATTTTCGCTTCGTACGGCCATCTCGTTCAAAAAGGCGCGCGTCTCTATAACTCTATAAGCTCAGCGTGAAAGATCGTGAGCTAAGCAATCGTGTCTAAAGTAGAAAATCATAGGCGCGTTTAAGTTCACCGAAATCTTGATGTGTTGATTCCGAAACAACAGCGATCATCTCTCCCCGCGTATGCCACTTTTGAAGTTGGGTTCACAGAGAGTGCGTCGAGTATTTAGATTACTAATGACTTGATATCGAACCATCCTGGTTATATACCTTATGTATTCGTCAAACGGCTGGCTCCTTTGACTTTGGTCCATATACCGAGATGCTCCGTTTGCATACTCATGTCGCGGAGGTCACTGTTGGTGTCTTATTTATGACGTTTTGGACGGCCGGAGTGTCTTTAGGCCTAGCTCGACTTCTAAGCGCGCCACCCGTCCCCTTACAGACGCTGATAGTACATAGGTATAATATTGGTAGATATGGAGTATGCAAATACAGGTAGCTGAGGATTATATGAAGTTCGCTTTGTTCTTACCTCCAAGGCCAACTCTCCCGGCAATTAAATCGAAGTACTCTTAACGCCGGACGAATGTGCAGTTTGATCTGGTATCACCAATCCGGCTTAGCTGCTACGGACATCCCCCACGTTCACCCGGACTTTGCGGATTTTATTAAGTTATATCAAGTACACTTCACAAGCGTCCTGTCTATTCTCGTAGCTGCTTTTGTGTCTTTGCAACTTCTACTGCAGATCTCTCAAGTATTGCGGGGAGTAACTGAGACTGTCTTCGTTGGACTAAAATAGCAGTATTCCATATCACCACCGGCCGATTATTTCATTTCATTACTATCATTGACTAAGTCACACAAAGAAACCTTTATAATGGATACGTCCGGACTATTTCGAGTGGATGGCATGGTAGCTGTTGTTACGGGTGGTGGAAGCGGTGAGGCTTGGTTTTCGAATCCTATCTGGATGTATCTGACTCGTCCGTAGGCATTGGACTTGTCATGGCAAAGGGTCTGGCAGGCGCTGGGGCAAAGAAAGTGTACATCCTCGGGAGGCGGAGGGAAGTCCTCGAGACAGCCGCAACTGCGCATCCGAATATCATCCCTGTGCCGTGCGATATCTCGGATAAGACGTCTCTCCAGTCTGCAGTTGACTTCGTCACAAAGGACATTGGTTACGTCAATCTATTCATTGCTAACTCGGGTATCGTTGGCCCCCGTGCTTCTTGGAACTATGATCTGTCTATCCCAGAACTGCGGAAGGCCCTATTCGAAGACGTGTCCATGGAAGACTTCACCCAGACTTTCCACGTCAACATTACCGGTACATATTTCTCTATCCTCGCATTTCTCGAACTCCTAGACGCGGGCAATAAACAGGCTTTGAAAGGCGGGTTCGGGGCACCAACAAAGGAAGGTAGCGACGTCCCTTCAATCCAGAGCCAGGCCATCATCACAAGTAGCATCTCAGCCTTCAGCCGGTTCCGTTTTTCTGCGCCGGCATATGCGGCGAGCAAGGCGGCGGTTGCCCACCTCACTAAGCACACAAGTACAAATCTTTCCAAATACGGCATCCGAGTTAATGCGCTTGCCCCGGGGTGTAAGTTCCTGAATGTCTCGGCGGTTCCAAGCACTAATGAATTTGTAGTATTTCCTTCCGAACTGGCTGCAGGATTAATCGGTACACGCGACCCTTCTACGGAAGCCTTTGAAGACCCGAGGTTCATCCCAGCCAGGAAATTTGGTGGCGACGATGAAATGGCCGGTACTGTTCTTTATTTGGCCAGCAAGGCAGGTTCCTTCTGCAATGGAATGATCCTTGTTAACGATGGTGGCAAGCTGGGGACCATGCCTAGTGGCTACTAAGGCTCGCAGACGGTCACTGCCGGGCACCGTGTTGACCACCTCGTTCTCTTCTGTCGCTGTCGCCTGCGATTAGGTAACGCAAGAGTAGCCTCGCACAGGCGAAAAAGGAGTGGTGGGCAATGAGGTTTCGTATCACTGTCCGAGGCCTAGGCACAATTAAAATGCGCACATATAAGGGAAATCGTCGCGGTCCAGCTTGCATGTGGATCGATCAAGACAGCGGCCTGGATAGATCTGTGATATGAAGTGTGGAGCCTTAGTAACGTAGTGCAGTTACTTATATAGCTTTACACCTGTCGACGGAAGAGATGATTTGATCCCAGCGATTAGAGTCTGCCCAGCTCCTACTGCTGTGTCAAGGACCCTAGAACAAAAAGAAGACCCTGCAACCCCTAGCGTATGATGTAGCGACGTAATCTAGGCCCTTGGGATACAGAGCGTGCCACCTATGGCCAGCTTATCGCAGTCAATGCCTGGGTTCTCATGCAGAAGTGACTCCAGTGAAACGCCATGCTGCTCGGCAATGGCCCAGCAGTTGTCGCCTGACTGGATATTGTACGGACTACTGTGGTCACCACAAGCAATCGGTTCGACCCGTTTGGTTGCACCGCCGATGAACCAAAAGATAAAGATCAGGAACAAGGAGACCAATAAAAACCAATTGAGCAATGGCATCATCTCGTGTCGCCACGAAGGGCGTGGTTCGTTTGGGTTGGGATGCAGTGGTTCGGTGGCATCGTGTGTATCGTCGTCGTAGGATGGGAGGGTTGTATTGACACGATATAGTTGGCCATACTGGTTACCAGGCGCGCTCTCCCAGATATCGCCATGCACATCGCGGAACGTGTAGGTTTGGGTATCAGCATCATAGCCAATTCGTTGCATACCCTCAGGAAGGCGTTCCTCATCGGTATCGTACTGCGACCAACGACTCATCGTGGGGTTGGAAGTGGAGATGAAGTTGGGGATAATGGGCCAGGTTAAGGGGAGCTACACTAGTTTGGGGGGACTCTAGCGTGAGAGAAGGGAGTCTGGGGTAAGCTGACAGCTTAAAGGATGCAACAATCGGAGAAGATTTTGTCGAACAGGAACCCAGTGTAATTTGCGAAAACTTGCGTATTATATGGATATCTTTTGAGTAGATGATGTTAATATCGTAAGATCAATCAAGTGTTGTTATTATAATATGCGGAAGAGGCGGATACTATGCCCACGTCACTACGCCGTAAAGGGTTTCAAGCAGCACAGCCACTCTACCCCTGAGAACGTACCTAAGTACTCCCAATGCACTAAGCACGTGGCATCCACTCTGTGACGTCAGTTCGAATATTCGCATGGAGCTCCTGGATGCGCAATGCTCAACCGTTCAATATGGTAAACTCGCCGCTACAAATTGTTTCACCTAACTTTTAGGTGTCCTAGAATATATACGGGTTCTCATACGTACAATACTTAGGATACGGTCGTAGTCTCATATATTGCTTCACTCAGGGGTTTGCATACGTCCCGTCAACAATTCAAGTATTTCCAGCGTAGCAATGCATTATACTGTATATACGAAAAAAGAACTCCCCTCCTCAACGCCGAGGCAGCTGCGCTGCAGTGTATTGGATAGTAGATGACCACTATCGAACTAGTATACAGTTGAACTCCGCGAGTAATGCAAACGCTGTGTGGCACGAAACGCCTTCCATATGCCCGGGAAAATTATGTTACAAGGCCTCACCCCCGGGAATCGATACAACTACTTATGTAGCTGCGGCTCTACCGGGAGCACACCTGATCAGCTTCACCGAGCCGTGGCTCGACCATCATGTGTTTCTATCTTAGTTGACAGCTTTTAGACTAGGCTGTCGTCTCCTAGTACTGCGTCTAACACTGCTGAAGTTACCATCTTGCTCGTCGATATCGTCCTCGGAATCGGGATCGCCGCGCATCTTTCGAGGTCGGCCCCTTCCTCTCCTCTCGGGCGTTTCTTTACTGGAAATGGACTCTCTAGTAGACGGGGGTAATTTTCGTCCTCGAATCCTTGCTTCATCCTCTGCTGTTAAGAATCGATGAACAGTACGGTGATCAAGGACACGTTCTTCTTTGTCATGTTTGCCCTCCTTCTCGGTCTTAGGCCACTGATACCCGTACAGTTTAGAATGTCGCTCGCATCGTGGGCAAGAGCTTCGTGTGTAATAGGCATTCTGCTGCACAAACGGTTCGTTGCACACAGTACAGTAGATCCAGGCCGTGTTGGGCTCGGATAGTAGTACTGGGGTAAGCGTGTAATCGCCCGGAGTTCGAGTGCGAGATGGAGGCGTAACCTCCTCGTCGTCTATGTGATTAGGAGCCGAGAGATCCCCCTTTGGAGGTCTACCTCTGGGGCGACCCCGTTTGGGACTGGCCTCGTCGTTCGAGGTGGTGGTTTGACTCACCGTGAGCGTTGAGGTAATCGTTTGCGTTGTGCTGGAAATAGGGGTAACAGGGGTGACTGGTGGTATAAGGGAGACAGTATTCGAAGACGGTTCGCTATCAACTTGACTGGCTACGGGAGTCATTGCCGCACGAATCTCATCTGTGTGAGCTACGATCTCAACCGTGGGTAATGGAGCTACCGCGATCGAGTCTTGGGCACTGGGTGTTGATGGAGTATACGTAATCTCTGAAAGCGAAGGCGTCTCGGTGTCTTCCTGCTTGAGAGATGCTGGTGCTTTCACGGGCGTTAGCCGTGGCGACTGTAAAATGGGTTCTTTAACGTCTTCATCCGGTGTCGTTACGTCCGTCAAAACCATATCATCGCTTTCCCGTTCCGAAGAATGGATACTGATCGAATCCTCATCGCTACTCTGCCTGGATAGGCTCGGAGGGACGGGTAAGGCCTGGACTTCATATTGAAGCGTCTTCAACTTCTTATCTGGAGTTACGGGTGGCGACTGTAGGGATTCGAACTCGCGCTTTCGCTTTTGGCGCAAGATGCCTTGGGGTGCCGGAGATCCAAATACAGAACTGCGCTCGGAGTCCATCTTTAATGTCTTGGATCGCGTTTTTAAGATCCTGGGTCGGATATCAGGTGTAACGGAAGGAGTTCGTGATGCGGACGCGCAACTATCGGCCCGCCTTCTGTGGCGCAGTGAGTAGCCTTCTGCAGATATCGCTTCGATGCTCTTCTTCACGGCCACAGTACCATCGGCGGGCGCCCACCCGTTCACCAAGTTGTCTTCGCAAGTCTTGCACAAGCATTCGCAGTTATCCGCGCCGAAGTAATTTTCCGAGTAAGTAACGGTGATCTCGTCTCCAACGTCGATATCCCGCGACGCGATGATTTCGATTCCTGCCTGTCCGGTTATCATCAAGCGAGCATTGGCTCCACAATCGTGGTTCGCGAACCGCGCAGGCCCCATGAACAAGCTCGCGCACTTGTTTCTCGCACTGACAACGATACTGAAATCCTTCTTTCTCTTAGAAAGTTCCTTCTCTTCCTTCTCCGTAATCAGTACTTGGATACCCGATAGATACTTGACTGGCTGTCCCTTCTTGATGAATTTGCGCGCAGTCACAGCGGCCTCGTGGGCGACGATCGTGTAGCGATTCGTCGAGCTGACTTCGAAGGGACAGTCGGGGAGGTAGATTTGCATATAGCGACGAAGATGAGCACGAAAGTCATCCTTCTCCTTCGGTGTCTTAAGCGCATTGTGGAACTTGCGCAATCCGTCTGTCGCAAGTAATCTAGACTCGGCAATTTCGATATCTGGATCGACAATAAGATGAGTTTGAATAATCTTTGCAATTTCCTCTTCCTTCACACCCCTCGAGGGATGATAGGAAGGGCGGTTTTTTGGGATTGTGGTCCAGTAGTACACCTGGGGTACACGATTAGCTCTCTTCTCCATACAACGGTTATTATCTCACTTACGTGATCGACCAATGCATCTGTCAATATATCATCGTAAGATGATAGCTGCGCCAAGGTGATCTGCTGCTTCTTCAAAGCTGCAGATGGGTTGGGGGGCATCGTGGTAAACAGTCTTGCCCAGCCAGGCCGACAAATAAATGGAGGACTGGAGATTATGAAGCCAGCAAAGACGGTTTAGCCTAGGTACGTGTGTATGTCTAAGGAGCAAATTTTATCCGAATTTGCAAGCAAAAGATTTGGGCACAGCTTGATATTTACAAGCCTGCTCCGGACCCGAGAAGTGTCAGACTATTGCATGCAGGTGAGACGCAGAGGTAAGGCGGTGGTGACGGTGACACCGGGGTTGTGAAGTGGTGTTCAAAGCTGAAATGCAAGTCGGGAGGCGGAGTTGGAGTTGGGAGATTCCTCCGAGCGCCAGCGCATATGCCTATAATTGACCTTTAAGGTTTCGTCATAAGATGGTCGAGAAAGACGGTTGAATTTTACGATATATATCGTCAGGCGGAGGTTGGGATGGAGCAGGCGAATGAGAGAAGGGGAAAGACGATGAAAAGGGAGAAGGGGATATATGGTCTTTGATCACGGCAATTCCCATTGGTATTAAAGAAAGGCCATATCCATAGCACAGTGTTGATTAGTGAGTAGAGAAATGACAGCGGTTTACTGTAAGGAAAGCAATTGAGCTCGTCTATTCCGTGCCCAGTGAAATTGAATCTAGAAACAAAAAATAAGAAATTAGAAGAGCAATCCTAAAAACCCATTAAGCCGTGGGTGAAAGTGCCGGCCCCGTGCGAATGGGCGCAAAAGGTGAGAAGCGTAGAAAAAAAGCGGGAAAAGAGGGTGGCAGGTCAACGGCAGGTCAGCCCAAGTTGGGGGGCCTCTGATGCAATCAGTCGATCAATTCGGGAGGGACCTCCAGGGGTTGCTGAGCCACCATCTCAGCAAGCCTCACTAGATGGATCCTCCGACAGCACCCCAAGCAAAGCACTGAGCCGATATGAAGTAACACAGCCAACCAGTGGCCGGCCCCAACCTTAGAAATAGGAAATCGTTCCAATGACCCGGACCCCCACAATGGCCAGGGGTTCGCAGCAATAATCAGTGATTGATTCAATAGTCCTTATCTGTAAATAGCTAACCTGATTCGAACCAGGTGCAGGGAACCAATTTACTGACCAATCATTCTCCACCTTGGCAAGTTCAGCCTTAAGTGATTTTTGACGGAGCCTCGAAATTTCAACCTCAGACCGGATCCTCCTACCATTGATCGTATCCCGCTTAGATCACCACATCGCATTATCGAGGATTGGGAGCCCCGCGTTGGAGGGCATACAATAGCCGAGATGATTCAACTCAAGGTAATAGCGATCAAATATCAAAACTCACAGGACATCTGATTTATTAACAAAGGGGAATTCTTAGACCATGCTGAACTGCATTGATAACTCCGGAGCCGCTATAGTCGAATGCGCCCTCGTCGTCGGCCAGAAGAGACATGCGACTATCGGTAGGTCCTTGCTCTACCATACGCCCAACGGCTTTTCTTTTTTTGCTCGAACCTCGATATGCGCGACCAACCACTAAATTGAACTTGGCGCAGGTGACAGAATAGTAGCCATCGTTCAGAAGCAGCGCGGCGCAAGTGACGCCGGCATGGGCGTGGCCTCGGCCGCAAATAAAGTGAAGCGTGGTGACATCCGACACGCCATCGTCGTCCGCACGAGGAAGCAGGTTCAACGCCCCGATGGTAGCGTCGTGCGCTTCGACGATAACGCATGTGTCCTCATCAACAAGGCTGGAGACCCTATAGGCACCCGTGTCAACGGCGTTGTAGGCGCTGAGCTGAGAAGAAAAGGATGGAGCAAGATCTTAAGTATGGCTCCTGCACATGCGTAGGTGACGTTATAAGAGGATATATACCTGGGGATTGTAATGAGTCACTACCAGCACGAAAGAGGGAATTATTTCCTCGTTATCTACTAGAGAAGCCCCAGGGTTCGAGGATGAATCAGTTGGTGGATAAGCATTAACGCCCTCGACATTGTACTAGTCCCGTGTTATAATAAGCGCGCATATGGCCGGAGTTGAGAAGGCATTATTGGCATCGTACCAATTGCTTGAGTACGATGTCAAGGGATCACAGGCTTTGCTTGCGATCGAATACACAAACTTGCTAAGTATCACACTCCTCCTAATGGTGCCATTCACTTCTACTCGTTGTGCAACTTCTGTACCGGTCGTATTCATCGTCATAGACTTCACAATAAGGGGCACAGTAGACCAAAGTACGACATAAGCGCAATTATGTGGTGTGAAACCGGTATTTATGGATCTTGCTTCTACCCCTAACACCAGAGAAAGGCCAAATTTATTGCCTGGCAATAAACCCCCCCCCGGCCCTCCGTAGGGCCTCTAAACGCCGATTCAATGCATTACTGAAATGACCTCAATGGTCGTAATAAAAGTCCCTGCATATACTTTTGTGCTCCTAACCCATCCAATCACCCATGACGACTATCGTGCTCATTGGAAGATATGACCGCATTCGCAGCACACATAGAAGAGTTTCTGTCGACGGCTGATTAGATTCCCGGTTTTTCATCCTGAACCATCCATGAAATGGGGAATCTTACCATGCCGGTTTCTGCACTTCGTTGCTGTGATTGAAAGAATACTGCTTCTTCGTGCTTGCAGACGGGGCAGGTTACATTGGACCGCGGGAGCTACCGAGAAACAAAACGTCAGCACCAGGTTAAGCAAGGGGGAATACACCAAACGCATGGTCCCCAGAGCTGGGAGCCCCGTGCTGAAGGAATGTCTGGGTAATCTTGCCCAGTTACCCCCTGGCTGTCTGTCTGCTCATCGTGAAGTTTGTGTAACAAAAGAAACTCCGGGAAATCCGATTAATAGGGTCATCTAGTGTGTGGTCCATAGCATGGCCAAGACACCAAGCTCACCAAACAAGGCAGTTATGGTTGTTTTAGTAGTTCGGCTACTTCTGCGAGAGCTGCTGGTAGGGATTGCGTCCAGGAAAGCCATAGGCGAACTGTGCATAATACATCGACGAGTCACCGTCCTCGGGAGGGTTCTCAAGGGCTTCGGGCGGGTCCGCGTCGGAATCGTCGATAGGAAGGAAAGAAGTAGTATTTTCCCGTTGGAGGTTCGGGATGATCAATCCGTCGAATGAGGTAAATCGATCGGCTAAGGCAGCTTGCGCGTCGTCATCCTGGGTATTCCAGAAGCTAGTGAACCGTAGGGAATCCAGAGTTTTCCTGAAAGCATGATCCGGGTGGCATGCGATAAAGTGGTTATACTCCGTGACAGATGCAGGCTCATTGCACCGATCACAATGGAGAAGAGTGATGCCACATCTCAGACAGACAGCCAGGTTGTCATCATTAGGGGTAGGGAAAGAGGTGGAAGTGAGGGGAGAGGTAGCATGAGCCTGGTTTAGGGAGGGAACAGTACGAACCGTAGGGTCCGATCCGACGTCCTGGGTTACACCTGCTGTCTCACCGGCGGCGTTGTTCATAACGTTACGGAAGACGCAGGTAGAGGTAGCGGGTTCGGTATACTGGCATGTGCGGCAGGTGAACTGAAGCTTGTGGGAGTCTTCATCTTCCTTGGGATACAGCATGTTCGAGCACTCGGCACAGAAGCGAAATGTTATCTGCTCTTGGCTGCTCTTCATGGCCTCGCCATCTTGGCTTGGCATTGGCGAAGACATGGTGCGATGAAGAAGCTCGTTAAGTATTGAGGGAAAGCGAGTAGATAGGCGATCGATCGAAACTCGGGATGAAGCTGGAAATAGACCCTAGATGTAGTCGGTTAGGCAATAGGGAGAGTTCTCTTTGCCTTAATATTGGTTGAAATGCGTCGCGCCGGACGTATTCGATGCTGCAATATTTAGAGGGGAACCGGTTCGAAGGATCCTTTGTCAGAGCCGAAATGTTGCCGCCAGCTAAATTAAAAATTGAGGGAGAGAACGAGAATTATGTTGACGCGTATGTTCAAGTTGATGAAAGAAGATAGAAGTCGCGAACCTTCAGTTATCTACGATGGCGCATTCGAGGTTTACAGCAGCATTAGTCACTGCGCTAAGGCTAGACCCATGTACAGTGGCTGTCAGGTCGTTTTAAGAAAGGTGTGTATTTGATTGGCTGGAGAGTTAACTGTGGATACTGTATAACTTATTATGTTATTATAGACACGCATGTTAGCAAATACTCAGTAAGTACGGTCGACCGTGCACATGCGGCGGATTACATAGCCACCCCGCATTTCATCTCATTCCGTCCACACGTTGCCCCGCTCAATGGACTGTACATGTATCCTCGTGATCGCTCTTACTTAGCACTGGGTCCCTAGGTAGGTACCCATGTATTCCATTGAAGTCGTCGAAGGAGCAACGCCGTCACTGCATTACCTGCAGCACTTGCATCATCAACAACACCGAAAGTCTCACCTTCCCAACCGTACCTACTGGACAAACCCCCGAAGCCTTGATTTATGAAAATTCACTAGAGAGTCACGCTTGGGGTATCTTGTAATCATTTGATCAACCAAACTTTGGATTATATCCTAAGTTTTTGTGAGGTTCTTTCGCAGTAAACATAACCTCGACCCATTCACTCATTTCTTCCAAAACGAAAATCCCGCCCGGACTGTAGTCTACTCCGGCGTTGACTTGGTCGAAAGCATTCTTAGTATAAAGCGTATCCAACTGTGAAATATCAATCGCTGTTACGCATTATAGAATACAAGATGGTAAGCTAGCCTCGAAGTCATTAGGATAGAGGGATAGAGGCATCGATGCTCGTGAACGCCGTCTACCAATATGTCTTTGGCCGATATTGTGACTAATTTCTCCCTATTTTAGGATGACACTGGACTGCCGCCTAGCTGGGAGGTGCGCCATAGCAACTCCAAGAACCTCCCCTACTACTTCAACACGATCGAGAAGATCTCGCGCTGGGAACCCCCGACCGGCACCGACACCGAGAAGCTCAAGCAGTACATGGCCACACACCACTCCACCTCATCCCAGATCCCCGCCACCAATCACCCTGAGGGTAAGATCCGCGCTGCCCATCTGCTCGTGAAGCATCGCGACAGCCGAAGACCTGCAAGCTGGCGAGAGAGTAATATTACTCGAACCAAGGAGGAGGCAATGGCCATCATCAAGAGCCACGAGGAGAAGATTAAGAGCGGAACCGTGTCGCTTGGGGAGCTCGCCATGACTGAGAGCGACTGCAGCTCGGCTAGAAAGAGAGGAGACTTGGGGTTCTTTGGCAAGGGTGACATGCAGAAAGAGTTCGAGGCAGCTGCTTTCGCGTTGCAACCCGGCCAAATGAGCGGCATTGTAGAGACAGCGAGCGGCCTACATCTAATCGAACGATTGGTGTAGACTACGGTATTCTTTCGGCACAGGATCGTATCTCTCAGTCAGGGATATCTCTGGGAGTGGAAGTACGCAAGCATTGCATTTAGAGCACTTACTGGCATCTTTCCTTCTTCAGCTTAGAGTGAGGAAGCGGTTGGAAGTAGAGCCGCTTGACGTTCCTTGTATACTAAAAGTTGCCGCTTGATTTTACGCTTTCCCAATCTACGCACTCACGTCCCTGGCCGCTATGCGTATTACGACCAGCGATTCAAGTACTAGGCAGTTACCCTTGTATTTACAAGATTCATCAACCCTTCGAAGCGATAAGAGACGTGATGTGAAATCCATGGATGCTTCTATCCACTAATTGGTTCGGAATAGTTACACCAACCTCCCCCCTAAAGACTCGCGTACCACGCGCACCCCTGACTAAATATATACACACTCATGATAGAAATACTTACTTCGAACTATAGGCCTATTAAGCATGTAAGCGTGCTCTTATAGGAAAAGGCCCTTGCTCTGACCTATGCTGACTATCGATGAAGTCACCTATAACTACTGTACTATGAATGTGTGATAATTACATTTGTATATATTAGAATCTAAGTATGTATATAACTTGATAGTCACCAGAAAGCCCATCTCCAGCGCATGGCTGCGCTACTAGCTTGGCAGTACAATGACCGGACCCTACAGGTTTCAACGTTTAGGAAAATTAGTAAAGTATCCATGGATGTGTACACTTGCTCCGGGCCGAGTATACATAGCGCTACGCACATAGATCACGATCAAGCAAAGTAGATCGACTATTGCATGATATGAGCCCAGTGTGGAATATGGTACATTTTTAATTATACGATAATGAAGCTCGTATGATCCACCCAGGGACATCAACCAGAGTTTTTCTTACGCGATGCGCCGTGCCGTGCGACGTTGCGAGGAGGACGAAGGCAAGGAACGTATGTACACCGCGGGATCACGATCCAGTAGGCCGAGTAGCGATATCATGATCGTGATCCCAACATGTGAGTTGCTGATATCGTAGGACAGTAGAGAAAAGGGGGTATTTACCAATGCTTCGTCTTACTTACACTAGTGACAAAGATAGTTCAACAATCACGATCCCCCCTGGCGCACGACGATGAACATGATATCATAAGGGAAGAATAGCCCAAATACCGGATGATAAAGCTAAATGTCTCATATTCATAAAGCTACGAAAAACTTCGCCGCCCCAAAGTATGCTCCCAACCTGTAGCCGTGTCTATCTTAAACGTATGTAGTGGTATCATTCGCTATGCCCGAAGCTCCCATGCAACGTTGGGCGGTCTCATATCATTATCATCGCGATTCCCCTCCACTTCTAACCATGGTCTATCTCATCTTGATGCTAAAGAAATTATAGCCTCCGAGACACCGGGCAACGCTGTAAGTGCCACTGTGATAGCTCCAAATACTGTCATTGACAATGCGGAATATGCAGTAGCCTCTGAGTTCCTCTCCATCAGATGGGCGGTACCCATTGCCGCTGCGTTGATGCCCACCGTCACACCAGCTGATATGACACCGGTATCTGCCCCGACGCCTTGTTGCGGCTCTTTCCCGTGTCCTACATCCATAACTCCCGACTTCTCCGAGTTGCTGTTTCTGCCGCTATCCAGTTTTTGCTGGCATTTTCGATCCTTGATCCGAAGAAGTGAGAATAGACAATCCCCAGCCATCTGGAAGATAATCCCGCCGAATATTACCATTGCGCTCATCAAGGTAGTGCTACCCTTTATGTTTTGAATCGCGGGCACTCCGAGTGCGATCGTCACAGAACGGGCCGCAAAAGAAACAGCATCGCTGGTTTGTAAACCAAATGCCCGCGCGAAGAGTACGTTAAGAAAGACGTTCTCCACAGCAAGAATCGCACAGGTGGTGAACACCGTGACAATACTCTCCCACAGCTCCTTTCTATACTCAAACATCTTGAAGCCCATACAGACAATACCGGCGTCTAGGATAGGACCAGCCATATCACCGGCACCAATGCTTTCCCTAAGACCGTCGCCCTTCACCATAGCTATGATGCATTCCGCCAAGGTCTCATGTCTGCGGAATTCGGAGATAGTAATATCAATAGTCTGATTTGTACATGTGGTTTTGATCCAGAGGTAAGCTGTACCAAGCGCCCATGTAATTACTACTGGATTCGCGAATATGACGAGCATTGACCTGGGCCGTGGAAACCGAAGGAGACAGGTTGAGCTCTTCAATGACCTCTGGAACTGAACAGATAAGAGCCAAAAGAGTACAAAGCATAGAGCTTCGAATGGCGCCTCGTACCCGGTTGCGAAGTATACCGGTACGCCAACTACAGCAATGAGGAAGACGCATATCGACAGCGGGGCTGTGCGGATGAGGTGGTCTATTAATTGCGAGCCTGGAACCAGTCCCATCGACTCTATCGACATAAACGATCCATTCTTCGCTAGAGCATCGCTAATCCGAGACAAGTGAGCCAAACGCTTGGGACATCGCTCCGTTGGCGGAGCCGGCCAGGCGGTAGATGGACTGGGCCAGGGTTTGCTGTTGGCTTCGAGGTCATCAACTTTTGATCGTCTTCCTCGGAACCGCTGCTCTAGCTTGAAACTACCCGACGCAATTATGAACGAGCTTATATAGCCAATAATGGTGGTGACAACTAGTTTTAGTTAGCAAGATACTGAAAGCGAATGTGTATCATTTATAACTAACGGAAGGCCCCGGCGATTCTGGGAATGTCAAGAACGTTGGATATATGGTCCCTGTTGAGCATTATGAATGATGCCACAAAACCGAACGACATGTGACGGCCAAGAAAGTCGGTTGGTCCACGGAGGTGCCTAGTGTATAGCTGTGCAGTGTCGCTGTGAATGCGGTTTGCGATAAGCATGATGAGAGAGACGAGAAGCATTACTAATATGGAAGCCGGGAGGTTAATAGAATGAAGATCAAGGGTAATCTGAATAGGAACGACAAAAAGTTGGTTGAGTAGAATCAAGAGAAGTCCTAATCCAGCATCTTGGTATCGTTTGACCACGGCGGGTGCCTGAAGACCCTTACAGAGCTGCTGTATAAGGAAGACCATGATGCCGTTTACATATAGATGTAGTACAAGGCTATTACGGGAGGTAAAGACATGCAGTCCGGGATATCTCGTGTCTTGAAGTAATAAAAGGATTGAGACAACGGCTGGGGATTGTTGGATAGATATAGAGCGTTTGATGGAAGATATTTTGTCACCCAATGTGCGGATATTCAACGGGGACGATCCATTTTCTATCTAAGTCACCGGTGTTTCCATGGACGAACACATGGCAGACCCATGATTGCACAAACCTCTGAGAAGAATCCGGAAAGTAGGTATGTACAGACTAAGTAATCGAAGTCAACCACCTACCTACAGTCATGCTGGGACAGTATTAAGATGCGGTTCCATGACGTCTCACATATCTGGCCCGACAGGTAGGCAACCGGGCGGGTCCTGACAAGGTGCAACGACGACGAGAATGGAGGACGAGCCGAGGAGTACAAACAAAAAAGAAGAAGGCCCAGAGCACAACAGCACTACCCAATATCGATATGCATCTGTAACAAATTCGAATATCGGTAGATTCGGCCGCTGTCACTTTTGGCATGGCGGTAGAGGAGTATAGCGGATACGGGTCGGCACATGCGCATGCGCATGCAAACGCATGGCCGGTGTCTAACGTCGTCTTAGAGGGCCCCGCCGCTAGGCAAGGGACCACCTACATCTTATCTCATATATGTAGGCCGGTTTGCGTCTTGCCGGGTTTGATATAGAGATCCTCCAAGATCCTCCCAGATATCTGAAGAGGCTAGGTCGAGGCTGGAAGCAAACCTTCAATATTGCTTAGGAAGAGAAGCATAGAGCGCTAAGTGGCAGTATCTTCAAGGTCCGACCTTCGAATTCCCCTACGATAAAGCAGAGCTCGTGTCCCGTTTTAGGCAAAGGATGATTGACCGCCGAATTGATTGTGGTACAGGTTGAAAAACGGACCATTCAAAGCCCTTTGCTTGCAAACACAACGTATGAGACAAGCGCAGCGGTACGAACCGTCCTGGAAGTCGACGCGACAGCCCCAGAAGATCTCCCAAAATCTGGACTGCTTCACCAACAGATCCTAGTGGATCCGCATCATCCCGATGGCGCCACTGGGTACCCTAGGTAGGTGCTGTAGATAAGTACCTACCTACATATATGTACGGTACTGAAGAATCAAGGTCCACGGGTCCCGGTACGTGCGCTTTCGCCTGTCGATATTTTAGTAGGCATTGTGCGACAAGACTCAGCCCGTTGCTCTAACACGTGGTACGTGGCGCATGGCAGATATACCAGCCTTGCTAATGCTTCTATTAGGGGTCGAGGGGGGGGAATACAAGAATCGCGAGCCTGTCGAAACTCGATTTATGGATGATGGTGTTTTCAAAATCGCGATGACAATATGTAATGGAGGTAATCGAGACATGGATCTGCGTTATGCAGGTAAGAATTATGAGTAGGATCTGTAACTTGGGCTTGGGCTCTTAGGTATCTGCAGGGCCAAGTTGTCTACCGGGTGCTTGCGGCTCTGGATCCAAAGAAAAGACCCCTGTCTAATACTACCAAGAAAAAAAAAGCTTGTACGAAGATGATTTGCAGTTTGATCATTGGCTTGTTAATTAATTATTAATATCAACGATATATCAAGACCCTCGGGGTGTCCACCTAGGATTCCCAGGTTAAATGGCTCAGGAGTTCGACTAAGCGCTGGGCTGGCTGGTTAAAGCTCGGCTGTGTTACCCGTAGTGTGCAAATACCTCCAGGGCTAGACAGAGTGGGTCTTGGGTCCATCCTAAATCCTTAAAGGAGTTAGCATCTTGTGTGCATTAATATGCTTCTATCTATTGCTTACATAAAGCAATTAAAATACATGTAGGTCAATAGCCGCAGAGGATTGCTCCAATCAATTCCTCTACAAACTTAATGTAAACAACATTGAACCCTGAAAGCTTGTCAGGTTTCCGATATCTGGCTTTCACCTACGTAGGGCACAACTTACACACACCATTTTACGGGGCATCGTGAAACGAACCATCCGTCTAAACCAGCGCATACACGAGGAACATGTTAATTCTCCCTACACCAGTCACTTCAGCGTAAAATTACGGCGGTCAGGGGCCATTACGCTAGCATCTCTGTAACCTAGACGATTGAATCTGCCAAATTCAACCCGGGCTTCCCCGTCTAGATCGCGATCGCCTTTTTAAAGAAAGCGGTCTAATTCATCGTGACACATCCAACGCTTAATTCTTATCTACATGTACCTTGTTTTCTCGGCTAGACTTGTCCGGTTCTTAGCCAACAGTATCTACTGGCAAATGAATGCCCTTGGAAGTTCGAGATTCAGGAGTCTTAACCTCGACCTTCCACTTGTCTAGGCTAACAAGAAGCAAGTAAGTTGTGGCTCTCTCTTACTTCTTACCGGCTACGCTTTCCCATCTCGGTGATTTACGGCGAATTTCCCGGGACCCCGATCCAACCGACCGAGAGGGACCAACTTTCACCATTACCGCCTCCGGAGCTTACCGCCGAGGGCCCACTCTTGTCCTTAGCAATTGGCACCTCACCATCTGCCTACGAGACATACCTTAACTACACATACCCGCACATACTTCAACGTTACCTTCTAGTTATTCATCAAGGTGATTCGATGATAACATCAGAACCCGTTGCTACCACCTATTCTCTAGTGACGTAACAAGAGATTCCAGTCGCTTAGCTACGTTTCATTCGCATTCCCGGTTTATCCTTCACGTCGCTTATTATTCACTATATATTCTGGGTTATACCTCGGGATATATAGTCAGTACATGTATCTAGCCAGCTACGTCTGGGAGTACTGTTTAACTAACGCAATCCTAGCGCCATTGTTGTCTTTCATCATGGCTCCACTGTCGATGTCGAAGACTGAGGCGCGCCTCTTTGACCAGGTCTGCGAGACACTCCAAGTCTCAAGCGAAATTCAGAAGAATATGCTTAAGTCCTTCATTTACGACGATTTGAACTCTGACTGGACTGATTTGGTTTCGTTGATGGAAGCAAATGGCCCATTGAGTATGTTGTCAGAGGAGCAGTTGAAATAGTATGTTAGATTTAATCCTGCATTTACGATTACTTATGTTATATTTTTTTTTAGCTTGGATGCATCCCACTAACACAGAACAGTCACCAAACCCGGACTCACAAGGAGGTGGATAGTCTGTCTCAATCTTTTCTTATAGCAGGCCAGGAGACTGTCGACCCTGGTCTAGTAAAGGCTGCCACACACGACATACATCAATACAATAATGCACTTGAGAAGCTCTTGGTAAAATATAGGGACTACGTTCGTCGCAGTATCGCCAACATACAGCGGTATTCGTCGGCCAATACGGACGCTTCCACTGTTGACCAGAAGATCGTCGCATTATCTCGGAAAAAGGACATGCTTCGAGCAGAGGTGCAGCCCTTTCAAATATTTCAAGTGCCGTTTGATTCTAACAGGTACACAGATTCATAAGCTCGATAATAAAATCAGGGATCATACCAGCCAGCTTGATGGCGTTAATCGTACTGAGCCCAGTATAATCGGAACAAACGACTACCTAAAGCAAGTCTCCGAAACATTACCATCGTATGACCATATCCTCAATAAACTAAACGTCTTGTACGGTGAACTGGGCCATGACACCTTTGATGATGATACGGTCATCCAAACAGCCAGACGTCATGCTAGCCAGTGAGGTGACTTCGAGGCCCAAAGTTTTCCACTCCTGCTGATAAATTCATAGGATTGTTCTATCACTGGCTACCAAGTGCCGCGCATCACTAGATACAGTATTCCTAGAGGCTTCTACCTCAAACAAGCGCAAACCATACGTTTCTGATTCATCTCGGATTGTCGACGACGAGCGTGGCGCTGTGTATGCTGAGATACAATCTCTCTGGGATGAAATGGTTCCCCTCGCGCATATGGTAGTCGAGAAAGAGTTTCTAAAGCCCATCATAAACAAGATCGAACTGTTCTCTGAGCGGCAGGGTGGGCGAGATGCGACCGTCTTTCTCTATGTGGGTTCTCAGCCAGGTCTACATCATCTTATGATGCCCACTGACTTGATTCAGACATCTGCCATGCTTCGTTTCATGAACGAACGCCTCCTTCTCCTAGCAGATCGTATCGGGATGCTAGCAAGCCATCATCAAATTTTATTTGAAACTTTGGCGCAAGTGAACAGCATAGCGGAGCCCACGCCAATTAGTAGTCTAGGGGATACAGGCACTCCCCTTATCCCACCGAATGGAAGCAACAAACCGGTCGGGCGTACACTGCTCGAGATTATTCGGCGTCAGATGGAACTCTATGGCTCCGTTCCAATAGATGTTGACAAGCAGCCGCAGACATCGCGAGCACCTAGAGCTCAAATGCAAGCTCACAACCTTGATCAGTATGTCATCTCAAGGCAGAGGAAAGGTGATGATCTTGCAAGAAACGTCCACCAATCTTTTGAGAGAGCCGCCAAGTCTGAACTCACAGACGCCGAACTCGGAGTTCATCTCCTTTTAGATGCTATTACGGTGGATAGTGATGCCGGCTTCCAAACAAACGGACAGATCTACGAGGACCAGCAGGTCGAAGACTCCGTCGCCACAATGAGATCCCAGGCAGAAGAAATTCAAACCATCTTCAGGAAACTTCGGGAGGAGCCAGATGGCGTTCCACTCTCAGCATCGGATTTTGTCACGTATGCTTATAACAAGGCGGCTAAGCAACGTGCCCCCAAGGATAACGAGGGCTCTCGTCTTAACGACCAGGAGGAGTGTGCTAAGTTTGTGGCGTTAGTCCATAAATGGGGAGAGTCCTCGAGTTTTACCAGTTAGGGCTAGTGTATCGTTACGATAGTACCTAGGTATACATGCATGTATACTGCATGTAGGCGTTAGAAACCCGGTAAACCCCCTGTTGGGGTCCGTATCTCGGGCTTATGGCAACCAATTCGTCTCGACGCTAACCGTGTCATCGTAACAACGATCTTTAGTCTCGACAGGTTTATTTCATGTTCCAAAGGTCTCATATCAGGTAGAAGATATCCATTCTCAACCTTAAGTGATGCCTAACAGCAATACATCAATAAGGTTGGTAACAACGCGATTGTAGCTTATGATATCTCGTGGATATTCATCCTTCCTTTCTATTATGCTTGCTTCAGATCTGCTCGATCCTAGTGAGATGTTATATACTAATTAATAATGGAGATGAAAAGCATATCACGCTCAAAACTACCTGCCACGGTTGTGTTGAACCTGGAGGGTAGTAGAGCTCTACCGCCTTTTTTAGACGTCTCGCTCTTGCTATGTGTCATATAAGTATTATAACCAATATGATACGAGATATAAAATAACAGAGGCTAAGGCCTGGGGTAATATGGCAAGGCGTTGAAAGACCCGAATTGAAAAGCTTACAAGCGCCCTGGAATTCTAAGCCCCTGAGCTAGAACGTATATGTAGAATAGTGGGGAACCTGACTATCCCATGTTGACGAGAACTGACTATATGTATGCGTTCATCGAAAGATGTATACTATGGAGGCATTTACCTGTGTGAGTCGTGTAGCGTTCGATCTCAGGTACCTGGATGTCTTGTAGTTACGCCTAGCAGACTCGAGTATTGTTTCGCAAAACTAATTTGAGACATCCCACCCTTTAAGCCGCAAGCGGATATCGAATTAAGCAGGAGGCTACAACTTTTGCTCAATTTCCTCTTTGTTCGAACCGCATTCCAGCCGTGAAACATTTGAATGTCAACAGAAACCTGCAGATAATTCCCAATGGAACTGTCTCCATGATATGATTACTCGCCTATGTTCTATTGTTAAGGAATGCTTCTGCTGTAGGGATCGCCGGAAGTCGGTATTCGTTCGAGACAAGAAGAGGAAAAGGACCTGCGGGTCAAGAATTCATTAGTTATGGGCGATCAGGTTCAACACCACCGTATGAACCAAGCCAAGGGAATTGAAGACCCGATCTTGGCTTCGATATACGGAGCTTTAACATTTGCAGACAATGTCCAGAACTCGGTAAGTTAAGTCCTAGAAACGTCTTAACGCCTAGGCACGGAACAAAATCTGATGTCTCGCACTTAGCTGGATGGCATTAAAGACAATTCCAAACCGCTGTTTTGGTGGACTTCGACACTAGTGTGTATTTGTCTCGGCCTCTTCCTCCTAGCACAACTTATCCGGCTACGCCGCGAGCTAGCGGCGATAGGTCAATATCAAGAGCTCTTCCGGAGGATGTGGGAAGAAGATAGAGAGATTAAGCAAGCGAGAGTAGAGGAGAAAAGAAGAGAGAGGCAATTATTTGAGCAAAACAGGAGAGCCCAGGCTGCTACGCGTGGTCGAGGTGCATTGGGAGCTTCGAGCGGAGGGACAAGAGCGAGGCCTCCGGCACCAGAGCAATACAATTACCAGAAAGCTTCGGTAAGGGGGGAGGCAGGGTCGCCGCAGTTTGGCCCCCAAGGGGACGCTGCGTTCGGTGCTGCTCCGCCACCCGGACCGGAGCGAGACGCGAATTTGTCATATATGGTTAAGGGGTTAAGACAGCTTCATGTACAGGGACAAGACGGCGAGGAGGGATACGGTATTCGTGGTATCAATGAGGGGGTCAGGGTGTAGAATGAGGCTCCTTATGCGACTCGGGCAATGGACCTATGGTTAGGACCTGCCGCTGTTAGTATTCTTCATATCTGTGCTGGGGCTATCTACCCAGTATTGGAACTCTAAATAGTTGAGGCTATGGAACATACTCATCCTAAGCAATGGCCTCAAATCCCCGACGGGTCCGTCTTGGGTATCAACTCCGGTGTTTCGATCCAGTAGCGTATAGATGTAATCACGTTAATGCTTGTGTTACTCAACAAGTCTAGCAAAATGGTGCAGCGGCGTTTAGTCGCATCGCTAATCGAAACTGGGGCTTAGAAGTTGCATGGAGTAGAGTATATATCGCGATTGGTCCCCCAATTGCTCCAGCTTGTAGCGAGTTCCTTCTAGCCTTTCCATGGGGATTCCTAAATGGGAACCGATGAGCCTATATGCTTTGTTTAAGTGATCCCTGTGAAGATTCTGAGACATCACCGGGTACCCTGATTGGTAGGTAACTATACCAGCATCTGATATGTACGGCCAGGAGCCCGGGATGTAGAATGGTCCTCGGGATGTGCAAAGATCTCCTCAAGGGCATTTCTCCGGATCGCTTTGAGTGCCTTACTAGCCGCGCATCATGTTATGCGTTGGCAATCGCACACTTTTATGTGGCTGTGAACTTCACCCATGCGCTGATAATTAGTGTTTTCGCGATCAACTCCAAAGTAGGACTTCGATGCGTTCAAGCAGAGAGTTCGCCGATTGGCCAATCATTAGGTTTCAGTCTCCCAGAAAAGGTATTTCTTCAGGGGATGTTTGAGCCCCTGCCGCCACGTCTCGACTTAGGAGCCGCAGCAACTCTTGGCGGGCGGCAGTTCGGCTGAGCTGAGGGATTTGCATATCGAGGTTAGCACCTATGATAGCGGTAAAAGAACACAATGTGAATAGGGTCATAATAATTTATCATCGTTGAAATCAAAATCACCCATAACAACATTTAGAGCTAAACAAACCATCCCGAAGATAAGACTCTAATTGAGGATATTCTATCTCTCTGATAGCTGGCGCTCTAAAGGTATGAGCTGATAAACTGCAGTGCATCGGGCCATGCAATTCTGAACATGGGCGGGATTTCAAATTACCTCTACGTTACATTTGTAGTATTCATGATGACTTTGCAAAAATGTCGGGACTCGTAGAACTCGAAACTTGCTAACTTCAAACTCACAGCCAAGACCTTAGTAAGGTTGTAGATGCCCGTCTTGAAGCTAAGGGTGGATGGCCGTTTGGCAGGCTTGGAACGTGGGGGAGCTCGCGTGCTTGAATGCGATTGGTTACATGTAAGCTGCTCTGTGTTTTGCCCGTGGTTTCGAAAACATCGGACGAATTACACACAAACTAATGGTAGGTAATAGCGATTGGCCGAATTCGTTTTGAAGTAGTTGAGCTTGAGACAGACTACCTACATGTAGGTAGCTAATTGTCAGAATCGGCTTCAGTCCAAATGGTGTATATAAGAGTCGACGGGAACTATGTCCTCACAATGTTACTTACTCTCATCAGTCCCAAGTCAGTTCCTTCATACATCTCTTTCTTTTCATATATTCTCTTAACATAGCCCCGGTGGCATTTTTGAGACAATTTTTTCTGTTCATTAAGACCCCCTTAAAAGCCAGCAAAAATGCGGTACTCATTCATCGCCGTGTCAGGCCTTCTCGCCGTCGTCTCCGGTCATGGTCTTGTGACATCTATCCAAGGAGCTAATGGGGTAGAGATGCCAGGACTCTCCGGTATGTGGATATGAATCTTTATGACTGAAGACTGGCCGCTAACAAAAAGCATTTAGTTGCTGATGGTAATAATTCAAATGACATAGTGCTGCAGATTCAGAACTAATAGTGAATTAGGTACTCCCCGAGACTGTTCCAGTAACAAGTGTGGGAGTCAGGCGGACACTGCTATCATCAGGGACCGTGAGATTAGCAACGGCAAAGCGAGTGCTCTGGGTCGGACTCAAGGAAATGGTCCCATCGACGCCGCTACCATGATCCAGAGCTTCATGGGTGGCGCAGCAGCTCCCGTCAACAATGGTTCTGCAGACTCCGTCGGTGTGGAAGATGATATCCCCGAAACCGGAGCCAAGAAGAATAAGTCCATCGCCCGCGGGCTCAGTGACTTGCTGTCGGGCCTGACTGGTGGCGGTAAGAGCACTGGCGCCAAGGGTGCAGGCACGAAGAGCTCGGTGCCGGAAGAGACTGCCGTTGCCGCTACGGCCGGCAAAGGTGCTACTTCGGGTTTGCCTACCTGTGCAGATGACGGATCTATTACCATGACGTTCCGACAAATCAATCAAGATGGTGCTGGGCCGGTGGAGGCCGCTGTTGACGGGACTTCTGGCGGCACCGACCCCGACGCATTCAAGACCGCCGAGGTTACTCAGGACGTTCCCGGATCTGGCTTCCTTGGTCTTTCTGCAGCCACTAACACCGACTTCCCTTTGACGGTACAAATGCCCGCAGGAATGACCTGCGATGCTAGTGTTGGTGGCGCCGATAACGTTTGCGTCGTTCGTGTTCGGAACCAAGCTATCGCGGGACCATTCGGAGGTTCGGCAGCTTTTACTCAATCGCCTGCTGCGCGTAAGCGGGCGATTGCCTACCGACTGAAGAAGCGAAACAGCGCTGAGCAGAACCGTCGCCTCAGATAAATTATTCGGGCACCACCTTGTGTTGTAGTATGGAACTTATGAGAGGCGAGGGGTTGGGACTCTATCGTCAGGGAAGCGTCGTTTGGTTTCATACCTATTTCTTGTAGTCATATCTTCGATGTGCAGGGTTCTGGTGATCCAGCAAATATATCGATATTAGAATTAATAGACCTCGGGATGAATAACCTCCAGGGCTTGGAAATGTCGGTGCACCACTAGTGCTGAAGCTTGGTCCATCGTGCCCCTAGGCCGCTCAGCACGAACCACCGCGATGATCTCCGCTAGGTACTGACTGTAGGGGTGTCGCGTAATATGAGGCGCTCTAAACACAACCTTGGAAATGGACGCGTCGCTCTTAAAACTCATCATCCTCAAGCACCTACACAAAACAAAGACGAACTTAAGTCTTTAATACGCTTATCCTGACTATATCAGCCTGTTAGAGCGAAACAGAGCTCATTAGTTCTGCCATTATAATGTCGACTAACTCTGCGGTAAAACAAAGCCTATAATCCAAATTATACCTAGATATTCTCATATTAACGGAATTGTAGCCAGCCCGGCCAGCTCTTCAAGATGCCAGCAACCGGGTGAATCAGACACCCATCCTTCCGCCTCCCTATATGAAGGCTTCCGGTCAGCCTCTTGCAGTCACTGCTCCTAAGGTGGCCCCGAAAGCCGCCAGTAGCAGAAAGCGCAAGTCCGAGACGTCGCTGGAAGACGATATTGCCGCGTACAAGCAAAATCTCGACCACGTTACGATTGATCATCTACTTATTGATATGAGTTGCAATCAGGTGCGGGGGAAAATGAACAGGCTCTTGGACAATAGCATCATGAAGAAAGGCGAGCTCTGCAAGACCATGGGCTGCAGCCACAGCAGCGTCAACACCTTTCTGGCCAAGCGCGGATCTATGGAAGGATCTAAATGCTTATTATATTACACTGCTTGGGCTTGGTTCAAGCAGCGAGAGATCGCTGGCCTCAAGATGCCAGACGTGAAGAAGCGACAGAAGACTGAAGCCGCCGCCGCATCTGATTCTAACACCAATGGTGGAAGCACCAACAACGTAGCAGTACCGTTAGCTCCTACGACCGATATTAGCGATGTCCACCTGGATGGCGAAGAGACGGATTCTGCTCCTGTGTACGACACGTGCGATGAGATTCGCAAGAAGATCAACGAGCATCTCAAAACCCCAGGTCTGACTGCTGCGCAGTTCTGTCGTGATATATACGCGCAGCTCCACCGGCCTAAGGGCAAACCATTCCAATCAAAGCAGCTCAATGACTTCCGTGGGAAGAAGGGACCAAATGCCGGATGTACCAGCCAACTTTTCTACGCTGCTTACGTCTATTTTGAAAAGAAACGGATTGCCGAGGGTAGGCCGAAGAGCCAGCATCGCCTCAAAATGGAAGAAATCTGGGCCGAGGAAGGCGGCTTTGACCGCGAGAATGATGGAAGATACGGGTGAGTGATAACCGTCTTTCGTGCCCCCAGTCCCCTTTACCATACTTTTAACATCGTCCGCTTGTCTAACGTGTATAGCGTCTACGTTATGGCTGGAGAAACGCCCTCTCTAGATCAATACGGACAACTTCATATCCATTAATGTTGAGATACAATAGATACTGGGTGTTCTTAGGTATCGGATAAACTCTGACGCGTTTCGATGTTTTGGTTGACGGCGGTACTCTGGAACCTGGGGTTTTTATATGGATTCTCCGCAAGGTAGCAAAACTTCTGTAAAATTAGCTGTAATATCGGGGTCTATCTGGTATTGTGTAGTACATTACCTCATATAAGATAAATTCGTCACCTTCGCACTGTATATGTTCCTACCGACGTGTACGTATAGTTACAGGCCATTCCCACCCTGGCCACTGGCGATCTTAAGCAACTCGTTTTATAAAGTCACTAATTTCTTTAGTGCTATCGTTTCTATACTTGCAAGAGATCTCGATCCTAGACTTGGAAGTACGATTCGGATAGTTGCACATGTGGTTATCGGACCCAGGTGTTGAGCAAATGAACCTGAGCATCGGCGGTACGGTACAGATAAAGCTTGATGTACAACGTTTTAGCTCAGAGTGCCTGTCCTACTAAATAAACTGTACTGAAAATCCTGTTAGGCTAAACGGGTGTTTCATGGCAACTTGAAGCACGCCCATGAGGTAAGCCGTTGTCTCAAGTTGTTTCTGACTCCGTCAAAGCAAGGCGACCCTACGATCTAAGAGAGAATAACAGGTGTGTAGAAAAAAAGAGAAAACTACGTCAATCCCGATATTTCCTTTCGTATACAAAGTTCCTAGTATCTTCACGTTGATCCTTCGAGAGCAAGATATGATCTCACGTATGTGTTGAATCAGGACAATGACTTGAACACGATCTCGAGAAGCGAAGTTGGGTACTTGCAACAACGAGACGAGTTAAAATTCTGCTCTCCTTTCTCGGGTAATCCGGACCCCTAACAGTTAAGGGAAACATTTGATCTCCGAGGCATCCAAAGTATCTCTACTATCATTGGTTTACGTCAAATTCTTGCGTAGCCCTCTGGATATAGGAGATGCACTGCCCCAGTACGTCTTCTGTAGTAAGAATACTGGGATGAGGGATAATTTAAAGGGTCCACAGACATAGTATAAGGGAACCATAGTCAAGCCCAGACGGATCCAATCCTTTGCTGCCCAGCGAGAGCGACAAGCAGTCTCTATGCAACAAACTGCTACGACAGTACGATACCATACTGTATATGGTAGTAGATACTTACGACATGACCACAACCAACCTATTTCCTCGCTGGTTCTTACTATGTTGCTCTCTTCCTACATGCAGGTATTCTACTTTATTTGGTTTCAGGGGGACCTCTATCCCAGTACCTGAACTGACTGAGTATTAAGGGTTACCTGGTAAAGTGGCACATGGGGTTATTAGTATGGTAGTGTCAATATCCCTTAACTGAGCACAGTACTATGCTCTAGTCTAATTTAACGAGATCGTCACCATTAAGTATTATTACCGTAGCCTTATACACGAGAGAAAATGGGCGAGTTTTAATTAGGAAACCTTGCAATTCATACAGCACTCGGTAAGTCTAACCAGATGAAACAAGGCAAAGAATAGTTAATCTACTTCGTCGACGAAAACCATACTCCTCGCAAAACTCTGTCTCATCCATATAATCAACTCTATTTAGATACATGTACATACATGTATGTATACATATAGTCAGAGAACGTATAGTTTCGTTCGCATAATAAAGCGAGAGCTATAGAATCCGATGGTCGAGTTGAAGAACCATGGCCACGAGCTTGCTCATCGCTCGTAAACTGGACGAATACACTTCTTGAGCGAGTCATGCGTAAGCTAGGTACTTACATAGTAGCATTTGCCCAGTACGTACATATAGGGGGTTAATTTGAGTTTTCGGAGTTTATATCGTGAGCTGGCCATGTTCTTGTACGCCGGGTGGTTGGAACCGGCAGTTATTCGATGAATCATCTCGATTGGTGACTACAATCTACAAAATCTACAAACAAGGAATGAAATGACAGTGGTATTTGCCGAAAATTTGACAATTAAGTGCTATCTTTGATGTCTTCAAGGCCTTAAGATCATTGTAAGGTTGACGTCGGGGCTCCGGGGTTAAAGTCTCTAGCTCCAGGTAAATTCCGGATCTTGCATTTAATTACCCAATACAGCCTCTACCACTGGGAATATTCTTGGTGGACAGGGTTCTTGGCATATTATCCTTATCACATATGAGATGTACTGGAGTGGGTATCTAGTGCTAGCTCTGTAGAGTTTATAATACCACATGGGAAGGCTTCGGAGCTAGGCTTATTCTATAGATGATAGATATAAGCTTTACAAGTCTAGGAGCAAACCTTTACTTCTAAAGAATCTTGTTCCCTCAAGCAGAAGAATTCGACGAGGCACGTGTAGACTTGCCAGCTCTCACATAATGGCTACTCAAATTCGTGACACTGAATTCGGCCACCTTGTACGTCTTCTCTCCCAAAGGCTTCTACGATATCCCGATGAAATTGATCCTTCCTTATGGAAAAGGTTTTTACAAAGAAACACAGATTCGACATCGACGCCGTCAGGAGAACGGGTAAACGATGGACAGGGTATTGATTTGCAGGATCTCAGCCCAAATCCCGTGGTTGACGATGGGCAAGACGTTTGTCTTGTAGACTGGTACGGACCTGACGACCCAGAGGTACATTCCCCCATTGAATTCTACTCCATTAGACTATAGATACATAGGCGTGAACGCTAACCCTGATCTAGAATCCTCAGAACTGGCCTAGCAGCTGGAAGTTGCTAGTTGCTTTCTTGATGTGTATCCTCAACTTCTCCTTCTACATTGCGAGCTCGATTTATGTTCCTGGAATACCAAGCATTATGGAGGAGTTTGGAGTTAGCGAGATCGTTGCTACGCTAGGGCTGTCACTTTTCACTCTGTAAGAGAACCAATCATCCCATACTCTATGTAGAGGTCAACATCAAACCATTTAATACTGATATGTCGCTGCTTTCAACCAGCGGTTATGGGTTGGGTCCGATGCTTTGGTCCCCGATGTCTGAGATTCCCCAACTCGGCCGAAGCCCCCTTTATTTTTGGACGTTCCTCACTTTCATCCTTCTCCAACTTCCAACCGGTTTCGCTGTCGATATGCCCATGTTCCTTGTCTTTCGAGTATTGACTGGGTTTGCTGGAAGTCCTCCCTTGGCGACTGGGGGTGCAACTATCATAGATATGGTACGTACTCGCGAGGTTGTTTATTCCCCTTTTCAGTGTCGTTTAAGATTGATCACCCCTAAGACATACGTTAAAGGAGAGAATCCCCTTCCGAAATAAATAAGCACTAACCTTTGTTGTTAAAGTACGATCCCGCCCGTGCCAGCTATGGAATCTGCATTCTGTCATCATTCGGAGTCCTTGGGCCCGTATTCGGTCCTATCATTGGAGGGTTTGCAGCGCCGGTAGAGGGCTGGCGTTGGACTATCTGGATATTTACGTGGCTATGCTCACTGGTGGTGATCCTCTTGTTTTTCTTGCTCCCCGAAACCAGTGCTGCGAACATCCTGTACAAGAGGGCGAAGAGATTAAGAAAAATGACTGGCGATGACCGACTCAGGAGTCGTTCCGAAATCGAGGCGGCGCATCATACCATGAAAGATCATCTGCTTGTCCTTGGGAGGGCGTTCACAATGACTTTTTCGGAACCTATCGTTTTCTTCATGGACTTATACTCAGCACTTCTGTACGGAGTCCTCTTCCTTTGGTTCGAGTCGTTCCCTCTAGTCTTCGGCGAAATCTATGGTTTCAGTGCTGGCGCTCAAGGCTTAGCATTTCTCGGTATCTTTATCGGGGCTCTTGTTACAGTACCTTTCTTCTTGTTGTGGGTTAGGTACGGTATAATCCCACGATTCATGAAGCCGTCTTTCAAACCCGAAATGGTTCTCCCGCCGACGTTCGTCGGTGCCGTCTCCCTACCGGTCTGCCTTTTCTGGTATGGGTGGACCGCACGGGAAGATGTCCACTGGATTCTACCTATCATCGGCTCCGGCTTATTTACCGTCGGTGTTGTCACGCTATTCAATACCGTGTTCAACTATCTAGGAATCTCATACCCTGCGTACGCAGCATCGATTTTCGCAGGCAACGCCCTATTCCGTGCATCGTTCGGTGCATCGTTCCCTCTCTTCGTAAGTTATGAAGACGAAGTGTTCTCTTTGGATGTGGCTAATCTGTGGGCGCCATTAGGCAAGGGAACTCTTTCGATCACTCGGTATTGGCCCTGGTAATTCACTTCTCGGTGGTATTGCAGTGTGCTTTATACCTATACCTTTCATCTTCTACCGTGTAAGTTGATGTAAATATAAATCTTCTAATGAGGAGACTAACCTTGAATTAGTACGGCGAAAAGATCCGTCATATGAGCAAGAATGCCCGACACGATATCTAAGGGAGGCAACCCCATACCGAAGCAATCCTGAAGCTGGCGTAAAATCACAATGTTAACGCAAACTCAATAGAAACTCAACTAGAAAGAGGGGGAAGACGATGGGAGACTGAACTAATTATCAAAGAGGACTGCAAGGCGAGAGATTGCCTGTATATTTTTTTTATTAACATAGGGGCTAGGCGTCTTTCTAACAGCGGTCCAATTCATTGTCGTGTTGCCTGTCGCTTTCATCCCTTTAGAATAATTAATAATCGACTTCTTATATGGGCATACTTGTGTTTTCCCAGTTTTGTAGGAGTTTCAAGATGAGGTAGCGAGAAGTGCCTAAGGCTTCGTTAAGTGTTAGAATTGGTCTTTTCAGCTTCCCAGGGAGTTGAGGACTGGGAAGAGTCTATAAGACATTGTCTATTGAGTCGTATACGGTAATACTTGATCTGAAGATAACATATCAATATCAGGTCCTGAGATGTATGAGAGGTCCGAGTTGTTTCCTAGCTATTGAAGTCTGCCAGCTAACTTGACTCTGGTTAGTTTCCTTTACCGTACTAAAGTTGGAGAAGGCTTACTATCAAGTTTAGCGAGCTGGCGCATCCCTGAGCCATTTCAATTGTTTCTTACCGTCGGACTGAATATTTTTATACAATGAGAGGGATTGAATTATCGCTGCACTATTGGATCCAAGATAGTTCAGTATCAGCGACGAAAGTTCTACTATAAAAGCTGTTGTGTTGCTATTGGTGCTCACTTCTCTTGCGTTCTTTCAAATTCCGGGCTTTCACCGAGCCAGCATCTCCGACGCGGTGAGATTGTCACTAAACAGGTCGCACGTAACTCGGCATCTAGGCCGACGGGGTAAACTCGCTCGGACTTGTCTCTACTCTCGAATTCCTAGTAACAAAGACTGTATGGAATGAAAAATGTCAAGTTCAGTCTTGCTGGTGCTTCGGCGCTCCGGGATTATCCTCAAATCTGTCTTCCCCTAAATCCTCTTCGGCGTGATTTGCATTCAAACGGAATCCCCCAGTTGTTCTAATTATACAAGATCATTAGGAATACGATCAGGCTTCTCTTGCATGATGAGTAATTGAGACCACTAGCAAATGAAACCCGAGAATTCAACGGGTTCTCAGTAACACAATGCATCAAGGCGCTTCGGAGAGCTCAATGAGGACTTTTCTCCAATGGTGCTTACTCACTATACATCGGGCTTTATGCAAGAGCCTTCTACGACGAATAGACCTTCAACATGGACAAAAATGAAAGTCTTGCATCGTCCTTGGGATATAAAGGGGTCAAGATCGTGAACATCATGGATGAGTTTATACCTATCATCAGCATCAGCATCCACACTAGCAACGGTATCATCAGTCAATCAAGTAACGCAAGAATCATTCTAGTCAACTTCCCATACGTCTTTCATCATCCGTCGATAGGCATCCCAAGTCCGAAGACTCATTTTCGCCCTTATCGAGTCAATACCATCATCCATAATTGAGCCTAAGACGACAATTAGTAACATAGACACCATGAGTACACAAGTTCAGTCCGTTGAGCAGTTCGACTTCATTGTCGTTGGCGGTGAGTTTACCGAAACGAAAGCAGGTTGACACTGGACTTTTAACTTACGCTGGTTCCTAGGTGGTACCGCTGGTTGCGCCGTCGCCGGCCGTCTAGCCGAATCGCCCAAAGTCCGGGTCCTGGTCATCGAAGCCGGTATTGATAACCCAGGAGATATTGACGCCATCACGACCCCTGCCCGAGCATTTGAGCTCCGCGACAGCAAATATGACTGGGCTTACAAGACTACCATGATCGACCGACCAGACTACACGCGTGTTGAGAAGCCCAACACTCGCGGTAAGACTCTTGGTGGCTCCAGTTGTCTCAACTATTACACCTGGATCCCCGGCTCGGCTGCTACCTTCGACGACTGGGCTCCCTACGGGGGCGATGAGTGGAAGTGGGATAACGTCCGCCGGTACCTATACAAGCCTGCAACCTATCACGACGATGCTGGTCTCTTCAGTGAAGAGCTGAAGTACATCGGCACCAACGGTCCTATCCCCGTCTCGCATTCCGATCTCATCCCCGAGGTCCAGGGCTTCCGAGATGCCTTGACCCAAGCTTGGACGAGCAAAGGCCACCCACTTACGGATGACGTCCATAATGGCACCATGCGCGGCCTCTGGAAATGCACTAACAGCATTTACAACGGTAAGCGTTCTTCGAGTTGGATGTACCTCGAGGGTAAGACGAACGTCACCGTCCTCTCCGGCACCAACTCCAAGCGCCTGATCATCGACCCCACCACAAAGAAGTGTACCGGCGTAGAAGTGATCCTACCTACGGGTGAGACGCACAGCTTCAACGCCAAGTATGAGACCATCGTCGCTTCTGGTGTTTTCGAGAGCCCGAAGTTACTCATGCTCAGCGGAATTGGCCCCAAGGATGAACTCGCCAAGTTCGACATCGAGACCATTGTTGACTCATCTCACGTGGGTCAGAACTTGCTTGACCACCCTATCCTTCCGCACGTCTTCCGCCTCGAAGATGGAAACGGTTTAGATCACCACCTCCTGAGGGCCGGCCTGGAGCACGATGCAGCCGTTAGTGCCTACCGATGGAAGAACAAGGGTCCATACACCTCCGGTCTTCTGGAGCTGGTCGGTCTCCCTCGTATTGACGAGCGGTTGATGAAGTACCCAGAGTATGTCGCTGCTAAGAAGGCCAACGGCGGCCTTGACCCTTTCGGCCCCGCAGGTCAGCCGCATTTCGAAATCGACTTCGTACCCATGTTCAGCGACGCCTTCCAGTGGCATATTCCCACGCCACTGACGGGCGACTATTTGACGGTAATCGTTGACTTGCTACGACCGATGAGCAAGACGGGTACGGTGGAGTTGAACAGCGCAAACCCGCTGGTTCAGCCCAAGATCAACCTGAACTTCTTCGCCGAGGACCTGGATATTCTGGCGATGCGCGAGGGTATTCGTTGGGTGGACGATGTCTTAATGAACGGTGAGGGTATGCGCGACATGATTCGCGAGGACTACCCCTGGCCGATGCCACGAACCTCGGACGCGGCGATGGACAAGCTGATCCTCGAGCGTTCGCAGACGGGTTTCCACCCTTGCGGCAGCACCCGTATGGCGCAGGACATCAAGCAAGGTGTTGTTGACGGCAAACTGAAGGTGTTCGGCGTCGACAACCTGCGCGTCATTGACGCGTCTGTCATTCCGGTGATCCCCGATTGCCGTATACAAAATTCGGTGTACATGATTGCTGAGAAGGGCGCCGATATGATCAAAGCTGAATACCCGGAGCTATTTGCTTGAATAAATATCCGTTTGCGGAGAAGCACGTATCTCTTGAGCTATTAGCGGGATGATCTGACATGGGAGTTTTCAGAGTATGAATTTGATCTGATGAGGTTTGATTAATAGATGGTGACGACTTTGAAGAAACAGGAAGATGAAAAGGGGAGATGTGGGGGTTTCTTATTATCGATATAAGCGCATATCCTCGCTCTATTTTATTTAATACGATTTCTTTATAACACTATCATGTTCAACGTGATAGAAGAACGATGATGACTGAGCTAGATGCTGATTAATGGCAAGGAATTCATTCGACATGAGAAATCAAGAATCCTCAAACGCAAAGATGGCCCGGTCGTTCCCGTGGTCAACTATGTACTGTAGAGAAACAACTGGAGAGTTGATAATCTGGTGAGCTACTCACCTAACCTCAGATGGGCGGATGAAACTGGCCTTCGGCGACGAGAGCCCGGTAGAAGCCTAGCTGGTAGCGATAATGAACCGGCAGGGGGAATCCTAATGGCGTCATACCTGTTCTGACAAGAGGAAGAAATGATTTTATTTCAGCTTAATTTTGGCTGAGATCTGTCCATAATGGGCGGCGCTGGTGGTGGGGATAAGAAACCATACTAAATTCGTCCTGGCCGTCAGCGCTTCGGTGATGGCCGCTACACTGTATCACCCCATCATATCGTGATCGAACACGCAGAATCACCCCACATTTGGCTTGTCTTTGACTTACACGGCGCGAAGTTGGAAGAAACAACAATGAATATGGAGGAAATGAAGAACTTTATAATGTCGGCGTTGAGTCTATCATCTTGGAGAATGTGTCACTACAGTCTGCAACACAATCAAGCTTATATTACATCCGCGCAACCTTACTCAAAGTCGACCCAACCGTTCGGCTTCTGGTTACCACCGTTGCATGTACCTACATTACACGCTATTGCGAATACCAGTACACCATAAAGCCCTAACTGGTAACTTAAACAAAAAGATGGCTATCGCACACCCGCAAGGTCTACGCCCGCATATGCACGCGGCCGCCAGAGTTACCGCACCCGCGGCGCCTAAACTTGGCCCTGTAGCATCAAGGTAAATTTGCGCTCTATCCCCTAGCTTAGGTCTAGAACTACCCTAAACAGGCGCTAACAGCTGGCCTTAGGATCATTCCAGGCATTGTGGTCTTGGGAGCTGGTTGGTCTTACCCTACCTAGACGGTTGAAAGATTTATTCAATCTCGCTATATGCATAGATGTCGGTATACTAACATCACTGCAACAGCTTATACTGTGGGATCATTTGTGACCTCGCAACTGCGCCGTGAGTCTGGCACCATGGATCGCATCTTTTCCCAGCAGAATACACCCGAGGTCGAAGCGGCGCGGAAAAGGGATCTTCTCGTCGAATCCAACGGAGATCCACGAAACAACCTTCTCAACTTCTTGGGCTGGTCGCGATAAGATAGAGCAGATCGGAAAGGAATATTTGGGTAATATGGAATGCCTCCTTCGGAAACGGTGTAGACACACCGGGCTTCCTACTGTAATCGTTGTGGCATAGCTTGGGGCGTTTGGGAAATTTTGTATGGCATGCGACTGCCGTACGCCGATATCATTCAAGATATACAGTGTATCTTATACCTACACTTCGCAGAATGCGTAACTGAAATTCATGTATAAAGATATTTCCGACTTATAAGCCGATTCTAACCCGTGTCTTGTTTCTATACCACCCCGTATAATGGTACATACAGTATTATGTACCCAAATGACAGCCTCTTTTCGCCAGCCAACTTTCCCTGGCGCGCAAAAACGCAATTGAGTAGTACAGACCTTTTTGTACGGAGGACGCTTGCAAAAGTTTTTTCCATAGGCAAGTTGGACTGGCAGGTGTAGACAGCTGCAACACAGCTGCGTTTCCTCTTGGCAACAGGGTCCAGCTGCTGGCTACAGCTGAATATATAATACGCTAGCTATATATAGCTAGGTTAGCTAGAGCCACCCCAGCTGGATCCACCTGGGAGAGCTGCTCCTACAGCTGTTTACCAGCTGTAAATGACTGTAATGAAGCATGACAGCTGTCGGCTTACTTTGCTTATGGAAAAAACTTTTGCAAGCGTCCTCCGTACCAGTTTAGATAAACCATCGACGACAGCAATAGCATATTTTCACCATTCTACCTCCATGCTTTAGTATTCCGTAGATTCTAGTAGCAGAATTGAAAAGCGAAGAAGGTTCCGTGAAATTGAAACCGAGTCGAGACTTCCTCCTATCGCCTATGTACATAATAATTCTAGGTGCTAGGTGTGTAGATACCGCCCGTACTGGGTATCCTCCGTAGAACAAGCCCTCTTATTTGACTTTCAACTTGAGGCAAGCGACCTTGTGGTCCGGCCATCGCTTCTTAAGATCGATGCAATCACCCTTAGGAAAATCCCCCAACGAGTTGCCGGTGCAGTGAATGCCGTCATGGTTGTCGTACGTAGCGAAGTTTTCGTTGGTAAAGATGGATTTAGTTCCGCCCTGCAGCATAACGTCGCTGCCCCAGTTATGCGCCAGTCTGTTCTTGTTATCGTGGCAGTCTTGCCAAGACCCATACTCGTTGGTCTTTGCTCCGGCCACGAATGTGGCACTCAGGAAGGAGATCAGAGCAATGGATGATGCTGCGAACTTCATTTTATAGATAACGAAGCAAGTAAGATGATTTATAGTTTGATAAGTGCTCGGAATTGGTATTTTTCAGTGGTGAATGTGTCGACCGATTGGGTGTAAGCTGGTTTGGGATATGCTACAGGTTTCATGCCATTTTATATTCATCAGATCAATACCAGACATTTTCCTGATAGAAGATTGATTATACCGCGATATAACCTGCATGTTTTCCAGTGACGTCTCTGTATACTAATTAAAACCCAAAATCTGACTTCGTTTATTCCATGAAGATCATATCACGTCGAAGGATCTAACGAAGCACAGAGATAGCACTTATACGATATAAAAGTGGAGACATCTCACCCGTTCATATGTTCATCTGAATTGATACCATGGTAAACTGTCTCTTTATAACTTCTTCTTGTTATATTCCACCCACTCTTGATTCCCTCTCAATGCCACGAACCGCGAAAAGAGAACGATCCCCATTTAGTACGTTTGGAATCTCTCCGGTTCTCGCTCCTTCCCTCCGCTACCACTAGGTTTAGCGGCAGTTGATTGCGGCACCGCGTGCCCGCTGGCAGTCACGGCATTGTCGTCGGCGTTCTTTCCAGCGCCAATTGGATTATCGGCGGCGCTATGCAACGATGTTCCGCCGAGACCACCCGAAGCCGCCTGCTTCTGGTCTGGATTCGGCACCGATGGGATCGTGTTCTGCTTCCCCGCGTCGCCGGGAACTAAGATTTACTTATATTGGCGACTTTTGATACTTGACAAATTAGACATTAAGAGGAGACTCACCACTCGTGCCATCTTTGGCCATCTGATTGAGATCACCACCTTCCTTAGACATTTTTCTATTATCTTCGAGCCTTTCTGAAGATCTGAGGTTAAAGCGAATTCTTGCACGTATAGCTGACGTATAGGGTCCGAGTTAATTATTGTCAGTTTTGTGAGGGAGAAGTCAAAGTTTTAAATCGCGTGAAGGTGAGCACCAAGTACCTTGATGTCGCTGTCGTGATGTCACCATTAAACCCCCTTTCCACTCTCCTACGTCATGCAGCTACAGAAGATGCAACATCAATATAATACGAAAGAACTCAATTAATGGACATTGATTCGTTTGAGGATCATCCACGACGACCCCTCTGTTCAATAGGGCGAGTAGTGGATTGTTGTCATAATCGTACATGCACTCAACTACATTGGTGACCGTATGTTAGAATCAATTACAATTATGATTTCTTTAGCATTTATATGAAGGCATTATGCCATCGGCTTCCGAGCGATTTAATTGCCTCCCGCCGCGTATTATACAACTATAGGGCTTTCATCATGCCTTCATGCTTAACGACCCATGTTCCATCCTTCGGGAATCCAGGGGCGTCACCCTCAGAGCCCTCCCATCCAGCTACCATGTATCCAATTGCATAAAGGAAACTGCCACCACCAGGGAAGTAGGGCGTCGGCGACGGATCTGAGATACGAAAAGGCGGTTAGAATCCAGATTTTATGGCAAAAAGGAACCAGGAGAGGACTTACTAGGACCGGATCGTCCAGGCATGCCGGCATCATCAAAAGGCCAGTAGCCATAGTTCGTCATATGATAGATGGCGCGTTCGGGGTTTCCGATACGGGCAGAGTTGATGGCAAGGACGGACCGTCCCCAGCCACGGATGTCGTAGTCTGTCCAGACCTCCCACATCTTGTTGGCGGTTTTCAGGCCAACTTCGGGATCAACCTACAGCCTTCAAGTCAGTGAATCCGTCATCACGTACAACCGAGACATAGGTACACACGTGGGAATCAATAGAGTCATAGAAGAAATTTACTTACTGCTGGCGTATCCGGAAGGATACCCTGGAGCATGATGACGCTTCGCGGGTCTTTGCTCAATTTTGGGTCGTCCCACCACGAACTGTTCAGACCCGAGCCCTCCCAAGGGATGTACATGCCATCGATCTGGGGAGGAGGAGCCAGATTTTCCGCGACGGTGGTCCATTTCTCAGGTACAGTCTGGCCGAGCTTACGCTTCCACTCGACTGCAGCGTCCAAACCCCATCGCCAATACGCAATCTCATAGGCTAGGTTGCGGGTCTCTAGCGGGAAGGAGTTCTCGGTTACACCCTTCGACGGCGGGCCGAGGTCATAGTGCCCAGCCGTCTCGTTGTACCAGGCGAAGTCAGCCATATAGTCAGCGGTCTCCGTTATAACACGATCCCACTCTTCCAGGGTTTTATGTGTCGGCTTGGCCTCATAAGCGAGATTGGCCAGATAAATGGGGTGAGGCTGTTGCCACATCAGATACGCACGGGTCTCACCTGGGGCGATGCCTCCGGTTCCGAGCTCGGTCATCTTAGGCCACCTGGCTCCCTCCCAGCCCATGCGCTGAGTCCTTGCCTTAGTCGTGGGCATCAGAGTCTCATACATAGCGGGGAAGATATTGTCGAAATACTGCTGTCGACCCCATGTAGCCCAGTGAGCAGCGTGCCAGACAACCATCTCGAGGTGAAATTTACCCCACCAACCATTGTAGACGAGACCGCTCTCCTGGGGGATCTGGCCCGTGGGGGCGCTGTTTACCCTCATATAGTACTGGGTCATGATGATACGTCGCTGCAGTTCAGTAGCGTTGGGGTTAGACGACTCAGTAAGATCGACGAAACCACCTTCGCTCCAGTACTTGTTCCAGGCAATGGGATTACGGCTTCGAATGGCTGACGGCGAAGCAGGTAATTCCAGGTCGAGGGAGAAATGAGCAGTGAAGGAGATCGAAGACGGCGGCTTCTCATAGCGGGGAGAGTTTGCTGGTGAAAGAGTGTAACGGTGCGCCGTTACCTTGCTGGAGCCCTCCGGCTCATCTCGTGTCAAGGAGATGAGAGACCTGCAAGGCCACCGAAGGTTAACGTAGTAGGTAGTCTCCTGCATCTCATGGTGAATATGAGCAACGCCATCGCGAGGCCCCTTAGGCACCGCCACAATGGACGTCGTATGGTTCAAGGGGAAATCGTAAGAACCCATGAAAATTTCGAAATCCGACGACGAGGTCACATTGTGTTTCGGAGGGTACGGGAAGTCCAACTGGACTTGTAGGTCTCCGTTTGAGATTAGGTCTGATTCAATCTGGAAGGCGACAGCATCAGAATCGAAATCCCCCTGGGTCACCACCTTGACATCCTTCCCGTCGACTTTGAAGGTTGACGTGATGATATCATTCCACACGTCCAACTCTTGCCGAGGGTCAGTGATCAGAGATTGTGCGATAGTATCACCTTTGTATTTGAGACCAATACGGCCGAGGTTGACGCGATTGGGGTTCGCGGTGAACCACTTGGACACTTAAGGAAGATCCGGATCCTCAAGGTCGTACGACACGTTCCGACCGTGCGTGAGGACTTCGACTCCGTGATAGTCGCTGAGCTTTTCACTATGCAAGCTAGTTAGTCTATTTCTAGGTTTGTTGAGGAATCTATCATACTCAGAACTTACCCATTCGTCGGTAGCGAGTCGTTATGCCATCCCCAACTTGAGAGAGTGTTGAAGGGGATGAACGTCTGCATGCCGGTGTTGTCCACATTGAAGGCGAAATCACCATTGCCAACCTGAAGAGGAGTCGTTTGGTTGGTTATCTCCTCTGGAAGCTTTGAACGGACGACGTTGAATTGAGAGACTACGGCACGTCTTTCGTTATGTTAGCTACCTTAACGAGCCGTAGATAGGTCAGAGATAGGAATCGGCTCACCTGTCGATCGCGGCGAGGGCCAATGCCGGCAACACAGAAAGCAGCAGAAAGGGAGCCATGTTGGGTCAGCAACGAGGGAATCCGCAAGCCTCTGATGCCTCAACTTGAAATGTCGCTCCGCTTCCTTCACGACAGTATTTATTTGCATTCTGTCGAGCCATGTCTTCGGCGTAAACGTCCCCGAATTGCCAAGTCCAATCTCTTCAACGAGTTCCCCTAGCCCTGTTAACTCCTTAGGCGTTTGGAGTAAACAGTTAAAACTTCACTGGTAGTCTGGGGAATGCGGGGAAGCCATGGCGCTTTCTCCAAGGAACCCCTAGTCTATGCCATGATAGTTAACTCAGAGGCCGCATAAGCGACGAGCCTCGAGCTGTAAGCGAAGCGTTCTACCAGAATGTCGGGTTGCCGTCTACCTGATGAATTATACCGAGCCATGCGAATCTATTTTGCCAGTCGATTATTCCTGGTTCTCCAAGGTTAGTTCTTGGTATGCTAAGCTAGGAACGGACGGTTAGGTCTTATCAAGTCGTAGCAAGTACAGCCTCCGTTTGTTACTGGATTACATAGAGCAACCAGCAGAATAATTTACATAGAAGGGCGAACTGGAATTGAAAGAAGCCTCTAATAATACACACATGTACATATACCTAGTAGTTACATGTATATATCTTTCATTATTCTACTAAGCATGATTTACCTATACATCGTCTTCCTCCGGTATCCCTGGTTCCACTCCCTAGAAAATTAGAAAATTGAGGCTAGAGTTGCGAAAGCCCGGAAGGTTGTATCCGCTCAGCCAGACCAGGCTCTGCTCCAGCATAAAGCAGCGCTTTCAACATCGCTCCTCGTTCTAACATATCGCTTTTACGATCTGTATAAGGCATATGTAATACAAATAGGCCGTTTCGACAGATGTCAAAAGTGAAGTCAGATCGATGTACTGATCACGAAATAATATAGAGCTTAAAGTCAAGGATGAGATCTGTTGAACCGGGAATCGGAAAACTTGGCTCGTTTATTTTTCTTTGGTCCACGTGTTTTCCGACATCCGACCTAGGACTAGGTTGTTTCCCCGGGTCCATGGATGGGCCAGCCCAACCCCTTTCTTCCCAACCAGTCCTTGGCGCGTTAATATATTATGCGTACTCTAATTAAAGCTATGTCCGTGGTCACACTGCCTTCCTCTTATATTACAACACACACTCACGATGTTATCTCTCCATCAGCTGTATCAACCATGGAGCAAGTATCACTGTCGGGTCATTCGAGGCCACACTCAAGGTGAATGCCACTTTCAAGACCATTTCAAGCACCCCATGTGTACAATCTTGAAGTACCTAGGATATGCAAGATACATCAGAATTCTCACATGTTCCTAAATAAGCCCGAGATCGTATGCAGGTGGCCATTGCCAGTGATCCCGTACCTGAAAGGTCCCAATATAGCAGTTTGCGTCTTCATTACTAACTATAAATAGTCTAGAGCCGCTGGCAAGTATGGGACCACGGCGCTTTTATTGGCTCAGCCACTCGTGCATGCATCGCCTGAGTAGGCCTAAGTAGGCAAGGGAAATCTCCGAGCTTCCTTTTTCTGCTTTGGTGGCTGCTTCTTCATATCGACTTGCTGTAAGATGACAGTGATCGACACGAATCCAACAACCTCTCCTGCATGCTGCTGTCAGCAGAGCCTGGCAACGTTGCTTTAAACAAAGGGGGGGCATGCCATGTATTTCAATATAGATGAATGCCGCGCGCGCGGTCCAGTTCGTCGTCGCTTGTCGATTTTCTCTTCACTTACGGCTATGAAGTGAATGTACGGAAGGACTTAATGATCATTATGACGAGACTGTCCAGTATTGTTGCGGGCGTCGCATTTGCCTCCGTCATCTCTGCCCTGAGTCTTGACGTGAAAGATCAGGCTTCCATCAAGGAGAATGCCGCCCAAGTCGCCAAAGGTCTCTACGTTTACCACGATACTAGGTCGACTGCAGGCCAGTTCAAACAGCCAGAGCCGTGGTTCTGGTGGTTATCAGGTTCGGCCTGGAATGGCTTGATGGACTATACCGTGTATACGGGCGACACAACCTATCAAGCCGATATCTTGTCCGCGCTTGCGAAGAACCTCGGCCCTAATTACGACTTTGTCCCGCCTGAGCAAAAGGATTGGGAAGCAAATGATGACCAGGTCTACTGGGTGTATAATGCGCTGACCGCGCTTGAGTACGACTTCGAGGCTCTGCCTTGCAAGAAGAAAAACGCTGACGAGTGCGTGAACTCGTGGCTTGCTATTGGCACAAACGCATTTGAGGACTTCGTAATACGATGGAACAAAGACAGCACGACCTGTGGGGGCGGGCTCAAGTGGCAGTACATCGAGTCAGCAAACGGATATTATTACAAAAACTCCGTATCCAATGCTGGGTTCTTCCAGACCGCTGCTCGGCTCGCGCGGTACACCGGAAACCAGACTTTCGCCGATTGGGCAACCAGAGTTTGGGACTGGTCTACGAGTGTCGGGTTCGTTAGCACCGATTTCCACGTGTTTGACGGCGCGGGTGATGACAAAGACGCAAACTGCTCCGCGGTCAACCACGACGAATGGTCCTATAACATCGCGTCCTTCATCCATGGCGCCGCGCATATGTATGCTTTCAGTAACGGCAGTTCAACCTGGGAGTCCAGGGTGCACGGCCTGGTTAATGCAACCCAGAGCACCTTTTTCGGCCCCGAACCTAACGCCGCTGGCGTGATGTACGAGCAGAAGTGCGAACGAGCCTCTGCCTGTAACGTTGATCAGACTAGCTTCAAAGCCAGCCTATCGCGCTGGCTAGGAAAGACGGCAGTGCTAGTTCCCAGCCTGAAATCGACGATTATGCCCTTGCTTGAGGCGACTGCTCTAGGGGCGGCGTCCAGTTGCAGTGGCCATGACAACTCGACTTGCGGCTTCAAGTGGTACACTGGTAGTTTCGATGGCCAGTCAGATTTAGGCGTTGAGCTAAGTGCGCTGGAGGCCATTCAGAGTCTGTTGGTGCTGAGCGCGCCGAAACTAGCCATCAAATCTTAGTAACATAGATTGTATATAGTCTCCGTCGTGATACAAACCGTCTCCATATTCGTACAGCATGTGCTGCCAACTATACCTGGATATACCGAATGCCAGCCTCGAAGTGCGTGGCTTTTCCTTGCTAGCAATCAACATTGCACATCGGTCACGCTATGTTATACATGTACGTGAACAATCCTTCTATGGTTTCGAAGTGTGGCGATAGTCACTTCGGCTTTCCGTGGGAGAACCTCCAGGCAGTATCCCCGAGCCCGAGATAATATGATAGAGGATGGTGCTGGCCCTCGAAGCATCTTTCTTCCAGTTCGTTGCTACCTACTATACGTACACTATCAGTCATAGGCAGGGGCTCACGGGACGGGGTTTAACCGTCAGACGAGTAAAATCCCAGACCGATCGGCGAGAATTTTACTAGTTTAAGGGGCTCACGAACCTTCGTACGCCCTTGAGGCGAGAATCCTCGGGATGTCTCTCCTGACGCGCATGAATTAGTGCTCACTCAATCTAGTAGCCCTTCCCCGCTGCATGGAATTCATTTTTATATATTATTATTTCGATTGGTCAACTTCTCCTGACGAAAACCCGGCCTTCTCCATAGGCCACCGTGTGCTAAAGGATGGGTTCGAACGGGAGGAGCCGAACGTGGACCTAAAGGGACGAGAGGTATCATAACCAGTCTCAGTCTCCCTTTCATATCCTTACGGTTTAACCACTTAAGATAACTACAGATGTAGTTATCCAAGACAGTTTGGGACGGCCACTCGCCGGTTTAATATCACTACCCAGATCCGATTCCTACTTCCCTGCAGCCGGACAACATAGGGCGTCACAACCCGGCTTCCATACATATGAGCCAAGGAGACCTTAGAACCGTGAACGCCACAATATGCAAAGTTAATACCAACGTTGGGGTTCGTCTCCTCGACCCTGATATCAACACGGATAGCTACATCGTGTGTAGGAGGATATTGATCATGGGTATACAGCCACCGGTTCACTCTCGAACTCTGAGTGGATCCGTCCCGAGTGTACTGAGCCTTCGACATACAGTAGGTGCGTCGGTGTCTTACAAGCCAACCCCCCATAAACGTATTATCGCCCTCGAGTCTGGGCTCCAAGTCAACCTCAACATACTATGCCAAGGCCAATAGAAAAAGTTCACAAAGTCTAGACATTTCAGTTCCAAACGCAACTCCCTGCCTATTCAGTGCGCGATTCGCCCTAGGTCCGTTACACGGTTCTGTCTATCAGAGTCGGCGAGACTGCCACGGTGCATATCATTTCTTGCCACTTGTTTTAGAAATTAAGCCGCCTACATTGTAGTTCTAGATCCAATGGCGGTGAGATGTACTATGTGGCTTGGGAACTAGAAATCGAGATAATGTTGTGGAAATAACGGTAGTTATGACGGCACCATAGGAGGGTCGACTTTTAAATTGTTCTTCTCTAATTCGTGGGACTCTCCGTTCAACACCACGCCTTGTGATGTCAACCCCGATAATCAACGTATAATATTTTGGGAAGGACTCAAAAAGCGTCTCCTCGTGCTCCCAGCCGAATGTCTGACGAACATAACACATGCTTGTACGCATAGGAAGATCAATAGTCGAAACCCAATATCTAGGTACAGTTATTAGCAGCTTGATACCTTAACTACCTCGGCGCAATCCTATATATGAAGCTTCATCTATCTCCCAACTGCACTTGAGTGAAGAGTTAAATAGTATGAGTAGTCGCCTAGTTGGATAGTCAATTTTCATGAATTGATGCTAATATACCATCAGAATCACTTACCCCCTTATCACAAAGGATGGGGGAAATCACCGAAGTCAAGTCCTTTCAGGGCAGTTTGACCGAGCTTGAAACCCGGGGTTCCATATCTCAATACACTGACGAAGAGTATAAGCGGTTAAGACGAAAAGCAGATAGATATCTACTACCACTGTATGCGTTCCTCTTTAAAAATTTTCAGTGGCTTCGGGCTACGCCTGGTATTTACGCTCCGAAGGCATAGCCCTTAACCCGACCAATGTTCAAACCGCCCATAGCTAATTACTAACCCTCTATCATATAGTATGTTTTTCTGTCATGGCCTTCAAGCAATTGACAAAGCATCTGTCGGCACACAGGCGACTTTTGGTCTGCGCGAAGACACGGGGCTTGTCGGGCAGCAGTTCTCATGGCTTACAACAGTCTTCTACATCACATACTTGTGCTTTGAAGTTCCATCCGTCATCTTATTACAGCGATATTCAATGGGCAAGCTCATGTCATTATATATCGTTTGTTGGGGTCTTGTAGTTTTGTGTATCGGATTTGCTCAGAACGCTGTACACCTCATCACGCTTCGTGCCCTTCAAGGGATGTTTGAATGCACGATCAGCCCGGGGCTCCTGCTGATCGTTGGGAGTTGGTATACCACACGGGAGCATCCTTCGCGGGCATTGGTTTTCCAAAGCGGATATGTGGGGGTTGGTCTCTTAACCGACGGAATAGTCTACGCAATCGGAACAATATCCTATCGAGTTCCAGGATTTCAGGCTTGGAGATACATGTCATTCGTCAGTTGTCTGATACAGGAATACTAAGGAAATCGGCTGACAGTATCCAGTTCCTTGGCGGTATCACGATTCTTGCTGGAGTACTTGCTTTCTTCCTTCTTGGAACGCCATCTGAGGTGCGCTGGTTGAGCGCGGATGAGAAGAAGATCGCCAACGCTCGTATCTTAGCCAATAACACTGGCCACGATCGAACAGCTGTCAAGGAGTGGAAATGGGAACAAGTCAGGGAATGTTTTCTGGATCTAACTGTGAGTACTGTTGAGAGCTCCTTGTTGTTTTATTTGACGTCGAGAGTTGACTTAGGCATGTAGGTATGGATCGCCGGGGCGAATGCATTTCTAGGGTCCGTACCTATCGGCGGGCTAACCGCGTTCTCGGGGATCCTAATCACCAGTTTTGGCTTCAGTAAATACGCAATACCACTTTTCTTACAGTTCATGATTTTGGCTAACTTCGGAATAGCAAATCTCCAAATGCTCATATTAAGCATCCCAAAATACGTATACACGACGCTATATTTCATCGTAGTTGGGTTAGTGGTCTCGAAGAAGGAAAACCTTCGCATGTAAGAATATCCCGTCTCACCCTGACATAAGATTCGTGTGGTCTAACAAGGTATGGTTCTTTTAGGTGGGTAATGATAATTTCCAACATCCTACCTATGGCCGGCTTTCTCACCCTCAGCATTCTCCCCAACGAGCCGCAATATAAATGGGTGAAGTGGACTGGCCATTTAATCACGGCGCCTTTTATAATAGCGACATACTTAGCATGGTCCCTGGTCCCGTCAAATGTAGCTGGGCGAACAAAACGCACCGTCGTGTCGTCGGTCACTTTTGTGATGTACTGCGTTGGAAATATGGCCGGCTCGCAGATCTTCCAGGATAAAGATGCAGTAAGTCGACTCGAGATAACATATCAAACCCGGCCATTAACAATTTGCAGCCTAGATACATTTCGGGGAGCACCGGATGCGCCGTATGCCTAGGCATTCAGATGATATTCATCTTCCTCTGGAGAGTTATCCTTGTCACGCGTAATAGGCGGAGGGATAAGCGTATGAGCGATTTGGGAATCTCGGAGGAGGATATGGCTAAAGCTGCTTGGGAGATGGGAGAACAGGATTGCACCGATCGCCAGAACCCTTATGTAGGTCCCAAGTCTTTCATGAACCGAACTCCAACTAATACTATGCCCAGTTCCGATATGCCATATAGGGTGCTCCAGCGGGATACAAAACTTCCAGGGCCGGAAAACATGGATGTTGAGACGACATCTTACCAGTTACTACCTAGTACTTAGGTAGTTACTGATGTTGGTATCTCAAGATAAACTCATTCTAGATCATTTCCTCCTCGGATGGTCGTTGTCTGAGAGTTGATTTACGTGAGCTCATAACGATGACGCATACTGTCAAGAGGTACAATCCTTAGTGGAAGGATTTTTCGCATAATGATTCTTAATTAGTGCCATTGGTTTCTCATGCGGATATAATAAACAGCTTAATGATAATGGAAAGTTATGCGACTTGACTCATATCAATTGCTGCCCTTGGAAGTCTCCATTTAGAACAAGAGGCAAAGTCGGACACTTTTCGGGGAACTCTTCGCGCACTATTAACATGTGTCCGACGGGTCTTATATTAACCCTCCGCTTCACTCGAATCGAGTTATGAGATTAAAGGTCAAAACTCAACTAACTTCATCATTATACGAACTATCAAATTGACAGCCTCTAGGCTTAAAGGTCATAAATGCGACCGTCCGCTCCACAAATCGTAACTCTTCTATTTAGTAACCCCTATATTACAACATTCGTTGCCAACATCACTGCTGACGCATCAAGCAAGATGGCTAGCCAGTTGCATTTTCAGAAAAATGCTTCTGCATACGAAAGGAATGCAGGAGCTACCAGTACACGTTTAGCAGCTGCTGCACTATCCCACTTGCCGCTATCAAGTTACAATTCGAGCAGCCACATCCTAGATTCTGCAGCCGGACCTGGGATTGTAACCAAACTTCTCCTATCTCCTTCCCCGCCAGACATCTCGGTCCCGGGATTACCGATTGTACCTCCGCCCCGAGTAACGGGCATCGATTTCGCGCCTGCCATGGTTGAGGCCTTCCTAGCAAACAAAGCTGGCTACAACTGGACCACGGCTGATGCATTGGTTCAAGACTCGGAAGACTTATCCCGGTTTAAAGACGCTGAGTTCGATGCGGTTGTCATGAGTTTAGGCATATTTGCGCTTAAAGACCCGGTAGCAGGTGTAGCCGAGATGTACCGTGTACTCAAGCGCGGAGGCTACGCGGTGGTCACCACGTGGAAAGTCCGACGAGCGGCAGACATTCTTCAAGGGGCCGTCGAAGCTATCCGGCCAAACAGCGAGATGAAGCCTATGCATATGCCCCCTGAATGGTTGACGAAGGAGAAGCTTGTAAGTGTCATGGAGGTCGGTGGGTTCCCCAGCGATCTGATGGAAATCTCCGAGTCAAGCCCGAATTGGGAAACCGGGTCAGGGGAAGAAGAAATCGTAAAGGCGTTGAGATCTCCTATGTGGACGGCAAAGATTTGGGAGGGATGGAGTCAGGAAGAAATCGGCCGCTGGGACAGCGAGGTACGGAAACAATTGCTGGATGAAGAGAAGCGGACAGGGGTCGTAGAAATGACCGCCTGGGTGTGTGTTGCTAGGAAGCCGAACTAGATGATGCTCATTGCCTAAGAATTGGTTATTGCTTTTAAATCTCATACTGGCCATATCTGACGAAATCCACGTGTGGAGTGACTTGGGCTAATTCGAGCACCCTACTGTACTAACCGAAAGGACCTTCATACCCGACACCTTGAGAAGTATGAAGTTGAGGTTAGTGGGTGTACCATGGGGTTATGGAAATGGCTTCAATCGGGTACCGGATGGTTTGATATGAACGGAGAGATCATCTTCTTCAAGGTGAGCTGATGTTGTTGCGACCCCTATATTCTATACGCTTCACGTTAGTTACACCTATGCAACTGTTCAGTCAGCTACCTAACCACCAACGAAATGGTTGGCCGCGAGACAAATTAGATCCCTACGGCAAAGCAAATGCTACTGATCCCCGTTTAAAGAATAATTGAGACGTCTTGGAAGGTTTTTGCCCTACCATGAAGTATAGGTATGACAATACTTATAGCTTCTATGGTAAGTATCGTACATGACTCTTCTAGGAACATTGAATTGGTAAATTCTGCGTCTTAATCTCCGTAACCCCGCGTATCCGCTAGACACCTTACCGAGACAAGCCGGAAAGATGGATCCAATGAGTTGGGGTACCGAGACAGGTATGGGGAAGTTCCTAGGGCCCCCACTCCCTGCCACCCCTATCCGTGGATGGATATGTCGCCGTACATAGTACTATTACTGTATGGATCTCGGTCATAACCTTCATAAACCCTCCTACTGGCTTTCTCTCTACCCGCGGTCTGACGGATTATATTACACCAAACGGATTACTTGTTGTCTGATGCTCATTTGTCCCCGCTTTATATTCTAACCGCCAAATAACCGAACCGCGTAGCATAATTACGTCCAACCATTTTAGAGTTAGACTTATTAGACGTTCTTCTGAGGTCGTTGCTTGACTGGCGGTAATATTTGTTTTTAATATGTCTGGACCGACGTCACGGTTGAGGAACCTTCTCGGCCACCTAGGCTCAACAACTCCGAAGTCTCCGGTTGGCTTCGATCACACTCACCACATCCACCAGCTGTCGCCGACTTATTTTCTAGAAAGGGCGGCGGCCATTGAACCTGATGCCCCAGCCATATATCACGTAACCGCCAATAACAAAGTATTGAGAAGGCCCTACAGCGAGTTTGCGGATCGCGCAAGGGGGTTGGCATACTACATTCTGAAACATGGTTACAAGCGAGTCGGTATACTGGCGACGAATACGCCAGCTTTCCTGGAATCAATATTTGGGATTGTTGCTGCTGGCGCGGTCATCGTGCCGGTAAACTATCGGTGTGTATTACGAGGCTCCAATCTTCCCCTGTCAGATTATGGTCTAAACAACGATGACTACATAGCTTAAAACCTGATGATATCACTTATATTTTCGACTTCGCAGAGGTGGACTCTATCATTGTGGACCAGGAGTACTTACCATTACTGGATGACTTCAAGAAGAGCCATCCAAATGTGCCTTTCATTGTTGACCTAGTGAGCACGTGCCATCATCTTACTACACCTGCCAAAATCTAATGAACAAAGGATACCGATGCAACCGAAGGCGAGCTCTGCGGGCCATTTGACGAAGCTGTGCTTGAAGGTCTGAAATACGACCAAGCGCACGGAGGCAAGGGATGGGCCGGCTTACACACTCATGACATTCATGAAGATGACATGATCGCTATCCCGTTTACGTCGGGGACCACTTCGAGGCCCAAGGGGTGTGTCTACACACATAGAGGATCGTATCTAGCAACGATAGCCAATGTAGTAGAATCTGGCTTGAATTATGATCGTGGACGGTGCAAGTATTTATGGACATTGCCAATGTAAGAGCGCTCTGAAGGAAGACGATGTTGTGGCTAACTTATCCAGGTTTCACGCTATGGGTTGGACGTTCCCGTGGGCGGTTACTGCTGTCCGGGGCACACATTACTGTCTCAGGAAAGTTGACTACCCGCTGATCTGGAAACTTCTCAAGGAAGAGGGCGTTACTCATTTCAATGCGGCGCCCACGGTGAACACATTACTCTGCGCTTCGAAAGAGGCAGAGAGGTTACCGCAGCGTGTGAGGGTGACAGTGGCTGCGAGCCCGCCGACGGCACATCTTTTCGAGCAGATGGTATGAGCTGAAGGCGCTTATCGTGATATATTGCTAATGCGAACGCAGACCAATCTGAATCTGCAACCAGTGCACGTCTACGGGTTGACCGAGACGTACGGGCCGATAACGAAAGGCTATCACATGCCAGAGTGGGATTCTCTTCCCGACAAAGAAAAGTACGCGAAGATGGCCCGTCAGGGATACGGCTTCCTGACGAGTCTCCCTATCCGGATTATCAAGCCCGATCAGCCGGACGGAGTCCTCATTGATGTAGCGAGAGATGGGAAAGAGATTGGCGAGATCATCTTCTTTGGAAATATCTGCTGCAAGGGCTACTACAAAGATGCCGAGGCTACGAAGAAACTCTTTGCTGGGGGTGCCTTGCATTCCGGCGATTTAGCTGTCTGGCATCCAGATGGCAGCGCGCAGATCCAGGACCGCGCTAAGGACATCATTATTAGCGGTGCGTATACGTTTCCTTAAATATCATATGACCACTGTGAGATAACTGCTAAGACATATATTAGGCGGCGAGAACATATCATCGGTTGCGCTCGAAGCCATGCTGGTCCAGCACCCAGACGTTCTAGAGGCTGGCATTGTCGCCGTGCCGGATTCTCATTGGGGCGAGCGACCTAAAGCATACATTACCGTCCAGGAGGGGAAGACGCTAGAACCACAGGACATGATCAACTGGGCTCGCAATCAGAGTGCGATTAGCAAGTTCATGATCCCCCGGGAAGTCGAAATTGTCAAGGAGCTGCCGAAGACGAGTACCGGCAAGATACAGAAGAATGTTCTAAGGGAGTGGGCGAAGACGGGGAGGAAGTCATGACGGGAAGCCGGATAGGCTGCGTCGAGGAAGTGGTCCTGGTCGTATCAAAGAAGCTTGGAGATCTTAAACCGCCAAAGGCCGTGCGGAACTGTATGTCACTAAACGATATAGAACTGGAGTTAGATTGCCAGCTTCATAATTAGGTAGATAACAAATTGTCCTTGACATCGTTCTTATAGCGTATCTATTAAGTAGGTTCCTACCTAATATATAGGCCTTTGACACGCAGCAGCAGATACAAGTCTCAAAAGTGTGATTGGGAAATATCCACACCTATAACCGCCGAGACCTATCAGTACCGTAACGTGTTCTCAACATAGCCTTGGGCTCATAGAACTTCGTACGAACATAAGACTTCTTTAACTCCGTAGGCCTATCTGCACGTAACGGTGTTTGTTGGTTCGTACATACTACGTAATATACTCTATTCGGATCACTGGGTGAAGTTCTCATAAGAATGTAGGTCGTGACACATATACCTTACTGTCTCATCCCTTCATGCCTCCGTGGGCTTCCCGGACGAGTCTTCTGGCAAGGCAAAGACCTTATATGTCTGCGAGTCGCTCCCAAGCAGACAGACCCTTGGGGGTATCTTGCCGCGTTCGGAACTAGCTCCTTTGACTTCCATCTGTGCCGGGACGAACCCTGGCTCGCAAGGTACGGTCATATTCGGAAATACGCTAGAAATCTGTTCATTGCTGAGGGTGTGGGGTGTCATCTTGACCCCTGGGCTATATGGCTGGTAGCCTAGGTCGTCGGACTTGTGTGGTATTCTGATAAGTCGCAGCGGTTGGTCTGTCGGGAGTTAGCGATTTTGAGAGGACAGGTGTCTGGGATGTACTTGCCCTTTGCAGCCCATAGGACGAGTAGACTATCATCGTATAGGAATTTCAGATCGAGTACTTTCCCATCGCTGAGGACTATGTATGAAATCTCGGTTGTGACGGACCCGCTAATTCCATTTAACACGTCCATAGCTGTTCGGAAAATGTACACTATTTGATGTAGGTCAGCACTGGTATGGACGAATTGGAGCGGGGTGTTAGTTCATACCGCTGCTCTCCTCCTCTTCTGTTGTAAGAGCTGTGTATGTTGATGCATGGGAGGTATCCTGATGGCTAGTCAGCATCGACTCGATAGACTGTGACTGTAGCTTTGCATCTTACAGAACTGGGGATAGTAGACACTACAACATCGAACTTCGAAATACCGCTCTCTAATTCGATTGGAGTTGGCTGGCCAAACCGCACACTCCGCTTTTCGGCCTCTGCGATACCTTCAAATATGGCATCGGCCTTGTCGTCCAAGTAACCGCAGAGGAACTCGACTTGCGCAAATATGCTTTCGTCGGATTGCCCAGTATCTTGCTTCTTAAGCTGCTTGCTGAGCAGTTCCAATAGAGAGCTCCCGCCTTCGGCCTGCTGGCGACCGTTCTCAGAATTATCTGCCGGGATATTATTAAGATAATGCCGCAAGGGACTGGAGGACATGTATAGTTGAATGTAGGCTAAGATCTTTCCATGTTCCATAGTCGCCTCTTTCTCGGTTAGCTCATCTGTCAGCGAGGAAGACGCCAATCTGTCGATCTCGTGCCGGAGCCAAATCGAAAACGACTGGAACAGCTCGAGCTCTTCCATGACGATCAAGAGGATTTTATTTCCTACTAGCATCAGGCAGGATACTACATCCATGATCCTAGTAATCTGTGCGCTGGTGAAGCCGGTCTCGGCTTTAGACTCATGAAAGCGTGCTATGCCGAGGAGACGGCTGAGGATAATGCCGATACGTTCAAGCGCCGGAATAAGGTTCTCATGAACCAGGCCGCGAAGCGCCTGGAGGCCAGAAACAACAGCCTTGTCCCACCGCTTGTGTCCCTGTGGTGATCTGTTAATGGAAAAGATATCCTCGAATGTTATAAGATAGATTTCGCTTACCCGCTCCGCTAATTGGTCGACGAGCCATTCCCGAACTTCAGGGAATGTGTGGCCTGTTACGACGGAGTGATACATGGCTTGGCCGATGCTCATCTCGCCATAGTTTCCAGACTCCCGAAGCGTCTCATTAATGCTGTTCAGAAATCGAGTTGGAAGTTCACGAGTTGACTGCCATTCGTGTATCATATGCATCTGCACTTGCTTGACATATCTCAGCAGTTTTTGCAGAGTCGTCGTCTTAGAAGCTAGTAGAGACAAGTTCTCTGGCGAAGAATGGATGAAGGTTAGGTCCATGGGCACGAGATATATGGCTGATGTCTTGCCTTGTCCTGAAGGTTTGAACACGAGCATATGTGTAGATAGGTCGGAGTGAGAGGCATGGTGGTATAGTTGTAGGTGAACATTCTTTTCCGAAGGTTGAGGCAAGCCGTACTGAAATGCACCAATGATAAATGAGTCGTATATACTAACGTGTATTTGCCCGTCTTCAGTGCCTACAATCATGACGTCGACTCTATCGCTGTCGCGAGGCACGAAAGGCTGGAAGAGGAACTCCAGCGACGCTCTTGTGGTAAATACGAACGAGTCGTCGCTGAAACCTTGTTAGCAAACAGTCACTGAACAAGAAGTCTGATATCAATTCTCACCCAGAACCTCCCGACGCGGGTAGTGGGCTAAGTTTTGGTAGTGCCGTCTCAACTTCAAGGAACGTCAGTTCCCGAGGGAGGTCTACGGCGGTTTTCTTGATACTCTGTAAGAGGTTGTGAGGTATACGATCCTCCACAGGCGTAGCAGAAGACGCGGTGGAATCCTGCCGCATCCTCGCATTGTTGCGAGCCCATCCGATACAGGTGATTCGAGACCTGCGCGCCTGACATATTTGCATCTGGTGGACGGCCTTGTTAGTTTCCAGGCCCATCAGCCTTACGACTCCATCACTCCATCCGACAGCGAGGAACTGGCCTAGCCGATCGCGTTAACTTTTGGAAATCCTCTTATCCTGCTGATAGGTAGAAATCTCACCATCGGCTTTCCAGCGGAGAGCCTCAACGCTGTCCTTCTCACCACGCTGACTACTCTTGGTGACGATCTGGCCATTTGACCGCCAGATCTGCAGAGTTTTGGAGCCAGCAGCGCCGGCATATAGCTCGATAGTAGGGTTGTAAGTCAGAAGGCCGTTGTGCGGCTTGGGCTCGAGCCGCGAGTTGCTCAAGAGCACAAGCTCAATTGGTTCAGTCATAGTCGTTCCCAATTATAGGAGTTCCGGGGGTACGCAAGGGGTTGCTAATCATCGTGCAATTTATTTGCAAGTCAATTATATTGTCATTGCTTTACTGGGCTTCAATTGCGTGGTGATTGAGATCTTCAATATTTCACGTTATTCCTGGGGAAGTTACTGAAAGATACAGTGCGCTAAAGCCACATTTTAGTAGCTGAAAGCGCTATAAACAACGGTACTTGGTACATGTACATTTACTATCGCTTCTACAATTGAATTCAAAATATTTGAAATGGAATGTCACATCCTATGCGCTTCACCATGAATAACTCTTTTGACTTATAAAATTTGGACAGTTTTATTACAGTGGTCTCACTTAGGAGTCATCTGTGTATAATCGATGATCATTCAGTCAATTCCGGTTAGCATGTTCTATTTAGACCCATGGCTCTATATAACATCGTTTCTCACAACCCCTTTTGAACAGCCATCGCTCCATTCTAAACTCACGAGGTCCCCGCCCAAGAGTTACCTTACTCGACCAAGTAGGAATCAGCGATAGACTTGATGTCTTTAGAGTAGGTGACTTCTTCATTCTCTTCCACCAACATCACTGATGTGACCTGCATGAATAGTTAGCAAAATGAAGCGCATAAATTGTAAAACTATAGTACTTACATCGACGTCGATGAAGGGTGTCGTCTTTGAGAATCGTACTTGCATGGGGAAAAACTCGTTCTCATCATCTGCTTGGGCATCGAACTCAAATGAGCCGTTGGCGTTGTCATCACTAACGGTTCCGATGGTCCATTCAAGGCTATCCCCTGACACTTCATAGGTCGCATCAAAACTGGATACGGAAGGCTCGCTTGTGGCATACGGGATGACCACGGTAACGTCCTTTAGTGTGTCGCCTCCGGTAAGCTCGTACTCGACTGTTATTGTGTAGTTGCCCCCAGAACCCTTGTTTACCCAGACGGTGAAGCTGATGGGTAAGGCGCTCGTGTCATCCGTCTTCGGCGTAGCTCGCCATCTTAGCACACCGACGGCATTATTAACGGGGAACCCACGCGCCACATTGCTCATTTGGATGGTCTTGGAGCTCGTAAATAGGCCACGGTCAACGTTAGGGTGGGTACGGAATTGGGCGCCGTGAGAAGCATTTGCCGCGAGATTGAGCTTGATCTTGGTCAAGCTGGGATCCGAGATTCTCAGACTAAGATCACCACTGACAGCCAAAGAGTTAAGTGAGCCTTCTCTCGACAACTTCGCACTGATGGCCTCGTTGATAGTGACGTGAATAGCATCGCGATCCAGGGTCGAAGACATCCGTGGAGCTGCAGGTTCGGCAACTGGGGTGGGAACAGCAGGGACCAGTGGTGATTCGTCTACTTCGGCACCCATGTCTCCTCTGACACGTTCAAACATATCGGTAGTCTTAGATTTCTTGCCCAGCTGCATGCCTTTGCCCTTCATTATAGTCGTCCTGTGGTTTCGTTAGCTTGGCCCACTATGCAATTGCCATCTCACATACTTGTGCGACTTATTCTTTTCCGCTTCGTAACTATCGTACGTATCCGCAGGCGTAGGCCGGGTGGGTGGCGTATAGGTTGGATACACAGGCGTTCGTGGTGCGCCGGGACGGCCCATCCTCGCGGACTCTTTTCGTTGCAACTCGAGTTGCTTGGCCTTCCGTTTGCGCTCCTCCGTGGCTTCTAGTTCCTTGTTCTTGACGGAGGTTAGTAGAGCAAACGCCAATTCTTTCAATGGGTAGCATACTCGTGCAATGATCTCCTGGATGCGCTCTTCATGACTTTCCATCTCCAAGAAAGTCTTGATCTGGCTGATGGTGAGATTCTCCCTATAACCAAGGGAAACCAATTCGTCGAAAGCGCTGAGTAGTTCGTAAGCATTCTTCAAGATTTCCCTCTCGTCTAAACTCCTGCATGTGCTGGTAACGACTTGCGCGAATAGGTGGAGGGAGTCGATATCTTGCAAGATGTTGGACTGCCGATTGGTAATGAGAACCATGTAGAGCTCGTCGAGGGGTTGGTAGACGAAGCGGACATTGTCCTGCTCGACGGTAGTATGTTGGGTGCCGGAGTCAGCGAGCTTCGGGAAGGATGCTAAGAGAGCCTCAATTCGCGACCTTGGCATCTCCCGGAACTGCCTCGAGAGGACAGCTTTCCCGCCTCGAGTACAGATGGATGCAGCTAAGACGACCTGTGGTGCGAGTCAAGAGTTGATTAGCGAGTTAGCCTTTCGATACAGCAGTAGAAATATTACCATCTTGTCGTGTTCAACTTGCAAGAACGTGCAACAACTATGAATCCAGGAGGCTGGCAAGGTAGGTGGAATAATCTGACAAAAGGAGACTTGGTAGGTATCTTGATTGCATTGAGGCCAGCAGCTGTACTACGATGAAGCCAATTCACCTTAGAAAATGTGGTGCTGGAATAATTATGCCCACTAGCCCCCTGTCAAGCCACATGTTTGAATTGATCAGACTCCACTGTGTCTTCTGCTTCGTACCTGCCTAGACAAGTACTAGGTACTAGGTATCTAATTCGCATGCACACCCAGTCTTTTTCCAATCGTACGTAGTACATAGTACTTAGGTATTATGTACCTACGTAATTCGTACCTTCCTTCCTTCTAGTACATAAGGTTACAGGAAGGACCACAGACTGCCCCAAGCGCTAATCCGGTATAGTCAAGTGGGGTTCTTGCAGTGATAGTTTACATAATACCTCAGGTCGATGAGTGTGCCTATTTTATTCTGCGGCAACCTGAGCATGATTGTCTTCAACTTCACTTAACCTTGGATTCTATCGACGTTACGTTTCACCTACCTTAACGCGTTATGCAGTGGCTTTGTTTGATCGTTTGACTCGAGGTTTCACCTCCCGCACAAACTCTTGCACATTTCGTATTCACAAGATACAAAATTCACAATCTAGTTTGTCAACGAATTTACCTACCCACGCTGATTCAATCGCGTCCATCTCTATTCACGACAAAACCCGCGAAACCCTCGACGACTTGTGCGCCATTATCCCTGACTCACATCACTATCGGAAGAGGTTGCGATAATCGATTATTGCCTGCCTTTCTCTCCTCCTTGACTACTATTGGATTCACAACCACATCATCCGCCTATTTAATAAGGGATCCCACTACACCCCATCTACGGAGAGAAATCTATTTAGTAACGCGTTCGCGACGCCTCGAAGGAGCCAGCCCAGAGTTCCTAGTGCACAAAACCCTCGATTACCCAAATGATTCCTCTGCGTTCATTTCCTAAACCGCACACGTTCTCGTCATTGGTGTCCGATCGATAAACCATTACGATAACAGAACACAGCAGAATCACAGTGCAACCAAAGGACTAGTGTCATCTGCCATCGGATCACACTGTGCATCTGATATTATTGACTCCTTATACCAAACAAGCAATCACAGAAGCCACTCGAGGTCAGAGCTGGTAAATAACGTACAAAGTGGAGGAGGAGCTGCGTCTCTTCCATTCCGGAAATAGACACTGTTCACTCCCTCCCCTTGAGTTGCTTTGTTTGTCACCGCAAACTGTATTCACAGTTTCCCTTCATGAACTTTAACCTTACAGTCCCCTTCCTTTCAGTACCTATTGGCACCTTTGGTGTACAAATACGAAGCATTTAAGAACAATCTTGATTCTCTGGGATCTCGGATCTCTTTACTTTTAGTACCACTTCTGATCATCCTCCAGCTTTGCGAATCAGAGTAACCTCTACGCGATGCCTGGAGAGGAGATGGAGATTACCACCGATTTCGGCCATGCTGGCTTCGGAGAAGATATTGATATCGACCTGGATTTCGCGGTCGGACAAGCTGACGAAGACCTGGAACTGGCGGACTTTGATCACGCTCAGGAGATGCAGCACTTCAACTCAGATACAAGAGACGAATTGATGGCCGAGGGAGACGATGCGTCGTATGGTATGGTTGATGCCGACGATATCGACCGTGTCGAGGCTACCACAGCCACCAACGATATCGAGATCGACCTAGGCGACACCGACGAAGCTCTGTGGCATCACAGTGTTTCCCATGGAGACGAGACCTTCGAGAACGGTGCTGAGATTGATTACGTTGAGAACGCTGACGTTGGTAACACCAATACCGAGAACGTTGGTGGTGGCGAAGGGAGCTGGTTGGAGTCATACTCTACTAGTAAACCCATTGAGGCGGAAGCCGAGCTTGATGTTACTACGGTCGACACAATAGATAGTAATCTGCCTCAGGATAGCATCGTCCCCGTCGATGGCGTAGCCTCTCGGGATTTTGGTTTGTCCGAGACTGACGGCAACAACGAAGAGGCCGGTATTACCGGCGATAACAACGGACCAGAAAATGTAATCCAGACAGCGTTCGATGACGAGCATAACAACGTCCTTAACAATGACGCCACCCAGTCTGCGGGAGATACCGCTGTCGGTGAGCAGGACGACGACGGGACTGACAATGGCGTCCAAGCAGATGACTTTACCGGCCAAGATGAGATCACTTACGAGACTCATGACGATGAACAGCAGCCAGTTAGCCACCAGGGTGAACCTGGAACTGGATATGATCACGATGATGGCCCCATCGAGTATGAAGAAGGTCCTGTCTCTGTAACTTCGGATCACAGATCCGTAGAGGAGCATTTTATTGAACAGCAGGACCTGGCGGGTCAACATAATCTGACCGACTTTGAGACTTTTGAACATCAGCTAGGTGGTGACTCGTATACTGAGCCCACCAATGACCATGAATCTGTTGATCGTGCCCCTAGAGAAGGGATTCCAACCCCTGCTACCGACAAGAGTGGCCAGTCGCCCGTCGATAACTCCGACGACGAGAATCAGGAAGAGAGCGGCAATGACGGAGAGAACCGAACTCCCGCCGCTCCAGCACATGTAGAACATCCTCTCTCCATCGCCACGCGCCATGAGATGTTCATTACGTACGGTCAAATGGATTACCGTCTGTTCGCTAAGTCCGATCACGATGATCCGAACCAGTACTTTTTGAGTGACATGTCGGCATTGGAACTTCCGCTTGGCCAATTTCTGTCGAGCTTACGGGAGGTTATCGAGGATGAGGTGAACCCTCTTGATGAACTAGTGATGCACGTGGATGGGCTAGGACTAGAATTCTCTCAGGTATGCATTAATCCTCATCCTTCTATGGAATCGACTTGAGCTAACTGTGTTATAGTCTTCGGGGGGTGATATGCTCGAAGAATTTACTTTTGGTGACATCCTTAGTCTTTATGATAGACTAGTCAAGAATGATGGAGAAGGATCATCGTCGCCGGACCTCTACACATACCTGACGGTAAGACCTAACTGTCGACAGCGCTTGATGGCGCTGTTAGATAGTGCGAAATCAGGCCGCGGCCTCTCAGAGATGGCCGTCTATCGGGATCGAACACCGGCTCCCGGCCAGCAAGCCGAGGATTCTGCCAGTGAAGAGTCATATGTCCCACCTCAACTCGAAGGAGGCGAAGAGGACTATGAATATGACGAGACTGAGCATGCAGAAGGTGACGTAAATGAGCACGATGAGGATGATGTCGAAGATCACGTTGGATCATACTCTCCTTCAGTGCATACCTCGGCAGTTACGGAAACGAAGACCGATGAGCCAACAAACGAAGCCGAAAAATCCGGAGATCATGTCGAAAAAGACACTACCGCGAATGCTGACGGAGACACGGCAGATGGTCTGATTGACTACTCTGATGATGAGGACGAACTAGATCTTTCTTCACTAAAGCAGGGTAAAGCCCCTTATTTCTCAATACTCGACCCCTGTGATCAGAGCAGCACTTGCCAGTGCGAGGCCTGCTACGAGATGCAGCTCGACCAACTAAGCGAGTGTTGGCGGACTAAAACCCGGCAATCATCAAGCGATAGCGTTTGGTCGCAGCAAACCGTCCACCGGTTTAGTCAAGGACGAGGTGGTGTAGTGGATCAAGCAATGTCCCCTACGGAGCAGCACCTTGCAGTAACCGAACTTTTTAATTTTAACAACTTGAAGCTCGTTGCTAACTATCAACCTCAAGATCAACAACCGAATGCATCCTCTGAAGACAACCTGCACAAGGATCAGGGTCAGACCGATGCGGTAGCCGTAACCGAACAAGGTTACTCGAATCAGCACACACCACCGACGAACGACTCTGCTGATGCACCTAATTCCGATGTTACGAGTGCGAGTGCCACACTCAATGGCGACGACAAGGACGAGATCGATTACTCGGATGACGAAGGAGACTTCGCGACTGGCAACGCTGACCCGTCCCACGCCGACTCTGGCGTACCGACAACACTAAAAGTACCAATTGATGACGAGATCACCTGGGAGTCAGAAAATGAGGATGCTAAGAATGAGCTCACTACAGCTCCCAAGGAAACGGTACAAGTGTCACCGTCCCAAAAACGCCATATTTCGGATTTGGAGGGCGAAGTCGAAGAAAACGGTAAGCAAATGGCTTCGATAATTATTCTTTTGCTACTCTACTAACTCGTCTTAGATGTCAAGCGTCGTCGTCCGTCTTAATCGGCTTCGAATTTTCCCAATCTCATTTCCCCCTCTGTATTTTGTTTCCCCCCCGCCCTTTCGACACGCAGCATTTTCAGAGGGTCACTAATAAGCTGATGTCGACGTCACAAATTTGCAGCCGTTTGCAGATACACGCGGATTTGTTCGCCCAGCCGCAATATGATTTCGGAATACTAACAATGCAGCTATGAAAAATACTAGAGAACGGCTCTAGTATATCGGTAAGTTTACTTTGGCATTGAATGACTCGTATAATGTCCGCAGCAAACCCATCACGAGAAAAACGGCACAATGATGTCGACTACTACTTTGATGATACCTATGGTACTCGTCGGCTTTTCACGGCAGGTCAAGGTGCGCTGTGCAAGAGGATTTAATGAACCGGAGGCGTTCAGGAGTTTCGGAAGGCGAATCTCTGATCTGATGGAGATTGATGGATTGGTCACTCCACGCCGGTACTACGGATACGGCCTTGGGATTACTTCGCGATTTGAAAACCGGTTAGAAAGGATGAGAGATCACGGATAGGGAGGCGTCAGGGTTTGATCGGCGATCTTCCGGAGCAAACAATAGTAAGAAGTTAATTTTCTTTTCGCGATAGCATTAGGGAAGGTTGAGATACCGTATGGTGGGCAATTCTATTCAGTGAGTCGTTTGGCAGAGCTGGTTGAGTATGGCTACCTAGGTATCCTTCGTGGCTATTGCTTGATCGAGGAACTCCCCAATAGGATCGGTAATACGGTCGCCCGTTCTGTAGCAATACATATCATACCCTTCCATTGACGTAAGAAAATTCGATACAAGTTGCATTAAGTGTTTTATTATCTGCCAGCAACGACTGTTAATATTAATATCGTCACTTGCCTGTGGTGTAAATATCAGCTTGTAAACGGGTAGGTGGAGACGCTTCGTCATCTCCAATCCAGATGCTAGCCTAATACTAATATTTGGTCGTGTCTTATACACGAGATTGTCCAGTTCTGCAGTCAGTACATTATATATCCTATCCTATAATACGAAGTCTAGTGACTAGAACGAAAGAAGAGGTTCGTGTATTACAGTCAGGACCAACATTGGCATTCGACCGCTAATTACGACAACGACCCAATGGCGTTGCGATTGACAGAGGTCGATCAGATTTAGGACGATCAACCGTCAGGAACAGGTAACGAGCAGGACCTAAAAGGCCGGGAGCAGGGAAGATGAATGTTTTGAATCGAGCTCCGCCCAGAAACAACGTGCCGTCAGGACCGTGTCACACGGCCGAGGTTCTATAGAACCCCTGGACGGATCAGTTAAGCCCAGGGCTGCGTACGTGTTCTACGGATGCAAGGGGAAGCACAGCCTCATCAATTATGGGTCCATTAACAGAATTTGGACAGATTCTTGTAAAAAAGAGTTTCAACTCGGTAAAGTACTTGAACATAGTAAGATACATTGTCCACGGTCAGACTTGGCTTTGTATTCACGATTAAATCTTTCGAATATTCACTCGAGTAATTCTATAAAGGCGTTTGATGCTCTCCCTTTATTCATGAGTTCCTTATTCTAAATCTCCATCATCCTTCTGATAGCGTTTTCTTAGTAAAAAAATGATTTTTATATGCATGTACAAGTACCACCTAGACGTTCTTCCAAGTCAGGCTAAGTGCATACCAAGTCAAACTTACGGGGCACCAACTCCGCTAAGCGCATCTCTAATTCAGTAAACGGACGACGATGCCCCTATGCACGGCAGAACTAGGGGGTCTAGTTTAGGTGGTATCTCCAAGTCAAAAATGGTATAGCCAATGCAGAAGTACTTCGGTATCTTATTACTGGAACCTCTGAAACCCCATGCCTCCCACTATCCTTTAGGTAACTGCAAGTCTGCCACCTGCCACCTTACAGCAAGTTCCGTATAATACAGTACACCTACAAAGTTGTTGTTTCAACTTACAAGAACAGCAGTCTTTCAATACCCTACCCTACATATATGCATATACATCTGCCGTAACGACCACGAAGCCGAATCCGAACACTCAACCTTTTGCGAGATCATCATCCATTCATTTATTCAGTTTAATCATTACCTCCTGTGCCGTCCCTAGTCCGTAAGCTGTCCGGGTATTAAGCGACATCCTTCTACTTTTTACGTGCGACCGTCAGCCACCGGCCTTTTGTCTAGGCGCGCAAACCCGATACGATCGTTTCTAGCGGGTACTTTATTCGTGGCATCTCTGCTGATCGAGGCGCAAGACGAACAAACACCTGACCCGAACTCCCTTTTCGTTTGCTGCTGCCCTCGCCCGGCGCGAGCCACCAATTCTAAGCTTGCGACAACTACATATCGTTTTCCACCCCTTCCATACCGACCGTTTCTTTATAGGCGCTGCGATTCCCGTCGCGGCCGAAGATCTGTATTCATGATGATGCTAGACGAGAAGTACGAACCGCCCCACGAGACTCGACGACCTGCCATACCGTGGTCATTTTGGCAACGCCAATTTATTCTTCTTGATGGCAATGGAGACTAACATAGATTTCTGGATAGATATATCGGATTAGCATTGGCTATATCCTCGAGTTTAGCCATCGGTGAGTCGTCGAATCCAGAGGCGAAGATGTCTTTTTCAGGACGTAACACTCATTTCCTTTTTCAACAGGCACAAGTTTCGTAATAACAAAAAAGGTACCGCAACCCAGAGAGCCGCAGCCGAATTGTGCTTCGATCACGTCCCGGGAAAGCCCATTCTAATGCAACGTAGGGTTTAATACAATCAGAAGAGAAGCATGGCTTTTCGGGTGACGGTTTCGTCTACTTAAGAAATCCAATGTGGTGGGCTGGCATGGTGACTAGTAAGGATGATGCTCTGAAACCGTGTATGAGGGAGAAACTGACAGGTGATCTTCGAAGTGATTACTGGGGAAATATGCAACTTTGCCGCGTATGCCTTCGCTCCAGCTATTCTAGTGACGCCCTTAGGCGCTCTCTCCGTCCTAATCGGAGCTGTCCTGGGATCATACTTCCTAAAAGAGGAGTTAGGAACCTTGGGGAAACTCGGCTGTGCTATCTGTCTACTGGGCGCCGTCGTCATCGTTCTCCATGCACCTCCAGACGAAGACATTCAGACTATCGATCAAATTCTCCATTATGCGATCAAGCCAGGTGAGTTGGGATGAAACGGGGCCTCGGCGCAACGCATTTTTCAGGCACGCGAGACTAATAAGAACACCAGGCTTTCTCCTCTACTGTGCCGTCGTAGCTATCTTCGCGGGAGTCATGATCTATAAGATTGCGCCCCTTCACGGCAAGAAGAATCCCCTAATCTACCTCTCGATCTGCTCCACCGTCGGCTCCGTCTCGGTCATGTCCGTGAAGGCTTTTGGCATTGCGCTGAAGCTCACATTCGCAGGAAACAACCAATTCACACACGCGTCGACATACGTTTTTATGATCCTAACAGCACTCTGCATTCTTACCCAGATGAATTACTTCAACAAGGCACTCAGCCAGTTCAGCACGCAGATGTACGATGACCTCATTCTGATTTGGAATTTGGACGAAGCTGACTTATTTGCAGAGTTAACCCTCTTTACTATGTGACATTCACAACCGCCACCCTCTGCGCCTCGTTCATCCTTTTCTCCGGCTTCAACACTACCGACACCGTAAACACCCTCTCGTTGCTAAGCGGATTTCTCATCACGTTCACTGGTGTCTATCTGCTGAATCTCTCGCGGCGCGATCCAAATGGAACAAAGATGCTCGCTGGGCAAAGCACGGATACTACCGGAACCGACATGATCTCGAGCCTCCAAACCCGTCTCAGCATGCAGGCGCGACGCAGCACGGGTTCACGATTAAGCGTAGGAAGCCTACGCGGACACTCTGACAGAGACGGACTTATGCGCGCGTACGACTTGGAACAACAGGCCGAAGGTGAAATCGGCCTTCACGATCTCACCGAGGACAGCGACGACGAATCGTCATCAAGAAGGAATGGTACGGCTTCACACCTGCCGAAAGGCAGCGAATCGATCGAGTTACAAAACCGGAAGTCGTCGGAGCGATGATTGTCCCTACCATCTACAGATTTTAGGTGGTGCCTAATACACGTCCCTACATATCATTTATCTCTACGACCGCATTGTATATTTTCCTCCGAGCCGCTCTATCATCGGAAAATTAGACCGACGATCCATTCGATTTCCACGGGTGGGACAAACACAACTAGCATTATGGATTTTTCATGTCACGTTGCGTGTTCCAATTTGGAATGGAACCTGGGATGTATAATGGCAACATTACATTACCTACCCTCTCTAAATGAGAAGGATGTTAAGCTCGCACTAAAGGAGTATAGAGGCACACACATCATTTGCTTTTGGGTTTTGGGGGGATTCTGGTTTGGGATGATTGATTGATTCTCGAACCGCGGCGTTCCGGGACGGGGGTCTCGCCTGGAAGTACAATACCTCTCCAGCGTACACAGACACATCGCACATCATACACATATCGGCGTACGTAGGGACGGACACGGGGCTCCGGATGGATTTGTTTCATCACGTGGCGCGAGACGGAAAGAAAAAGGACCCGGTAGCGAGCTATCGGGTCCTCCCTTTTCCCCTCTCCTACCTATATTTGCGAATTTTCTGCGGGGAAATCATCGAAGTTTTTTTTTTTTTTTGTTTTTTGCTGTAACTGTATGATTAGTCACGTGTGCAAGAGAAGAGACGACGGCGTCCTCTAAATGCCCTGCTTTTCTTCCACACTGCGGGATGGGTTCGGTCGACCGGACGGATGGATACGCGAGCGACGGGTTGGTTGGTTGATGAGGCGGCGCCGAGTGAGTGGCCGCTGCCGAATCGAATCAATTGAGTCGTTATCAATCGATAGGGCTACAGCTAGCAGGTATATTTAATGAGTGCCATTCTCAAGGTTTTATCTTGTGTGCTTGATTATGTCTTGCTTACTCTTACGATGTTATAGAGATCAGGTACGTGAGGTGTTGAAGTTAGTCCTACGTATGAGCAAGCTTGGTAGGCTTAATGTCAGTATGCTACTATCGTTGATTGTAAAACGGCGTGGTACACAGACTATCAAGGCCAGCTACTTTGGCGATTCCTATGGCCAGGTTTAAATGGTCAGGCTAGTATCTAGCCATGATGCTAATTAGGGCGCAGTTTCTGCGTATTCGTTGCATTACAATCAAGAGGGAGGCAATTCACTAGCCATCATCACTTTAGCTCACAGTAAAAATCTCATGCGTTGTGGAAGATTACTATTCCGCAGTATACGACTATCCCTACGAGATGCCGTGTCCAGCCTATCTAGAATCGACCATAGAACAATTCCGTTTCCCGTTCCAGCCATGCAAATGACGATGATAATGATCAAAGACGCCGAAGAATTTCATTTTCTCGCCCTTGCCTCGCGAGAACGAATAATTCCATCACCTCCCTTCTTCTACCTCGTTCCATGACATTCATTCCATTTCCACTACTGTTCTAGGGGTGATTGAGGAGTCCAGCACCGACTGCTCAATTCTATTCCTCAGCAGGAGCGGCCTCCTCACCACCTTCCTCGGCAGCGCGGGCAGCTTCAGCTTGGGCCTGGATTTGGGCGGCCTTAGCGCCGTAGTCTTGGCTCATGGGGGTGACGATGCTCGACTCCTCCTTGGGCTCGATAATAGTGACGGCGTCAGGGAGAGACTTGGAGGGACCGGCCTTGCCCTCGGGGTCGGAGCCGCGCATGATCTTGACCTTGATACCCAGGACACCCTGTCGGAGAAGGACGTGGCGGGTGGCGCTGTCGATGAAGTCGCGGGCGGGCTGACCCGAGTGGATCATGAAGCCGTCGGTGAACTTCATGGACTTGGCACGGGCGGCGCGCAGCTTACCGGAGACGACGACCTCGCAACCCTTAGCGCCGCTCTCCATGATGAAGCGCAGGACACCATAGCAGGCGCGACGGACGGCGAGACCGTTGAGGAGCTTGTAGCGGAGAGACTCGCACTGGGCGACGGCGGACAGACCACGGTTCTGGACCTTGGCGGCGTAGAGAGAGACGGAGTTCTCGGGGAACTTGAATCGCTTCTGGATGAGGGAGGTGAGCTCGCGGATGCGGCGACCCTGCTCACCGAGAACCTCCTGGGTGTGGGTGGCACGGATGATGATGTCGGTGACGGTAGGAGTGACGCGGACCTCGACGCCGGAGTAACCCTCCTCGGCAAGCTCGCGCTGGAAGAACTCGTTCAGCTCGGCGTAGAAGACACCGTCAGCAACGAACTTTCTGCGCTTGGAGCTGTTGAAATAGATATGTTAGTATGTGTGCCTTGCTTTTTCCTAATCCCAAGTGAAGCCATCGTAGAATCTCTATCGGGGAGGGGTATTTCGAGATGGTATCGATTTGCGCCGACCGCGTCACTTAATTGAAAAGAGAGGGTAATTAATACTCACATCTGAGAACCCGGGATGGCCATCTTGACTGTTCGACTTGGTCGATTGCTGAAGAATTGATCTGTCGGTTAGTAAGTTGTGGGAGATGAATGAATTCGTTCAGCTGCCGAGTTGGATTGTAGTCTCAAAAATTTGGGTCAGTGGTGGGATCGGTGCTTGATTAGTGGTGGTGGATACGCTGTTGTGATTTCGCCTGGAATTTTTTGCTTAGGGTTCAATTTTGTGTGTCAGTTGTGTTTATCGATAAAGGGTAGCGACGTGACCAGGTAAGTCGTGTAGTCTTGGCATGGAAAGCACAGATCAATTCAAAATGCAGGAAGTCTCCACTTTCGGTACATTAAACCTTCAAATTCCTAGCAACAGCGACAGCGTGACGTCTGTTTTCAAGCCACACGTTGTTCATCTATTTCTCAGCCTTGCCTTACGTACGTCAAGTCAATACAAAGATACCTATACATCGGACCCCAGCTGCCCAGCTGCCCCGCTGCCGAACAAGCCAAAGTTTAACTGAAGCTCAGCGCAAGTGATGCTAAATATGCACCTACGCGTTCCAACCTGAATAATGTGACCACCTGGGCACTTACCTAGTACTCCCAAACTCTGACATATGATACCTTGACAACTCACGTCCAGCATGTTGTTCTCTGTCATGGTCTAGTATTCTATTGCCATTCAGAGATAAGTTATAAAACAGACCCAAACTCGCAACTATTCACTTAATTACTGTATCGTCAAACCGTCTCTCATTCATTGTAGTTGAGTTTGGTCCATTAAACAAATCTTAAAGCCTTGCAGGCTCGGGCACCTGCAAGTTTTGCTACGCCTGAGTAAATGCGACAACGCGTGCGACATTTCCTTTCATTACTTGAGCGTAGATCTAAACCAGTGCATCTTTCAAGATGCAGATCAAGAAGGTAGAGCATTCTTCCGCCATCTCCGTTAGCTCTTAGCACTACTAACAATACTATTACAGATCCCCAACGTCGAAGCCATTAGAGGCGGCGAGAGACATTCAGGAGAACTTCATCTGACAGAACACCACATAATCTTTTCCTACCCTAATAAAATCCCCGAAAATGCTCAGCCGCAGCCGAACGCGCCGAAAACCCGCGAGGTGTACATTGCCTATCCTATAATTGCCAACTGTGTTTTCCGGCCATGCCCTAGTGCGACAGGGCGCCCGTCTGCAATACGTCTAAGGTGCCGGGATTTTATGTTTATTAACTTCAACTTCCCTGACGAACTTCAAGCCCGAGACGCATTCGAATACATCCGGAACCGTACATGCCGGTTAGGTACGATAGAGAAGTTATATGCCTTCAGCTACCAACCCCTTAAGCTGGAGAAGCCGTTTAATGGGTGGCAGCTATACGACCCACGAGCTGAATTCCGGCGACAAGGAATTAGCCCTAAATCCGCCGATAGAGGATGGCGGATATCTTCGATAAATAAGGATTATACCTTCTCCCCAACATATCCTGGTGTCCTCGTCGTTCCCTCCAGAATATCTGACAATGTCATCAAATACGCCGGTGCGTACCGGTCCAGACAACGTATACCCGTCCTCACCTATCTTCACTCCCTTAACAACTGCTCCATTACCCGAAGTTCGCAACCCATGGTAGGTTTCCGGGGAGCTCGCAGCATACAAGACGAGAAGCTAGTAAGCGCATGCTTTTCTGCTTCAGCCACTGTCGAGTTCAACGGAGTAGACGCCCCCGTCTCGGAAACAACAGAACCAAGCCCAGCTTCCAGCCAGACGGACCTTCGAGGAGATATGTTAGACTCAGAAACCTCGGACACTGAACGCCTTGAGGATGAACTCATTTCTGGGACAGACAGCAATTACGATTCGAAAACCGGGAAGCGTCTGGTATATGGTGCGCAGCAGAGCAATCTCATCGTAGATGCGCGACCAACGATCAACGCTGTCGTGATGCAAGCGATGGGGAAGGGATCGGAGAATATGGAATACTACAAATTCGCCAAGAAGGCATACCTAAATATCGAGAACATTCACGTCATGAGAGAGTCCTTAAACACCGTCATAGATGCTCTCAAAGACGGCGACATTTCTCGCCTACCTCCGAATCGCGAATTGCTCGCAAAGAGTGGTTGGCTGAAACATATTACCGGCATTCTCGACGGATCCGCCCTAATCGCTCGTCAGGTGGGTATAAGACATTCTCATGTATTGATTCACTGTTCGGATGGCTGGGATCGGACTAGCCAGCTATCAGCCCTGTCACAGCTGATGCTGGACCCTTACTACCGCACAATCGAAGGGTTCATTGTCTTGATTGAGAAAGACTGGCTTTCCTTTGGACACATGTTTCAGCAGCGATCCGGCCCTCTCAATCATGAAAAGTGGTTTACTGTAGAGCGTGATGCCATGGCCGGCTCGGCGATACCACCGGGCGAGTCGGATGGCCGTGCTGGCGAAGCTTTCGAAAATGCACTTGCCAGCGCGAAGCGCTTCTTTAAGAACCGCAATAACGAAAACAACGCCGAATCAGATGGCGACGGATTGGGTTCCCCCCCGGACGATCCGTCCCAACCTAAGAAGCCTGCTCCAGGCACGCCAGAGGCCAGCGAAGCCACCCGGCCAAACGAAATCTCTCCTGTTTTCCACCAGTTCCTGGATGCCACCTATCAACTCCTGCGACAACATCCTAATCGCTTTGAATTCAACGAGCGATTCTTACGACGGCTTCTTTATCACCTCTACGCCGGGCAGTATGGCACTTTCCTATGGAATAACGAGAAAGCCCGGAAGGAAGCCAAGGCGAGTGAGCGGACAAGGTCGGTCTGGGACTATTTCCTGTCCCGGAAGCAGGAATTCGCCAACCGAGACTATGACGCGACAATCGACGACCGACAGAGTGGTCGCGAGAGACTTCTCTTCCCCAAACTCTCGGAGGTCCGCTGGTGGTTCCAGCTCTTTGGCCGGACAGATGCAGAGATGAACGAATATCTCGATCTAGCCGCGGCTAGGGACGAGAGGCTCGGTGTTTATGCTATGGGCTCACCGGCATCATCTATGCCGGGCGCCTTTTCGAGTTCGCCTAATACCACCGGCAGCAGATCACCCCGGCCACCATCCAGCCCTCAACCCCCGAGCTTGCCGTTTAGTAAAAGTGTATTGACAGGTGTCGAGTCCGCGCACGAGGCCTTGACGCCGGAGCAGCGCGCTGCCGGCGCTGCTAACCCGGCGGCTCTCAAGCACAGCGCTAGCGCTGACACCCCCGGCGCCTTCGCAACGAATCTCGCCAAGATCCGAGATGGGGTCGCCGGTCTCGATATCGGGCGTGGCTTATTCGGAGGCACGAGTACCACAAGCACCAGTACTTCGGAAACCCGGAAAGAGCAAGAAATGGCCGATATGGCAGGGAACGGCAAGGGGAGCTTAGAGATGGCTTGACGACATAATAATAAGGAGTACCTAGATTCTTAATATAGGTATAGGTACGGATTTGACAACACAAGCATAGGCATGGGCGTGGGCGTGGGACAGACGGGCTTGGGATGCGGTTTTGGGCTTGTAAGAACTACTGTTTTACCTACGTATCACAAGAAAGAAAAGAAACGAAGACGAAGTTACGTTGCACCGACGACGCGTTTAGTTGTGTTGTTGTTGTTGTTTACATACAACAAGCTATGTGCGTGTATGAGTATCCGTGGTTGTCGGTGCCGTGTCATCACGTAGAGGCGAACAGGGCTGTTTAAGATAGGAAGTGTCGTGGGTTTGGTTTGGACTTGTACTGGGCGGAGTATGCGGGAAGGGGGGTAGCTACGCTGTCCACCGGTGGGAACATCAAAACTCCATGCGGAAGGAAGACTTCATGTATACAACCCGGAGGAGGCAATCCCAACTCTTGCAGGAAGCACCAAATCCACAATTCACTCCGCCTACCGCGTATAGGGTTTTGCATCGTGCTGGGTTCTGCCTTCTCATATATTGATTTAAGTCTTTTCTACCTAGCGCCCTATCCTTCTGCCCTCCCCTCTTGTCCACAGGGGCAGCATATAATAGCGTATAGCAAGTCAGCCGGGCTGTCTATGTAGCTCTTAAATTACGGCGCCCTTCGTAACGTCCTCACCTCATTTTTGTCTTAATTCCTATTCCTTATCCCAGCCACTTCATAGGAAGACCTCAAGGTTAACCTCCAGCGTGCTAACAGGATACTTAAGTTCGAAATTCTCCAGGACCGAGGGATGCAAGATACCAAACTCGCCAATCCGCGCCGTCTTGCCGCCTAGGCGCACGTAGATCGCCGCCGCGCGGCCGGGGAAGAAAGTAGCCTCATCCACAGGCTCGAGCCAGTAGCCGTCGCGCTTCTGGTGGGTCGGCGTGACGGCGAAATCGATGTCCTTGCCGGGGCCAGCCTGCAAACCCTCGTCGTGCGTCAGGAAGGCCTGGCGCAGCATGGCCATGACGCGGTCGAGCAGGCCGTGGACCTCCTCGAAGCCCGACGCCTTGCCATACCAAGCGGCGGCGAAGTGGCGCTCGTTGCGGGCGCGACGCTCCGCGGCTTCGTCCTTGAACACGACGTCCGAGGTTTCGAAGACGCGGATGGGCACGCTGTGGCCCTTGTTCTCCCGGATCGTCTTGAGGAGGCCCGGGATCAGCGATGTGCGCACGATCTGGTACTCCGTAGTCTTAGGGTTGGCGAGGCGCACGGCCGTCTTGCCGTCGTCCTTGCGGTTCAGCCAGGCGAAGTTCTCATCGTGGCTGCAGAGGATGAGAGGCATAACCTCGGACCAGCCCGCCATGCCGCACTCCAGGCGCACAATGTCGGCGAGCTTATTTAGGGTTAGGGGTGCACCGACTGTCTTGGTCACGGATATGCGCGGTAGTCGGTTAAATCCGTAGGCTATGCCAACGTCCTCCATGATATCGCATCGGTGAAGGATATCGGCGCGCGTCGGCGGTATCGTGACTTCGATTATGGCGTTCGGGTCCTTCTCTGAGGGCTTGGCAGCCACGGCCATCTTGGTGAGAAGCTTGCTAATGCTCTCTGCCGATTCGGAGAGGCCGAGACAGCCATTTAGGTAGTCGACTTCCACAGTCTCGGTACGCGACGACAAATTGGGCGATATTCGCGTCTGTCCGTTATGGTCGGAGATAATCTTGATAGGCTCAACGGTGAATGGTTCGGCAGCGTATACGGAGAACATAGTCACCATCATGTTAACGACAATATCCAGCTTGGTTCTATCCGTAGCCGTGCATTCTATGAATACATTCTTGCTGTTCAGGGTAATCTTAGAATGGTCGCTGTTGATGATGGGCGGTAGCGAGCAGACAACCCTATTCGCGTCGTAGATAACGGGATATACTGGCTTGTCCCGGATAATGTTCAGGTACCGGCCCAGATGCTTATCTTTCTCATAGAACGCCATCAATTCCTCCCCATTCATCTTCTTCGTCTGATTAAGCGGCACGAAGCTAATGTCTTGCGGCGGCCGAGCCTCGTACGTGAAGGGGGCCTTAATGGTGTCCAGGTCGTGAGTTCCAATAGCGACTAAGGTACGTTGTCGAGCAAGGTTCTGGTGTAGCTTGTCTTGTAGAGCGATGAAGGAGTCATAGTTCTTCTGGGTGAACTTGACATTGCGCAGGATCGCACCGCCGACTAACGGTCGTACCTTGAGAGTATCTTCAAGGACGGTGACGGTATGTAGATCGCCAGTGGCCGGTTGGACCAATCTGAAGTTGGGAGTGGGCCGCCGTCCCAGGAATATGTTAAGCATGAGGGCAATGCCCTCGAAGCAGAGCATGTCATATCGGTTGGCGGGGATCTCGATTTTGAGTTGGGGAGGTTCCTGTACGCCATCGACGACTGGTCTTTCTTCATTTTCGGTGTCTTCGTCTAACTCAATGCCAAATTCGAAGCACAAATCTTCGAACTCCGTCGTTGTGTATCTAGATAGAAACGATCGTGTGTTAGCGGGGTTAGATTCAGGGTATCGAAGGGTCGGAGGGGCACGAACTTTCGACCTAAAGCCTCAAAGAGGTCGTATTTGTCGACTGATATAGTAGGCATCTTCCAAATAGCCCCCTCAGAGGGTTTACTAGAGCCTGTATATCAAAGAATTTGGCGCAATTCGTATAAGGGAAGTTGTTATTAGCCTTGAGTCACAGGCGATTTCAGAAATTCATTTGGGTTCAATGTTACAGTTGTACAACCCCACCAAAACACGGTTTATGCGATAATCGGTTCTTGCCGATATCTATATTCAACAACGGAAGCCGAGAGGTCAAAGCGTCATTTAAGGGGCAAGGGGCACAATGTAGCTTTGTACCCATCCACGTACTTCCATTATGATAGATCAATATAATACTTCGACACGCGATACAGACTCCATGTCCAAAATATATTATTCTACCTATCATGACAGCTCATAAGCACCGTACCAATGGTCACATTTGTCTGCTGGATGACCTGCCCTTCGCTAAATGAAAATAAATCGCTTCCTCGGTCCCGCCGATCAGCTCAGTTTGTATCTGACCCTTTGTTCTGTTTCATAAGTCGGGAATTCCTCGAAGTCGTCAGATTTGATGGAATCGCTCATCTACATAGTGGGAACGGAGCTATGATGTGACATCACAGCTTACCACTATCGTAAATATGCTCGACCGCATATATTACCAAGACTGAGCTAGCTATGTATGCAAGCCCAAAGGAGACTATTAGAAAAACCTGACATGAATCAACTTCTCAAATTATGGCCACCGGAAAAGAGGTTTGTCGCCATGCGCAAACAGTTTCAATAAACCGGCCGTAGTCCTCAGATAATGTACATCACTCTCTCTGCATGTCTACTACATAGTACTTACGAATAATCAAATATCACGTAAATACTCATAGCGCAGATAAAGAACTGGAGGAGGCAGGTATAGTGATCAATAGTCTTAGGTACATAAAGCACTTGAGCAGATACGGTGAAGAGAATTCAGGGGTACAGGGCTTTTTACAGCACTGAAGCAAGGACCAGGGCGGGGAAGTGCATGTCAACGGTACATGTATGTAATGCTAGGTGGTACCAGAACCAGATGTGGGGCATCTGTGGCAGAGATTTCCTGTCGTCACAAGCGCCCGAGGACGCCCAAGCCACATACTATCAAGGTAAAACCGATCCCTTGTTATCTCATAAGCCCCATTTTGATTGCCTGGGGAGTTTGTATGTACTGTAAGCTGTAGTGTCGGCACGGGACAGTGGGTACAAAGCAGTCCAGGTAGGAGCAAGACGCAAGAACACAAGCTCCAGCCTCTCTCTACACTAGGCCGCGTTAAACCTATTTCCTACTAAAAAAGCATCTTTCTCTTGGTCACAACACAACCTTGAATCCATCCACCAAAAGCGATAACTCTCATGATACCCCTCGATGAACTAATTTGGAAGACCATTTCTCCGGCTCCAGACGACCTACGACGATATCGTAGATAATTATTACTTCGAGTGCCCTACAAAGCAGTTCTTTTTTTTTTTCTTCTTGGAGTCGGAGCACAAGCGACGTCGATCTCTGTCCGGTCCTAGTTCCTTAAGTCAACCAAATTGACCCGACATCGACCTAACTTATTGCATCACTCCACCAAGCCAACCCACGCGATCAGCAGCGCAACTCAGCCGGAATCTACCTACCGGCCTCAACCACCACCACACACTCCTTCGTACCCTACCACTACATTACTACACCCCATCATGGCTGACGCGCCAAATGCGAACGATGAGCTCTACCCCATCGCCGTTCTCATAGACGAACTAAAGGTAAGGCGGTGGCCTAGCCTGCCTGGTAGTATACCAACTTCTAATACTATCGCCAGCACGACGATGTTCTCCTCCGATTGAATGCCATCCATCGCCTCTCGACAATCGCGCTTGCTTTGGGTGCCGAACGCACTCGTGACGAACTTGTTCCTTTCTTAGATGGTTAGATAGCGCCCTGTATTAGAACCTCGATATAATAAACATATTCTAACGCTAGCATCAGAGTCGGTCGAAGACGAGGACGAGGTCCTCGTTGCCCTGAGCGAAGAACTGGGTAACTTCATTGAATACGTCGGCGGTCCCCAGTACGGCCATGTCCTCCTCTCCCCTCTCGAGAACCTCGCAGCCATCGAAGAACCCGTCGTTCGGGATAAGGTCCGTTCATACAGCTTAACAGATATTTACTATCATATATTGACTATCATTTGCAGGCTGTCGAGTCCCTAAACAAGATTTGCAACGAGCTGTCGCCCCAGCAAGTTGAAGAATACTTCATCCCACTAACCATCCGACTCTCCAAGGCAGACTGGTTTACTTCCAAGGTGTCTGGATGCGGTTTGTACACAACCCCATACAAGAAGGTATCCCCTCCGGTTCAGGAGCAACTTCGCCAACAGTTCGGCCTCCTTGTACACGATGAAACCCCCATGGTACGAAGGCAGTCGGCGACGAACATGGCCAAGTTTGTCAAGGAAATGCCTGCCGCCATCGTCGTCGACGAAATGATACCCCTTTTCCAACATCTTGCGCAAGACGACCAAGACAGCGTGCGATTACTGACGGTGGAGATTCTTATTTCTATCGCCGAGGTTGTGCCCAAAGAGCAACAGGGCAGCCACGGCGTCTTACTTACGTCGCTACGTAACTTGATAGAGGACAAGAGCTGGAGGGTTCGATATATGATTGCCGATAGATTTGAAAAGGTACGAACTCACAGTTTCACGTTCTGCATCGCGTAGGCTAACAGCGAGTGTCGCAGATTGCAAAGGCTGTAGATGAAGAGGTGGTCACCCGAGACCTGGTACCCGCGTTTGTCAAGCTGTTGAAAGACAACGAGGCCGAAGTCCGGACTGCCATCGCCGGCCAGATCCCTGGCTTCTGTACCCTGCTCGACAGGACCACGTTGCTTAACGAGATCATGAGTTCTATCGAAGACCTTGTCTCCGACACGTCTCAGCACGTCCGCGCTGCTCTAGGCACTCAGATCAGCGGCTTGGCACCGATTCTAGGCAAGCAAGAGTGAGCCTATCTACCTCATACCAGGGAGACATAAATGCTAATGTGCGCTAGAACGATCGATCACCTCCTCCCTATGTTCTTGCAAATGTTGAAGGATGAATTCCCTGAAGTCCGACTGCACATAATCTCCAAGCTTGAGCTTGTCAACCAAGGTATTATTCGTATAGGACCTCGTAGCAGCTGATCATACTGACGTTTCTAGTTATTGGTATCGACCTACTCTCCCAATCTCTCCTCCCCGCCATCGTGCAGCTTGCGGAGGACAAGCAATGGAGAGTGCGGCTTGCGATCATCGAGTATATCCCGCTCCTAGCTAGCCAGCTCGGCGTCAAGTTCTTCGACGAGAAATTGAGTTCGTTGTGCATGGGTTGGCTCGGAGACACTGTTTTCTCTATTCGAGAAGCGGCAACCCACAACCTCAAGAAGCTCACCGAAGTCTTCGGCGTCGAGTGGGCCAGCGAAGCGATCATTCCGAAGGTGATGGCTATGGGCTCCCACCCGAATTATCTATATCGGATGACGACTTGCTTCGCGATCTCGGTAAGTGGCTCTCGTATTCCAGGTTCTGATGTTGCATGCGGATTCTAACAGGCTACAGACTCTAGCTACCGTTGTCAGCTTGGACGTGATTGGGAAGTCCATTCTTCCCATGTTGGAAAAGCTTGTTGAAGATGATATCCCCAACATCCGCTTCAACGTAGCAAAGACCTACGCAGTACTCATCGACGTTCTCAAGCGGCTTCCCGATGAGGGCACTATCTATAGTTTGGAGAAGGCCGGGACGACGAGTACTACGGCTTCCCCTCGCTCGAGCGAGCTCATCCAGCAGCGGATCCTCCCGAGTTTGGAGAAGCTACAGAGGGATGACGACGTAGATGTCCGTTACTTCGCCACTACCGCAGTGGCGGGGATTCCCGGAACTGGTGGAGAGCCTATGAACACATCGCCGTAGATGAAGTCACAAAAAGAGAACTCTTCCCAACATGCAACCACGTATTAGAGTGTCCTAGTTGCACCTCTCGCGAGATAGCATTCCGAATCGTCTTGGGTCAGTTCGCCACAGAGGTCCCTTCAGATCCCAGATTTTTGAGGGTTCGTAGAGTAGACGTATTGGGGAGGCACGCACACGGTCATCGACTGCATTTTTGGAGGTTGCATGTTCTGCTTGGCATTAATCGGCGTGGGACTTGAGAGGTGCAATATGCTTCTATAGAAAAGCATTGAGCCGAGTACCCAAAGGGGACCCTGACTTCCTAGCATCCGCCTGGTACGTGTAAGATTAAAAGAAGCCAAAAAATTCATAATGAGTTTAATAGATCTCAGTCAAGCCAATCTACAGTGAAGTTCTTATGTCTTTATATTTTTGATATTCGTAATTATCGATCGCCGGGGTATCTCGTTATTTTATATTTCCAACTACTATACTCTTGCGCCGCCATCTCTATGTGAATCTTTATATCTTAGTTCCGAGAATTTCTCACCTTTCTAAAGCATAGACTGCTTATAGTCTGCCCTTTGACGCCCCCGAAGCTGAAGCTGGGGTATTCGACCCTGCCAACCTGCTCGAAACGCCACCCCTCCATTTCCTCGCCTTCGTCGTCCTTGGCGGGGCCCTCGAACCAGCCCAACAATTCGGTCTCGGTCCAGTTGCAACTTGTGACGAGGAACAACCCGCCTTCGCGCAGCAATGGCGCGATCTTCACCCTGTAGGACTCGACAATGCGACGGCCGCTCGTCGGGTCCGTCTCTGAGGACAATGAGATTGCGTCGAAGGTCCCCTTGTCTAGGATGGCATCCCACCCACTTGACTGAGCGCCCGAAAGCAGTGTTGCGGGCGGCGTGCGCAAGATATCGTGTTCGGCGAATGTAATCGGCTGCCCGGACTTATCCTCGTCGTCGTTGTCGTTTTCGGAAGCGCGCGACTCGGCAATGCGCTTGGCGAACTCGACGCTCTTAAGCGAGTAATCCACGCCCAGCATGCGCCCGTTCCATCCCGCGTCCCGTAGCTGGAAGAGCAGCGATCCGTTGCCGGTGCCGAGGTCCAGGAAGGAGGTTTCGTCCCGCGAGAGCTGGAGCTCGGATTCGTTGTCGGATAGGAAGTCGATGAGCTTCGTCTCGGCGTCCGAGTCCTCGAACCAGACTGTGCCGGTGTCGGATGGGTTGTGGGCGTGATTCGAGATTTCGGTTGTGTAGAGGTTATCCCAGCTTTATTTAAGAGGCGGTTAGTTGGGAGAGGCCGAGTATAGAGGAGGAAAAGGCGTACTATTCCTTGGTACCCAGCTCAGAGGGTTCGAGGTGCGCTGGTTTGGACATCGCGGAATTACTGGCGCTAGTGAGGGCTCCCTTCTTATCGCTTAAAAGTCCTTAAAATTCAATTAGCGAAATATAGTCCGTGAGAACAACATATTATATGTAATTATGTGGTTACGAGTTGATCTCCATCTTAATATACTCTGAGCTACGCACCTCGTGATAGTAAAGTAACGGGCAATCTTGAACTTTTTAGAGGTGGGAGCTTGAATGGAGGGGCAATCGGCAAATCCTTACTGAAAGGGCAGGCGGTAAGGTTATTGCTTAGTAAAAGATCCAGATAAGATGATGCCTGTGGCGCTGAAAGATGCACGGCGCTGACCATTTTCCACGGCTTTAAAGAGAAGTCGCCGCCTGTGAAATATCGATAAGCGATAAGCGATCATATCTCCCTAAACTTTTCTGTCGTCACGGCGAATCTTCTCCTCTTCTGTGCTTGCCGTCTCTGTCGCTAACCCCAATGCCCTCAACATGTTTCGCGCCAGCTCGTCTCGGTTTCTAACCAGAGGCCTTGCCTCTCCATCTCGAGCCTGCGCCAGGGCATTCCGACCACTTCAGATTCGCACATTAGCTAGTGTAAATGTGCCAAGTCCAAAGGTATATCCAAATCAACTACTATATCCCGATCGGAGTATGTAAGCTGACAGGTAATAGGAACCAACGGAACTCGACCAAATAACTACATTACCAAATGGTGTCCGAGTGGCCTCAGAAGCCCTACCGGGTTCCTTCTCCGGCGTTGGTGTTTATATCGAAGGCGGCTCGAGGTTCGAGAATACTTCGTTGAGCGGTGTTAGTCACATCGTCGACCGATTGGCCTTCCATTCTACAGAGAATAGGACTTCCGAAGAAATACAAGAGACGGTAGAATCCTTAGGAGGAAATGTACAATGTGTCTCATCCCGCGAGTCCATGATGTATCAGGCCGCCACCTTCAACTCCGCCGTCCCGACTGCAACAGAACTTCTCGCCGACACGATACGGAATCCTCGAATCACGGAGGAGGAAGTCGCCGGGGAGCTGTTAACAGCCGAGTATGAGATTAACGAAATCTGGAAGAAGCCCGAACTTATCCTACCTGAATTAGTACACATGGCGGCGTTCAAGGGCAACACTCTCGGCAACCCTTTATTATGTCCCAAGGAGCGAATACCCTTGATCAACAGCTCAGTCGTGCGAGTCTATCGAGATACCTTCTACCGTCCGGAGAGAACCGTCGTCGCATTCGCCGGTGTTCCGCATTCCGAAGCTGTACAGCTGGCAACCAAGTTTTTTGGAGACATGAAAGGCTCCGAGCAAGTCCTGTCACGGACGGGATCGGAAACATCCATAGATTCGCTGTCAACCGAGGCTTCAGCCTCTTCAGCATCTTCCTTCTCGGCATCTTCCTCATCCACGTCATCCGCCTCATCACAGTCGTCTAGCTTCACGTCTAAGATACCCTTTTTCAAAAACCTCTCCACTTCTGCAAGCCACAATGCTTCTGTCGCTAGCACATCGGCATTTCCCCCGACTATGGAAGAAATCAATATGCCGTCACATTACACCGGTGGTTTCGTTGCACTCCCACCACAACCCCCCTCAGCTAATCCCAATCAACCCGTATTCACTCATATTCACATTGCCTTCGAAGGATTACCCATCTCATCAGATGACATATATGCGTTAGCAACACTAAACACTCTTCTTGGTGGTGGTGGATCATTCTCCGCCGGTGGACCGGGAAAAGGAATGTATTCAAGGTTGTATACCAACGTGCTTAACCAACATGCCTGGGTAGAATCTTGTGTTGCCTTCAATCATTCTTACACGGATTCCGGGTTATTCGGAATCTCCGCACAGTGTACTCCAGGCCGCACGCAACACATGCTTGATGTTATGTGCCAAGAGCTTAGAGCTCTCACCATGGACACTGGGTTTGCGGCCCTTGGCAAAGCAGAGGTCAACCGTGCCAAAAATCAGCTACGCTCTAGTCTACTGATGAACCTTGAGAGCCGAATGGTCGAACTGGAAGATCTAGGCAGGCAGGTACAAGTACACGGTCGCAAAGTACCCGTCCAGGAGATGTGCCGAAAGATCGAGAGCCTTACGATTCAGGACCTGCGCAGGGTAGCAAAGCAGGTCGTGGGAGGATTAGTCCAGAACAACGGCAAAGGAAGCGGGTCTCCGACCGTAGTGCTACAGGAAGCGCAAGACCCTTTCACCTCCGTGAAACAGATGACCTGGGAAGAAATTCAGGACAGGATTTATAGATGGGGTTTAGGTAGAAGGTGAAGACCACGTCGGGTAGAGAAATTTCCGACTACAGATGTGGTCAGCGCGGCTGCGAGATCTATGCGATATGACCTGCTCGATCTCGGTTCTTGGGTTATCCGCCCTCCGCCGCTCCGTAATGTACCATGGTGTATGATAGCGACGATAGATGTCAGATTCTGTACGATAGGCACTCACGAACATACCGACTAATGAAAACCTTCCCATGTCCCCATTCCTCCGGACCGAAACATATTGCGCGGAAGGGGTAGCCGACGAAGGTGACGGTTTCTAGATGCCGCGCAATGTTTGATGCTAACGAGGATAGAGTGTATGTTATGTCTTACATCGGACTTTGAGATCATTGGGTATATCAGCAAGAAGCGGAATAAACGCTCTCACAAGGTCTAAGACAGGAAGCCTCAACTTTACTTGCCCACCTGCGAAATGGCACCATGTTCGACACTCATGTCGTGGGTCACCTCTTCATGCCCTCGGTCGACATGAATCGACTACTCGATCCGGCAATCCGACATATGTTTTTCCCTACGACACGATTTAGCGGGGTTCCACGTCCCCTGGGGTACCAAGGGCGCTCGCTTTCTCATCGTGTGACTAGATGCGCTGACCGGCGTAATCTGCTATCTGCCGGCCGAGCTGTGTACATGGGCCGGATACCTGCGTAGGCGATGTGCACATGGTACCGCCGGTCGGTTACGGGATGGTGGAGCAGATTATAGCTGCACGGGCAGGATTAATACCAGGCGATGGCCATCGCTTCCAGTCCTTCGACCGGCCCCTCGGAGTTAGTTTGCGGTTTTCTATCGAATTGTGAGGAAGATCGCGCGCTCATACATTTGACCTAATCTGAGGTAAAACCTACCTAGACAAGACAGCACTACAATCCCAGATCAACTATGACGGCCATCACGAAAACCATAACTGGCGGCGATGGCCTGACGACGACATTAACATGGATCATGCCCTCCCAGACAACCCCCTTCGTGCCGACCCGCTCGAAAGGGGACCCCGAGTCCGGAACCGACATGCCGGCATCCTGCTCCCTATCCGTGTACTGCCGCAGCCTATCGTATTACCTGTACTCCATGCACACCGCGACGCACACGCCGCACCCGCTCGACGGCCAACACTGCCTCGGTGTCCAGAGCGTCAGCGGCTTTTATCATCCGGGTATCGCGGGCGTCGGGTACGACGACGCCTGCTGGCCCGTAAACTACTTCGAGCTGTTCCCCAGCGAGTGGGCCGATCTGAATAGCGGAGAGCAGACCGATAAAGAAGGCGATCGCTCCACTGTTGCGTTCCCTGGGGGGCAGTGTCTGCAGGGCTGGACCACGGCATGCACGACAACCATTACCGCCGGCGACGGTGGCAAGGAGACATATCCCCAGGCCTGGTGCTGTCCCCCCGGGCAGTGGACCTGCGCGACCGCGACCGCGGAGTGGGATAAAGCGGCGCCGCAGCGCTTATGCCAGAGCGCGTTGACGGGCACGGCGGTCACGCAGGTCTGGATGTACTGGGACCCCGCGTACTACACTTTCGGCCCCTTTGGTGTCTCGGGGACCACGTCGACCCTCGTCGAGGCGTATACCTGGACCGCGGACGTGAGTCTCGAGACTGACCCCGCGCACGCGGCGACTGTGTTCCGGAAGGTGTTTCCGTTGGTGCTGAGCTCGGAGGCAGGGGATACCGGGGATGTTACGGTTTTGACGACGGTGCTTGTGACTCCGGAAGCAGCAACTCCAATTGGGACGTACCGGAAGCGGACCGAGTCGAAAACACCGTCGCCATCTTTGTCCGGCGGCGACGTTCTTAGCTCTAGAGACGCCGTGGCCAACATTTTGTGCGCTGCTTTTGCGGCGGCGGCGGTTATGCTGCTTGGCTTTGCGATGCTGTACCGCTCTAGGAGTAAGAGACGAAGGACTGATCGGAGGCGCCGGGAGGTTGTCGCTGCTGATGCTGCGTTTTATAAGGAGCCGTTTGAGAGTGATGATGGTCGTCGTGGTACGAGGTCGAGATTCTGCTTCGCCCACAGGGGTTAGAACTTACTTAGGGACTATCGGGCGTGTCTGTTGAGTTCGGTTCGAGTGGGAAGGGGATTACATCGCGAACTGCTTTCCCCTCTTATTGCTGTGGGATTTCATCTGTCTGTACAATTAGCAGGTGTCTGTCACTGATGCTAGCTTCTGTTACCCGAGTTCTTCTCTCTCTCTTGGATAGCAATTATGTCCGTTATCAACATTAGGAAAGAAAGGGGCGACGCTACAAATAGTATGAAGTTTTCACTAAGGCTTTACGAATCACACATGTTATCGCTCAAATTTACTCGTCGGCGTTATATCAATTGATCATATAGACAATGTATCCAGTAGGTTTCGTTCTATGTACAGGCTCTCCTCGTACAACAAATAAGGTTGCCATCGCCTCGCTGGACTTCTGATTAGCGAATGGAATACTCTCTCCCACCCTCAACCCTAAACACAATAGACCCATCCACAATCTCTCCATCTACACGTGTTCCGTCGTCAGCCCACGCACTTAAGCTCGCTACTTGCCCCTGATTTTCACCGCCGCCAACGTCAGGCACGACTACCGTCCCGTTCGTTCCTGCCGGCGGCACAACATTAACCTCCAAATGCCCATCCGTCTCGTTCCTTCCCCAGCGGACGCTCAACGGCCCGAACGGTGTTGGAACTACGCCTCGGGCCCACGTCAAGTCCGAACCGGGAAGGGGTCGGACAACCCACTCCTGGAATCCCGGCTTCAGGGGCCGCACCCCCAGGACATAATTTGTGAGTAACGGCGTCACGCCGGTTGACCAACCGTGGGCCAGGCTCGTGAAGGCACCTTCATACTTCAAGGATTGTCAGTAGGTAATTGAATCATCACGATCCACACAGGAAATAGTAACACCAATGGGGTAACAAATGACCGAAAGGGGTTGTCGATCTTACCTTACTCCCAACCGCCCCAATACCCTCCCACATCGTCACTCCCGGGTCCTGCGCCGCCATATGCCCATACGTAGCCCGGATCTGTGCGATCGCCGAGTCGGCCAGTCCAGTCTCGAAGCGCGCCGCCATCTCAAAGTACGAGATAAACGGGTACACGCGCGAGCTGAACCCCTCGCCTACTTCCTCGCCACCGGCATCGTAGAAGGCGTGTCCGTATGGCTGCGCCGTTGCGCGCTCTAGATATGCTAGCGCCGATTTCGCATAGTCGACCTTGTTATTAGACTTAGCGATTCCTGCCAGGATCGCAATGCTATTCCCGTCCTGCGCGTGCGCGGAGTGCCCGCTACGGTCGAAGAACGCGCCAGCTTCAGAATCCCACAAGTTCGCCAGCACACCCGCAGAGACACTAGCCGCCCTATCACGCCAGCGGGCCTCGTCGTCAGGATGTGATAGAAAGGAGGCTAAGTCGGCGGCCCGGTTCAGCGCTAGCACGTATAGCACGCTGTAATAGGCCGCGGATCCGTCACGCGCTAAGAAAGCATAGTCACCGTACCCGGATTGGCGGACCAGCAGTGAGGTGGCCGGGTCCGTATGCGAGGTGTAGTAAGTATCAAGCACCTTAATCAGATTCGGGTAGTACGCCTCGGCGTACGACAGATTGCCTGCGTACATGACGTAGTCCCAACTACATGCCACCCACCAGAGTGGGTAGTCAAATAGTGGAAGTGCGTAGTTATTGCTACAAAACCATCAGAAAGGATCCCCAAGAGAAAAGGGGGAGGGGTAACACACATGCTTGCCGGCGGGATCCATCCGTCATCTCTTTGGTGTTGTGCGAGATCTTCCATAACATTTCGAGATGCCTCCTGGATATCATGCGTAAGATAGCTTGTCAGGGACGCAACAGCCAGATCTCCCATATAAGGGTCACGATCTCTTTTTGCCCCGTCGTGGAGTACCCATTTCCCTAAAAGCGACGGGCTCGACGCGCCACGGGGCTCAGTGTTATTGTCCAGGAATATATCTGTGCCCATCTCGGTGGTGTATGCGCCGTCAAACCACCACTGCGTGAGATCTGCATCGGAGCATTCGAACCAACCTGTATATGAATCGGGTGTGCCCAAGTATCCGGACCATTGTAAGGTAACGGAGTTGATGATGACCTCGCCGTATACAGACGTGTAAGGGGCATCTTCTGGCAACGCATCTAGTTCAATCTTCACATAACGGAAGCCGTGAAGTCCATCGGAGCAGACCTGGCTTCCGTATTCGCAGCCCCATTGGTTAAGCCATGTCGATGCTTCGTTCCTCACTGCGATCTAGAAGTCCGAGGTCAGTAAGTGGGTTTCAATAAAGCTCAAGGGAACTTACCTGGTCCGTCCCAGATGGCACAATCTTGGGCGGATTCTGCGAAGTCAGGCTTCAATCTCCGAATTTGGTGCCTCGAAGCTCAAACTTACACCACTACCTTGACCCGCATTATCAGAACGTGTGAAATCACTCCTATTTCCAAGAAATTCCAAGCTTTCTGAGAATGACAGCCTGAGACCAGGAAACCCGTCAGAGGTATTCGTCGAGCCTGCAAAATCGATCTCCAAAGACCCCACGATGTTCTGACCGAAATCAAGAACCAAGCTGGGTTTCTCGGCCTCAGGTCCCTCGCGCGTTAGAGTCGTTACATTGTTACCGGTGATGAGGCCCTCCGGGTTGGCCACACCCCCGGCAGTGTACTCGCTCAAAACGGCCTTCGGTTTGACGACATTACTTGGGGGCGCGCGAACATATTGATGCCAGCTTGTGTCATTATCCTGGGCGCGCACGCCTTCGTTTGACACAAAGTGGCATGAGGCGACTCCAAAGAGCCAAGCCAATGACTCCAGTGAGCCCCTCATACTGCCGACTCGATGTAAAAGGTCGGAAGGAACACGTGAAAGCCGGGATGCCCCCTGGAAATGGCTAGGGCACGCCTTGCGGAAAAGCTTGTCTTGACAAACTACCGGTTAATCCCTATGAGGTGCTCAGGGTCAGTAGCACAAAAGGCACCCGACTGCCAGGATGAAACGTACCGAAAGCGTTCGGATTGCTACAAGCAAACACGCTTTATACCAGATCCGCCGTCGCCTCCCCCGCGTATTCCAAGGCGGGAGTGCGGTCGTATTTAACTTACACCGAGTGGAACGATTCCACGCCCCTGTAGGGCGCTTCTCCGCATAACCCGTCCGCGAAGACCAGGTTCGGCAGAGACCTAATTAATCCAGATCTTCATGGGCCCCATCGCATGCTGTGCCATAGCCCCGGACAAGGGTACGCCAAGGTATAGCTGCCGGATTAGGAAGGACATCTGAGACTCAGGATCGCAGAGTCAAGATGAGTCGAAATGTGATTACGACATTAGCTTGTCTTTGCGCAAGTTGTAGCTACATGTATATGCCGCGCCCTAATTTCCAGGCCTGCCTATTCATGCTGTATGTAGAACGACGCTTTGCAGTGTAATGTTTGTAAGGTTCCGATCCCGACGACGATACAAGTTACCTTTATGGGAACTCGACCCTTGTCAACAGTAAGATATGAATAAAACATCAAGGTTATACGTCAATATTACTAATCGTCTCGCGATTCACTAGCATTATGGAACAGAAGGGGCCGATGTGGAATAATGCCAGACGGCATATGGAAACTGAATTCATGAGAGACTTTTCTTTGCCATTAGGCGATGCCAGACCCGATTCATCTATTAGCTTGTTAATCCCATCCAGACTCCGTATAAATTGAGAAATTCGTAAATCGTCACCCAAACTTCTCCGATTGTAATAGCGTGACATGCTGACCGCTATATGCAGTTATAGATTACCGCTCTTGCCCACGAATGCATATCTCGTTTTCATATTCCTTTTTAGATGCCGTTTTCTCTTTTCCCTCAAAATAGTATATAGAAAATGCCACCAATCATTGGATCTGGGCCATCCTCTTGGACATGCTGTATGTAGAGTTAGCACAAATTAAGTTTTAGAGGGTGTGTTGGTTCGCAACTTACAAATCATAGAAGGCAAACTGGCTGGGGCTGCTGCCGAATTCATAAACAAAGCGAGACGCAAGATAGCTTCCAAAGATTGCGCGAAGGTAGGAATCAGGCACACGGCTGATGATGGTGTCCAAACCAATCTTGTCGATGAGTAACTTGGGCAAAGCGTCTGCGAGAACGGCTCTCCGGACAACGGGGTTCTCCCACAGATCCGACTTCTGCAGTTCCTCATCTAGTGTGGTGATGGCAAGAGAGAGCGTATCAGACAGTACAGAACGCGGTACGCCAGTCTGCTCGTGTTCTCGCCAGATCGCCTCGAACTCCAGGCGAGCATTGTTGCAGATAGTAGCCTGTACCTGTTTGACGTACTCCTTGTAAAACTCAGGAGCCTCGCCCTTAGCGTTGTGACACATGTTTTCAACGAAGCCCTCGTCATCAAAGCTGAGCGAGGCGAGAACCTCTAAGGACGAGGAAGTGACGCCACCCTTATTGGCAGAAGCATCCTTGAATAGAATACAGCCAGCCTTCTCAAGCCGCAACTTGGCGTCTTGGGTAATAAAGAGGTTGGCTCCTTCGACGATGTAAGGGATTGTCGACTTGCCGTCCTTGATCAACTTGGACACGGTGGAGAGGTCAATCGACTCGGGACGGCCACCGCAGGGAACAAAGCAGTCGGTAAGGCCGGTGTCCCTGAGATGATAGAAGTTGCGGAAAGGCGTTCCGTTGGGGACAACTTCGCCGCTCGGCAGCGTGACATTGCTATCATCGCAAAGAACTCTAAAGCCGTCCTTAGACAGCTTAGAAAGGTCGAACTGAGAGATCATGACACGTTTCTTGGCTAGGCGAATGAGTTCGTCCTTGTCGATCCCGTTGGGGTCGACGAGGACGCCGGATCCGTCGACGATAGCCGTGTACTTCTCGTTGCTTAGGAGAATTTCGTTGCTGCCAAGATCGCCATCAGGACCTCCAGTCTGCATCTTCCTCACCTTGGAGGGGTCTAAGTTCATCTTTCGGTAGATACCCTTCACATACTCGCGAACAGACAAGGTTGTCATGCCGTACGCGTCGTGAGGAATACCGCCAAGCTTGGGCGACTTGCCGGTGAAGAACGACTTCCACCACGGTGCACCACGGGCACGAGCATGCTCGGTCGCCCAGTCGACAAGGTCGGCGGTATTCTCATCGGGACCCATGAAAAGGATCTCTTCTTTCCTATAGAGGTCCACAATTGGATTTTTGATACCGGGGGTCTCGGCCGGGAGGAGGAGGTCCATGATACTATCAATGTACTTCTCAAACGCCTCCCGGGCGCGGTCCTGCTGCTTGGCGTCAAGAAGGATTACACCTTTCGAGCCGCCTTCTGGGATATCCTTATTCTTGCGTTGTTGGGTGCTCGCAAGAGCGTAGTTCTCGTCGAAGAGATTCCTAGCGTTTATGCTGTATGCCTCCTTGCTGCGAGACTTGACAATTCGGATACCGCCTCGGGCGACATCCTTGAAGCGTAGATGGAAACCACGAGCCTCAGCGCTGATCACAAGGAACATGCCGTATAAACGCCTGGGATATTCAATCTCTGGGAGGAATGACGGGTCTAGACGGAAGCTGAGGGCTACCTTCGTGGGAGTGAAGTAGTTGGTCTTCAGAATGGCATTGTTGAAGATGCGGAAGGCCGTCATCACCATTTCCTGGTGTTCATTTGACACCTCTCGAGTGATCGCCTCCTTTAGTCGGGCGTCGGAGAGAACCTCCACGGCTGGGGTAGGCGCAATGATGCTCTTCTCGAAGCCGGGGCCAACGCTCAGATGAACACTGGCGAATGCGGCGTATAGCAGCCGGACTAGGCTGGGGTAAGACGAGATGATCTCAAGTATGTAGTCCGGCGTGAACGTCTCGGTACGAAGTCGTCGCTTTAGTTTCGAGAGGATCTCTACGTGAGCCGGGTTTTTTGAATCCAAGGCCTGCTTGATAGACACGTATTCCGTGCCGAGACGGTTGAGGAAGTGCTGAACGAAGACCCAGACGCAGTGACCGTAGATGGTCTCTTGTAGGCTGAGAGCGCCTGACGCGAACAAGGAGTGAAGTCTGTTCTGGGGAATGCAGTATAGGAGGGAGATCTCCTTGGTGATTTGGTGGATCGACTGCTCGATTGGCATAGGCTCGATGCCCAAGTTTGTAGCCGGCTTCAGGTAAATACTCATAACCGTGATGCCGTTAGAGAACTGCTCAACATACTTCCTGGTGCTTGTGACGCCATAGTAGTGGTAGAGATCGCTCAAGGCGCTGAAAATACCCCGGGCGGTACGGGATCGGAAGGCTACGACGAGACGCTTCTCCTCGGTACCTTCAATGTCGAATACTTCAATGACAGGCCCAGTCCTAGTGACAGCCAGTTTAATGATGTCGTCGTAGATTTGCTTCGTGTTCTTAGTCGCCTTGGTCAAGAACATTCGATCACTAATGATCTCAAGGCGTGTCTCACTTGGCTCAGGGTTAGGGTCCACAAACTGGCATTGATATACAAAGTAACATCGTAGAGAAGCCTTGGATGAAGGGTCGTTTGATATGGTGCCGGGAGAGCGGAAAGTTTCAACCCGGAATCGCTTGTTAGGGTCGACGTTATCAAGGTACTTCGCCTCTAGCCTGTTCTCAAAGCGCGGCCCGTGTAATGAACTCTTACCAGGTACGCTTGTGTCAATGTAGATGGCGTGATCAGTAGCTTCCATGTCTAGGCGGATCTCTTCGCGCTTGTCCACGCGAGCATATGCGGCAACCTTGGCGGCATACATCGAAGTAATGTGGGTTGCGATGACCTCCGCGGTCTCCATCTGGAAGTACACATCGTCGATACCGAGCTCATTGTAGAACCAGGAGACTTGTTCGTCAAGATGTGACTCAGGGATCCAGCCTTGTTTGAGGATGATGTTCTTGACTAATATAGGTTAGAAAAAGGTAAGAGCTTTGTAAGTGTTGTTAACTAACCTTGCTTCATCTGTTCGTCACGTCCTGCGAACTCAGGTGCAATGTATCCCACCGTAGCGGAACGTAGAACTCTGTGTCCGTTGGTTCCCAGACTCCCCAGTGGCACTGAGAAGTGAGTGGGCTGAGGCGAAGGGTGCCGAGAAGGCGAGTCGACATTCTGAACCTTGCCCAACAGCTTATTAGCTGGGGTAGGGGCTGACGGGGCTACGCCATTGGTCGTCATGATCTGGGATTTGGCGTCAAAGATCTCAACCAAGGGATCAATATATTGAGGAAACCTATCCAAACCTAGGTCAGTCGTCTGAATCGTCAACATTTTGACCACCATGATGAAGACTAGGGGCAGGCGGCCCGAGACTTAAAAAAGAGATGAAGAGGGATGAGGGTACGCGATGAAATGAAGAGATACCATGAAGGAAGGTAGGATAGAGATAGGATATTGTATAAGGGATTATGGAGAGGGTTGACGTCTTATTTATAAGTGATAATCATGAAGGGTAGCGCGGAAAGTGTCGTTGCGATGTATAATAGCCATTCTCTTGTCGGGTTCCGGAGACTACCCCAGATATTGATATTGAGGGTTATAGAGTAAGTGAAAGTGTGAAATTACTGTATATAAGAGATTTATGAGAAACCGGCATGGGATGTTTGGGGGAATCCCATGCTTTCACTCTGAAAGGTACCAGGGGGGACACCGGGAGTGGACAGCTCAGCACGATATTGGAAATATGAGAACACGAGTGCCGTTATCGTATCTCGAATTGCACCGACCAGGAGCAAGTAGGAGCAAGTAACATGGAGTAGCCTACACCGCTCGATACTTCGGGTAGCGTTGAGTTTGTGTAGAATTGATGCTCGTGCTCCTGATAAGGAAACTAATAACACAAACAGGCTGAACAATAAGAGACGTACCGACAAAGCGTCAAATACAAATAATTCTCCGGGGCTAACTTAAGAGACACACTGGTCCACAATTAAGCTAATTGGAGACTGGTGGACTTTAAAAAAGAACGGCAAGATCTGCCTTCGCGTGAGTAGGTATTAGTTGATTGCTAGAGAGGTAGATGGCGGGCAGAGGAGGCGTATAGGTAGATCCGGTATATGCAATAACACGGAAAGACGACGGCAATAGTGAGAATGTGTGGTTGGCTGGATGGATGATTGGCTGCCGAAATAAAGAAGCGAGAAAAAGGGGGTAGCAACCTTAATCAAGGTGATGCAAATGCAAGACCTCGATAGGCTTGAATGGCTTTAGACAAACTTTGAAAAACGAGTAATAAAAAGGGAATTTAAACCTACCTTTCTTTTCCTTATTATATTCTCGGTAGATAATCCCACGTCCCGAATGTTACGACCGGGATAAAGGGTGTGTCTTGAGAATAGCTAAGTAATAAAGTAGCAAGTAGAAATATCAATTGATACGCACAGCCCTGTTGAAGCGTTATATGATGACGGTGGGCGGCAATGATAATGATGGGGCGAAGCCGAAGAATCAGATCCGCAAAGATAAGGATAAATAAACTAAGTAATGAGATTGGGTGATTCGAAGGTACACGGTTCAGACCCAATTCGTTGTCTTTTCCATAGTAAGATGCCAATTGATGACGATCGTGAAGTTGAGTTGAGAAAAGGGGAGACTACAGGCTTCTTATATAGTGTACCGTTAAAAATAAGTAGAAACAGACCGTCAACAACTATTACGATTACGATTATATTTACACTGGGGCACATGGAGTGAAGGAAAAGAGGCAAGCACGTTTTTTGACAGTCGTGCTGCACTGTATGCTTACGACCAAATTCCACAAGTTGCGACGGGAATCCCTGCTGTTACCAGGCCAGACTTCCCAGAATTCCCAGAATTCCGAGTACAATACGGTAAAGGAAGCCACGAGTTTTCGAGGTATGGAAGCTGGCAAGGAACACAAGAATACCAATCGAAGATTCTTTCATCACGGTGAACGCAAATGGAACGAAACGAGAGGCTAATCATGCAGCTAACTACAACGGGCTTTGCGCTACGCCGCCATTGGCCCAACAGTCTGGGTACCTGAAAATCCACCCAGCTGGAGTACCCGACAGCCTAGATTTCTAGGGTGCGATACTTGTGTACTTGCGGTGACCCGAGTTACCAGTCTTTTACGTCTTAGCCAAGGGGAATGACCATGCAGTCGACGTCCAGAACTTATTGGAAAAACAACTTCAGCATCACATGTCGCTTTGGACCGGGGTTTAGTGGATCATGATGGATCTGTTATGCGATCCAACAGTTTGAATTTTTCACAAACTTGAACCAATGTGGGCGACTATTGACCGTATCAAGTACCGACGGCTATTCGAGGTAAAATTTAATAATAACAATAGTACTTTCCAGGTCAAGTCCTCAAGCGCTGGTCTCAAGTGACCTCCAATGTTGATGCTAGGTATCCTGTCAATCTCGTTGGTACCACCAAGTATACGACCCAACCAATTTTCAGCTGTCCATAGGACATCGAAACGGATCCCTTCTTCTCGGCAGGTGAGAGAGCAAGCTATCCGTCTTATCAAATTACCTACATGAGTCGCAATGGGAGATCTTCGCCTCCGGATAGGAGGTATGTAAGATAAGTGATATGATAAGTAAGATAACAGATCAATACTATGCAAAACATTTGGTTAAACGGAATCAGGGTTCAAGGGTGTAGTCTAGTTGGTCAGTTTCTCTACGTGTCAATCCGTCCATCGATAGCTAGCTTATCTCTACGTAGTAAGGTTAGTCTAGTAGACGGACTGCATATCCGTCATCGATAGGGAGGAAACCCCCTTTGATAACTCTATTGATACGGTCCCGTCACGTCGGGCTCGGGCTCGTGCATCAATGTCATTAGACTCGATAATAAGGAGTCTATCTAAGGACGGTGTAGTCCTTACCGCTTCTTACGAGAGAACCAAGAGACCGATGGCGGCTGTGGCGCAACTCTCGTGTCCAATGAGTCAATAGTCGACAAATGCTGCGATCCATATCGCTATCGTGTTCGAGAATGATGAAACATCATCGAGATGGAATTGGCCTTCCTGGTGAAGACAAGAATTTCGAGATGGATGATGAGCCCTGGAGATTACTGCATATGCTATAGTAGGTGCTGCAGAATAAGGTAATACAGTATCCATTTGATGGATAACAGGACAGCCCGGGTACGTAAAGTGCCTAACAAACGTACGCGGGGGAGCTGTGAGTACTATACTTTTAGGTACTTAATACGTAAATTGTAGTAATTGCGTACAAACCACCTGGGGAACGACCTATACCTAAATCCCTTACCACAGCTCTATAGGGCATAGCTCGGCAGCCCCGGCTCTGCACCTCTCGGGTGACTTGGTTTAGGTCCACCTGCCCCGCGGTTTAGACAGCGGCGTCCAGGAACCGCAACGTAAAAGTTCTACGATTCTGCTTTTCTATTACCCCTATATTACTTGATAACAAGCGTCTATTGAGCTCCATGGAGCAGCACGAGGTCAGCCGATTTGACGCCAGGAAACCTGCACGGCCTCGTGATAGCTCAACTCGCTCAACAACTCTCGCTTGGCTCGCCCGGTCGCATATTACCTGTCCCGGGGTTCGACTTTTTCATTACTAAACTTGTCGTGAGGCCACTGGTTCTCACTGGTCCAGCTCCCAGCCATTCCCAGTCTCTCCGCTTAGGGCCTCCTTCGGGTTTCATGGCGACATCTGCTCCGAAAACAACGTCATGAGGTTCGGCAGAGATCTCGAAACGAAAATTACGTCTCCTTTTTTTGCGGAGTCCTGCTTGGACTGCGTGGACCGCTGTTTTTTTACCTTTACTCCTGTACTAGGTGACACTGCAGGGACAATCATCTGTTGCCTATCGCTGTGGTCCAGGATAGGGAGTTGTGTCCAGTGTTCGTTCGTGCACTTTTCGACAGCGTAAGCAGCCCCAATGCCGGTTATCTGTGCCGCTGTTCCAGGAATGGTAGCTCTGAGCCAGGGAGCTCTTTAAACATGCTGCTTGCTTACCTGGCTCTCGCTTTCCGCCATATTGCTTCGTGGAACCCCTTGATGGAGAAGAAAAGGAGATCTGAGAGCCCCAGAAACAATAGTACCGTTAAGGATCCACATCGAAACGGAGACGGAAGATCCGTTCTAGAATTGCACAGCATTCAATGTTTCTCGATCGATGATTATACAGTTCGGACTAAGGCTATTTTTAACCTATTTCCACGTTTTCGCCCTGTCGCCGCCTATCAACGATTATACGCATATCTAACTGGAGCCGTCCGTAACAAGCCACCCCTGAATTGAAGATAGGCACCGCCACGAGTGTGGAGTCGTAGAACAGGTGACAATACGAAGGAGATGAACAACCCTTTAGGTCTTCTCGGCCTCTAGGTTCAATTTCTTCCAGCCCAAACCAGAAGCATCTTTCTTTACAGAACGTCAACCAGGACATTGCTACCCCGCGGTACGATCCGAGATTGCACTTATATGCATTGCCCTTCAATTCAGAGGGGCTCGGAGGTTAGCCCCAACATTCAACCACACGTAGAGCGAGTAGCCCAACGCATGTGGCATTCATTAATTCGGGAACGGCCCGCGATTGAGCTATTCAAAGAATGGTAGGCCTCGGCTGGAACCGCTCTGCCGGTTTTCACCATAAGGGTTGCAACGGGTTGGATCTGCCGATGGCATGGAGACAGGCCACGCAATTGAAATTTGTTAATTATCATTATAGTTGTAATAAGTACGGTTACTCAGGTAAGCGATTGACGAGGATTCGTTAATTCGTTTATTCAATATCGTCTGGTCCTGCCTGATCCGCGTTTGGTCTGTCTAGCGGTAACGTTGTCCTGATCCTCTTGGGGTGAATTGCAAAACAAATCAACAGAAATCAACCCGCGGTTGCATTGCAGCGGTGATCCAGCGACTGACACCATCCTCATGCCTCTCATGCTTTGATGGCAATATATGCGATCTGTCCAAGAAAAGCTTAACGAAGCTTGTTAGGCAATCTGTACGACACAAGCTTTCCGTAGTCTTCGTCGCGTCCGGACGGGTTGCAGATGTTTGGATGGATTTCTGTTTCGTAAAGAAGTAGGATCGATTAGTCCTGATGGATAGATCATGACTAAAGCTTTGGTCGGCTTAATTGAAGACAGCTAACAACCTCCGGGAACTTGTACTACGCAACTTCGGCAACTACGTAATTGCTTGCAGAGATCACCGCAAGCCGTAATCCGGTCTTTTTAGCCCCACCTACCATATTCGGGATCAAACTTCTCATTGCCGCAAGGGTTGGGGTAGATCGCGGGGTTGTCGTAGACGAAGGAGCACGGACTGGCGGAAAGTAACTCACCAACATCTTTTTGTTTCGCGCTCAAGTATTGAATCTACACTACGATACCCGAAAACAACAGCGACAACGACTATAGTACATACCTAGTGTTATTCCCTCGAGCTTAGTCCGGCGGAAAAATAGTCTGCGCGCTAATTTCGAAATTGGAAATTTTACTAGTTTGCCGCCCCGAATTCATCAACTTCGACAAAGTAGTCACCCCCCTACCATTTTAGAATGAGCGCCTCATCCGACCAATCGCGCTTCTCAAACCTCGCCTCTCAGGCTAATATCCTCGATGGGGAGGATACTCTCCGCCACCTGAGAGATGAGTTTAACGTCCCCACTAAGGCTGATATCAGACGGACAACACTCCAGCACCAACAAGGTGAACTGCCTTTTCTGGTCTGCAGCAACCGACGGTTATCACTCACTCATACTGAACTTCCCTAGATCGTAGCGATACCACCCCAACCGATGGAACAACCCCGTGTACATACTTGTGCGGGAACTCCTTAGGACTACAACCTAAGCGAACCGCCACTCGCATCAACCAGTACCTCCAGACCTGGTCCACCCAGGCTGTCCAGGGACACTTCAAGCCACTGGACGACTCTCCACTACCGACATGGCTCGACGCCGACGTTCGAGCTGCCCAATTAATGTCCCCCGTCGTGGGTGCGGACGAATCGGAGGTGGCAGTCATGCAAACCCTAACGGCCAATTTGCATCTGCTCATGTCCGCCTTCTATCGTCCGGACCCAAAAGGGAGACACAAAATCATTCTAGAGAGCAAAGCATTCCCGAGCGATCATGTAAGAGATGATCCGTATGGCGACAGAATGGTGTGCGTTCGCTGAGACGTAATAGTTTGCCGTATTGAGCCAGATCCGTCACCACGGCCTTGACCCGGCCACATCTATGGTGACGATAGAGTCGCCTTACTCGGAGAATTCCCTACTTACCACATACGATATTCAGTCGGTTATATCCAAACATGCCTCGGATACGGCTCTGATTCTGCTGCCTGGCATCCAATACTACACGGGTCAACTGCTGGATATCCCAACCATCACTGCGTTTGCGCACAAGCACGACATCTTCATCATCTGGGATCTGGCGCACGCAGTGGGCAACGTCCCACTGCACCTTCACGATTGGGATGTAGACGCCGCTGCCTGGTGCACATACAAGTACCTCAACGGGGGGCCCGGCTGCATAGGTGGTATGTTCATCAATTCGCGGAATAGTCTAGTGACCACGACCATCACCGACGAGGAGCCCGAGAGAGGATACGGTAAACGGCTCTCGGGCTGGTGGGGAAACGATAAGGCAACCCGCTTTCAAATGCAAACTAAGTTTCATCCTGTGAAAGGGGCTGCCGGATTCCAGCTCAGTAATCCCAGTATTCTCGACATCACAAGTCTGAGTGCTTCGCTCGAAATCTTCCAACTGGCCGGTGGTGTCTCGCCAATCCGCGAGAAATCCAAGAAACTCACCGCTTTCCTTGAGCAGTGCCTTTCTTTACTAGCAGAAGAAGCGAAGGAGGTCTTCAGGATCATCACGCCGTCCGATCCCGACCAGCGCGGTGCCCAACTGAGTATTCTACTGGCTGATAACCTCCTCAATTCGGTGATGAAGGAATTTGAAAAGAGTGGCATCGTCGTCGATGAGAGGAAGCCGAACGTTATCCGCGTCGCACCTGCGCCCTTATACAATACCTTTAAGGACTGCGTCGCTTTTGCTCAAGCTTTTGAGGCGGCTCTATTGGCGGCACAGAAAGCTGTCTGAGAAGGCTCTTACGTTAATCAAGGTATTTCCTGAGGAGTCATCGTGCTATGGTAAATCTCAGTTGGATTGCATGCATGATACAGGATAGAACGGAAGATATACTAACTCGTATGATCTATTTCTTATTCAACTAGTCAATTCGATACTCGAAATTTATTTGGAGCTTTCTCCTTTCTACCTGGCAGTTTTTCATACTATGGTTTGCGGACTCCTATAGGGAAGCATCCTCTTAGATATTCCATATTGCTTTCTTAGTGTACCTTAATCCACCAGTAAGCTCCTAGCTTACAATTCTCTTCCCCTTGTGAAATATCCAGCCACCGTGGACATAAATTGGTAGTCGCTCTGAATACATCTCACTGAGCGGATGGTACGGGCAGGTACCACGATGAATTCACCCTTATGAGTTCAAGCGCCACGATGAAAGCATTTGAAATATATTCGTTCTCATGCTATGCTAGCAACGCGATAATAGTGTACATAGACGAGCTCGATGTGACGCTAATTCTTCATTTCCTTCCCTAGTCAAATACAATCTACAATCCCAACCCCTCTCCCTTTTCTCATTTCCTCGCAAAGGCCTCTTTCTCTAATTTAATCCCCAGGTTCGCGTCGGTCTCGTCATCTATGTGAGTCGAGCCTAGTTATCCATACGAGGAATACCGGAAGATACGGGCTGGCAACCGGTTGGGAAGCCGGTAGGAGTAGGATGGTGATGGTGATGGTGTCTCGGGTCCCGGTGTGAAGCTCGGGCGAGGATGATGATCGCTCTCCATTACCCTGTCATGAATACAAACGGGTGAGGAGTGCCAGTAGGTAGGGTAGCCAGCCATTATAGTCACGAATGAATAGGCGCTCCGGAGTCCGCTCTTGCTGACGAATAACGAAGGCTCACTGTGGGCGTGAGTAGTTGTCATGGCTTCGACCTTGGTCGGGGTCGTGGATGGCTTTTTAGCTGGTATGCCGAAGATGTCGGCTGCTAAGGCCATGAGTGGGAGTGTCTTGACGAGCATAGTTCCTTGTCTTTGGTGGTTATATGGAGACAGGTCAATATGTGCATCTTATTTGATCTTATGAAGAGGATAGCAAGTAGTCGGCGGATTGATCAATTCGCTCCAGAAAAACAGCCCTTTATAACGAAACGCAACGCACCATACATATCTACGCCTCGTATCCCCTGAACGCATTCGGAATAGCTAACGTAGAACGGAACCCCTTACACACAGACACCGAAAGTGAACTGGAATCTAACTGGCCCGTTGGACTGCGAGTAGAAGTGTTGGGCAATCATTATGCTACTATACGCGCATCAGAGAGCATGTCGCCGAACATAGTATATTACATTTGGACTTTGATGTGAATGAATAGGGGAAGCTAGGAGAGTTCCAGAAAATATGATATTTGCCCCCTTCTTACAGAAACGAACCATATCATCACTAGGGCCTAGAGGTTCCATTTAGCTAGCCCGTGATACATGCAGCCTAATCAAACAGAGGTATCTTATCTTATTTGCTATTCTTCGTGTCCAAGATGGAAGGAGCCTTTCCTTACTTCCGCCCTACAACACATCAATACCAGTACCAAGTCAACACGAGTCGGTATTCTAGCGCCTTCTCCCATATTAGAAGTTAAATATTATATGTTACTGAAATGATAGGATGAGAAAATACCAACATTCAGTACTTTGTCTATTCTGACCGTCATGACAAGCCTAGCAACGACTGCAAAAGGGGTAAAAGGGGCAAATAGGCGTTGTGTGGCTGTGTGGCTCTTGGCATGTCGAAAGAAATGTGGCTGTATGTGGCGGACAATTTTTGTGGGCATCAGCCAAGCCTTCCAAGCCAATCAATTAAGGTTAGCGACCCCGTTTCAGCACTGGTTGTTCTCTTATGACGTAATGGTGTAAATGGTGCGACTCCCTACCTACCACAAAGTCGTCCCAGTTTATGACAAACAAACCCTGTTCCTTGATATTCCACGTCTCCCAAGACTTTGAATGCAACAGTAAAAAGCTGGAACATTCTCATCCTACTTGAATATAACCTTAGTCGAGAAACTTCCTACTTGTATCTTGATTCCTCTTCTCAATCCAGAGCACAGCAACGGACTGCTATCAAAATCGTACAAGAATCCATCTTCGCATTTCTGCAACCCAAGGTAAGAGCGGCTAAGTACCTATACTTACGAACGGCAGGTATATATCTAACAAAATCTATAGTCAAAACCCGAACAAAATGCCTTTCTTCTACACTAAGCACTTTGGCGGCCGCCACGTCGGTACTAGTGTCACTGCTGGTCGAAATGGCGTACACCGGGGACCATGGCGATTCAGCTTCGGCAGGTTCAACTGCTTCAGAAGCTAGTTTTCCTTTCAAGATTTCGAGACGAAGGATTGGAGGACCTGGTATGGAGTAGAGCGGGAAACAGGCCAGAAGCTAAGGCGTCCGGACTACGGCAACGGGAGTCCGGAAAATCACGGATGGATCGGTTGCCATGTGGCTGCCATGTGTTCGCATGGGATATGAACAGGGCTTTGCTTTAGTTAACATGCATGGACGCGAGGGTCGGTTGATCACAGTGCAGAAAATTGATATTTCTTCATGCTTATTGTTACAGATTTCCCTTGATCGGCTAATAACTGACTTTCCGACATAGAAAGCTCGTCAAGCCAAAGTGTTTCCACAAACTCTTGAATTTTGCTACATATTCTGCTCTTACTGGCTATCCAACTCGTCGGTTATAATTGTGTAAAACCCAGTGTTACAATGACGTAAATTACAACATATTTACAAACATACATATGCCTATATGTAAATCTAACGGATGCAGGAATCAAGCCATAGACTATTGAGCGGGATGTATTCTATATCGGCTCTAGCTTGATATTTCCTGAAATAGAATGACGACTCGTAGTTTTTAACATTGGAAGAGAGGAGAAATATATTGATGGTCTATTATATTTCCCCAACTATTTTTTCAATATTCGATTACTACATCTCAAGGTCCCAAGGTACCTACCTAGTTAAACAGATAAAAATACATAGGCGAATCTGTAGCTGCTCGTAAGCAACCTATCTTGAGCTCTATCACAGGCGTCGCATAATGCCGCCCAACACAACTAATCAACAAAATAAGCAATTTATAGGCTTACTATGCACCAAGATCAGAGTCGTGTAAATATAGCAAGGAATTCTGCGTCGGGATTCTTGCGTCCCGGTAACCTTCCAAGCTTGGCGATGACTATCATGAGACTGGGTGGTATCACAGTACTAGACTAAGGATTAATTGATGGAAGTTACAAGTAATTAGTAAACGAACCCTTCTGGGTGAACCCTTGGTATGCCTAATAATACTGGTGTGCTCATGATGAATAACTACGAGATATATACAGACGTAACTTTTTAGGTCCGTGGGGATCGTGATCTAGTTGCTATATTTATTCTAAAGTATTAGTAACGATAATTTGGTGTATTTTGGGGGGGGGGGGGGGGGCGGAATACCCAGGATTTCCCCAGGAGGGCGTTTTCGCTTCGGTTAATAATACATAGGCTTTTCCAGATCATTGCAAGTAGTGTGGTGCTTGTTCTAACTAAGGATTTTGATGTATACACGTCTCGGAATAAACTTACTAAATGTAAGAAGCCGGTGGGCGCCTCGGATTTCGGAGGAGAGTAATATAGAGACTGATTGTGGCCATAACCATAGAATACGCCACCACTTCCTGATTGAACGGAAATGGATACTTCTTTCATAGCTTTCACTCGAGTTCATTCGAGTCTACTAAGAGGTTTCACCGTAGCAGTACGACTTGGTGCCCATGACCTGGGATGGCTGGGAGCAGAGAAGTATTAAGAGGGCTGAATGGATCCGTATCTGAATTTTGGATATAGTATGCGATGTTGTTTACGTTTGCTAATTATGGAATGGTGTCACGAATCGTATTCGATTTCTTCTTGTGCGACTTGAAATTGCATGACCGAAAACCTCATGCGTAGACATTATAGCAGCGTTCTACTCCATGGTCCATTTTTGTCGATCAATGGGTACTTTGACATGAATCGTACCGTATTCGCTAGAATGGCCATCGATGGCCATCAAGATCCTGACATATCGAGACTCGAGTCCAACTAAATACAGTATGAAGCAAGGAAGTAGGTATCTTGACACAAAACAAAAGGATACGACTAGCTGCTTTGTTGTATGAGGGATCTTGGACCTCGCTACCTGCCCACGAGCCGATAGATAGGAAGTTCGGGGGAAGGCGAAGGACCGCCATATAGACGAAAAGAAGTTCGGTCATCCTCTCTGAGGCCAATGTGTAAAAGCTCCTATGTCATCATCTAGAGCAAAAAATTAAACTCGTAACGGTAGAAGTAAGGAATAGTTATGAAGTGAAAGGAGAGAGCCGTCCGAGTGAAGTTGCGAGGTTCATCGGCAGAGCCTCGAAACCTAAAGATGGTCCTCGGTAACACGCTAAAACGGATTGACAGGGGGTTGCAGTGGACCTGATCGCGCTAAATTGTAATCACCCCGCATAAGGTAATCAATCATCTCCACTATGTGATAAGGGGGATTGATTTGGAACTCTCCTTAGGTAACCACCAAAATTTCGTTACCGTGCTGTACACAACTTCTCACTCGATTACTCGTGAACCGCCTATAATCAAAGCTGGTGCTAGACCATATCCTTGCACCTGAATTAGCCATGTGGTGGGTTGGAATATTCAAGCTATTTCCGTATATTAAAGCTGATCGCTATGCAGTAAGCACGTATTAAATGCCCAAGTCGCGATCCGCTCGCCATGCTGTACGTCCTAGGCACACTCCTTTACCTTCACCATACCCCGATGCTGTGCTATACGGGTGGCAGTTAACATAATCTCGACTCGATCCCACCCTACTCATGATTAGCTGACACCCTTCGCTTAGGCAAAAAATGGTTTGATTGTGCGGAGTGCCACCACGAGCAGGAGTCACATCAGCTTCTACAGACCTTCGAGATGACGTTCGCCTGCAAAAAGTGCAAAAAGTGTTTCCGCAAGGATGCGCAGGAGTTCGAAGAGGCTGACGAGTACTGCCCCCACTGCGATAACCACTTTGTTATCGAAGCCGTAATCCCGAAACCTGCCTTGAGCATCGAAGGCGAAGACGCGCGTATGGACAACCGTATGCTGAAGGACGACCGGGTGAAGGCGGTCCAGAACAGGTCCATTTTCGACCCCCAGACCGATGCGGATAAGCTGGGTTGATGGGAGGAAGGCCGGGACAAAAAGGGAAAAACGGGGAGCATGATTTCGGGTTGCGGAGCGATGCATTTCACATGATACCACACACATTTAGACTTCTACGAGGACATAGGATAACGACGGAAGAGACCAAGGACAATGCATGCTTGCGAGAGGGTAGTGTACAAGTTGCTGACGTGGGTGACGTCCCCTATGAAATCCGTTTTCTAGAGGCCCATGAACTCCGGTTACGTCTCTTAATCACTACCACCTTCTCGCTCCCTTGTCAGAATGGCAGCACTACCAGTTCCCGGTGTTCGACCGGTCTTCTTCTTGGCGGCCTCTTCCTGCTTCTCTTGCTCAATGTTCTTGACGTAACCCTCGATGTCCTCCACTGGCAGCATCTCAATAGGTTTGCCCGGCGCCATGATGGCGATTTCGATGTTCTTCGCGCCCGTCTGCACAACTTCTAGCAGTGACTTGATGGCCAGTCGGATGGTCGCCTCGCGGTCCATTTCTTCCTTGTAATTGCGCTCCAGAAACTCTCGGACTGTCTTGCTAGAACGGCCGATGGCGTTTGCTTTCCTGTGTGGTGTTAGCAATGATATTGTAGTGTTTTTGACATAGTTGAAGAACGTACCATGCGGAGTAGATGCCACTCGGCTCAGTCTGATAGAGTCTCGGCACCTTACTGCCCTTGTCAAAGCCCACGATCATGGTGCTGATGCCAAACGGCCGCACACCACCACTCTGTGTGTATCGTTGTTGCACGCCGGCGACGTACTTCGTGATATACTCGATGGACACCGGGTCCTCGACGGTTAGACGGTGCGATTGCGCCTCTAGTCGTGCCTTGTCTACAAGGATTCGAGCGTCGGCGTTTAGGCCGGCAAAGGCGAGACATACGTGGGTGTCGATGAGTCCGATCTTGGAAGGGGTGATGCGCGTGTCCTGCAGCTTCATTGCCGACCTCTTCTCACAGCCGAGGACAACAATATCCGCGCCCTTTACACCGACGGCGCAGGTTCCTGGATTGATGTTAGCTGGTGTGAGAAATCGAGACCTATTATGACCATGTACCTCGCTTGACGGCTTCACCGGCATATTCGACCTGGAAAACGTGTCCATCCGGACTATATATCCATTAGAAAGCTGTAGTTCGTGGGGCGCGCGTATTTTACAACGAACCTGAACACTGTAGGTTGGTATCGTTAGTTAAGCTGCTTTGCTATTATGAATGCAAATGAGATTAATTTGGGTAAACATACCGGAAAGGGCTCTGTCGTATCCTGACGCCATGATTGACTATTCCGAAAGAGAGAGGGCGTTCGAAATCCAGAAGATGAAGTTGTTTCAAGTATTTTGAGAGCTAAGACTAAGCTCAAATGTGGTGGATTTCAGTGAGGTTTACAGAGGACGCAAGGTAGGTACGCAAGGCTGCCAGAGTTACGAAGCTCCTACGAAGTACAGTAGCAGCCAAAATGCCAAGCGCGGACGGCGGAAGCTCAAGCCACAGAGAAGCTCCTCTAATCCTGGTCGGGTGGATCCTGATAGTGAGCTCCAGTGCTCTTACCTAACAAGCCACCTGCACCGCCACAGGCGAGATAAAAGATGGGTCTCGTTTAAACCTGATATGGTAGTTAGTCTGATTATGTGATCCTAGTCGTTCCACTTAATTGGCTCAATGTCTTCGACTCTGTCACAATTAAACTTAAGTCACTTTTCTTTCTTCATCCATGATATTTGATCTCAAAGGCAGCAGGACACACGACCCTAATCAACATCTTGTATCCAAAAGGGTTTGCAAATAGTGGGAATTAAAACGGTTGCGAATATTTACTATACAGATCAAGTTCATAACCAAGGTCTGATCAAAAGTCTATGTCCAGGCTATGCCCTAAACCTCCATGAACCCTTTACCAAAGATGCCTCTTGCCAATGCTACCGTCCAAACTGTTACCGTTACCGTTGCCATTCCTATCCAAACTGCCTGACATCAATCCATTTTTTCTCTTGTAACCATGAACTTACTTCACGACCCTTTGCTTCCAATCTTCCCTTGAATCCAGCACACCAGACGTGTTCGTATTCGCCCTCTCCGAAGCGACCGATTCTATTGTAGAAGTCGCTCACAACCCACAGTGGTGCGGCCAAGAGATCCGGTTGCTCTATAGTTTGGAGCGTAAAGTCCAAGCTTCGGCACACGTTGGCCGCTAGGACCCTGGTCTGGGCCGGCTGATATCTCTGGAGATCCATACCCGGCGGTATCTCGGGTTGCATACTTGGATCCGAAGAGCTCGAGCCGTCCGATTCAAAGATGATACCTAGTAGCGAATATATGCATTGGTGGAAGCTGACAAGGACGGCCCAGTAATAGACATGGACCAATCCCATAAGCGGCGAGGGGAAATTGAAGACGTCGGGAAATGGCACTTCCCCCTCGCTAGTCATCGTATCTGCAACCCAATATGGCAGAGATCCTGACTCCTCATATCTCTGATGCATCATGGCATACCATATGTCAAATTGCCTTTCGATGTTGGCACAGTTGCTTAATAGGTCCTTGGCTTTTAGACGGCGGGGGGCACTGGCCTCTAGCGGGGTCGTGCGGTCAGCTCGTGAGAAAATCGATGGTAGTAGGACCACTATGTCGAGGAGATCGTCAAGCGCCGTCCTAGGATGACGCTCCCAGGGCACAACCGTCCATTCGGGGGAGCAGAGGAAAGTCGGCTGACGATTGAGCAAGGCGGCCCAAATCTAGACCGATGGTCAGCTGCTGGACATTTCGGCGTGATTATACACTTACAGCACTAGGCCGATAGACTCGGGCGTAGAAATGATGCGCTGGGAAAGCTTGGTACGCAGCTGGGCCCGGCTCACGAACGCGGTCGGCTAGGACGGCGGGGGCTTTCCAAGGCGGTTCGTTACTATAAGCAGCCGAGGAGTTTTGCTACGGCCCTAGTTCAGCAACAAAGACGCCCATCCGACTGTTGACTCACCTCGTATAGGAATAGACACAACCCTTCTGAGCTGCTGCCAACCGACTGTCTACTATTACTCCTTGACGGCAGATGGACCAGACAGCGGGACTTCAACTTGAAAGCTTCATTGTTAAACGTCGGGTTCGCGTTGAAGGGGGTAAATCGACTCAAAGACAATGTCACATCATTCTTCCGCGAGGGCCCGCTACCGGTCCGGACTGCGGAACCGAGGTTTGCTTGAAGAGCAACGAATCGAAGGCTATGAGGTCCGGCGGCTGAAGACGTCGAGATTACATCAAGCCACGCAGGCTGCCACGGCTCTGTAGCAACGAACTCTAACTTCTCCGCCGGTCGGGCCTCGCTGCTTTTGACTTTCTTGCTGCTCAGCTGGTTCCGTGGGGGATGCGACGAACATCTACCTTTGTCGTCTGGAGTGCCAACGATGAAAACAGTCTGATTCGCATTTGACCATCAGTTACCATTCGGCTCTGCAATTTTGGAAAGGATTGGGAATGCACGGACGGAGAGGATAGGGAAAGCTGACTCGGGAATCGTATCTTCCGGGAGTAAACTACTCGCCGGGACCGACCTAGGCTATTCGACCGGGGATTCCAGCTACTAACCTCCCTTTCGTATCCACCGCATTCGCGGCCATAATCCGTACACTTCTTACAGTATGGTCTTCCGTTGTCGCATGCGACCCGTCTGGCACGGCAGGTATTGCACCCTTTGTATTTGCCAGGAACGCCGACCATTTTAGATACTGGAATCTGCGATGATATGTTAACGGGCCAAGCTGAACTAGGTTATTGCGTCAGGCGTGCCCTGCGTCTACTAGCTGAGCTATGGAGTGACGAACCTGTCAGATGGATATGACTCTTCAAAGCTTGTGCAACGACGTCGGTATGGTTGCTAAAGCTCGCAGGTAGGAACTTGGAGCGGGCACGGTGACATATAAAAGAATTTCCAAGATCGAACATGCAAGGATGACGAAGTGCAATCCGAGACGAACAGCCGCACCCCAATGTCTTGCACAACGCAGTATTGTTCCGACTAGCCAGCATCTACAAATAGCCCACGCGTTTGGGTGCATATACCTATCTATATCAGGAAGCGAGTCATTGTCGACACGAAGAGACAAGTATAGTACCCCCAAGGTGGTCGCGCACTCGGCCTCGAACTCGGTCTCTAGAGATCGTCCAGCTCCTGACAGGCTCCTGGCAGATGGCAACAGGATGAACTTCCGCTCCGACGGCTGCAAGAGTCTACCGCCATGACGAATACCCCATGAACAAAATGAAACCAAATCCAGGTTAAGAGCTAATATCTTTTGATCTACGCACTGTCAGCGGTAGGAATCCTAGGCCCTAGGCTGTTCTGCGGGACATCGTTCACCCCCTGTAATTCTTTACTGGTAGTACAGGTGTGTGTGACTGGGGTCGACATGTAGGTCAGGGTGCGGACCATAATCGCTGACATGGGAGTACAACACGTTGTACGCCCCTTCGAGTGCGCCCCGTAGGGCTGTGTTGACAGGGGAGTAGAGCCGAGAAACACCACAGCTACAATTGTACGGTGTAGTTGGTACTAGTACATGGTTACATCAATGTGTCGACGGACCCGAGCATTTGAACAAAATGGCGGGTTTGGTGGGGCCCGGGATGTGGTGGGCGCATTGGACTTGGTATGCGACACTATCCAATTTGAAGCTTGATTCGACCACGCGAGTTAAAGATTTCAATCGCGCTATCGTGCGACCACAAATGGAAGGAATCGAGTCTAGCTAGCAAGCGGTATCTCATTAACAACATCCCCCGACGGTAACTGGCTCAAGTATGACTCTACTACCACTCCTAACGTTGCTGCCATCCTGTGTGTGTGGCCGTGCTTCACGCAAGTCGTCCATTCGCGTCGTGACGACCACCTTCACCTTGACTCGTCTTTCGGTCGATAGGCGTACTGCTATAAGGGCGCATCATGCACTCAAATTATGGGGTATCTGACCTGGCGTCGGCTTGACAGTCCAAAAATATTCTGAAACGAACAAAGACTCTTGGTCCCGGTACACAGGCTCCTCTGTGGCGTCCGTTTCAATTACTAGACGTCTAGCTAGGAATGGTTCAATACCTTGCCATTAGCACCACCGGCTGGGGGAAGCCAGGGAATGGGATATGCGGATCTCCCGACACTTCGGGCTTGCGTTACTGCATAAGCCATAGCAGTACTGCTTGCGTTATTCATACGCCTCGATCGACATCCTCTTATTGTGTCCGGTTACACTGCTTAATGCACGTGGCATCGTCTACGGTGAGAGCCCGCTCCAATGTGTTGATAGAACACTCCAGAGTCAACAGGAGGGCTTCATCGTCGCTTGTAAATTCCGATGCTCGTCGGATGTCTCGTTCCTAAACCTTAGGCCATCCTCACCAGCAATGCTACGGCCATTTGCCCTCATATCTCTTAACCAAGGGTCTGAATTTGGTATGGGTGGATGGCCCTGAACGGCCGCTGGGCAGTTCAAGTACCTATGTATAGCAGTTAAAGGGTTGTTCTCGCACGCCGCCTTGCTCAGCCTGATGGGGAAGTTCCAGACCGGCAGGACCGACGGGATTTGTCGCGGATATTGGAGATCGATCACAGATGACGATTGCCAAGCCGGGCCCTGCTTGACCGTCAAGACCAAGATATTTCGGTTTACGCTGTGTGATATGATTCCATCGTGGCTACATCCCGCCGCCAATGAGATCTCTAAGCTACTACGGCTTCATGCCTTTGGAGCTCGGCAAACATGGCTGCACGGGGCCTAGGACTCAGGTCGCGACACCAAATAGATGAACTGGATCCAACTTGAAGTTAGAGTCACGATAAGGGGCTTAGCGTGTTTGCATACCTAGGTAGGTTCATGAGTGCCTGGTACGGGACGCTTCCAACCCATAGATCTCTCCGGCAATGCTTGTCGATCAGAGGCTCCCCGCCCTCACCTTTAAGCTTACTACTGCTAGCAATATAGCTTAGCCGATACCGAGGGGACGGCGTGCTACAAGCCAGTAAGGAATTCCGTGCTTTTGCAGGAACACTACGACAATGTTTATCCATCCTACGGCATCTTCAGCTGGTCCAGGATCTCTACCGGCCATTTGGGGCGTGGGTGGCCTATTAGACTGCAAGCTTCAAATGCAAGTATCTAGCGGCGTGGTGTCGCTCGTAGAAATGTGACCTTGTTCAACGCCGCACGCACGCGCGGGCTAGACAGATATTTCTAGTCTACATCAACCCTATTGGCGCCGTCAATGTGGCACATAGAAAGCTTATCGAACAATAGCAACCACCTCGAGACCTCTTAGCATGCATTTCTCCATGAATTGCCATTTTACTAATCGCGGAGCCACATCAGGTCGGCAGTCGGCCCGAGAGATAGACACGTGGTATGCGATGATTTAGGCTTCGAAGGCCCTCGTGATGATGGTCAACCGCGCACTCGAGTGGTTCAAATCCCGGTCGGATCTCGAAGGATTCCGAGTCGATCGCAACTGGCAACGGTGAGCACAGCATATGTAATAGAGACTCCAGGCATCGTTCCGGACCCTACCCAGCAGTCGACATGGACTTGGCGGGTCACAGTATGGTGCACGAAAAAGGGTGCTGCGGCAAGCAGGGCGAGCTGATTGGATTGGAAATCAGCCTTAGTCGGCGAATGAACAATCGTTCCAATATTTCAACTATATAACATTCCCCATTCAACATGGCGCAGATGTCAAGCCACCTACGGCGTTGATTTTGCGTCACGCCTCGTTAGAGAAATGTATTGCGGGAACATTGAAGTATCTGACCTTCAGTCAGTTATCCTCATCCTCCGAGTGCACACGGCAAGCAGCTTCTACGAGTATACTCTACTCGCCCGAGTTGTAACACCCTGATGGGGATATCACACTAGCACCCTGAAGACCGTATAACGGCCAATCTTGTCCCTGCGTCCATGTAGGAGTTGCGCGCTTAAAAAGTCCCTGATATGATATTCATTCTTCAGCCAAGCATCTGGAGCAAGCCACAACCTTAAATTAACCAATGCCTCTCATCGTGGGGTTTCATAAGCGATACTATACTTGGATGCACAACACAACAAGAAGTAGGTGGCATCTAATACGATTATACAATAATAGGTAGGGCCTGGGAGCGTGTGCTATACCGGGTCAGTCAGCCTCCGGTCCCGAATGCGTTCTAGAAAAGCTCCAGTCTCCCCTTCGGTTCCTGACTATCATCGTCATAATTCGTCGGCAGCCATAGACGCGAACTCGCGAGCTGATTTCTTTTTTATAGTTGATTGAAGGATCTTTTGAGGGGGATTCTAGCGCTAAACAAGTCGCAGGCGCGCATCTTAGACGCTCGTGATGGTTGCACATACCCCATTGTTATCCTTACCGGGAAATCTTTAGGCGGGTTTTGCTGTGGTGGGACGGAGCTCGGAACCGAGGTGGTGTCCGAATGTCGACAGAAGACGTTCTCTTCTTATCTCGGCACCGCTGACTGATCTTCCTTGTCTTTTAGCCCATTGATAATCCTATCAATTCTAAAAGATGGGTTACACAAGAAGGATTCGGAATCCTCCCGCGGCTGTTCGTTTTATTACCTCACCCTTTACAAAGGTACGTTAGCAATTTTCTCCGCTTGTCTCTTCTATACGTGTAACAGAAATTGCAGGAGGAGGGGTCTTAGAGCCAAGCAACATGAAGCATTCTATGATTAGTGATATTTGATCATACCAGCATGGTAAGTTTTATTATTGAACAATTCTTAAATTAAACCTTTTTCTTCCTTTTTCCCTCTTTCATCCTTATGTTTTCTCTCTCTCTGTCAGGTTGAGAACCCCTATTTTCGAAGTGCATGGATTGTTTTTTTGTTGTACCCCGTCATACAGGTACATGGGGAGGGGCAGTTGATGGGCGTTGTTCCGCGTTTACCTTGTTATCAACAGCTTAATTGAATCCTTCCGTGTAACAGTTACAGCCCGACTTTTCTGTGCGAGGTAGTACCAAATGCTGACTTAAGGAAGATCTGTTCTGTTACACAAAGCTGCTGGTACCTCGCCAGGTACCTCGTACACTAATACTCTTATGCATTTGGGCTTGTGTTCCCTTCTTGGAGCTCCATGGTCCACGATACATAATAGGCTTGCGGATCAAGTCGCACACGAGCGCGCTTGTATGTGCATGTGCAGGTGTAAGCGGACAGCGCAGTACTCTGGTACATCGCGGATCGTCAACTTCAAAATGCCTAGAGTCACTCTCAAATGTCTCAGCCGACTCGACTCGACTTGGTCGAATCAGCCTTGAATCAGCCTTGCTCATATGAATCACCGCTGTTAGCAGGCCATTTTCGCTTTCAAATGCCTACGTCACCACTCTCGTACATGAAGAAACGAGCCATGTCCAGCTGAAAGACAAAAGGCCCGAGACTGGTACTTAAGTAATTGGCGGACCAGTTTCCTCGGAGACCGGATGAAATGTGCCTCCACGGCGCGAGTTGTGCATCTCCCATATGTCCCGGTTTGCGGCGCCGTCAGCTTGAGCGGGCACCTGTCAAATTCCGGCAGTAAATCTAACTCATACGGTGAGAATTCTACCCCACAGATGGTTGTACTACCGGGTGGTGGACTTAACCCAGTTGAAGCTTTGATGTCCCTTTCTAAGGTTTCTGGCGGCTTAGGGCAATCATCAAATACGCTGTTGATGACATACGTAAGGGGATAAATACGATAAATACGATATTTGATTCATCAAAAAGCCCCATCTTTCTATTTCCGTCTCTTATTCCCGAAAGTCGCGAAAACCGACTGAAAGTACCCCTTATTCTAACACGCAGTAGAACTAAATCACGGCATCCATCTTGAATGCACGCTTCTGAATGGCCGGCTCGGGATTCGGTCAATAAGGAACAAGAAACAAATGATCATCGGATCCGATTGTTTCAAGTAACACTAGGTCCCTAGGTACTGGATCCCGACCACCTGGCTTTGGAGAGTTTCTGGGCTGGCCTCCCTGACCCCCCTGACCCCCCTAAACCCCTGGCCATGCTGCCGCCATGCGACTCTCCCGAGCTCGGATGACCTTCCATTCCAAGTCGATTTGTGTAACACCAACGATTCAATCGTCCCATGCTTCGGTTGATGACTGGCAGCAAAGCTCCTGCGGATCCTCGAGGCGAACCGCGAATTAAAATATCATGGGGATCCTCCACTTCGCTTAATTCTTCGTTGACGTATCTCTACCTAGGTAACCGTTGCTATTATAAGCTTACCTACCCTTAGACTTACTCGCCTTTGTCTGCCTATAGCTTCCATATTGGTACGATCGCATTCGTCACAGCTCTTCAATGTGTTTACGCGTTAATGAGTCTACAATAGGCACCAGCGTCACCACCTATTCCGCCGACGGAGTCATAACACGCCACGATGTCGTCCATCCTATTTTTATGCCCATTTATCGAGTTTCAAGACCCGACATCACCGGTGGCCATCCGCAATCATCAAAAACTCACTATCGGGGTCGAGGGTGGTAACATTGCGGCTGAGAAGAAGCTGTCGTGAAAACTCTACGACAACCAAAACTTGCTCCAACACGGGTTGGCTCGTAGACTGACGTGGTCTTATGCCTGGCCGCGTCTAATAGCCAGAAAATACCACTATAGATGTGCCCAGGATAGACTTGCCCACGTAGATATGCTACGTTACCTCAAAGTGCTTATTATGATATATCTATTCTCTTTGGAGAGTTTAAAGACGGTAAGCGTATAGAGATTGGAAAAGCTATTTAATTTTGTGTTACCGTACGGCAGTGCATGACTCGCGAAAATTGGCTATATAACCGCATGGGTACACCACACCACCTACGCTACACCGCTTATCTGTCTGCAACGGCACTCGGCAAAAGATGCTTATGCGTCAGCTTCATGTAGCAAGCCATTGGTTGCTACTCGGGACACAGTACTTTGAATTAAGGTTAATTCTACCGGGAGTGCATCGTCACGTCAATGAGTATATCACGGAGCTACAATATCGTCGTCGAATCATGGTACAGTCGAATTTGTAAGCCGGCGCGTAGATAAGTCAGCTCTAACACTTTCATCTGCATTATATACTTCCGATATCAATGCGAGTCGCGTAAGAATTAGCTAAGTGTGAACTTGCGCCTACATGCGAAAGCGCATTTCCTTATTCGAATCAATCGCGAAATAGCAACACGTAGGAATCCCTTTGCGATCGCCCTCGAGATTCGCATCGAGATATACTAATTACTATTCTTCCATTTCTAAATCTCGGCGACCCCGTCAGAGCCGCAGCCGAAGTAGGTAGGAGCTCACCCTTCTCTAACATACCGAGTCGGAGCCGCACACGGACTATCCGCTTTGGAATCCTCCCAGGTTTCGACGGAGTCGAGTTGGGAGGCCAACTATCTGGTATATTTAAGGTGATCTGATATATCAACCATTTATTGACATGGCAGTCGGGGTAAGAATGTAATTATGTGCTGGCTACGCCCTTCGTGTCTGGGTTCGTAGGATATATCCTATTTCGAAGGACATCATGTTACGAGGTTTCGAAACGAACTTGGATTAAGCTATGTAGGTACAAAGTTTTCTGTCTTCGGAGGATAAATATACACAATTAGATTAAATGAGCGTATAATTGATGTCAAGAACGAAATATTGTGTTAAGGTAAGGGTATTCGCCTAGAGATAATTTACCCTCTTCGAAAATTACCTCCTCGCTGTGCCGGAACACTACCTACTTGGCGAAGGAAGGGGCCTTCGAGCGCCGTATTTGTACGACGGGGCCTAATTGTTTATAAGTAGACTAACTGCATCGTATGGATGAAGTAAGTTGAATAGTCGATAGTCAGAGCCTTGCTGCTTAATTTCTGCCTAGCCATCATTCCATTTGTGCCGACCCTATGCTTGATGGATAAGGTGGATGGATGCTTCATCGCTTCTATTATAGCTTGGACTGTCTTTTTTTCTTCTAGCTTTTATTAGATCACGGACGTCCGCATCCTTGCCAATATAGCCAAGGTGTATTATACAGTGTCCCTATCCCGCGTTCCATGTAGTATCCACGACATTCCCATTATATACGCCTCCACTTTGACGTGAAGTATTATTGACTTTGATAGTGCGGCTGCCAATGAACGAGTCTATGTCCTGTCTAGCTAATGGAAGCATGCTCATTGGTGAAGCTCCGACCTCTCCTTTACTTGGATAGGACTTCTGGCCAGTCTTCTGGTCCCCCCGTTCCTTGATTCTAATATTATGGGAGTACAAAGACCCCTATCCTCGGTACATGCATCCAGAGTCCTAAGCGGCTGGGCTGGGAGATTCGGCTACCACACCGTTGTTACCGCCTTATTCTCAAGCTTGCGTCGTGATGCTCACAGAAGCTCCGAATCTCTTTTCCTTTTGGGGGCTGGAGTGTTACTAAATTGCTGTAAAACTGGCATTAAAACGAAACTATTATTCTAGGGACAGTGGCTCAAAAAGACACATATTCATTCCTAAGAACAAGACAGAAAAGGAGCGTACCTCTGTCGTCATCCCCCTCACAAACTATCCACATAGCCCGTATGTGGGTTGCAAAAGAATCTGTTTGGACTCACCTTCACCAAGACAAGTACTATATGTACCTAACTATGCTATGACCACTCCGGCGTTTCCCCCCTATGAATCGGACGAACCGACGGGTGTCATATCGTTGAGAGAAAAGGATTGGATATATCGTGGCGATAGTGTCAAAAACCCCTAGTCATGCAAGCTGCAAGTGCTCCTTCTTCGGTCTAGCCGCATTCCAGGCCTTAACATGAACAACGGCAACTGTACATCGATATCCTATTCCCTTTAGCTCCTCTACTACCAGCACGTTGACAAGGCCGCTACCCCGGCCGGTCTCCGGGAATGATTCACCATCAAATAACCTGATCTCACCCTCCACCCTGCTCGGCCCCTCACGACGGTGGTATACATCCCCGTATGTAGAAATACCTACCATGCGAATACGGCCTTCTGCCTCGGCATTCATGCCGAGCCCAACATAGCCGTACCCGGCCTGCTCCCACCAGAGTCCGCAGTGGTTTCCCTGGTGGTCATAGATACGGCGGATTGCTTGCTTCCCTTGGTTGTGGATGTGAGGCTGGTCTACCAGATACTCTTTTTCCGGAGAGATAACAAACGCCGAGCAAGACACAGCGGGTGCCGAGAAACTCAGGATATTGGCGTCGAGGGGCGGATCCCATGGCTCCTGTGGTTGCGGAGGCCCTATGATCCAAGTACTTCCGCGAGACGGATCTGGTACGAGCTTGGCTACTGTTAGGTTCTGTGGTTCTATTGGTTGTCCAGTGGCTGGTGATGTACTTGGGTCTGTTCCCTTGTGATCTCCTCTACCAATGGACGTTTCTTTCCCCTTAAGCGAAGGCGCGTGAGTGTTATGCGCAATACCTTTCGAAGGATTCCCGTTGTGAGCATCAGAATGGTCGTTCTGTGGATTGACAGGAGTGGTTGCCCGTGAGGAAGCGTGTGTCTCTGAAAGTTCAGAATCCTGCTCGCGCTGCAGCCCTACTCCCACACTCTCCGATAAAGAGCTGTCAACGGTCTTCATTTCTGCATTAGTGTGTTTTATATCTACGCCACCGTCGTAGCCATCTTCCTTCGTGTCTGGTTCGCCGGACGTTGTCGGCCTACTGGGAGACAGTGCTTTCCCCCCCGCAGTCTCGGCGCCCTTCCACGAGGTGCTATTTTCGTCCACGGCAATCGCCTGTGGTGGCGAGCCTTTTCCCATGTGATACACCTTAAACAAGGGTGTCGGTAGCTGTACATTTCCCTCGATCTCGCTAAATAGACGGTACTCGACTGGGCCATCCCACCCCGCCCACGACCAGCTTGGGAATTTCGTGTCGGGCTTTCCCATAGACATATCAGAGGGGGTTGGGAGTCGCATACCACGTCGTGGTATGCGTCCTGCTTGTGTCCATAGGAGGGCGTGGGCAAGGGCACCGGCTGGTAGTCCACCATATGTCTCACTCTGAAAGTACTTTTCAAGGACGGCGAAAACCCCTGCAAACCCATTGATCACATCTGACTTGAAAGAAAACTCTCGGCGGCTGTAAGACCGGACTAATTCCTTGTAAATGCCAAAGGCTTTGCTTGTTCGTTCCTTCGACGTCATATCCTGGAGCGAGTTCATTATATCCAAAGGGTTATCCCGTGCTGCCCGCAGCGAAGTTATTTTGCGCTTCATGGGCACTTTGTCCAACATATACGATGGGTACTCTTCATTTACCCCAGTTTCGCTTAGTGTTTTCTCAGCGCACTGGAAATAGACTGCGTCGGACGAAAAGTATAGACATCGTCGCGAGAGTAGACGCTCCTGGAAGATCCAACCTCGGGTATTCCATTTCGAGATATTTAATTCTAGAGATAAGGGACGTGGTGTTGCTACAAGGCAAATTGCTTCGCTTTTATCGTCTTGGGGATCATGATCCAAGTCAGGAGACTTGCCCGAGACGTATAGAGTCTCGATGTGTTGGGGTAGTCTTGTTCCGGGTGATACTCCTGGTAAGCCAGCATCGGCACTCTCCCCGTGGAGTGCGACAATAGTAGCAAAGGCCTGACCGTAGACAATGTTCATCTTCGGGACATCCTTGGCCATTTGCTCCTTATCATCTTGAACCATGCAGATGGCATCCACCCATAGAAAGCGTTCTCCTAGTGACTTAACTAGTTGAATTGCGTCCCTGATCGTCTTAGGGAAGGGGACCGTGGACAAAGCTTGGGGTTCTTGCCGTTTCTGGTAGTTCGCTTTCGTCGTATTGAACATGTCTACACGGCCCCAGACATAGCTGAGAGCGAAGTATTTTTCCCGCGAGGTAGCAGGAGTCAAACGGTTGTCTACAACGTCGATGAAAACCATAGCCATGTCCTCGTCGCCACTCGTATAGAGCCTGGCACTATTACAGACTGAGCCATGATTGTGATCGCAATCGTTTAACCATCGCTTAATGAGCGATATGTTAACCTGCTGTCCATCACGTGAGTAAATAGGTCCTTCACGCTTCCTAATGGTTTCCTTTAGCGAATTATGATCAACACCTTCCCAGGATTGTCTCATGGCGTGGGAATGGTTCTGAGAAGTAAGAAGTCGTATCTCTCCTACGTGTTTCAACCCGTACTCAACTCTCACTACCTTTTCCCCCGTCGAGAGAATTCCTGTTGTCAGACGGGTTCCTTGAACTTCCTGGTCGATAGCAGCGAGCTGCGGATGTAACTCTTCTGTATCTGTTGTGATAGCAGAAAATATTAGGCGGCATATTACGCAGTGCTTTCGACAGAAGAGTTGGGAGAAGTTGCCAAATGGAAGATAGATGTCTTTGGCTGTCAACTGAAACCCATCTTCTATTGGCTTCAATGGCCGAGCAATATCTCGGCACATGCGACATAGATCCAAATTCGGGTGCCTTCCCGCCGACCGCGCCTTTTCAATAGCCCGTTGTTCGATCCTGGACTCCCTTATGACGAATTCCTCTTTTGAAAGCGGGTGTGGCTCGTCAGGGTCGTATCCTAGAATTTCGCTCATCATATCCTTGTTGAATTCAAATATGATATCTCCCGTCTCGTCGTCCATGGCCAACTTTCGAAGGCCGAACTCAGTTTCGTACTCTCCATTACCAAGACCTCGCCAATTTGACCTGCTTTTAGCGGAGGCTGCTTTTTCGCTTCTCAGCTTTTCAGTTAGAAGATTAATCTCTTCCTCCGTGAGTACCCGTTGGTCTCTAACAGCATCCGCTATGACGTCCAGGCGGAGGCCATAATCTTTATACAACTCGTTCAACGCAACAAGTGCAGATTTCTGAGGGTCATGCAAGGAAAGAAAGACGCCTGCTAGTTCTTCTTCCGCGAGACTTTTCATCTGACTTTCAATAGGTGCTTTAGCAATAAGTCGCAGGGGGCGCTTGAGATCCCATAACCAGGTTGTCGAGATCGGCCGCTCTGAAGAACCCGGCTTCTCGATCCTGGCGTTTCGCTCGGAAACCATTTCCTCCAAGTAATCAGCCAAGGCGATCAGGTCTTCAATTGTAGTCGATATGGTGTATCGCATTCCCAAGAGGTCGGATAGGATGACTTGGCATTCTTCCTTTTGTGGGAATGGCGATGGCGTGCTCGATAAATGTTTCTGGATCCGTCCAATTGCAATTTCTAGTTCCTCTGGTGAATTCGCATCTGCGATGTATTCTTTGACCCGCCGAGCATGCTCCAAGAGGCGTGGCCCATGGGACTGATGGCCTACGGGTGAAGCTTCTAACAACAATCTTGAGTAATAGACGAGTCTTTCCAGGTCTGCCGCCTCCTTCTTTCGCGTACGTCGGGATCCGTATAAGTTGACGATGATGCTGAGCATATCGATCCTCACTTCATGGTTTTGAGGCAAGGCTTCTAAGCCAGTCTTGCATTGTTCAATAGCCTTGTCCAAGTCTTCCAACGAACCGGTCCTATTGAACTTCTTGGAGGTCATAATCCCAAGCTGGCCGATGGCTATACCATGTTGAAGTGTGCCCAGCTGAGTGCTTGTTGCCAACTCGTTCATGAGGCCTTCAGCCTCCCTTTCTAAGTCATCGTTATGAATTTGCTCAATCCTCCTGTTCAGCTGCGAGACTAGGTTGTTGAGCCCAGCGAAGTGGCGATCAGACCCCTTAGCTGCGCCATCGTACACCATCCTAGTATACACAATCGCCTCGTCAAGATCTTCAATATTTAGCGATAGCGCGTGTCGGCGCGAAAGGGCAAAACCCAAGGTATTGGCTATATCAACGTAGGCTTCGAAATCGCGATTTCGAAGGTCGCTAGAACTGGCCAACTCCGCCGCCTGACGCCCAGCCTGTACTGCCAAGTCCAAAGCATGTCGAGAGCCAGTCATCAAGTACTCCGAAGTTCGGGCTTGGGACAAGGAGTTGAGATACTTGGGATAGTTGGGAGATGTCCTAGGCGCCCGGCGTAGGGCCGTTTCCACATGCTGAATTGCATCGTAAATGAATTTTTGATGTTGTAGCTGGTCGAACGACCTAAGAAGGAAGTCCGCGATCTGAGTCCGTATTTCGATTTCTTTCTCGACTGGCACCCTTCCCGTAGCGAAAGTCTCTTGTAAGGTCGCCTGGGTCTTTTCCAGCGATGCGATTGTTTCAGAGCGCTCCAGTTCATCCGGCGATCGATTTGCCATTGTGTACTTTCTTCTGGTCTATCACGTCGATATATAACGCTTACTGAACTTGAATTTGAACATGATATCTTGTAAGTTACGATGGTGAGGCTGAGATTAGGTAGAAGCGTCGATGTGGCGCTATACTCGATTCTATTAAGGGGCTATGCAGAGACAGTGCGAATGAAGCCAGTTGCACACTGTCATCAGCTCATGATCGAATAAGCCTCGTAAAACTCGGGCATAAATACATACAGTATGTATCTAGCTAGCTTTATAATGAACCTATCACTCAGAGAGATCGTACTGTTAGCATGTTTCTATACGATAATATATCTATTTTAAAATAAACTTAATTCCGCTTGCATGCAAAATTCGCTAGCTAACCCTCATTTCATACTCGCTATTGGAATGCTATTCGGATTCAGTTCACCGCCTACTCAGGGACTACAAACCACCATTAAGATAAATATCGTGGCTGTTTTTGTCGATTACAACCATCCGATTCCCAAATCATGCTCTTCATTATCTGATATTTCATCCCCCCAAGGAAGTCCTCGTTTCGGTATAGCTTCGCGTCGAGTGTCTTTTGCTGCTTTATACTCTGTGAGCTCGCGCTGGACTTTTTCTAGCTCAAAACGCAGCATAGCTACTAATTCGCGTAACTCCATCATATCTCGGTACGTTGGTGATGTGGTCAACGACTCGCTGGTCGATTTTGGTCCGGGTGACTGGCGTGCGTCGGAATAAACGTGCTTTATAAGCTTATCGGACGATTGTAATTCTCGGTGGCACTTATCGCAGATTGTTTGTGACCGTAATGCAGACCCGGATGGGAGGGTTTCAGATGTGATCGATTTAGGCAAGGATAGGGTTGTTGACCGGGTTGGTGTAGTCGGGGATGCGGTCATCTTCTCAGACTCGCCCTCGTATAGTCGGCCGAGTAGCGCCTTAGCCAAAGACTCAATCTCGCTTAGGCCTTTGGATAAAGGCCCGATGTGCGACATCGTGGGATATAGAGACTGGTCCTTGTAGAGATCTACTTTTGACAGGTTGTGTGGGTGCGTTTCTACAGCATGTGTAGAAGCGACTGGCTGATCGTGAGAGCTATGGTGCTTTGACGTACGGTAAACGACTCCCTTTTGCTGTTACCCTTTCTAAGTGACGGTCTGCCACGGGAAGTCAATCTTTTGCAACTCCAGGATTGGTCTCTATGATGCTTGTATTGATTAAAAACTACTATCTGGCTGGCCGGGGCTGGCTATGGTTATATAGTATCTAAAGACGTTTTCTAAGCGCCATTCACTGTGGCCTGTGATCCAAATTCATCGCCTGAACTATCTACATACTAGGTAGCTAGAGGTTGATTGACCGGTCCGGACTTTGAGCCTACCAGTGTTCCCATGGGAGAAAATAGGAGGGTAAACACTCCAAGACGCACAAGGCGTGCTTAGAATGATGGTCATTCCTCTACCGGATCGCTGCTGCTATTGCCCTATTAAAAGGACTATGCGAAGCGCAGGGACATGTGATGATGGATGATGGTGAATAAGAGACTTGCGGGCACGTTTCCGTCGTCACGCGCTTGTCTGGTACCTTTTGAGGCTATTAACACTATGTACCCTTACCCGCGTTACAGTCCCAAGCTTCATTCAATAGTGATTTGTTTACCAGTTATTGAGTGAACGGTATCAATCGAACTTTAATAATGCCCTAATTTCTAATTCGAACAGTGCACAGTGCATATGGCAGGATGGAAAATGGATATAACTCAATAGAGATTTCCAGCAAAGTGTGTTTGGCAAATCCCTCATTCTTTTCATCATCTACTTATGTGCCTCGTCTGGGATTCCTTATTCCTCAACTACATCTGCACTCTCTTCCCACTCTCTTCCCACTCTCGCACTACTACGCATAACAACGTATCGTGGATCTCTTCCCTGGTAACTTCTTTCATATTAAGCCCTAAGAAGTTACACTTTTACAAGATCCTGCTGATAAACCTTTCGGTTACTGGATTTTCCTCGGGGACGTATCGTCAGTGAACTACATGATCCCACTCCCCAACTTGATAGCTCACACTTACCTACTAACACTCAAAAGCAAATACAGCAGCGATGCCGCTGGTTGATCTTACAGAGATATTTCAGGGCCGAGAGCTCGCGGCGAAGCTACGTCAAGGCTGGCCCAATGATTTCGCCCTCTCGAGCGCTGAGCTAAAGCTATGCGCTGCGTTGGAGATTATCCGATGGATGACCAGTGTTTTGGCGGAATCGGGAGCCTCTGCGCTCACTCTTGACCATGCCGAGATGCCGCTACTACTATTGGCGGTGACTGATTTTCCAGATATATCGAGAGCTACTGATAAGTCTCTGGATGATATCACTGAGGCCATGTCTGAGGCTACCGTCGCGGTTTCCACCATCTGGGGGGATAAGCGCGCAGCTAACGTATTCGATATTCTAGAGAGCGATTTGATGATACAGCTGCTTTGGTCAAAGCCTCAATATCTTCTGTATCGTTCCAAGATGGAAGGCGAGATACCAGCCGACGTGAGCCCAGATACGCCAGCAGCCAAAGTGGCTGAAGATGGACTCATAACGTTGAATGATCCCGACGAGTTAGTTCCGGCGATCATGAAAAAGCTCGCTACCCAGACGTATCACTATAATGGCCGCGGTAATGTGCGCCGGCTCCGCAGCTTTGCGTCGCCCCAGGTCATCAGAGTTCACTGGCGAAACCAACTCCCATGGGACGTCAAGGATGGGGGAAAGTCCCCAATGGATGCTTTGAGGGCATTCAAAGTACAGTTCCAGAGCGCGCAGATGGAAGGTGGCCACCCTCTCCATGCAGAAGTGTGTTACAAGTTAATCTGCCTAGCCAGAATCCCTGAGCCTCAGGATAACTTGTTTAAGACTGTACATAAGTACTTCGATGATGGGAGTTCTTTTACTCCGAAGTATGGAGGTGGCCGGGCCCAGAGCTGGTCTTGCCATGAACCCGGAAACTACTACCTCGTATACAACAAGTGTGATCGCGTCATAGATCACGACCAATTCAACCTCAACTCGATGCGAGATAGCCTTCCTCTCGATGGCGAGCAGCGAGTACAGCCAGCCGCGCACAACAGTACTAATCTTTCCCAAAGCGCAGGCCCAGTCGAGCGCACCTTTCATAGAGATCCGACTGCGCCTTTTGCGATGCCAGCCCGAGCCCAGCACACAGTGCTTGATGATCGCCCGCCGGTTGCTTTGACCCCGGAACAGCGCGTACTAACCAATTATAGGGCAGCTGATATACCCCAATCGCCGTCGGCGTCATCAATGGGGCGTGTGAATCATAACACCGAGAATCCCCACCCGGCCAATCGCCGTGAGGACGCGTTGACTGATGGCATGGCGACTGCTCAAACCTCTGTGGCGCCCAACGATGATGCAAGGTATCTAAGTATTATAAGACGCCGAGCTAGTCCCATACGGCGGATCAAAGAGGAAGAAGAAGAGGAAGGCCACGACCGGGCAATAGCTAACCGGCATAACCAGACGAACAGCAATAGCCACGGCGTTTATCGTGGTTCCTCGCGGCCGAATGGTAGAGATGATCGACGACGCAGCCGCCGGGGGGGACGCGGTGGTGGGTATTACGCTTCCGGAACAGAACAACGATCAGGCAACCAAAACCACCAGCAGCACCAATTCGGTCCCGACCAGCGCCGTTCCGACCATGATGGATATCGGGAGCGGTCCCCAGGCGGCAGCCGTTGGAATCCGAGAAATCGCCGCCAACGAGGACTGGACTTGGACCCCCGCCCCCCGCGTGGTTGGAGGAGAGACCGTATTACAAACGACCTACAAGAACCTCGCCACGAACCTTCGCCCCCAGCGCCACAGCAACAAGCGACTCGTTCAGCGAGTCCTCGAGGACAATTACAGCATCAGGCCAGCCCCCCACGTCCCCGACATGATGAGCCTTGCTCACCCAAGCCGCTTGATACGGAAGGCGTGCACCAATCCTGAGTCATAAGGATTGCCTTACTCGCTAGATTGCTAAGCAGTAAAATCTCAAGGTATGTCTTATCATACAAATACCTCACTACTTGGGGTATCGTTAATTAGGTCTTTACGTAGGTGTGAGTTCGCACTAATTCCGAAATTCTGTTGCCTGCATGTCCGTAACGGCGAGCTTCTTATTTAAATGGGGAGCCGGTACTTCTGCTGTAAGTTCTTGAAGCCAGAGTTGAGCGTGTGGCGGACGAGTCTACCCAGTCTACCCATACGTCGTAGGGGTACCTCGGGAGTCTCGAGCTATGACGTGAGGATCTTCAAGCATACTGACGCAGTTGCTAGATTGCCACGAGTTCAGCACCAATTCCATACTCTACGACGCGGCTTCTTTTCTCTCCACCGTATGGCGAATTATTGCTTCTTCGTCCGAAAGGCCACCGTCCGGATCTACATACGAGTAGTCCACTCTGGAGACCGAGTTTCCCTTGTTTCATTCTTTCTTTTTTCCTTCTTCATTTCTGTCTTCTGCCCACCTGGGGCATTAATACTGGCATTTCCATCAGGGGTATGTTTCTAAGCACGGGGTTTCAGTTCGTTGTTGCTCGTTGTACCCCCCGCCGACCTCATGTACAAAATAGGTCCAGGAGCACAAACGATATAAATGCCATTCTGTATTTACAGTGGAAGGAGCTCTGCGCTAGCCCGAGGTATAGCTGATTCCTCTATTTAAGGGGAGTCCTACTACGGACAAAATCGTGTGAAGCAGCCTAGATATGGCACTAATAGTTCGCGAAGCCGATAGAGTGGACGAATGCCTACCGAAGAGCTACTTGACCCATTGCCCTCCTATCTCTATGTTTGATGGTCTCGATTGGTGACAACTCAAACCTTACGGCTCGGCCAGATAACCAGAGTAACCGGCCAATGTATCCTAGACCTGTAGACCCCTAGGTTCCACTTGTATAAGGATGAGTTGAAATTTCATAGTATTGCCCAGTTACGTCAGAAGATTTATTTCTCCGTGGCATCTTTCACCTATGTCTAAGATCTAAAGGCTATACACTCAACATTCCAGCCGAGTGGCTACGAGCGTCGAGAGTTGGGGGAAGGCACGTGTTTAATGATTATCTCCCGTGGACAGAGGCTATGGGAACTTGAGCAAGGGGTTCAGGAAGCTTCTAGGCGGTAGCTCCAGCATTTCTGACATTATATCGTGTTATTACATAACCTTGGAAGCGCAAACATCTGGTGATTTCGTGTTCCATGGAATCTCGGTATGTATAGTACTTTCTAAGTCGGAACGAAGTACACCTTGGCAAATACCTTTTATCGTCACGGTTTACAGGCCTAGATCAACCAACTACATTAAGGTCAATACCAAACATACAACATCGGCAGACTATAACCCGAGTTAATAGCCCATTGAAAGATCAGGAGAATCTGCGTAGTCGGCCTTGATTACTAGAGCTTTAGGAAAACAAGGCGAATCGAAGCACGACCCTGTATCGTTGTCTGTTAGTCCAACGGTGATTGCAACCGGTGGTCTGGGAGAGGGGGAAGTCTCTCCTGCTAGCTCGCGACTACAAGAAAATCTATAAGAAACCATCTCGCGATAAAGCCTTATGCTAAAGGAGCCCGCAAAGAATGTGACATCTGATGGTGCCGGGCCCGCGGTTAAACGAGGAACAACGCAGCACATAATAGCTACTTCATCGAGCAAAGCTTCTTCCACAGATGCCTCAGCGTTGACATTTGTGCAGGGTACAGCACCATCGCGAGTATCATCTCAGCCTCTTGTAAAGCAAAGGCCTCAGAGCACCGCGGCTGTTAGTAGCAGGAATATTCCTTATGAGAGCAAAGATTCTAACGATGGAGGTTCTCGTCGGTCTGGCAGTCAATCTCTGCATGTCGTCGACAGGCCCGAGAAAAGTCACGGCGCCAGAGGAATAGAGGAGGAAAAGCCAAGAAGAAAGAGGCAAGGCAGATACGGGATCGTGCAAGATCGACAAAGAAGTGCATAGGGTTTATACAAGGGCTACGCTGATCCTCATGTTCTCCAACTTGACCTACCCCACCTCGCCGGGCCCTTCCAGCTTGGTTGAACCCTACGTGCCCTATTAAAGCCTATGCTTTACCAGCCACTTCCACCACGGCAGCAACGGCGTGATTCATATCGTCTATGCTATGATAACGAATGATCCTGGGGTAGTCAACAGTCCCCGCGTTTTCGCCAAGACCTTGATGCACCACGCCATGACCGGCGTTCCGGGTCCCCTCACCGTGATGGCCGATGGAAGGAGAGACGTCATTCGCGCAGCCCCCGTCGCGTCATCCCAGGGACCGCCCTAACAATACAAAATAACTGGCGAAGGTCGTGAGAGCAAAGGTAGGTTTCTTTCATCGTACGGTTATCACGTAGTATTGCGCCATGGCTAATCGATTTTTCGGATATTTTGAAATAGGGGTACCAAGCGGAAAACATTGCCACTCTCGCCTCGCGTCAAGCTATCTTAGGAGCCAAGAGTTGCGTTGAAGGTCTGCGACAGACCTATTCGGGCATATATGTGAAAATTTGTTCGAGGACACAAGATAATCATTCATAGTAGGCCTCATTTTTCCGGTCAAGTGTACTTACAAAGAGCCGTTGTTGTATGGAGTGTTAGCAGGAGTACTATGTATGTTGGAGGGATTTGAAGAGTGTGGGTACCTAGACAGGTAGTTCGCTAAGTCACATGACTTAGTGTACTCAGTGTAACAAACCCCTTATTTTAACCCCTATTGGACTTATCTCAGCGAGCTCAGACCAAAATCTAAGAGTAAAGCCAACACAGCCACGAGCATGTGGTCTCTGCTTTTGTATTTGTGGGTCCAAATGCAGACTCTTAGATTTTTCCGTGTGTTTTTAGAGGGGTAATGAAGAGTTTTGATTGGTTAAACTTGATGTGGCGTGGGAGGTACAAATTGTGGTCTGAGCTCGCTGAGATAATGTTGGAACCCTTTTATAATTTTCTCACAGGACTGTGAAAGGGCTCAATAACAACTTAGAATAGCAGTACTACAGCCATAAGGGGGATGCTGCAGAGAAGCATTCAGTAAGTGGATTTATAAATGAAAATAAAAGTCAAAGATACACTGACGCCGAGTGAAAGTTATTAGGCTCGTATTCTACATCGTCAGTTTATATAAATTAGAGGTTTACGCTCGTATTTGAGATGGAGTACACTTAACAGTGTTTTATGTCCATAGCTCCGGGCAGGGGACCCCATCATCTGCACACAGAAATCACAGAATGTAAAGAACATAGTTATCATAGAAAGACGGTTATTGTTACTAAGTACCTAACGTAATGATCTTTGCCATCAAACGTACCGGTGCCCTGCGGCGTATGCCTCCGAAAAAAATTCACGAGTAGAAAGTTGTACATATGTCGAGCCTTGATCTATGATCGATGCCATGTGGACATGTCGAACGTATCAGGATTAAGGTCTCTCTCCAAGGGTGCATCTACCTTAGCCGCTCTGGTGTCCTCCAGACTGCTGTAGGTCGACGTGTTCTTCGGAGTGGTCGTCAGACTGTTCCGGCGCAGTCTGGGGTTGGTCGTCCTGGTGCGCAGCGCCTTGTGTAGCGGAAACTTGGGTTGACGTAGTGCGGGAGTTGCTGCCAGAGGAAGAACCCGACTCATTAACGTTAGGGAATCGTATTACTTCATGCAGTACGCCGTTCCAATAGTGATACACAGTGGTGTTAGTGTTGGCGACTAAGGCTGGAAGATCGCGTAAGGCAGCTAGACGCTGCTCGGGACTGTTGGTTTGGGTAACCACGAGCGATCCGCCTTCGCCCAAAGTGTGCCATAGGGGCTGGCGATCATCGGCACTGGGTACGGGGTTTTCGGCACTCCATCCGTGAGCAATCAATCTAGCTATGGCGAGCTCCGTCTCTTCGTCATAGTCGGAGTCACCGGCCCAGTACATTTGGGCTAGAGCATGTAGGGCAGCTGCTGTGTCTGACAGGTGTTGGCCGTTGTTCATACCCTGTTCGGAACCAGTCGGGGGACGATTGCCTTCGTGCGATGACTGCGCCGTGGGGCCTGTGACCTCGGCGTTAGCTTGACTCACAAAGCGGTCTTCGAAAACTAATGCCATACTAGGACCTTGCGTAGCTGGGGTATTACGGGGGACAGAGGATCCGTCTCCAGATTGACCAGCCGTCTGCTCTCCGGGGAGAGAATTCGGTGTCGCTTGATTTGCGTGCTGCTCCATGACCGTCGTTGTTGATACGAGAGTTCCGCGATGAATTACGGGAACGTTGGGTTGTGGAGATGAAGAGAAGAACAACGAGAGAAAAGGAATTGGCGACTGGGGACTGGGTGGGCGGTCGCGTATTATTCAATACTTTTCGTAGGCCCAGTTACTGATTACGTGACTCGATATGTCAATTTGGCTTTTGTTCTGGCTGCAGCCTATGAGACTCGTTGGTACTCGTGTTTACACCTCGATAATGGCAACTACACACAGAAGGAACGCTATCTCGTGCCTACCCCGTACCTAGGTACCGTACCTACTACGTACTGTGTTAAGACCTGAAAGGACTCAGGTAAAGTGTGCCGCCGCATTTTTGAACTCAACCCCAATCTCTACTCTCCACAACAAAATTATTCGGCATTCCATACATACCCGTCCATCTTCGGATGCACACTCCCTAACACCTTTCTGTCCCCTCGTGTGCTTCGGATTTCGCCGTCAATTCGACCAAGTGTAATACGCGGTCTATCCCGCGGAACCCTCATTACACAAGCTGCTCCACCATTGAATCCCTCACGTAAGTAATCTAGGCCGTCTCGTCCATTAACCTAAAGGCTCTACTAATATGCGAGTTCAGATACCTGGAGCAACCATGTCATTATCTATCTTGACCCATAAGTTCGAGGGCCAAGAGCTCGCCGACGAGCTACGAGCCCATTGGCCTCGAGAAGTGTTCTGGTGGACTCCCAGTGGCAATGTCGGAAATATTTTCTCGGCCCTAGATATCATCCGATGGATGGCCAGTTTGTTGGCGGAGTCCGGAGCTCCGATTTCAACAATCAAGCCGTCTAAGATGACACCCTCGCTTTCTGTCGAGCCTTTTGATGCCGTACTACAGCTGGCTTTAGCCGATATTCGAGCCTCATACCACCCCAGTGCCGAGTTACGGGAGGAAATTCGCGCAATTCTCATCGTCGTCGGACAGGCGACGAACACTCTCCGATACGATGGGAGGCCAGCAAACGTGATGGACATATTAGAAAGCTCGATGATTGTGAAATCTCTTTGGTCTACGCCCCGAAACCTGCTATACCAGACGCGATTATGGGAGGTAAAAGAGGATGTCGTGCGATCTGTTGTTCTTCCAACCGAGGAGGTGGCCAAAGACGGCCTCATAGTCATAGAAGACCCGAATTGCCTAGCCGCAGCCGTCGAGACCAAACTCGCCACACGTCTTTCCCCGGATTTTAGCACGCGTCATTTCCTCGTTCCGACTTTGCCGACGTTTATTCGTTGCTACTGGGATAACACACAAGGCATTTGCGAGGATGGTGAATCTGCCGAGGATGATGAATCTGCTGAGGACGATGGGGCTTACGAGGATTACGGAGCTTCTGAGGATGACGAATCTTATGGGGAGCCTGCTTCCGAAGGTGATGGAGAGAATACACTCGACAAGCTGAAAGAATTCAGAATTCGAGTGTGGGATACACTTGTCAAGGAAGACCCTGAGGGAGATTATCTTCAACATCCCGTTATTAACGCCTCCTACCGTCTAGCCTGTATCGCCCGAATTCCGTTGCCTGGCGAGGGTCCTTGCGCTGTTCACTTGTATAAGTATGATGGGTGTAAGTTTTGGGCGGACATGGAGGGGCCTATGGAGAAACCGACGAATTCTTCCTGGTCTTGCGAAGAGCTGGGAAAATACTACTTGATCTACCAGAAGTCAGAGCAGATCCGACTCCAAGACAACGAAGGCCAACTGAGTTCTCGTCAGCACTACCGCGAGCAAGACCAGGGACGGCGGGAACAGAATCGTGGCCGTCACGCACAGAACCGTGGCCGTCGCGAACAGAACCGTGGCCGTCGCGAACACGCACGACCGGACTATCGCCCCTCCCACGATTATCACGGGTTTGTTTCCTTACGCAACTCTTGTGTTATTTTGTATCGTGGCTAACAAATTCTTCAGATACTCCCGATGAAACGAGAGCCTTTAGATGCCATATCAAGGGCACTCACTAGATAATATGCAAAGCACGCTTCGCAAAGAGCTCTGGCCCAAATAGTCTCCCCGTTTCCCCGGCTTGCTCCCCAGGTCCAGTTACTAGACTACATATAATTCCATAGAGCATGCATAAAGAGGTAGAAATGGTACAAGCTTTGCACATTACCTAGAAAATCCCTAGTTACATGTACTCATACGATACGAAAGATACCTAGTTCCTTTGAAGTGAAACTGCCAACCCCCCAAGCATATGTCATAGTTTCATTGTTATCAATGGGCTTTCGCCAGATCACTGGCGAATATTCCCCTTTTTCTTCCTCGTGCGATTGTAAGCCTGAATAGCTTAGAGCACCCATAACTGAGGTTCTCAGAGTTCTATGACTATAAACCCCGAGCTACCTAACACCAAGCCGTAGGCCGTACATAATCTACCCAGGTACTCAATGTTCTCACACCAAAATTCCATACCCGGCCCTATCCGGTGACTAGAAACGCTGGGCCTTGTATTCGCCATAAGTGGGATTCGCTCCTAATAATCTATATGTGTAGTACGGTAGGAGCACCATGCCCCTGTCTACGGTATACGGATTCGACTCTTTGCCGACATATGGTTTGGTTGTATAGCGGTCGGCGGTCGGGGTTGATTACCGCGAACGTGCCCCCTTGACGGAGTGAAGTAAACAGTTGATAGTGAAGAAACACATGGATATTACTTTGCCATAATTGACGGATGACTCCTGTGTTGCATCGGTGGGAATCTATATCAGTAAAATAGATGAATGCCAGTTGGGAAGAAAATTGTTATTGGCGTAGTGAGTCAGTCGATAGATATGTGGTACTAATCATCCAATTTGGAGCCATAGACTCCAATGAACGGAAATGAGGTAACTATCAGTTGTTCCTCTCAGCAGTGAGATACGCAACGCACAATTGTCGGGACAGTGTTGTAAACACTCCACTACAGGACAAACAAATCTACAAGCATCTGATTCAGAATTTGACAGAGTGCCTACCAGCGATTCCGAAAATCAGAAGTTGTGTGCCTACATATATCCATCAGCGTTGTCAACCACCTAGTAACATCGTGCCAATCGATGGGTTTTGCTACTTACCACTCTCCGGCAGCCCTAACTCTTTTCAAGCCCGATCCTCTTAAATTCGACCCGGCCAAGCTCAATCTTCGCCATTTCATCACTCGTTTCCGTCGAAACATAAACAATCCACTTTCCCAACATCCGCTATCGCAAATAGACGGCCAATAGGCTATGTCGTCGTAACCTTTCCTCACTACGTATGTGATGTAAGTAATATGGGACGTTTAGCACTTAGACTTCTAAACAATCTCAATATCATACTAACTTACGAAGGCTAGCAGAGCGAAAATGCCGTTGACCGTTCTAACGTCCGAATACAATGGCCCAGAGCTTGTGGAGAAGCTTCGGGAGAACTAGCCCAGCGACTTTGCGGCGGACGCGGCTGAGCGAAAGCTGTGCGCCGGCCTAGAGGTCATTTGGTGGTTGACGAGTCTGCTGGCAGAATCGGGGGCTCCCTTGCCTATAGTCAGCGCATCAGATATCCCGCTACGTCTAGCTTTAGCCGACATCCCAGACTTTAAGACTGCCAGCCCTGAGACGAAGCAGGATATTCGCAACACCATGCGCGACTGTATCCGCACTTTGGGTTCCGAAGAGGATATGTACTTGAATCTCTTCCGTCATATTTTAGAAGGAGAACACATAACACAAAGGTTTTGGTCCATGCCCAACAATCTCATCTATGACCCCATATCATGGATTGCCAAGGACGACGTTATACGGCCTTATAACTTGGGTACTGACGTGGTAGCTGCGGATGGCCTCTTAGAACTGTTCAATCCAGAGGAGCTTTCTGGGACCGTCGAACAGCAACTATCCCCGTGGGGCAATGGCGAATGGGTCACCGTTCACTGCGTCTTGAGTCCGCCCACATTTATCCGGTTTCTCTGGGATAATACTGAGTGGGTTTATGGTGGTGGAAAGCTACGCCCCGGTGAGCTGAGCACGTTTAACATACGAGTTCAGGATGCGCACTTCGAGAATGGTCAGCTTTCCCATCCTATCGTAACGGCTTCTTATCGCTTGGCCTGTCTCGCTAGGTGTCGTTCAAAAGACGGACAGCCTGTTTCTGCCCACTACCATATGCCTGACGGGCATAGCTTCTTCCCTCGAACCGATGGGAAGTTGAGCCAGTACTGGTCGTGCACGGATCCCGGATCGTATTACTTGGTGTACCAGAAATCTCACGAGTCCCGACTTGAAGGATCCTCAGGCCAAGGAGCGGACGACCAGCAGTCGGGCCTTATCGTCAACGTACCTGATCCAGCCGAAACACCTCATGCTAACCAAGATCCTCCTCACCCGGACTCTCATCCTTCTGAATCGGCTCCTGCGCAATTGGCCAAGAGGCCAAAGGCTCGAAATCGCCTAGCTTTCCGTCACCACCCTCATCGCTATTCCCTCTGAGATCGCCAGTGTCTCATGTACTCAACCATCTGCGAAGTGAGCACGAAGGCCATTGACGCCGCCTCGATTGGCGATATCTGGTACGTCCCCAAATAAAAATCTTGTATCATTGTCGTGTACAATGGCTTATTCATTCTCTAGATATATAGCACACGTGAGTTATGGTTGTTTTATGGGATATTTCTGGGCGAACAAGATTACCGAAGAGGTATGCGCAGCTTTTAGGGGAGTGGGCTCGCAATAGATATGTCGAGTCACTTTTTTTCTTCTTCCGCATAGCCCCGTTCCCTAGGTTTCGGCCGCTCTGACAAGTGGCATCTGACGACTCGATGCCGAGGGGTAGTCTCGCGCGATATGCTACCATTCCTACTATGTAGTACACTTACAAGATGTTGAGGTCTGTGTATAACATCCCGACCTTCAATAGTACTCTGACGTGGACAATATTGCGTCCATATTGATAGAAGACACATTGTCCCCGTGATCCATGCTTCCCTAAAATGGCATTTAGACATTCGGAGTCCAATCCTAGGGCGTGGGGCCGCGGGCCGGCAAGATCGAACCTCATACACGGCCCCACCTCCGCTCCATAAGTACCATAGTCTAATTATACTTCCGATAGCATATTAGTCCGGAACTTCCTCGTGCGGTAGACTTAGAAAATCTCCCTCTCACCGGACTTATCCAGTACACTCCAACTTTTGTGAATGATGCTTCTTGTGTTTCGGACACCAGCGCCAAGTTACGTCGTGCTCATAGCCACATATATTACAGTCCAATATCTAGACACCACATCTCGCGATTAGGCCCCGCTAAATTAGTCGACGACCGCAGTCCCAGCAATTTGTTAAGATAGCGCCTGATATTGTGGCTCTACTTCTCATCGAACGTTGATAATACGCCGGACGGCCACCTTCCCAACCTTTGAGACGAGACACAGCAGTGCGAGTTTCAGCGTCAAGTGTGGTAGTAATAAATTCGAGTAGTGAAGGAAATTCTCTATGGTTAATGTCGGGATCTTGTTGCTGATGCATTTTACACCATCTTCCTCGAGCGGGCTCCCCCTTGAATCCAATTTATTGGTACTCCCATGTGTGTAATATGAGATATGATATATAAGATGATGTACATGCGTCAATAATTCGATTGACGTAAAGTTTGATCTATCTCAACTTGTCTAAGTGGTACGGAACCCTCCACCCGAAGTGATCAAATACAGTAGTCTTCCGAGATACTATGATTAAGTACATGTATGTACCTATCTGCAAGGATGGCGGGTTCAAAGTTCTTTATTAATGACAACAGGGCGATACGTGGGCAACATGGTCTCGCTAACTGTTGGGAATATCTAATATCTAGCTACAGGGATGAAAATATAGTCTGCGCACTCAGAACAATGGACAGTACACCGCTATTCTCTAGCCAAACCTGAGGGCTCAAGGTCGCTTTGTCTCCTAGTCTCACCATCAATACTATTAGCGTTGGAAATTGAGATCTACACTTTAAATATATCACCGTTACTCGTATCTGTCATCCGTTTGGCGCTCGGTTATAATTCGCAACAAATATAAATATTGGCATGGCGCGCCTAACGCTTTTCTAGTAAATAAAGCTTATAGATCAACAGAGTCATCTTTCACCATGCCACCGCAACAGCACAAGAACGTCAAGTTGGAAAGTGAAGAGCAGCGGGAGCCGATTATCGACCTTAGCAATAAGATTTCCCTTCTTAGCTGTGATCCTGTTGATGTTGATGCTGGTCCTATTCATGATGCAAGGTCAAAAATGAACAATGGACGGGATGGGGTATGGACAGGAACTGAATTCGTAGAGTCTGGCGATCCGGCTTCCAAGTTTCCCGAGATAACAGTCAAGCTAGCCCAGCATGAGACACTCAAGCAACCTGACAACGACCGGCGCTTCGTCCATATAAAACCGGGGGCCGATACTATGCTCATTTACACCGGCGGATCCTGTTTAAACAACCACACTACTAAACGCACCCGTCATAGTGGCTACAGCTTCATGTTTAACAGCTCTCAATCAGGAATCAAATCCTCCGGCATACAGGAATCTGATGACCTCTTGTCTGTTGGCACCCACACAAACAACAGGGCAGAGCTTCATGCCGTCATTGCCGCTCTCGAGTCCCATACCTGGTGGCTTGAGGGATGGAATCGTATTGTCATAGCCGCCGATTCTGAGTATCTATGCAAGGGCGCCACGGATTGGCTGAGTAACTGGGCTAATAGATGCTGGCTTACAACTAAGGGGACTCCAGTTGCCAATCAGGATCTCTAGAAAAGCCTTTCTAAAGTCTTAGGTTCATACGCCGAGGAAAGATGTGAAGTTTCATTCTGGCAGGTGAAGAAAAAAGATAATACCCTGGTTCATAATGGTGCAAGGGCTGCTGCAAAGCAGGTTGATAAAGCAGAGAAGTAGGAATCGAAGATACCGGCGGAAGAAAACGATGAATCTAAGCAAGCCATCTAACGCATTTGTTGTAGAGAAGACTCAGATAGTTAAAGGACCAAGTCATAACCCCTATCATGCAACAAGTTAGTTTAAATCCTAACGTCTTACGCGTGTGAATGCCACACGTCGCAAACTTGTACTTGGAGAAAACCAACTGTAATCGTCCGAACACTCTACGCGTTCACAGACACTTTGTATAACCGGGGAACCTGCTCTTTGCTGAGCGAGCGGTTTTCAAAAGACGCTTACTATCACCTTGAACAGATGACCGCTGCAAATTCGAAAGTTGTGATTCACGCCCAGGTGAAGGCATAGATGGATATATAAAATAATTATGGATAGCCACTGCACCTTGAACGCTTTTACCTAATTATCATCATAGGCAATACCCGACAAGAACTATCCCGAGCGGAGTTGACGAAGCACCTATTTTCAGTTATCTCGAGACAGAACCAACATTCCGGTGCGTTTACTTTGCAGTATGGCAAAGCACACCTGCCAGGACTCGACACAATGCACTTACTGTAGAGGAAGACGAAGAGAGCGGGAAGCCATGAATTCAGGGCTCTGCAAGGTTATAAAATGCCAGCAGGTTTTAGATCCGGAGTCCAAGCAATTCTGTCCAGACCATCGGAAGGCGTCTAGCGAGAGTCGAAAAACACAGAGACGAGAAAAAAAGGAGAGCGGAATTTGCACAGACTGTTCTAAGAGTGCCGTGCCTGGATCATCCCATTGCGAAACACATAAGGGGATACATGCGCAGTACACGAGAACCTCAAGAGCGAAGAAGAAGGAGGCAAACCATAAGCAGGAATCAAGCCAGCTCGCACCTTTGCCGGCGATAGCCTCTCCGAGTGAGGTGCACCCAAGCGCGTATAGCCGAGGCAATAGCCCAGGTTTGACTCAGCCTGCGAGAACCCACAGAAGTTCATCGCACAGAACCCATGGCAGCAGTACGCACAGAGCTCCGGAGCCAAGCTTGTACGAGGATCTACCGGACGTGAACCAGTTCGAGGATCAATTGCTGATTGGACCTGACATTCCGTACGGAATTAGGCCCGAGGTTTGGCATGGGGAGACTCAATCTGGGACCCAGTACGGAACCCAGTACGGAACCCAGTACGGGACTCAGTATGGGACTCAGTATGGATATCAGAACAACTTCTATAGCAAGCCATGAGATTTTTCCTTATGGTAGGGTACGGAGTTAAGGACAAGTTCTTAATGAATCACGATTAGTACCTAGGTAGCCACGAATGAAGCATTAAATTCGGCCGGAATATCAAACTTACTTATGCGCTGGCGATCCCGTTATAGCACTCGTGAGCAGGTAGTTAAGATGTTCTTCGCTTTCAGACGTAGTAGTTGGTTTACAGTGCGATATTTATTGATTATGTAAGGCAATTGGGTTAGTGGCTCTTTATTCTGTGGGTCTTCTATAATTCTGTGGATCCGCCCACACACACGCTTCGACGCGTCAAGCTTGTCCCTCTCACTCTCTCCTCTTTCCAGCCATAACCCCCCCCAACACTCCCAAAACAGTATATCTAGTCTGTAACTCTACGATTGACACTATTTATCATGCGCTGATAGACGGATACCCTTGATCATTCCGTTCTCAAACCATTACACATTACGCATCACATTGGAATTTCCGAACTGTCACCAAGTCATGCCGCGACCTAAGAGGACCCGCGTCGCGTCGACTCGAGCAGTCGCAAAAGCCACCAGCCCGCAACCTGTCACAGCGTTGGTACAACCTACCGAACCCAGTTCCGATATCTACGATGTGAGCGACCGCGAGAAGGAAAAGGCAAAACAGCGAAGGGAATCAATGCGCGATGACAATCCTACGACACGTACACGATCAACATCCACACAGCAGGCCAAGGCGCTAGAGACGGCGCGACAGCGACGCGATTCTGCGATGGACCGACTGGATAACATGACTTCGACTTCAAATACCCAAGCAGACGAGCCTACGGAGCAGTCAGATCTTTCAATTGAACTGGGACGCAAGGTAGCTGGTACCCCGCAGCATAGGAGAATGGCGGACATATCAGGACTAGACTTGGACGATTCCGAATTTGATGATTTAAACACTACATTTGCCACCGCGGGCCCAGCGAGCGCGCAGAGATCAGCCGATACATCTTCTATGACTACTAGCCTATTCAACCGACGACCTCGCGCCGGGAGCTTTCTGAGCAGAGACGAAGGCGTTGTTCGACCGAGCAGCCGAACAGGTCCCAACACTCCCGGTCTCGGCTCGACATTCAACATTGGCGCTTTCAAGAAGAGAGCACGAGAACCTAGCATTCTGGGTACGGCTCGAAAGCCACGTCCCCAAAGATCGGAGCCCGAGCCTGAATCGGAATCAGAACAGGAGGAAGAAGAAGAGGAGGAGGCGGCTGATGAAGATGGGTTTGCGCCCGAAGCCGAGTCGACTCCGCTTAAGCATTCCAAGAGGCGTTCTGGAGAAGCCGAGCCCGAAACAACGTCTCCAGAAGCTTCGTCACGCGCGAATCCGCGTAAGCGCAAGTCTTCAGAAGGTCACGAACGCCGCGCTCGATCCTCACCATTCCAAGATGACGAGCCCGTTGAAAAAGCAGCGGAGCAGTCAGACTCGGATCTCTCGTCCCCACCATCTACTCCCCCGGTTCGGCAACATAGCAGCCGGCCAGTAACACCCATCATGGACGAGGAACTCATGGCACCTCCTCTAAGCAGCGGGTCTTCAGCAGGCGACTCAGAGATCTGGCCGCCGTTACAGTCACTCGCGCGGGGTCGAGGAAGGCGTCCCGCGTCAGCATTACGCCGAACCCCAGTACCCATCACGGGCGACCTATCCGACATGTCGTCCCCGCCGTCTCTTACCTACTCGCCAAACTATCGTACGCCATCGCCGCCCGCCAAAACCAGGCGCAGAGCCGCGGCGGCTTCCAAGGCAGATGCCAAAATCACAACCGCGGACCTAGCCAGCCTGCTACCGCGCCGCCGTCGTCGGATTGGTAGACATGGTGGCGACGAGGATGATTCGGAGGCCGAGGTGGATATCTCCGGTTTAGGGAACGACGACGACGAGCTCTCGTACATGGATGTGCGCGCGCGACGACACCCAGTTCGACCTGGCTCGCGGGCCGGGAACTCCAATGCCATATCCCACTCCCGAAACCAGAACACGACTCGGGCACGCGCTGCTGGCAAGGCCAAGCGGACGCCTAGCTCCAACCGCCGCGCCACAATAACATACAGCCGAACATCAGACAAGGAGAACCAGGGCGAGGAGGAGGGAGAAGATAACGGCAGCGATACGGAGACGGGCGGCGAACAGGCAGGAGCCGGGGCGGAATTGGCCGGCGAGGAGAGCAGCCAGGATATGGTGGCGCGGATGGGCGAGGAGCTGAAGAATGCCGCGCGCAAGTTCCAAGAAGTCGATCAGTGGCAGCTGGACTACGAGGAGATGACGCAGAGTAGTTCGCCGCGAGATGCTCGTTGAGTTCAAAATCAACCTCTTTTTAATATTCCTTCAAGGAGTCCGGGGACGGGGACCGGATGAGGTTGGGGAAGAGTAAAAGGGGAAGGGTTAGGGAAGGGGGACGCTTATTCATGATACATGACGCTTTCCATGCCATCGCTAGGCCGTTATCATTGGCTATTAGTCGTGCTTCCAGCCGCTTAAAAGTACGCAAGGGATTTAGCAGTAGGAGTCGCGTACTCTTTGAATTAGGGGGGGTTAATTCAATACCTCGGTCAATACCAACGGATTTTCTGCTTTGCTAAACAAATACACACGATTCTCTCTCGCCCGCTTCCCTTTTGGATCCTATGGTCCAGGTATCCTTCCAGTAAGACCACCCGGGTATGTGATGTGCCACTTTGAAAACCCCGGCTCTACTTACTCACGCCTAACCCCTTGAACGCCAAACCATGCATGTCGTAAATCCGTAAGCTACCCGCCAGTTACCTAGTTTTGGTACTCTTACATTGCTGTATATTTTGGGCCTCCCCTCCATCTATTCTTGGAAATCTCCTATTGCGAAGATACCTCGCCACGCCGCCTAAAGCGGCTATTCATGATCTTAGAGAAACACTCTCTAGTGTCTGCTCGACCGTAGGAAGCAGGTCGGCGATCTTGTTTGCGTCGCGCATGGCGACGATGACAGCATCGGGTACGAGTCCCGTCATCAGCAGTTTCTGTGCCGAGGCAGACACGATTGAATCAGCAAACATTCCGAAGTCTCCACGCGTTTTATTCCACAGTTCCGATATACAAGCTAAAACTTACCTGCCTAACATCATTGAAGCCTAACTCTTTAGCGGTATACTCGCGAGTCACCTCCTCCGCAGCGAAGTCGACGTAGATACGGGTATCGCGGATCCGCACGACTACGTTATCGAGACGCATGAACAGACGCGCCAGTAGCAGCATGCGGTGTTCGTGGACGCGCACCTTGACGCTATACATGCTGATGCCATTGTCGTCCAGCTCGCTCTCATACAGCATCACCTCGTCGAAGAACAGGATCGGGTCCCGGCGTTTCAGCAGTTCGATCGGGATCGGCTTGTTCGTCGGAGTGAACTCCGGCTTCTTCCTCGTATCCTCTTTCACCTCTTCCTTCTCTTTGGTATCCTCACTCGCATCGCCGTCCTCAGAGCTATACGATAACAGGGACGTAGGAGTAGGAGGAGCAGCTGAGAACGGCGGCGGGGGAAGCGTAGACGGCACCGGTGACACCGAAACAGTGCCTCGATACGTACTGCTGTAGCTCCAGTCGTACGGCTTCACGACATCCTTGATCCCGGCGCTCGTCTGCTCACGGCTCGCGGACCAGCTCTTGGCGTAGGCGACCTGCAGCATGTTCTTATCCGTCTTGTCGACGGCGTCGAGGGCATCGTACGCGTTGAACTCGACGGTCCAGCCACTGGGTAAGTGGCGGATGGACACCACGTTGTCGCCGAAGATCATCTCGGGGACCGGGATGCCGAGGGCGTGCTCCATGGCGTCGATGGGCCCGGCCTTCGAGATGGGCAGCTTGCGCGAGGAGATGACGAAGTTGCCCTGCCGGTGCGATGTCGTTGCCTGCGCGACGTGGTCTGGTGACGGGAATGGTTCCCTCGGGGAGGTTATGTGGGATATCATGGCTGCTGCTGATGCTGTGGTTATTGCCGTGTGATGTAAATGAACGACAAAGATTGGTTGTCGTATCTTGCGGTTGCTACTGCTAACCTTGGAAGGCTGTGAATATTCAAATGTTGGAGTGGTCAAGGAGCTCCAGCTTGCTTGGCATGGAGGGGCACCCGCCCGGGCGTGCAGAGCTCCAGCGTGGTGGGACCTCCGGGCTGATTTGAACCAACTATCCACCTCTAACGCTCCAGCTACTTTCAGGTACCACTAGCGTGTAATTTATAGGGGTACTTACGCTCTAACTTATACACGCATAACAACTTGGAAATACCTATTCATAATAATCGAGTAAAGAAACGAATAGCCGCAAACAAGATGTCCTACAAGGTCAATCTGACCAAATTTTTTTGCTTTATCAGACTTAAATACTACATAGACAGTTAGGTAGTACGTCATGTGCCATAGTCTCCAGGTCCATTATCACAACTCAAGACTTCAGACCCGGATTACCTGGTCCTTATAGTTCATCCTAGAACCTCCTAATGGATGATGCACTACGGCAGTACCAACTCAAACCAGCGATCCTCGGTTTGGCCGTTTTCCGTTCTTCCTTGTCTATATCCGACATACGATCCTCGATATGGTGGTATCAAGGAGACTGTCGAATAAGGGACGAGCTACATAAGGAGTAGCCCTTGACCTATTCGCCCACCCGAGATCTATTACGAGCTCTAGTCATAGCCAGTCAGCGAATGACATAGGTACAACATGATATAATATCGCCCAAGATGCCTTGATAGAGCGAGCATAGAGCAAGTCGGATTACGACTAGTCCTGGCCGTATATCCGATACCCGAGCGTAGGTTAGCACAGTTCGTATCGCATATCCCGTGGAAAAGCTCTATCTCGCAATAGCAATGATCTTGCAGTATGATAGGTCTGATTGTGGCGGTGAAGCCATCGTATGCCGTTCAGCATTCGGTTTTGGGAGACTGCTGTCCCCAATCCAAATGTTTGGATTGCAGGTTAAGGTATGGTGAGGAGACGAAATAACTCCCAACTCTCTCACACACGACCGGCAACCCTAGCTCTCCTTGCCTCCTCATCCTTGTTGGCAGCAACACGAGCCAAGAAGTCCTGCCGGTTGACATAAGACTCCTTCGACTTGCCCGCGAGTTCGAGCTCGTCCTTGATGCCTTCCTTGTCGACGAAGCCGGCCCAATCCATCCGACTCTTCTCGACCACGTTCAACTTCTTGGCCTTAGCCTGCTCGCGCAATTGAAGTCTCGCGTTCATGCCGAGATTCAAATCTGCGCGTTGCGCCAGACCCTCGACCACGGGCTCAAAGATGGAGCGGAAGGCCTTTCTCGGTTTCCGTTTGGCTTGGCCGTCTTCGGCTTCGGCATCCTCGGCTGCCTTCGCGTCTTGCGATGCGAGGTATAGCTTCGCTTCCGCCGAATCCCGCGGTACCAATTTCTCTTCTGTATGTACTTTGCCAGCAAAATTGTAGGTTCGCTTAATCTTGATCATCGCCGCCGGTTCGTTTTCGCTCGGGTTTTCTGCCTGTGGTTTGTCTCTCAAGCCCTTGGGCTGTCCCTCCAAGCTATCTTGTGTCGGCTGTTGGCTGTCCTTCTCTGTTTCCGCGTCCGTCTTCGAGGGTATTAGGGGTACGGCCGTCATCTTGGCCCAAAGGTCGTCCACATCGATTGTAACAGGGCCAGTAGCTGCGCGCGACTTCTTCTCCAACTTCTCATTCGCTCGCATGCTTCGGGTCTTGATGAGACCGCCTTCGCCACCTTCATCGTCCTGGGCGTCGGCATCCTTTCGCTTATCCTTCTTTTGTCGTTTTTTCCCTTTCTGTATTATCGCTTCGTCGCCCGAATTTTCGAAGCCGTCGTTGGCATCTGCCTCGGCGCTGCGTTTTTTACTGGGCACCGCGACTAGCTCAACTTCGTCTTCAGATTCTGAAGCGTCCGAGTCTGCTGCCAATGGTGCCGCGTCGGGCGCAAAGTCGGAATCTTCGTCAGAGGCATATTCCTCGTCTATTATCGGTTCCTGAGCCATAATATATTATTGTGAGCGCGTGACTTGCAAATCAGACGATATGTTGTGTTGGCGCAAGAGAACGTCCTTTGGTGTTGATCTGTAAATTGAGTACATGTATGATGAATGATAAGCAAGCTTATCGCGTGTGACAATTTTGAAGCTCGGACCTCCTATACCACCTAGCAGCTTTCAAATGTTGAACCTTGAAGCTTGTTGCCAAGAAGTACTGTATCTGGTTCAAATATTGAATGTTACATACAGTAATACATAGATGACTGGTACCTCAGGGTCACCTCATTATTAATTCATTTCTATTTGGGTTTGCACATTTTGAACATACGGGGAGGAGAGAAGAACTTGAAAGGACTGCTGTGGCATTGAGTTTCCCCGGTCTTATTAATCACCGCCAGCTCTCGGAGATACAACTGGCAACTGCAGATCTATCAGGCAAGCCCCAGCACCTCAGAAACCCCAATAGCCCTTCACAAGGTAGGTAGCATAAACCCCCAAGCTCACAATCGTACCCATAGTGCCGTAGTACCCAATAGGTCGACCAATACCCATCCCAGTGATAAGGCCCAGCTCTACGTGCAAAATCCGAAAAGCGAGGAGAGCGCTAAGAGCAGCGGTGAGACCTTTGCGGTTGCCTCCATTCAGCTCAGCAAATGCCGCGAGAAGAAGGGCTATGGGAACGTTTTCGGTGAAGTTCTGATGGCAACGGCCAGCCAAGTAGAGCGGGTTGTTAAGGTCGTTATCTTTTGACGAATTGTCTCCAATATACTGCTTATCCCTCAGACGATAATATACGACGCGAGAGCTCAAGAACGTGAAATATGCCGAGAATGGGAGGGCAAAGGTGCCGGTGATAGCTATCGCGGGAACAACCAATGTTAGCTCGATCTCGACCGTGAGTTTCAGATTCAACTGTCAAATTGGGCAAAACATACGTAGAAGTGGCGCAAGCACCGGCGTTGAAAGTCCGATCGCGGTCGACATTTCTAACGATACGTTCTAATAGCGTATTAAACACTTAGGTATATCGATTGACAGGTAGAACGATTTAACGGAGTAGAGAAAGTGGTTTAATTAGAATTGGGAATGAAATAGCTCAACTTTTCAAGGGGACGGTAGCATTCTTTTAAGAGCCCGCAACTCTCTCCACGCGCCTCGCGTCTTTACATTACCATTCGCTTCTTTTATTGCCGGCCCCTGTTGAAACGGCCGTGCCTGCTACGCCCCGCCGGCGCATGATTGACTCATCGCTCATCCATGGATCCATAGATGCTTGCATAGATAGTAAAGCTATAGCTCGGGTTCGGGCTCGTTTAGTGTTCAGCAGCGAACCACGCCGGAGCTACTGCAATTGCTTCCACGCTTGCTTGCCGGCTCGGCTTTCGGTAGCGTGAAGGTACCAATCCAGGCTTTATAATAAAACAAAGGAGAAGAATCGAGTCTCGATCCCCACCGCCTCAGCTAGCACAATATATTATTCCGACATGCCTTCCATTTTAGATCAGTTGGAAAGGTTCGATTGGCTGCATGGATCTTCGATGCCAAGACCCTTGCCGGCTTCCATAACTTCTTCGGATCTTCCCCAGATTCCTAACAGCCCCCACACTTTAGGTCACTTTAGGGGAAGATATTGCCGTGTGTAACATAATTGTGTCATTGACAAGCTGACGTCACTGATTTAGATATATGTGTAAAACGTAATGTATGAGGTTTAAATATAAAGAGAGCATATGTTCCATGTGGGCATTGGTTTTTAGATTAGTTACTCTATATCTCAATTATCAGGAGTATCCGTTCCTCGACTACCAAACAACATCGTCCACCACACATTCAAACGAAAACAATATGTCTTCACAAAACAACCAGCAGCAGCCATCTCTCATTGGTGGTCACGCTGAATATATCAAGGGGGCCGCAGAGGTCAGTCTAGTCAACATCGACGTTCTGGAATTTATTAATATGCTAACAACAAGCAGGCTACCATCGGTAGCGTGACAGGCTCCCAAGCCTGGACAAGCTCCGGAGAGCAGGCCAAATCCCACGCCGTAGACACCATGAAGGCCGCCGGTGAACAACGCGATCCATCACAGGGTTTCGGCAAAGTTGAACAGAAATTGGGCCAAGCCACAGGCTGTGAGGGCATGGTGAAAGAGGGAGAAGCCAGCAAGAAACCCGAATAAACATGTAGCCGGATTGTATACTACAAGGTCAATGGCGTCACAGGATATGGTAGCTGATTTCGTTACACCAAGTGTATGGTTTGAATTTAAGTGTGTTGCAAATATTTACCATCGCGGCCCTTTTGCAAATAGGACCACACCTAGATTTTTTTAAGAGATCCAAATGTCATGTACAGACTCGAAGCTAGAGGATCACTCTATCCTCTACTCCATCAATTCCAAACGTATGCGCCAAGAAACATGTCAGACATTTACTCATTCATTTAATGGTATTGAAAGTTTCCAATGACTAAAAGTATTAGACAGCAATAACATTTCGTATACAAATTGACACTAGGTATCGCTTATTAGTACCTATTAGTATTACTTGCTATGGTATTCTCAAGTACGATGAGATCCAGTCGGTTTACGCTCAAATTCATTATATCGATGAAATTATTATACCTGAACGACCGCAAGAATCGAATATAGGACCAGAAAGCCCGATGTATAGGGTTCGGTAAATTGCTTTTTTCTAAACAATGAGACCGAAAATCACTCCGAAGACAGTATAATGACACTCGAATATTTTCAAACAGGATCAGCCTGTAGCTAAAGCGTGCAGGTATTTGTGCATATCCGATTCAGAAAAGAAAACCATTACGCATCCGATATTACGCATGTTTTTGATACAGCCCCCTTTTATTTTCTCCCTTCCTTTCCTTAACAGCTACTTATCCAGGTACATAGTCTATTAAACTTAGGTAACAATAGTAATCCCAACAGTTCCAGTTACATAATGCATACTGGGCCAGTTATCTGTTGCCATAATGATGTTGCTTACTTTTTTCAACCGTTTAGGCACATTGGAGAGCCTCACGCGATAAGAGGGCGTAAAAACATGTTAGGTGGGGAGCCACGGACAATTTCACAAACTGAAGTGCAGTGGAGTTACATTGCAGGCGCTTTTCGCAGTAGCTCGAATCACATCATTCAATGTTGGATTTGAAGGTTTTGATAAGGTTTGTTAACTAGACCGGAATAGCCGGAGGGGACCCAGGGGAGAGACGTCGAGTCTACTCCTTCTTTCAATGTTATACATATTCTTCAGGCGCTCGAATCCAAGCCAACTCGTCACAAGAACCGTAGACACCGTTGACAACCATAGACGATCAGGATACTCAAAAGAGAAATGTTTCAAAATATACCTACCTGCCAAGCATTTTCGGTAGATGCCGGTATCAATGGTTTCCATCAGCCACACAGGTCCTATTTCAATTGTTTAACCCCCGGCCATGGTTGCTCATGGAAGCCACGAGTTATTTCAAGAAGTAGCCTAGAGGTACCCTGTTTAGCCCCGCAGACCGCAGGCCGGGCCACTACAGGACCCGCCAGTACGTACCTAATTAACAACATGTGGTACTGACTGGTCTCCAGTGGACCCTGAATTTAGAAGCATCAAGGGTCCTTGGGTTGATCGTCCCATCCAGATTTTCTAAGGTTACTCCACCCAAGGGTCGTGCCACAATTTCTAGCTTTGGGCACAACACTTTGGAGGGGTCTCTCTCTGGTCGGACCTGTGCTACAACATTTTTATGGTTAGAGGGATATCCTCACTCTTAGAAAAGAACATTTGAATTTTCCCAGTCTCGTTCTCGTTCAATTCCAGTCTTTAGGCCCGTCCTGATGTCCACTCCCTAACAAACCCATCATTCTTACCTATATCGATCAAATTCGGCTAATGCCACTTCGTCGGCCGCCCCTCTAAGAAGTTAAGACTTAGTTGTCGTGTTGGGAGAGAAAAAAAAAACGCGGGACGGGAACTAAACCGAGAACGAGAGCGCGCCGACGATCAGCAACGTCTTGCAGCACTTACGTTGACCAAAAATCCGGATTCAACCTTCAAGACAAGCGTCGCACCTAGTACTTACTACGTACTTGTACTCATCCGTGCTGATCCGTGGCCGGCTTCCACTCGCCAAGGTACGAATACAATCTACCGACGACTAAGCAATGACGTGCCCCTGATCAGAAGTGCGGTCCGCCCCCCACACACCGTTGCTCAGCTCCCCAACAGTACCCATATCGATTCCTACGTATCTACGTATAAAAGAGCACTAACGGTGCCCGAGTGATGGACGAGTCCGAAGAGGAGGTCGACCCTCGGATCGAGTCGCTCCTGCGCCAACGCCAATCCTTGACAGATGATCTATTGGCCAGCCCATACGACCTCGTCCTTTATATAAAGCGCGCATTGGTATATGCCGACCTAGCCTATCCCGACTTGGCTGCTGGCGATGCCTACCGTGCCCTCCTGCTGACCGACGAGGTTCGCGACGAGAGCTTCGAGTACCATGATCAAGCTCTCGATGCTTTGACAAGCTACGCGCACGGCCCAGTCTTAGAAGTCTTAGACCACGGTTCCCTATCTGGAAGCCAGTCCCGTCTGCCAGAATTAGAAGGCGGTACAAAGGATATCACCGCTCTTGCGGAGCTTGCGTCTATCCGATGTTATCAAATATTAGCCCTGGGCCTGCTGCTATGCGGTTGTTTAAGGAGCGCCTCCAACTTTTGCGAGCGTGGGCTGGCTATCGCGCCAGATAACAAGGAGCTCCTGAATACGCGGGGTTACATTCAAACTGTTGCTGAGCGCAGGACACGCAAGCCGATTTCCGGCCTCAACGATCTTCCGGATTGGGGCATGGTGCGCCGGGAAGTGTATCCCTGGAATAGCTACGAGCCGGATCGGTTCTCGGACGAGTCCTTGGCTTTCCTAAACGCTGGATTGGCCGAAATAGCACCCAAGTGCACAGTCCGGGTCGCACAGCTGCCTATTCTGCTCGGATGTCCGAGCCGCACAGATGGGTACGATATAATTCCGACTTGTAACCAACTCGGGGTATTTGCGAAGGAAGACATCGCGCCGGGAGAAGATGTACTTGTCGAGTATTCCTTGGTGACAGCCAATAATCGCCTAAAGGAGTCGGTATGCGATGCTTGCAGTGGAGAACTCCCACCATTAGGAAGCTCGTCGACCGCCGTCAATTGTCCGGAATGCTACGATACTGTGTTTTGCGACCAATACTGTTTTGAGCAGGCCCAAGCGCTCTATCATCCGGCTGTTTGTGATAAAGACGTCGATTCGATCGCCAAAGATCCCGATGCGAAGGAAGCTGACGAAACCCTCCACCTCTTGCTCCTTGCACGCGTTCTAGCTATGGCGGCACATCAAGAAATACATCCGCTTGATGTTGACCAAGTCAAGTATATCTGGGGGGATTTCGTCTCATCCAAAACTAACGAAATCGATTTGTCGCCTAAAGCGGGTCCACCCCCGGATTGGACACTGCCGTTCTCCTTTACGTACAATATCGAGACTCCTCTGCATATCCTCGAGAAGATGGACATTGATATCTACGCCACGCTTGCAACCTACGACGTATGGGTGTTCAACACCCTATACAGCAAGTTCCGTGGCACTGCGTCGGCGCGTAAGAACCCCAGGGACGGACGGCCCGACGTTGCCGCCGTGCATCCTTTCTGGTGCCTTGCCAATCACGATTGCAACCCGAATGTCACCTGGGAATGGGGTGGTCGAATGGTACTGAAGGCGCGGGAGAGGAGGATTGTTGGAAATGCGCCAGGCGGCGTAAAAGCTGGCGAGGAAATCCTCAATCATTATTGCGACGTAGACCTGCCCGTGCAGCTGCGTAGGGAGTGGGCGAGAGGCAGTCTTGGCGGATGGTGTATGTGCCAGAGATGCCGCGATGAAGCCTCCAACTCCGAGAACAACTCCCCTGGCTAATTGTTTGAGATATTTCTTGGACCATCCTCCAGCCGAGTCTCAAGCAACACATATAAGCGGCGATGAGTCTGGTTCTTTCATGATTATACACGTGTCATGACTGCCGACTCGGCGATTCTCATCACCCCGCTTCGAGCGTCCCGCTATACAGAACAAGCATATCCTGTATTCTTCCCCGGGAATCAAGACAATCAACATCTGGTGGGAAGGATGCAGTAATGACGATCCGGGTCAACTAATCTGGTCCGCTCACCAGCTTCAAGTCATTGCCAAAATCTAAAGCTGGTAGTAAGCTCATACCTATCGGATCTTGCGGCGCGGCGTTTGAAGTTGGAGCGAAGCGAGAATCTCCACATACGCCATCTCTTTCGAAAATCTCTGCTCTTTCAAATCTTAACTCTTTTCCTTCCGCACACGACTGTATCTGAGTTATTTTGAAATGTGTCACCCAGCTCGCGAAAGATCATATAGAAAGGGCGCCGAGCATAGTAAACGAGAAATGGAGGCACTGAAATCTTCTTTTATCTTTTATTGAAGACTAAGCGTAATATAGTCGCCGATTTATTTTTTATTTTTGAGATAAATCAGTAAACGAATTGATACCAAAGAGTAAAAATAGAAATGAAATAATTCTGGATAAATGACGTGGGACTGCACTGCGGGTATTTGTTTATTCGTCGATCGTGTGACCAATCATTGTCAGTATGTAACATAAGTTGCATCGCCTCGCCCTATCACGGATCCGTCCGTCTATCTGATTACTTAGAGGTAACTGAATACCTCATATCCCAGAGGATGTATTAAACCGCTATTCTTTAAAGTAAGCTTTCCCGATAATACCCTCTTAAGCCAGTTTCGCTAATAGTATATCTTCTAATAACCAAATTCTAAAGGAGAAGTAGAAGAGAGCATAGAAAAGGGGTGTGGGGCAGTCGAGATGAAGAACAAAGAACCAGCAGGAAAGGCCAGTGAGTGAAGGTGAGATGAATGACGACAGGAATAAACGAAAAAGAGAGACATACATACCTCCAGACCGGCGTGAATGCTGGCACTTGGGTTCCAAAAAGTTGCACCCATCGGGACTTGCACCCGGGTCTTTCCCTTACCTTACCACTTAGCTAAGTCCATGGAAGGGGAACGAGTTAACTTCTACTCCATGGGTGCTGGGTTCTTGTTGCTTGAGTTGATGACGACTTATCATGTCTTATAAGGTACCCTTGGCTGTGGTTAGTTTTGGCACCTGAGGTACGTATAGGTTTCTCCGGGAGGAAGGAGCATACTATCATGGGGCGTTGTTGATGCCCCGTGAGAGAGACCGGACGGGTTGTGCGTCCGGAAGGTATAACCGGCGTGTACTTTCCTTGACTATTCGGACAGCGTCTATATATTTTACTTCAGCGCCCAATCTCTGTACCATCGAGTATCTTAGCGTTGAGCTTCTTCATGCCGCGTCGCCCCTTTAATCCATTACCTTATTATTCCCCTACTGCTTGCGTGATAACTCTACCGATCCTCCCTACGTCAATGCTCTAGTTGTAGATGTGACTTGTCGTCTGTATGCATATTAGCCAACCAGTTAGTCATTGCCTTCCCAGCAACGATAGGGACAAGCCATAAATAGACCTCGACTGAAGGCTTCCTTGGCTACGGCCTTCCAAGTCTTACAGCCAATACCACTACGAGCTGCCCAGGTCTCAGCTAGCCAAGCAGGGGGGAGACAGCCTTACGTACGAACAAAGACCGCCAAGAAGCACGGCATTTACCAGGACAAGAACTGGAAAGTAATAACCGGTATCATTTACATTGACCGATACGTGACTACCTAACGTAGCAATAGAGAAGAAACGCGAGTAGTTTTCGTTCCCACCTTCACCTACTCATTGCTTACTTAAAGAGCCTACCGAACCTCAAACAGAAAACAGCAAAAAAACAACCTTGGAAGATATTGGACAGACCCAAGTATCAATACTGAAACTTTCAATAGAGGAAGGGAGTCGTCCTCCCAACCGTCGACATAGAAGCGGCAACCCTATGTGACAATGCTTCCCTTCGAAACGAGGTCTAGGAGGGTGCCGAAAGAATAAACCGAGGAAAAAAAGAAGAGAAAAATGTGTGATGCTCCTCACCTCCTACCAACGCCGTTTTCCCGTATGTACACCCCTCATGGATTTTCTTGAATCATTGCTTTTCCGTTCAATCATAGTAGAGGTCCTCCTCATCCGGGAGCTCCATTCAACTGCAGCTACAGCGGCAATTCACTCGTCTAATCTGCGGTTTTTACGCAGGGGCGAAAGAGGGTAAACCGACTGGTCCTGCATCTCAGAGCCCTGTCGTTCGACGTCACCCTGATGCTCTTCATCAGCGTCCTACGAGAGAGGCAGGGCAGGGTAAGCAGGCTGAGAGGGCGGACGCGTGGGCGAGTCAACCTCCATAGAGTCGTTGCTAGCGGGGCTGTCGGCCTCGAAGTCGCGGGCCCGCAGGCGCTCGCGGACACACTCGCGGAGGAACTCGATGACGCGGATGTTCTCGAGCCAGGTCTCGTAGATTTGGTCCTCTCGGGCCTCGGCGCTGGCCTCAGACTCGGCGGACGGCGAGCTAACGGCCGAGATGGCGGACTCTGATGCTTTGGGCGTGCTGGACGGCTCGCGGTCTAAGTGCGGTCGGGGGCCGGCGTTGGCACGCTGGAGCATGCCGCCGGAGTAGCGGCGGCGAGGATCAGGGTCGAAGGTGGGTCCGAGGGTGGATGTAGCTGACTGGCCGGGGTAGCCAGATGTGACAGCAGGCAAAGTCGGATACACTGCCGAGGTAGAGCTGTGTCGCGTGGAAGGCGATAGACCAGAAGAAGATGCGCTGGGCGAGTGACCTGATGTGTACGACATCGAAGACGACGGGGGCGTTACAGCCGGAGTACCGTTGGAGTGGGTAGAAGAGACGGCGGTCAGAGGCGAAGCCACATGAGCGGCTGAGTATGCGCCATTAGCCATAGTAGGCTGAGTAGGAGCTGCGGAGTGAGGAGGCGACTGGCTATGACGGAAGCCCAGCGGGAGGTAGTGAGAACCTGGCTGGTGGACTCCGGCAGCAGCAGCAGTATTCGAATTCTCATAGACTGTGCTCTGCATTTGCTCGAGGAGTTGGTCGATTTGGATCAGATCACTCTTCGTGCGTAGGTTAGGCATTGGAGGTAGAGAATAGTGCTGCTGGTAAGGGCCATGTCCACCAGGTCCATCGACAGCCATGACACCCGGGCTGGGAAGATACTCCGCACCAAGGGAACCGGAGTGGATAGGTAGAACACCGTGTAGCGGTAGCAGTCTCTGGCCGACTTGATTGTAGGAAGCCGGATCAAGTTGGCGGCGCTTGGCATCGCCGAAGAACTCATTGAGCACATCGTATGTGCGCTTACGATTGTCATACTCCGCCGCGGAAGCCTGGTAGCCCATGTGGTCACCACGACCGCCCATAGGCTGGTAGTACATAGGACCTCCAAAGGAGGAAGGGTGGTGCTGGTAGTAGCTACTCGGGTGGCCTCCGGGATGCGGTGGCTGACCGAACGCGGCCGAGTTAGTACGAATCTGTCCGTTATGATCGTAATAACTAGACGGAGCTACGAGGCAAATTAGCCTCTAAAATGAGGGAATAGGGTGTTTCGAACTGAGCTAATACATACCTTTGCCCTGGGCTCGGTAGGCTCCGTTCATGGGGCCATGCTGCTGATCAGGAGAGCGGACGAGTACAGAGTCATCGGCATGGGTCTGCGATTTCGAGTTAGCATGCGGCGGCCAAACCAAGACTGAACTTCAGCGAAATACGATAAAGCATACCTTAACGTGCTTCTTCAAGTCCTGAGGACGCTTGAAGGACTTTCCACAGAAGTCGCATTTATGAGGCTTGAGAGGAACGTGGACACGAATGTGAGATGTAATGTGGTCACGCTTAACCGTTGTGGTCTTGCACTGATTCCACTGGCAAGTAAGGTTGAGGTTGTTGGTACTCTTGCGACCAACATGCTTTTCGCAAATATGCTCCTAAAAAAGGCCGTTAGCCTCAGTTTCTGCCAGATCTTACCGATTACTAGAAGCGAAATATGAAGAACCTACATAGAGTGTCTCAGCGGAGCTAAACTTCTCGCTGCATCCTGTCCAGCGACACTGGAGAGAATCATCCGATGCGCCAGCGCTAGACTGCGAGGTTGCGGTTGTGGCAGTAGAGGGTGCCGGAGTCGTCCCATTGGAGGTGGAACTATCACCACCCGACTGAATCGGGTTGTTCTCTGGAGCCGCGGACATTGCTTTGACTTTGATCGAATAAGGGGTAAAAGGGGCGGGAGTTATTCACGTGACTGGTATGCACGTGATAGGCTTGAGTCGGAAAATTAGAGTATGAGGGGAATAAACGGATTATCCGAGAAAATGCACGTGACTGTTTATGGATGGATAAAGTTCGGTAGAATTGTTTGACCCTAATGGATCATTGATTACCTAAGGTATCGTTCTTTTTTCTTAGAGATGGGAGAGTCCCAAGGAATTAAGCTTGGCGGTCCAAGCTCGGTAGCATGTGACAAGTGGATGCAGCAAATGCAACAATGAATTAATAAATGGTACAAGTTTTGCTTCTGGAATAATAGAGCATAAGAGAAGCATAAAACTATGCGTTTTTTTGAATTCCAAGTAGCAAAATCACTTAGATTCGATTCCCAAAGTAGCAAAGGAGAGAAAACATTAATTGTCTGGAGAGAGGAATGACCAGTTTATGTAAATCGAGTTGTCGTGCTTGCTCCTTATTATGGACGTTTGACCTTGGCGATATCGAGGCGGAAAGTCTTGGCAACGGGTCTTGGGTGTAGCGAGTGATGGTTAATGATTGGTTCGAGGGAAATGGGGGCAAACGACTCAAGTACCATGCGCCGTAAGTGACTCGGATCCTAGCGGGTGGTGACTGCTAACGTCCAAGTCACCCCTCCTCAATAGTGACTTCCGTGCCAAGAGAATGCCAAGGCCTTGGCGGCTCTTGGCATTTGATGATTGTCTCGACATATCTGCCCAGAAAATGCTTATGGTTACTTGGAAAAACCTTGGCCGCCGGTTCCTCCTGCGCCGAGACTCGACTGCGCCCACTTTCTTCGCAACGTCTGTTTTCGCTTCGGATTGTTCCTTTCGCTTTATCACGCTCTAACGCTTTATTTCCCACTTCCCCATCACCAACTCACACCAAGTTAGGACTGATCATTGCCTTATTACGTACCAAACTACTACATCCAATACACCCATTACACCATCTTAACCTCCTTAGAATTTAGCTAGCCCGTAGTGAAATGGCAGTTCCGTCTGGTTTGTAGTAATCTAGTCGGCTCTTGAATACCCGTGACCTTAATGCTTAATCTCGATTCGCGCGTCATAAGAAATGCGTCGCTCCCCTTTCTCTTTGTCTTACCCCTTTTCCGATGATAATCCCCTATTTCCCTGAGGTCATCAATTACTAAGACATCGTATCGTGTTGGAGTAGAGAATTTAAACCGATTGTAATATGGCATAATTCGTGAGCTACACCGTCGCGTCGACTTTGCAACTTCCATTGTCCCGACATTATAGGTCACGTCTATAAGATATTGTTGATATTGTTATATTGTCCATATTGTGCCAGCGGAGGAAAGTCTTGGTATCTCTTGGTATCTCTTGGTATTTTGGACATGGTGTTCTCTTTTAGAGAAGTTGTTTACGCTCCGCCGGTGGCCAAGCCTTGGTCTTCCTCTCCGCCCGCCAAGTTCTTGGCCAAGGCACTTATTAACTACGTCGGCAACGACGGTACGAAGTACGGACAAGACATAACGACCTATCACTACATGTACCTATCACTGGCTACTTCGTTTACGTCTGGAGAAGTACCTGTGGTCTAGGCTTGGCCTGTTGAAACATTACCGGATAGTCCAATCCCTTGGGTATTCCACAAAGATATCCTTAGAACCAGACGATATTTGTTACACAGCCATCTCCCGAACGCCCGAAGCAAGACAGATTAGATCAAGCCTACGACAATAAGATAAAGAAACTGGTATTGGCCTCTTGCCATTTTTGGCTTTTGAGGCCATGAACTGCCGCGTCTAAGAGAATCCAACCCAGTTCTCATTAAGTCAAGCCCTCACACCCATTATGATACTACTATATTATCTTGGGCAATTTTTCTAGTCCTTACCGAGTACGGTCTCACAATTTCTCAGCGGTTCTATTTCGCCCCCAGGTCTGACTCAGCTGTACTTTAGGCGATATCAGTCGAAAATGTAGCACGTGTCCCGCCGACTTTTGCGACCGAGACACCTCTTCATGGTCACTACAACTACTCAAGCAAGTACTCTGGTCTATATAGACTCTTTACTAATTATTCAGGCCTTGTTCATCCGTATTTGGTTGCCAGAATCATGCCTTTGTCATTAACGCGTCTTTTTACAATCGCCACCCTACTAAGTGGCTTCCATCGGCTTTTGTCAACACGTGTTTTTATCATGTAAATCTACGGGACGAATACTATGGTAAGTCCTGATTTTATTAGACGTTGTTAATAGGGGTACCCCATCAACAATTTGACTTTGACTTAAGTAACGATCGAGAAGCCGCCGTTTTCTGTTAGGACGGCGTCGGAAAACTTACGCTAAATGATCAGGTAATTGACTACTCCGTATAACGTTATAAGTAGGAAACCTTGGCACCTTGGCTCAGCGGACGGGCGCCTTCGTAGCTTGTGGGGGGCATAATATAAATTTCATTCTGACCCGCCCGTATCTGTCTCAAGGACCCTCCTCCTCCTTGCTAATCTCAACTCCTATACAAAGTATAAAACACCTGGAAGCGCTGAATGCATCTGATATACGGTTTGAGTACGTAGGGAGGTTAGACGTCACAAGTCCACTGGTACATCTAGCCCTCCAGGCCGAAACACACGTTGGTTAAGTTAGTGAGCCAGAAACCCATGTCAGCTTCAGTCGCCTCTATATCGAGGTTGAAAGTATACCCTAATATGTATTCCTGGCCGGCAAGTTCACCAGATGTTAGTAAGCTAGCCATTGTGTCCGCCTTGTACATATTTGAAATCTCATACATTCTACGTATAAGATTCCGTGGGCAACCCGGGATTTGGTTCTGGTATAGAAAATGCTGACATTGGCTCGTTTCTATTTATGTACGTTTACCTCGCACATCGGTAGCAAATAGGATCGATGCCAGTGCAACCGATGGGACGACATTCGGCACGGTCTGGCTTGGCCTAGCCAGTAGCAGTATGTGTAAACTATCGGCGAAGGAAAATGACCGAAGCTTGTCAATATTTCCTACGTTCTCGTGATCGTTTTAAGCTAGATAGTCACTGTGTCATCCCGCGCATTGGCCTTGTTCGTCTTTCGTTTCATACACGTATTATTATCTTTTAATGGACTTTGGCCTCTGCGACTTTGGCGTAAGCCGCGAGAATTAAGTCGGCTGCAAGGTCCCCGATGTCCCAGAATTCGCAACACTGTGCTTCTTTTCTAAGGGAATAGGATATATATATTGTAGATATGTGTGATAATACATGTACGATCTCTACGCCTATGTAGATGATGCTGTCTACTCTTACGGAACGTAGCAAAGAGATTCACTCTATAATCAGAAAAAGAGTCATACTTAGAAATTGAAATATGAAGTGTTATTCTCCTTAGCTAATGACACTTGCCATCGTTAGTCTCGTACCCCTTTATCTAACGTGACCGGAGTAAGCTGGTACTTCAATCCGAATATGCAAGATGGACGACGCAGTTTTTAATGGATTTCCTTTGGGCTGACATGAGCATTTATCTCGATGCACTATGAAGCATCTGGGATGTAACATTATGCCTATAATATCTTACAGCTTTCCCTTACCAGGCTATCGCAAGGCTAACGCGGACTCGCTCTTTATAACACTGTACGGAGAATGTACTTCAGGGGAAATCTCACCTACTTAGGCACCTGAAGTCTTCATTTTCTTACTCGGCGACTCTTCTAATCATGACATAAGAAAAGCACGATTCGCTCTTCGCCTACTTAAGAGCAACATTGAAGACTTGCTAGACACATAGTTGGTTCACAAGGCAAGGGCACATTAACATCGTCGAAGAACAGAAGACGCGTATTTGGGTTGGATGATTAGGTGCTCTCATTTATTTTAAGAGTGGTGATACGTAGAGCTAGAAAGCTGCTTGCTCATCCAACGATCCTCCAACAAGGGTGCTTGCTGCTGCGCTTTTCTTCTTTTCACCCTTGGCTGTTATGTTTTTTTTTCCGACGATCGAATGTGTCTCCCACATGTTCCGATCAACATATCGAGATCGATGTTGTTGATACGAGCGATAACCATGCTAACACAGGTCCACTTGACTGCATTCCTTACACTACCGGTTCGCCCATCAATTCAGCTGATCTGTCTCAGCTCTATCCAGGTAAATATACGGATGCCCTTCACCTAATCTGCCCTGTCTGCTGTTGGCGCTCAAATACGCGCCTTTATTAAATATGTTCTTGAACCACGAATCCCTATGGAGAGTGTGGTGCAAGCGGATTTTCTGGGTGCCCGCCATTATCGAGTCGTATTCTGCTCCCCCGCGGATGCTGTTGAAGCAGGGGTATTTTCTGCCAGCGGAAAATGTAGTGATTAAAAGTCGAGTATGTACATGAAACGGGGTATAATGTTCAAATGAAGTGTTTAGAAAAGTTTGGGGTCTAGAACCGAGGACACGAGGGTAACCACAGGCTCGGGGTACCCAGATTCCTTTAGACGGTGCCAGCGGCCCTATGATGGGGGTAGTTGATATGATTTGCCGCTAAAGTCGTGAATCGTTGGAGGGCGGCGAGAGATAAAAAGACAAAACTCCGAACCGCTCACAACCTTGGAGATGCGCCTAACCTCCAGGGTTGAGAGTATGCCATGCAAATATACCGTTAAAGTGGAGGATAGGTCGAAGTAGTGATCCCTCCACGTCGGAAATGATGGGGTGTCCTTGATAATCCTCGATAAATCCGAGACGCCGTAAGTGGGAAAGGAAAAAAAATGCAAGATAATAATGATCCGAGATGAATGACCATCCTGATCGAGGAATGATATGATAACCAGCCCGGCCAGTCCAGCCAACCAAACCAAACCGAACCCGTCTGAGCTGGGTTGCCCACCGAAACGCCGCCTATGCTAGATTATTATACAGAACCGAGTTGCAAAAGCGCCTGAATAGCCTCGCGTTCTTGCGCGTCTGACGAGGCGGCTAGGGCGTCTAGATCAATGTTGTCTAGACGTGGCTCACGAAGCATACCGGAATTTCCGGAAAATGATCGGAGACCACAAGAATTATATACACGGGAAGAAAGATGGGTTGCGCCTTGGCGGGCCTCGGTGGGACTAGAGTACGATGCGGCTCGTAGGGCAGCAGCTCCCACGGCTGCCCAATCTTCATCGTCTGTGGCGTCCTCGGGGTCGTCGTTCATGATCATATCCTCATCAACTGGCGCTGAGGAGCAGGAAGCCGAAGCAGGTCCATCCAGGGAATCGAGAGACATCTTATCGGCTTCGTTCTCCATCATGTTCACGTCTCGATCGTCATGCGAATAGGCTGCAGAGTTGCCGTTGCTAGTGGCGCGCGCGTTTAAACGTGATCGCTCGGCGTTCCACCCTGCGCCTTTTGATATTGGTATGCTGGTCGGATAGGAGGCGGAGAATATTTCGCTAATGGACCGCGGCGACTCGGCCGTTCGCGTGGGTTCGTCGCGTCGTCGAGCGTCCCACCGACCCCATCCGACCTTCTGGAATACCACGTCACCATTCACTCCTCCACCTTCGGCGCCGTGTCCCTGCCCGCGTCCTTCGAGGGCTGCCACTACTAGCCTTCGTGCCTTGGGTGGCGGAATTCCGGCAAAGCCAGGGACCGAGGTCGTCAGGTAACCCATGATATAGCGAATGGCCAAAGGTCCGTGATTTAGCAGGATCTCCGGAAGATGGAATTTCGCCAGTAGCGCTGGAGTAATGGCCCCTGCGGACTCAAAGGCTGGCGAGCCCATGGGACTGTTCTCGGTGCCATCGTGAAGGTCGAGGTCCGAGTCGATAGAGTCGAGCCTGGCCTTCTGAAGCTGAGCTTTCAGGCCATGAGGTGGCAGGATTGGTGATATGGAGTTGGGGGGAGTCGGAAGGGTATGAGTTTTTGTCACAGGGACACTCCGAGCAGCCGCTACAGCAGTTAAGTTGTCTCGGCTGAGATAGGAGGCCTTTGGGATATCGCGAACAGCAGTAGCCAATACCATGGTTGCCATTTCAAAAATTGAATACTTCGAGACGAATCTGTTAGGCAATGCGACACAGGATTAGAGTTTGCTATCGAATGAAGAAACGCGTTGAGTTGGGAGAATATCCGGGGATTTAAGATGACGATAATTTGGTGACAAGTCACAGGTGAGTCACTTACAAGGACAAGTCCGAAGTTAGGGGGTTACAGGTATGGCGAACTGATTGGGATTTGTTTTCTCTATTGTTGGACGAAAACAAACAAATCGAATTGGGGCGAAATGGCAAGGCTGACGCGATTATCTTGACTGTGACAAAGATGACTCTTGGGTGCAAAAAAGATTGCGGTGATGTTGATTTCTTTTGTTGTTGATGTTCCTTGACGAGAGGGAAGATCAACGGGGGAAAGGCAAGCGACGGCTGCGACCTACTAATGTAATCCGCGACTGCTTTTGCTAGGACAATGAACGGGAACGCAGAAGGTTCTACTATCTGGGTTAGGACGGCCAAGGGGAAGGCCAGGGGGTGTTGTCCAGCGTGGTCAGCAGGCGTCGCACGGCGCACAGGGGGCGATGCAAGCACCTGATTGCTCAGAGCAAGAGCCATGCCGTGGTCCTAGCATATTAGGGGGTGGTGCATCTAATAAGAAAAATACATCACTGACAAAGGTTTAAAAAAAACCAAGGTCAACTGGTATTAATTCCAGATGTCCATCAATTCTAAGAACCGGGTACGTACCTCTTCGTAATAAAGAAACATGAATCCCATCCTTCTCATTCCCATTCCTTAGGCCAAGCCCATAGGTACATTCCCACCTGGAATTTGGTGAGCTGCTTGTTCTGTACCTATCCAAGTATTATGCCGCACCATACCTAGGTGTGTATCCAAGGCTTCCTGACAGATTGTGTGTAATCCAGATGGAAACGTCAAAAACAGGAACTCTTCAAGCTTCTTCGTCATGACCTCTTGAGTCCGAAAACCTTGCGTGCACCAACAAGTTACGGCCCCAGGTCACCCAACCCTACCTCAGCATCTAAGCAGCGTTGCCTCCAGCCTATGTGGTAATACCTAACGTAACAACTTGGTGTGGTTGACGTTGTACTGTGGCGAGTGTGTATCGTGTCTGGTATGTTCTTCTACGTACTATGTATGTATGGCCTTATCATCAATATGTACTGTACCAGGTACTAAGTAGATAGACATGGTTACTATATCTACGATGGGTAGTGTAAATATGATCTAATCAATTTCACCTGTCAACTTTGACTGACAGCGAACCGACACTTGACTCATTTTGAGATGTGTGTCTTGCTACATCCAGGTAGTTGATGGTTGAAGTAGATCTAAGAAGCAATCTATACCCCTTACCTAAGACTGAAGTTAGGCATGCAGGCTCCCTCGCAGGACTTTGCTGTCCGCTCTATGGTACCTGGACCTGTTTGTCGTCGTGGAACTTTCGGTGCATTCCCGAAAACTGCAGCTTATTCTTTCAGGACTGAAAATGCCGTCTTGGTATCAAACCCGATCAAATGACGTGTGCCTCGTGCTTTTCAAACTCTCGGGCTGGGCTCCAGGGCTGAGTCTGCTTAGCTGCTCTGTTGTCTTCCCGTCTTATTAGGTACGTGTAAGATGTGAGCGCGACATGTATGTACCCCATGTACCTTAGATCCCGGTGACAAGCTTAGATATATACAGTAAGGTGAGGTAGATAAAACTACCTAGACTTGAGCAAATCCCCATCGCCATCACAGAAACAGCAGATGGTGAATCTCTGGGATATCCCACAACGAAACTCGCGGGGTGTGCGTGTGCTTTGCCTTCTTTGGGGGCAAGCTTGGTTACTAAAAAACCGCCATTGAGCCGAGCACACCAAAATCGTCCATTTGGCTGGCCCCCGGCTATCTTGCATGTCAAGTGATGGAATGCCACTATCTCTATCCAGGAAGCCATTGGGTTCTTGTGGTCTGGAGAAACTCTAGTAGCCTAGCCGAGACCAGCTATCCGCATTATCAGCATGCAGCGTATTTCCCGTTGTAGGCGTTCCCGAGGTACACTTCGCATCACCTACCCTGTGGTCCAATGATGATGAAACGCAGCGAGGTTGGTAGGAAGCTCGGGGGACTCCCATCCTCGTCAATCGAGAGACAATACACCATATTTTTTTTTTCACCTTGTGCAGCCTTAACCTCGCCTGTTTCGTAGGCTATGCTGTCGGTTTCGTGTACCTACATATTTATGTATTCATTTGTTTGGGTTCCTTGCTAGCTTGCGACTGTCAATAGTGCACACTCTTTTTCGAAGTCATCGAGCTTGAGACCGCGCAATTACATCTAAGTAGGTTGAACCCAGTGCCACATGATTTCCGAATCTCGAGGGCCATGGACCCAGGAATTCCTCACGTTGCGCAAGGGCGCCGCTCTCATTGGTCCACAACACGCATCGTGATGCGCGACTTGGGCCCATCCCACCAATGCTCAGCTAGCCGTAGTGCTAGCCGGTGACGAAAAGCCGCAACGGAATACCGGGGGATAGACGTATGTCAACGAGTTGATTCTGGGACGAAAGGCTTGCACTTGGTTTGCCTCACGGTGATCATGAATCGCTATTGAAATAGTCGCATAGGCATACAGTATGTCGCGATATTCAGACGTAAGCCAATTGCTCCGCTAGTCAGCAGCTTAGTCGTTGACAGTTGATCCTACTTGTGGTGGCTGGTAGATCCTGGCACGGTCACCCGGCAGCTACAGGATGCGATAGGGCACTTGAAGAGAGAGAGGTATTCAGGTCGGGTAGTACACGATCGTGAATGGTCGTATCTGAAGAGGGGGTCTGCATTTCTACGCCTGCATCACGACTTCGTAAGCGTTCGACTACCCCGCTAGATAGTTTCGCGAGAACAACCCATCATCCAGTACAATTCCCCCACGTTTTGGGTCAACGCGATCCGACGAGGCTCCTAGCCCGGGTGGGGATGCGCGGGTTATCGCAATTAGTATACTATAGTAGTATGTCGTGCTCCGCAATTTCGCGATGCTTCTTAGTTCTCGGAGTGTTGGTGGACCATATAGGCACAATTCTGGGAATTGGGTCAACGGGTCCTGCATTCATGTTTCATCCAATTCGAGAATGCGTGCATAGCACGCGTCTCGAATATATCTCAACAAACTTCAGCCCATCGTTGCTGATGTCTATTTTGCCTGAAATAAGCCCTCAAGCTGAATGTCATCGTCTGAGTAATTGTGAGCGCCGATATTCGGAGAAGTCTGTAAGCGTATTTGCTTCGGCCAACTGCCATCCTCGAGTAAGAAGCAAGGATTCGGACCGCGGGAAAACCTTGTGCTGTACCCGGATATGTGTTACTACATCGTGGTAGGACAGGAGTGAACGTCAACATTCTTTGATATTCCTTGCCGGGATCCAATGGCACCCTAGGCGTACAATTGACCGTGCCGAATTGGCCAATTGATCTTCCCCTTCAGCCGCCATTCTGTTGGAAAACATATTGCCGGCAAGCCTACATTGCTAATTAGTACTTTCTCGTTTCCGAATATGATATTTGCATGTGAACTTACTGCCTTGAGGACATTCAATTTCTCTCGTGACTGCATGTAAACTTGACGGTATTGCCGAATGCTCTCTGCGAGGACAATCTCCTTGGTTGTGCGGCCTTCGCAAATAGCTTTCATCTTCAATTCCATCTCCTTTCGTAAAAATGGCTTCCCAAGGCTGGTTTCGAAATTCATTCTATCGAAACCTTCAATCAGAGCGACACCCAGCTGTGTTGGGATGAATTCTTTCACTCCTCCTCCTCCTCCTCCTCTCCCAGCAGCAGATGAGCCTCCGCCTCGACCCCCCCGGCCACGACCACCTCGGCCAGCACGACCAGCGCGTCCTCCTCGTGCAGCTGGGGCATCTTCTTCATCTACTTCCTCATCTGCTGACCGCCCGGACCGGGGTACGGTACGGACATAATCTCTCTCTTGAATCTTCTGGATATGTTCCGCCATTGTGGCGTCTGTGCCGATCCCGTTGGCATCCATAAGGGCAATCAAGTCTGCCTCGGTAAGGTAACTAGGGGGCGCTGTCTTACCCTCCGTCATGAGCGCTTCGGTTGGTTCGAAGAGCTCCCCAACCGTAAATTTGGGAAGCTGTACAGATCCGGTCCATTTTTCGTACACGTAGACTTCCAAATAGTTTTTTTCCAATACTACCACGCCATGAGCGTGGAAAGATTCTTCCCCATATACAATATCAACGTCAGTAGCAACCCCTTTAGCGTCTTCCGAGCAGCAGGCGAGGAACCGTCGAACGACAAACTCGTAGACTTTCTTTTCTCTTTCGTTAAGAACCGACGGTGCGGCATAGGTGATCGGGTGGATTGGAGGATGCGCTTTATCATCATTTCGCCCTTGTCGTGGCTGCTGAAACCCACCGTCGACTAGGGTCTGCGCGAACCCGCCCCACATCTGGGACGGCGTTTGCTTTTGGACCAGGGCGCGAAGATTCATGCCGGAGTCGAATCGATCAGTTTCTGTTCTGGGGTAGCTGATAAATCCCTTGTTGTAGAGGTTTTCTGCAGTCTCCATCGCCTGTTGGCCCGTCATACGCAGAAATCTCGTGGCCATTTTCTGCAATTCTACGGTGGTCAACGGCAGAGGTTTCCATTTCTTCGTCGGTTTTTCCTGAACCTTGACCACCTTAGCTATCTTTGCGGCGAGACATCTTTCATAAAGAATAACAACCGACGCTCTATCGAAGAGGCGATGCCGCGACCAATTGAAGTTGACGTCTATGCCCTCTCGCTTATGCATGACTTTGATGCTCCAGAACGGTTCCGGCTTGAAGTTTCTCACTTTGAAATATCGGTCTACTACAAACCCTAGGGTGGGGAATTGGCAAGATCCTGAAAAGTTAGAATGATATCAAAAATCAAACCATGTGCATTATGATGACAAACCATAGCTTAGTATGAGCTTCTCCAAAGGCCCGCCCAATGTCCTTAGATTCGTAGTTAGGAATCGAGTAAATGCGTATCCTATCCTCAGGTCCAACTCGATCCGAGAGGCAACAGCGTTGACTTGCTTCTGGTCGAGACTAATGAGGTTGCGGGCCGCGTTCAAGATGTGTCTAAAGATTCTTTTAGCTTGATATTCGACAATATCGACAATAGCTGATCGGATACTAGACTGACGCTCTTTCGATATTGCTGAATTTGGCTCTCTTAATATCTAGGGTCCTGTTGCCCTTCTTCGCGGCTTCACATATCTCGTGCCCTATATGCTCGCCCTCTCGATCACAATCTGTCCAGATGCATAACGCATTGGCGTAGCGTGCCTGTTTTTCAATATTGTCCGCCACTTTCGTCTTGTCCTATACTGCCAGTCAGAAAGTCGGAAGGGATTAGAAATCAGAAGCCGGGACCGCACCTCAGAGATAATTATATTCACTGGCGCGTCAAATAAGCGCTCAGGAGGTGGGTTTTCCCATCTCTTGTACTCGGGAGGGAAAACAGCTGAGGTGATATGACCAAGCACAGAAGTCATGGTAACCTCGCAATGACCCCAGGGACGCCCGAAATCGTAGTGAAAGACATAATTTTTGATATACTTCTCTGGCGTATTGTGCTGAATTGGTGTTAGCATGTTGTGTGTCTGTGCAGCATGTGAACGAAAATAGACGACTAACAGTGAGAACTTGACCGCCAGAGAGATGGCCCGCAACAGCTTTGGCAATAGAGGGTTTCTCGGCGACGCAGAGAACTCTCATAGTCGACTGAAGTCGCGTAGAAGATTTAACGATATAAAATTTCAGGGCTTCTATTTGATGTGCTGTTTTGATTAGACACAAATAGCTCGACAAGTGCTTCATGGATGCCGTCTGTAACTCGTGGTCGAGGACGATGAATAACTACTTGAGCGACTACGTTCCATTGCTATTTCATATGTATAACCAGGTGATCGAATTGCCGGCAGAGTCTTGATTTCGAGCTTCGATAAATCGGTAGAGCAATTTGGACGTCTGTACTTTGAGGTTTTGAATTCTACATTGATATGTAACATTGAACATTGGACATCATTTTTTATCGTCGTGTGCTTGCACAACCTTTTTTTTATTCCCAGGGTCGAGGCTTCTCAAGTTGACCCTGGACCAAATACTGCTATTTGATTGGCGTTGCTTTATTTAGGTAAAGCATTAGGTAACATTAGCGCATGGATGGTGCCGTTGGCTGTTACCTAAAACCCAGCCTCTATTTGGGGTTAGAGTGGGGTTGGTACGGGGACCGTGCTTATTGAACGTTTTGGGGTGCTTCAGCCCTGACAATAAATTCCACCTTTAGCAAAGTCATGACGTGCTCTAGCAAACAACAGCATAATATTTAACTGCTCAAGTGCTGTCTCTTCATAACTACACAGCACGTCCCAATCCATTGGCAATAAAACCAAAAATGGCGTTACCATGGGTGAAAACCGTTGAGGATTGCGCAGACTACTCTCGAGTGGTCGAGCCGTACCTACCACAGCTCTACGAACTACCTACGAAGATAGTCGACACCGTACTGAATCGCGATTCACTTCTTGAATTATACAAGACTACCAACCCGCTGGTGTCGGGACTTGGATTCTCAATATTCCTCGGTGCTGTTTTTTTGGTGGTATCCGAAATCAATCGTAACTATTCGCAGGTTGACCGGATGTGGAGTTTGCTGCCGACAGTATACAATGCCCATTTTGCTGCTTGGTCGCACTTGAACGGTCTCCCGAGCCGAAGGGTAGACCTCGTGCTGTTATGGAGCATCATATGGAGCGTATGTGAAGATATATAGCGTGTCCTCCCGCTCGATCATTGGGGGCTAATGCTTACAAGGCTCGACTAACCTACAATTACTGGCGGAAAGGAGGTTACGATATCGGGTCAGAGGACTATAGATGGTATGTCTCCAATTCTACCTCCTTGGCTTCGTTCGAGCTGTCTAATGCGATTGATAGGGCGATAGTTCGACGTAACGTACATCCGGCACTATTTTTCGTGTTCAATATCACCTTCATCTCCTTCATCCAAAGCGTACTACTCTTCTTCCTCGCCGCACCGACATACATCATCTTGGTAGCATCAACGGTCGAGCAGGATATCTCGGCAGCTGATCTAGCCTTTACGGCTGTCCAGCTTGCTCTCATCCTTTCCGAGTGGTTTAGCGACCAGCAGCAATGGGGTGCGTGGTTCCGCGTCTTGTATCTGGACTGCTACTAATGGAACATTGTAGATTATCACCAGGCGAAGCATGAATACAAGAAGACTGCCAAGGTTCCGCGCGGCTGCGGATTCAGCCAGGAAGATCTCGATCGAGGTTTCATCACTTCGGGGTTGTGGGCGTACTGCAGACATCCGAATTTCGCGGCCGAGCAGTCGATCTGGTGTCTTCTATACCAATGGAGTTGTTACGCAAGCAAAACCTTTTATAATTGGGCTGCCGCGGGTCCTATATTCCTGATCATGATATTCCAGGGATCGACTTGGCTCACGGAATTAATCAGCTCCGGAAAGTATCCGGAGTACAAATACTATCAGAAGCAAGTTGGAGCTCACATACCTAGCCTAACTCCGTACAGAACACCTACGGCTACGCCGAAAGTGATTCGGACGAGCGACCTCGCAAAACGACAGAAGGCAAAGCAAAAATCAGGACACACGGAGTGAACCAGGTAATATGTAATCGCCGGGTGGCGCTGGCGGGGCTAAGCTAGATGCGTTCACATGTGAGGGTCTCACGACCGTACGGGTCTGATGGCCCTACTGCGCTCTACTGCAGTATGACGCAGGCTTGTGACCTTGCCCGGAACATTAAAGCTTAACTTGGAAATCTATTTGTCCCTGTAAGATGCGGGGAGCGCCCTAATACATGGAGATGGGGCGTTGATCTTGGAGAGGACATTTTTGGAAGGCACCAACGATTTTAATAATTCAACAAAATAACTTGCAGATAGCCAACAATTCCTTCTTCCATCCTATTGCAGGTAAAGGCGTGCATGTTTTATGTATGCGACCGGATAAGACGACGCTTGCCACGCAGTTGATGATCCTTCAGCCCCACAAATGCCGGAAGCCCGATAAGACCCCCAGAGACCGACGACGATGGATACATCAATTGATAGTAGTATACGGAGGCGTCTCACATGCCTACCTCCTTGCCTACCTCAGTTACCTGGTACTAGGTGATTATACGTGCTGTGACGCAAGCCCTGCCGGTGTAACATAAACATATGACCGGCGAAAAAGCAGCTTGACGTATATGCCACTTTTCGAATTCCTCAATTCTAGAAACCGAAAAGACGATCTGCCTAGACATCGTATACCAATTCTCCTGTTTATGACCTCAAACCTTGGACACAAAGGAAACGTAACATCCACGAGCATCATTGTGGCGAAATGAAGTGAATCACAACTTTTTGTTGGCTTTGTAATTCATCAGCATGGAACTCCGGAGGACAGTACAGCATCGGCTCCAGGCAGCCTACGGCCGAACGACTAACACCGGTCCGGTGGCTTCGCTTAGACAGAACCGCAACGCGTATCTTACTCTTCTAATACTGTACATAGAACAGCATAGAAGCTACATGTAAGGGGGTCGGTCATCTACCGAGATCACCGATTAAGTGAGCACGTGCCCAATTAGCATAACGGACATTGATCATTAGCAAAATCTCAGAAAATTTTTATTATTTGTCGGTGTTTGTTTTTCCTTCTCGGCAACACTTGACGATGGAGGGCTGGCTTCATTAATTTAATACCTGTCACTGCAGAAGATCGTCAGACTAGCGTTGATTTGCATCTGGGACTTCTCGTAGTGGTAAGAATTAGTGAGAATATACTGAGGCGATCCAACCCTGAGGGTTCCACTGCTTCTGGCCATAAGGCCATCACCCACTTCTTCTCTCATCCACCCGCCGCCCACCTATTGGCGCCGCCTCCATTACAGATTTGCATTTCACGATACTAATAAAAATAATATCAATACGACGCACCATGGTGTGCTTGGGTCCCAGTAGGAAAGTGGGGCCGAGGACCCTGACTGCAGCTAGCGAGGTCTGTAATATAACGCCAATTCACCGCTGACCACTCACGATACCCTTGCACACCTTGCTGCATCTGTTGGTAAACTCGAGCGGTGAATGCTGCTCGACCCTAGGGATGCGCCTTAGGAGATCCCTTTTCCGAGAAACCCCCCCGGGGAGTGGGGGTCGTAGTGGATGGTCAAGTTGACGGACGGCTCTTTGCTTATTCTATTCTTCCCCAGAGGCATATATACATGTCTCGTGCCCTTTCCCCTCTTCGAGTTCTTTCTCCTATCTCTTCCAATAATCTACTCATCTCGAAGTCTCGAAGCGAGTTCCCTTATCTATCTACTTACCAAAGCGGGAGGAAGACGTCTTTCATACATTGAATACTCACACGACAACTCATTCTAGTACTACTCTGCTTACTATTACTACAAGCAAACTAGCCTCAATTATCTGAGCGTCTGACCGCACTCATCTTCTACTACCTACGACTGCTACTACTTCGTTGTCACCATGTCCGCTACCGGAGAGACCTTTACCCTCATGATGGAAGACCGCGTGGCATTCCCCCAAGCTCCCACGGCATCGGCTCAATCATCAGCAAAGGGACGACGGTTCGCTGCAGTTAACACCAAGCAGCCATCCGAGTCCTCCGATACATATTTCCCTGACAGCACACCCTCCCCCACCTCGTCGTCTTCAGAGGCAGAGGAGGACATGCCGTCACCCGTCGCTAGGGCGGTCTCCCAAATGATCGGTGCCAGCTACCCCATCCCGCCACTGGAGCGTCAATACATGCCGCCTGCCGAAGAGCTTGACGTCGCGCGGCAACTAGCCATGAAGCCGCTGCCGCGGTCCTTACACAGCTCACTGCAACGTGCTGCCTCCGCCACCAAGAAGCAGGTAGTGGAGGACGAGGAGACACGAGCGAAGAAGCTGGCTGACGCCAAGCGGGAATTGCTCGCTCTCGCCGGACAGATTTGATACCTATACTCCAATCCGAGTGCTGCGGGGAGAACTCAGAAGACTACCTATCTACAATAGGGAGTTTCCTATTTCGGGTTCGAGGACCGATCTATTGATCACGGGACTCCGGCACAGGCGAGCTTCGCATGTTTTTTTATGTGTGCATTGGCCGGCTGGCTTCCCTTTGTATGCATTATACCCAGGGATTCGAGCGTACTGGATACGCCTACTGTTTCGGAGTGTTTTAAAAACGGCGTACTCGGGCAGTGGAGATTTTGAGAGTTATTCACTAACCAATCCATCCACTGGGGAAATCCCGGCCAAATCTGGAGCTTCTCATGCTTAGTTTCTTGTTCTTTTTTACGGATGATTTGGCTTGTTCGGGTAGGAACCTAGTCAGCTTTTAATAAAAATTGACAAGTTAGATTTGCAAATGTGCTTGATTGACAACGTTGGACGTTTCATCCTTCTGTCATGTACACGTAGTCCGTTATATAATGCATTGATGGATCCTTTTCCCCCTATTCGAGCCTCGAAGATAGATTGATGCCGTAGAGAACCGTGGCAATCAATGTAATGAGGTTGGCCATGGATGAGATTCCGTGTATCTTTCCAAATCTCTTGTTCAACGCAGTCATCTCCTTCGAGTGCGGGGGTTTGTCGTAGCTCGCCTTGCCGTCTTTCTTCTCTGTTTGATTATATGCATCAGCAATAGCCCTTCCTCGGCTTCTATGTATTCCCATTCCTTCGTATAGCTTACCTTGGTCTCGCCTCAAGGCAGTAATCTTGTTCGTCTCTGGAAGTAGGTAGGCCAAATTCAGAAGGCCCGTCGCGCATATGGTTCCGAGAGGGATGAGCACGCCCCAGCGATTCGACTCATGGAACACACCGGCCAAGCTCGAGGGCACAAGGTTGTTGCCAGGGTATGTTAGGGCGAGGACGACGGGAGCGGCGGTCTGGAGGCCGAAGTAGACAGGGAAGAGGGCACGTTGTAGGACGGCAAATTGAGGTCGCTCGAGGGTTTTGAAGGCGGCTGAGGAATTGACGAACGTCTATTAATTTCGTATTTTAGTCGGTTGATCGGCATTATCTATTCGGACTAGGAGTAGGATCGAGAAGGATTGCTTGCGTTTGATTCAAGGTCGGGTCACTTACGTGGAAGACCTGCGTCCCCAACAGCGTACCATAGCTATCAGAAAGTTAATCGTAGAATTCCTAGTTGTACTATTTTAAAGGCATGAACGAACATACGTCAAGACCTGGTACGGTGCCAAGGTGAAAAGAACTGAACCTTCGCCCATAGTGAAAATTGTTCTGTATTGCGAGAATCAACAGTAAAGCTCAACACAGCAGATTTCAAGCGGCAGTCAAAGAAGAGGTAACGTCGGAAAATCCAGAAACTTTAAATAGGAAAGCTTCGGCGGTTTTTATTAATCTAAATACAATCTACCGATATGGATGACGTTTGGAAGTCGTGGTGTGTTGCGGCCCCTCGATCATGCCATCCTGGGTGGAGGGAGCTTGGGCCAGGGCGGGATTGATTGGCCTAAAACAATTAGGCGCATGGGCACGCGGTCAGGTGCTCGCGCGCCCGTTTACTGGACAAGGAACGCGCCGTCATGCTAAATGTTAAATCCATGTTACCAGGCAGCTGCCTGGGTTAGTGAGTTTAGGAGGTTACCCGTTACTTCTAGGCAGATGTCGTGTCTTATAGGCCAATTCCAGATGTCTAATGGCATTTAAGGTGCCCCTGATATGAACTCTTCTTTGTTAGACAGAATTTTATGAATTGCAGCATGATCTGACTCTGTTGTCTCATAGCTCTATATCTTCATTTCGACTCATTGTACACCCGATATTTGCAACAATGGCCGACAAGGAGGCTACGGTCTATATCATCGACCTCGGGTCATCTATGGGTGATTGTCACAATGGCAGAATCGAATCGGATTTGGACTGGGGCATGCGTTATGTGTGGGATAAGATTACAACCACTGTCGCCGCATCACGGAAGACATGGACCGTTGGAGTTGTCGGCGTGAGGACCGATGAGACCAACAACCCTCTACAGGATCAGCAGGGTGATGGCTACGAGAATATCTCCATCTTACGGGAACTTGGCCCAATGGATTTGACCAGTCTACGAAGCTTGCAGGACCTCGTGAGGCCTAGCAACACTGAAAGTGGCGACTGTATCTCGGCCATAGTACTGGCCGTGGAGATGATCGAGAGGTTCACCAAGAAGCTGAAGTTCAAACGGAAGATCATATTAGTGACCGATGGTGAAGGCTCTGTTGATCCGGATGATTTCGATGAGATATCAGAAAAGATCAAAGCCTGCGGTATTGAATTAGTCGTCTTGTAAGCTACTCGCCTAGTGGATCAGCGGTCTTCCTTAACTAACGTTTTCTCGGGTTAGAGGTATAGACTTTGACGATGCCGAATTCGGCTTCAAGGAAGAGGATAAGTCGAGCCAGAAGAAAACGAATGAGGGGCTCTTGAAAACCCTCGTTGACAAGTGTGATGGGCTATATGGTACCATGGCAGAAGCCATTGCCGAACTCGATATCCCGAGATTAAAACCCGTTAGACCGTACAAGACGTACGACGGAGAGCTCACTCTTGGAAATCCGGCGGAGCACAAAGATGCTATGAGCATCAGCGTGGAACGATACTTCAAGACGCACAAGGCGACTATACCCCCAGCCAGTCGCGTAGTTATCAAGACCGACTCCGGTCCTTCTCAAGCCGATAATGGCAATGAAATGGAAGGAGTGGAGTCCACCAGCGCATTTGCTGCTGTGAAGAATGCTCGCGCATACAAAGTCAACGACCCTGAGGCACCAGGAGGTAAACGAGACGTCGAGTTTGAATCCTTAGCGAAAGGGTACGAGTACGGAAGGACGGCCGTTCATATAAGCGAATCCGAATACAACATCACCAAGATTGAGACTACAAAGAGCTTCACCATCTTGGGTTTCATCCACCAAGAGAAGGTAAATTGGTCTCAAATCTCACGTCGAGGCTTAGTTTACTTGCTAACTGTTCTAGTACGACCCGTTCTTCAATATGGGAGAGACCTGCCAGACAGTCGCTCAGAAGTTCAATGACTCGGCTGCTCTCAAACTCTCCTCCTTCATACATTCCCTTCAGGAACTTGAGTCATACGCTGTAGCGCGGATCGTAACCAAGGATGGGAAGGAGCCTGCTCTTATTCTCCTTGCGCCTCACATCGAGCCTGAGTTCGAATGCCTTTATGATGTACCTCTGCCTTTCGCAGAAGATGTCAGGAAGTATCAATTTCCCCCACTTGACAAAGTAATTACCGTCACTGGTAACATCATACAAGAAGACCATCGTCTCTTACCCAGTAAAGACCTCTCAGAGGCTATGGACGACTATGTTGACGCTATGGATATCTCTTCTTGGGAGAAGGACGAGGATGGGTTAGTGTCCGCGTTTATTAAGATATCAAAGAGCTAATATTCCCGAAGGAACCGCACCGAAGAATATGCTGCAGTTGAGGATGTCTTTTGTCCTCCACTCCATCGTATCAACCAAGTCGTTCGGCACCGGGCGATCTATCCGGACCAGCCGCTTCCTCCAGTGGCACCGATACTACTCAAATATTCGAATCCACCCGAAGACCTATTAGCCAAGGCTAAGTTGAGGCTTGAAGATCTAATATCCGAAGCTAACGTCAAGAAAGGTATTTTACATAACACCAAAGGTTTTGAGCGTTTATAACTAACGCTAGCAAAGTGCCACCCAAGGCGAAAGCTAGGAGGGAGAAGGGGCATAAGCCAGAGCCAATTTCAGGCCTCGACGTAGATGCGCTTCTCAACCAACCGGATAACAAACGGAGGAAGATCGATCCTGAGAATGCCATCCCCGGGTTCAAGCAGATGGTGGAGCTCGCCAGCGAAGAGTCCGAGATTGAGGACGCTGCGAAGCAAATGGGCAGCATCATTCGTTCGCTTATCACGCACAGTGTCGGAGACAGTGGATATGACCGCGCGGTAGAGGACCTCGGCGTGTTCAGAGACATGATGGTAAAATGGGAAATGCCAGCTTTATATAACACGTTCCTGCAGGACCTCAAGAAGCGACTACTCTCTGGTGAGTTGGGCGGCGATAGGAGAATGCTGTGGTTCCAGATGAAGGGGGCAAGGGCTACGTTAGGTCTCATTGATCAGAGCGTCTCCGACCCATCCACCGTCACCCCCGAGGAGGCGTTAGATGTACGTGTCACTCCAAATCCATATCATACATGAAGTTGCTAATTCTCTCGTCAGTTTTTCAGGAACTAGAATCCATGGAAACGTCCACCTCGGGTCGGATAGGGGAATTTGGCTTGTAAGGATCCATCTAGGGAGCTAAGACCTAGCTGGCTCATATAGTGGAGACCGGTATCTTAAGAGGCATAAGTGTATGAACGATGGCCATTGCGATGTAAACTGCATAGTACTAGTGTATTAACGACTAGTGTGTTCACGCTTCTCAAGGTAGTTGTCGGACCCCTGAGGAATAGGGGTAAGCTGATAGGCAAAAGGGAAACGGGAAAAAAAATAATAAACATACAACACCGAGGATTCGCTGGTCGTCACCGACCCAACTACTGGTTCGGCGGTATCTAGCTTGTCTAGGGGAGAGCGGACGGGATCCCGAATTTTCTAGATCCTATGGTCGTATGTGCTTGTTCGTTGCATTGTTTTCCTATAAGTACCATACTGGGAGGGAGGGGGGTTAAAGTGAGGAGCAACAAGAGAGATATTAATAAGACCTCCACCAAGCGTGGGTCGTCAGCAAAAGACCTCCAGATATAAGGACCGCATGAATATCTTTAGGGTTGGGTACCAAGAAGAAAAGGTCGACTCCGGGGTGGCTATCACGAATAGGGGCTTTAGATGTCCCGCGCCAAATGGATAGATACCTATTCATGTACGGCAGTCCTGTCCTCTATAGCCATTGACCTAGTAGAAAAAAGCCCAATTTGGCTTTAGGAAAATGCAGATGTTACTAAACCTTTCCACTCGCCAATCCTTTATATTTTCTTCGTAGTAAATGAATCAATGCCCCTTTCTTTCTAGAGTACACAGCAAATGTTAAGTAATCCTCTCCAAACCAGCAAAGTCTCCTAGGCTACATATTACTAAATACAAATATGTTATACAGTTCAAAAGTGATAAAATAATGCTAGGAGGCATACATATCACATATAGACGTCACCCGAATCCGTGGCCCAGGTTGAACCTCAATGGGGATATAACGAACCCCCCCTTATACTATCATATCACCTACTATGTGCTTTCGAAATATATAACATACGAAATAGAAGAAGCCTTGTGTTTATAAGAATATAAAATTCTAAATGCTACGTGATTTGAAGAAAAGGTTGCTATCGTAAGAGAATTACTGGCTAGATTAGCCGGCCTAGTCGGCGAATACATCTACGACTAAACACCGACGACTAAGCATCGACGACTATAGTGCTAATAATACGTCGCCCTGACCCGGTTTGAGCATCCATTTATGTTTGCTTAGCAAAGCATATTCCTTCTTTCATTTCTTCTTGCCCTCTCAGTCATTTCTTTCCTTTGCACACTTCTTCACCTTCTCCATCCACTCACTATTAATATTCTACTCGCTCCTTCTCGTCACCCATTCGACCTTTTCAATGTGACAGATAGGACTAGACTACTCGCTCCCGAAGTCTACACCCGAGTGAATCTCCAATATACGTTTACGTTCCACAGATCGCATCCACGTAAGGAATTCATGATTCTTTCCAAAGAAGCGAGGCATCACGATCGCCATTATGGCTCCACATTGCCGTAAACCCTCGCCTCAACATGACTCTCGGTATTTACAACCCATAGACACTTGATTATTCCATACTAACTATTTCCTCGGTTTTAGCCGCCAAAATGTTATGGTCAAGGTTCCATCCGCACGAATCTACATAATCAATGCGGACTTACTCTCTACCTATTCCGGATACTTCAGACGGAAGATACACAAATTAGAGATAGAACACCAGGCCCTCCGGATCGAGATGGAAGCAGAAGCTACCCACGCTGAGAATGGCGTATCTCTAGTCTTCGTCCGATGGCTACATCAGCAAGATGGTTATTGCCATGGTACCCGGTTCATCGACATCAATCATATGTGGTACAGTGGCTGGGATGACGAGGACCTGATCAAATGCTGGCTTTTCGGTCAATACATTGAGGCGCCACTGTTCCAGAACGCTGTCATCGAAGCCATGACAGCTAGATCACTTGATGATAGCACCTCAGTTGCGAACCTATGGAACCTCACCCCTAGACGGAGCAAGCTACGCCAATTCCTGGTTCAGCTATTCTGCCGCCATGTCTCTATGAAGGTACCTGAGAAGTGGAACGAGAGCATGGAACTCCTTCCGCAGGCTATGAAACTGCCTGTGTACGCTAATATGCTAATCGGAATGATGGACTATGACGTTGAGGGCTTTAGCTACCTGGAAGGCGGCATTCTGGAATTCAATACATCGTATCATCACGTGTAGAGGATGTGGACTTCCCAGTGCCAGTTCTATGTTCGATAAGGGAGTTGGCAGCCACTATCGCTGTTGAATGGTGGAAGGCCGCATCAGTACGTACTATGTACCTACCCTTTGTAGTTGTGCACATGTGGGCAGTGTCACTACCACTAGACTGGACTTCACATCTACAATGGGAAAACGGGCAGGTGCGCCACGAGTACATACTGTATTTAAGGAAACCAAGACTCGTCTCGAGACCTCGGTGTAACTTTGACTAGCCTTAGGTACATAGTAGTCACTAGTAAATCTACGGATCTCTTCACTACTGTATATCAATATTCAATATTAAATGCACATGTGGTTGAACAGTTTGCCCGAGCTGACCTGGACAGTGCCTAGTTACCAAGAACCTATTGTCTCTTGTGAGGCATGAAAACAGCCCAAACAATCAGGGACACACTGACATCCAACAGTGCAATCAGATTGAGAAATCATACTTTGGGACCTCGCACGGATTGTGTGGTTACGTATTTAACTATTCTATGTTCGCTTCCTTTCCTCCACCGCAAGACACCACTTCCTAACTACCTACATCTTAATTAATAAACTATACACCGAAATATATACAACAACAACGAGAAGTGAATGAAAGCTATCAACCTCCACGAGCTGAATGGTTATTATGGCTTCCTTTACAGGTTGGTGGTGGCATATACCCATATCGTCGTCAAAACCTATACTAACTCATCTTAGGTCAGGATTACATGGATCATTACATGCCTCAGTCAGGACCCACCGCTGGGTCTCCAGAGCCTACTCGCGACGTGCCCAAGCTCCCAGATATGAAGATTGGCGACAAGTCTAAACGGGGCGTGGCATTCTGTCCCTGGAAGCTGATTCGAGGCTACCCGTATCGCTATGCTGGCAAAGATGACCAGGAAGCAGTAAGCGTCCTGCCTAGATTATGGAAGACAGATGACTTATGTGATTTAGGTGGTGGAGTTCTTCAACTCGACGATATTTGGAAACCACACTTGGGATTTGTGAGTATACCCGTTTATTGTTGCGCTGCTCGACCACGGGCGACACAGATTTGAACTCGGATCGTTATGAATCTGTAATACGCTAACCCTCACAACAGCTTCTACCTGACGTACACAGGTGTGGATGAAAGCAGAGACCCTCTTCTACTAGTCCCGACTACCCAATTCAAGGCATTCCTCGACTATGCCAATTCTCAACTAGGGACAGAACTCGAGATCCCGCGTGGCGAGGCAAGTGACAAGTTTTGCCTCTTATTCGGAGAGTTTAATACACCTCTCCCTCGCTTCCTGGGCCGTCCACTTGACAACGAGGCACTTGAGGGGCTCAAGCTCAAGAAGGACTTCCTCCCCGAAGATGACCTAACTTGTCTCGGCGCTGTCGCCCTCCGGTACTATAAGGAGAGGATGGATAAGATTTATAATTCTTATAAGTACCACAAGAAGAACCCGGAGATAGCGCGACGGAAGAGGATCGAACGGCAGAAGAGCTGCTCGCGAATGGTCAAGCGAGCGCAAAGATACCTCGGACTGCGAGAGGTCTCTAGATATCCGCCCAATACCAGTGGGTTCCCCCATAGCATAAACCATCGTTTTGGTTAGAACTAACATTCGATTTTTTGTAGTCTTGTCGGGAGGCTGGAGATTAGAGATGCCGACTTCCTCCATGGATGGCTCGGTTAGATTCGTTTGCGTTGACATCGAGGCGTGGGAGAAATCGCACCACGTAGTCACAGAAGTAGGACTGGCCATCCTTGACACCAAGGACATCATGAATATCCCGCCTGGCAAGGACGGTCATGGTTGGTTCCGTTTCATCACGGCGCATCACTTCCGCATTCGAGAGCATGTCGACAAGACCAACCATTTGTACCTCCCAGGATGCCCTGAATTGTTTGACTTTGGGTAGGGGATCCTTATATACTTAAGATAAAGAATGGGCTGACTGACTGACTGTACTCCAGCAATTCCGAGTTTGTTTCTGACAGAGACATCAACAAGGTGCTTGGTAACATCATCGGTGATAACGGATCAACGGACAAACGACCGGTCGTCATGGTTGGACATGACATTATGGGCGACTTGAAGTATCTCCGGAAGATCGGTTACAACATCTGGCGTCTGCCATACTTTTCAGACGAGATAGATACGAAGTCGATGTTCCAGCGCTGGCAAAGGTCGCGCGACGGCCGCGGTCTCGCAACTGTTTGTGAGGAATTGGGAGCGCCAGGCCGAAACTTCCACAATGCGGGCAATGATGCAGCATACACGCTGCGCGCCATGATTATCATGGCGGTTAAGCAGCTGACTGAGGGCTATAAAGCCCCCGAGGAGGGTGAGAACGATAAATCAGAGTGAGTCCAAATTACCCCTTAACTCCCTAAGTAGTGCGAGCACTGACTCTGGGGTTACCGCATTTAGGGAGGATGAGTGGAGCGACGGAGAAGCGGACGATGGAGGTCTGCCTCAAACATCGGCGGAACCCGAGTTAGAGCCCTTGCAGCAGTCCGGTACCCACGCTAGTAAGTACACACCTCGAAGGCCGCCTTGAATATAGCTGACATACATCTGATAGTCCCCGTAATTCGAGATTCGCGATGATGAATCCCTCGTCACAGCTATGTTAATGGTTCTGCAATGCGCCTCGAAACAAGGATGATTTTTATTCTCGTAGAGACGATGATTTAGGAGACGACCTAAGATGTTTTCTAAGCTTTCGTCTCTATGCTGGGTCGCAATTATGAGGTCGAGAAGAGACTTCGCCCCGAGATAGGGCTGTGCTTGTATTTTAGGTAGAATACACAATCGATATAATAACCCAATGCAATGAATTTCTTCTAAACCATGTCCTAAACGCCATCGCTCCGTGATGCTGCGGTATTATACATTTTACTTTGGTCGTGACATGGTCCGCCCGTGTTAGCTATTCTTCTCTAAGAACTCCTTTGCTTCGTTGACTTTCGTAGCTAGATACGGGCTTCCGCCTCGATCCGGGTGGTTCAGGAGCATAAGTGTTCGGTGGGCTTTTCGGACTTTCTCCTTGGTGAGGGCTCGTTCACTAAGATGTGCTGTTTAGTAAAATTGGTCGTTTAAGGGACTTGAGGTTTCATACTTGAGTGATAGGATTAGAGTCGCTTCCTTCTTGGTCATCCGCGGCTCGAAGCCGCCTTTGTAGAATGCCTTGCCCAACGCTCCGACGCCTCCCCGAGATCGCCGCCATGCGACGAGTCCTGCGCGACCCTAATTTCCTGCATATTAGCTTCTGGAAATTTGAACGAAGGAAGTGGGCTTACGAGGAAAGCAGCGACTGCGACGCCAGTTCCGATAGCAAGTGCTGAGGCCATACTGGCAGTGTGGACGAGTTGAAAATTTGACGTATGAGGTCAACTAATAGTCTCGCGATGATTGATTGATGGATTCTTTTCAATGTGCACGGACCTCATCCGGTATATACCGTGAAAGCCCGAACGAACCCTTGTCGACCTTCTGATCGATAAGAGCATCGGTAGAGGGTTGATCCGCCCCTATCGTGGCGATAAGTCCGGCGGACCCACCAAAAATTCGATGTGAAGTTTTTGGAGGGGCGGAACAAATATCAAAGTTTCTTACCTCCAACCATCGTTAAGAAGTTGTTTGAATTTGGGTCTCGTCTGCCGCCAAGATGAGGTGAGTCTTGAGAGGATTTCTATTGCTTAATCTTCTATACTCCTTCGTGAGCCTTGGATGATCCGCGATCATGGAAAGTTTACAATTTCTGTCGGGCAATTGACATTGTCGAAGCAATTGGGAGCTTGGAACCTAACTATTTCGATTTACAAACCAGAGAGGGACCTTGATTTGCTGACCTTCTTCTCAATCTAGGATCGAGACGTGCTATTTCTGCAGTAGGCCCGCCTACCCAGGCAAGGGAATAGTAAGTACTCGCCTCCGTCTATCTCCACGAAACGGGCCAATGCCTAACCTATTACTCCCAATCACAGACATTCTGCCGCAACGATGCCAAACAATTCCGCTTCTGCCGATCCAAATGCCACAAGAACTTCACCATGAAGCGCAACCCGCGCAAACTCAAGTGGACGAAAGCGTTCCGGAAAGCAGCGGGCAAGGAAATGACGGTGGACTCGACCCTCCAGTTCGCCGCGCGCCGCAACGTGCCCGTGCGCTACAACCGCGAGCTCGTGGCCAAGACCCTCAAGGCCATGGAGCGCGTCTCCGAGATCCGGCAGAAGCGCGAGCGCGTCTTCGCCAAGCGCCGCCTCGCCGGCAAGCGCGCGCGCGATCTCGCCAACGACCGCCGCCTCGTCGAGACCCACGGCCACCTGCTGCCGCGCATGCGCGGCTCCGAGAAGAGGCGGCTCGCTGAGGAACAGGGGCTCACCCAGCAGGAGATCGAGGAGCTGGAGCAGACGACCGGGTTGGCGGTCGAGAAGACCCGCGTCTTTGGCAAAGAGAAGCTGCGCCAGCGTGTGCGTGTCGATGGCGGCGTCGAGATCATGGGAGAAGGCGTGGAGGACGAGACGATGGACGTGGATTCCGATTAATGGAGGTCTACTACTACTGGACAGTGGTGATTGGGGAAAAAAAATGCAAAATTACGAGAGGAGGCACGATGAGGACGCTGGAAAAATCACAGGCCATGGCGTTCGTGCGCGGATTGCTTGTTTATTCTGCATGCCTTGGCGTTGGTGGATTCTACATTGGAGGTGTCTGATTCTATTCCGCAATACGAAACATTTAACCTACACAAGTCTGGCGAGGAAATGCCACTTGTTTCGCCCGTGCTCGTTGCTAAGATTTTACGTCGGACTTCAAGGCTCCCTTTTTGATTTGCTATGCTACGATTATAGATTATGATTACCTACAAGAAATGTCTTGTCGCAATACTCAAGATAGTAGGATGGCAGGGGCGTAGGTTCTGATAGGCCACTCCCACTCTGCCAACCTACTTCCCAAGTAGTTTATCCATCACCCTCTACTTTTGAATAGGGATGGGTGGCAGTCCGTCAACATGTCCTGCACATTCACTGCCTCTTACGCCTGGCAGCGTCTGACTCGATTATCTAGACAGCAAATCAGGTTTATTACTTAGGCAGGAGGTCAGGTTTGCGACCCCGGCCCTCACCGTGCATATAATGGATCTTGGGCGGCTGCGGTAGCGAGTCCCGAATATCTTGCAGTATGTGCGCATCAAGCGCCTCGCGACGTTTGCGCTCCTGTTCGGCGTCGTACGGCGCACCCTCGCCTCCCTTTTGCTCCGTCCAGTTCCCCGCACCACCACGACCTGATAGTCCAGCGCTGCGCGATGGTTGGTGTTGTTTCGGGGCGCCAGCGGTGGGCGAGGTAGGTGTAGGCGATGCTGGGCCTTGTACTACGTTCGTCGGATCGACAAAGTTGCCCGCACCCCCGCGACCGGAGCGCGCGTATGTTTTTACGCCAGCACTAGCGCCAGCACCACTGCTGATCGCACTCGCGATCTGCGGCGATTGCGCGGGGACATCTGCTGGGTCAGACGGCGGCTCGTCAGCGGGGACCTGTTGCGATTTCTGCGCCTCGAGGTCCTGTAGCCTTGTTCAGCTGGGGGCTGTTAGAGACATATAAGGAAGTGTTCAAGTATGCGAACCTCGGATTTCCGCTTCATCGTCTCGTCGATCTCCTTCTGCGAGTAGAAGTTACCGGCCCCGCCCCGCCCACTGCGGCGGTATACGTCTGCCATATCGCGAAGCGTATATACGGAGCTTAGCCTTGTACTAAGTAGCTACCAGGTACGTATGACTCGATAAAAAATATTCTCCTGTCTTCGCGAGAGCGTTGCGTCTGGTCTGGGTAACGCCGCTTCGTCTGTGTACCAAAAAGGATCTTATCGAACTTACCCGAAGGTAAGGATAAAGACGAGAATAGAATTAGGTAACGGAGCTCAAGATACCAGACGCCGAGTCGCAGGCATCAATCTAATTAAACTCGACCGCGCGCCTAAATGCTTGTGAGGCGAAAGCAATTAAAAGCCTGCGCGCTTAATTAATAAAAAGTAATAAATGGCTGCCTCATGACCATGATACGGTAAGTGTTGTAAATCGTCAAAGTGTAATTATGTGCCTAGCGATCAACTTGGTACCGAGTTTAGTTGGATCTACTATGTGGATAGTAAGGTGAAGAAATCTACAAATGTATGGATATCTCAAAAAGTTTGATGGAGACATCCAGCCTATTGGGAACGGCTGCCTAACTTCTGTGCTACCTCCTTGTGCAACCTACTTAATCGACCTTTCGGTGGGAATCGACGTCATTGAGGGGCACCTATCAGTTATTCTCCGAGTTCGTCCTACTTATACGAATTTGGGAGGTAGGATAACGAAAATATTTATTGAAGATACATGTAATAGGGGAATGTAATGAGTTGAGTCATACAGCCAGCAGCGTAGAACTAATTTCGCCTTTTGTGTAATCTGGGTTGCTTTAAGCTTGGATCCAATCATCATGTAGTCGGGCGTTTTATCGTATTGTACAACAGCAAGCCCCTTATAATGTAAAGTTCGAGAATTTCTATGGAAGTGAGTTCCCGCATCAGCTCATCTGAAGGTCATGTATATGTAAGGTACCAAAATGTATGCCAGTTGAAAGTTGACATGCCATAGTATGGTGTCTCGGTCGACACAGGACACAGAAAGACACACCGCCGTGAAACGCCTGGGCCATCCGGCGGCCGGCAAGGAATCAGGCACCAAGCCCTATAGGCTTTCGCCTAGGGCGTTCAGACACGTCGTACCTGCATCTGGTTGAACAGAGCGGCAACTATGGGTACGGAATTGTACGTAGACATCCATGGATCTAAGGGTCCCGAGCCCCCGGCTTTCGGGTACTTCGCACGGGTTCTGTTTGGCTAAGCAAACCTTGAGTTATTAGCAGGCAGAAACGGGGTCCTCTTACGCGGCTCTGCGATCTGGCCGAGTATCTAGGCAAGTATTTGGCCGATACGCGGCAGGCGTGCTCGTGAGCATGACTCTGCCATGAACTGTTCGGTTCCGGCGTGTACGTATACGATACAGAACAACAACATGGCATTGCTCTAAGCAGTGAGATGTTCGAGTGGTTCCGAAAATTACCAACGTCAGTTTTTAGTGAAGTTACACACACAACCGGGTAAGGCGGACTGGGCAGACTGGCAGTGTTGATCCTTCGAACAACCGCTTGATTACTTGAAACGGTAGCACTACCGCCAGCATGAATTTAGTTCCCGCATTGTCCGATGTTAACACGTCGAGTTCCAAGGTGTAGGGGTCTTGCCATGAATTGTGGGTTTGACACCTTGGAATTCTGATAACGTGAGTGCCTTTCTTGCTTAGAATTTAGAAATGCTCGTATTCTCTTAACAGCGAGGGTTCCGAAGACGAGGCACTGGATACCCTTCAGGCAAGACACCACCACGACTCAGGCCGCTGTCAGCTGTTGCTCTTGCGTCATCCTGCTGAGGTATAGTGTGGGATCGTAGCGTCACTTGATTTTTGAGGTCTGCGGCCAGGTTACCGTATGATCACGCCTTCTAAGATTGTTAAGATAGGACTTGAAATGATGTCAGACAATAGAGAATGCCTCGCAATTAGGGCCAACGATCACATAGCCCATCTTAGTTTCTCAATGTCACCATTACATTTCGACTGTATCCCTCCTAAACAGCGAGATATTTTAGTATAGTACACGCAATACATCGCCTAGATAGTAATAGGTCCCAAGACCTAATTCTCTTATCGCTAGCTTGGCGAGGGTCTTGCTGGTGGTAGAAGAATGAATATGGAAGCCAATGCGAAACTGATCCGATGTACGCCTTGACTTTTCCCGGACGCACTAATAATCTGGTGTCACTTGAACGGAAGTAATCTTGTGTGCTACAGTAGCTTCTGGGCTTAATATATGAAAATCTGTGCTAGGTGAGACGAGGCTTACCCATTCAACCGTGGTGGTGTCCTTAGTCGGCAGTTGTGGCGATCAAACATGACTTGTGCATTGAAATCCGTACCAGACCGCATATAATGTGATTGTGATATATCTGGCGAGCATATCCCTTGTCAACCCTAAACCACATCGAAAATATATCAGTAAGTCTAACGGCACAGATGAATTTTGCTAACGGCACAGATGTTCCACTTTTCTCGTGACATCAACAGCTTATATTATCAACAACTCAGTACTTAAATGATAAATATATTACTTAATATATAAAAAATTTATTTTTGAAAACTTAAATAGAGTAAAATTAAATGAAAGTAAATTTATTAGTGAAATTATAATATATATTTTTTGAAATTAATTAAAACGTTTTAAAAAAATTTAATATATGAATTTTAAAATAATTTTAACTTTATGAAATTAAATGATAAAAATAGCATTTTTGTATTTTTATATAATTCATTGCTTTAGATAAACGTATATATTTATCCGGAGCTTTTCCGATGTTTTTCCGAGTCGATGCACGCATTTAAAATAAATTATTTTATATGAATTATATATAAATTTTTAAAAAATGCAAAAACTTATTATTATAGTATATGAAATATGATTTTATTTAAAAAATGAATAAACTTTTTATTTATTAAAATGAAATATTTTTACGAATTTTTTTCATCATTTTATAAATATTTTAAAAATGAAAAAAAATTAATGAAAAGAAATTTTTTAAAATTTAATAAATTACGTAATACTATTTTAAAATATAAAATATATATTAAAAAAATACATTCATAATTATGAAATTAAATAAATCTTATTCATATATATGTTTTGTTTTTTATTATGCATTTATAATTAAATACATGTTAAGTTAGTTAATGTTAAATTAGTAGAAAAGTTCCAAGGTTAAAGATTAATTAGAAGTAAGTTAAACGGAACTTAAACTACTTAGAAAATATGCTACGCGTGGTTTTTGCTAAAAAATAAAGAATTTTAAATATTAGTAAAAAATTTAAAAAAATTAAAAAAATATATAATTAAAACCTAATTAAATTAATATTTAATATTATAATTAATTTTATTAGTTATAAGCTTGGTTTGTAAATATTTACAGAATAAGAATTAGAGTAATTTTTTTAAACCTAAATTACTTATTTATAAACGTAGAAAATAAATAAAAAATACTTAAAATACAGAAAAAACCTAAATAAAATAAAAAATATCACCACAATCCACTAAAATAAAAATAACTAAACTTTAGAATCGAAAAGATTAAAACTTTTAATATAATAAATTTTAGATTATAATCCTAAATAATATTTAAAAAATTATTAACCTAAACGGAACCAAGGAATAATTACTTAAACTTTAACTTTTTTCAAATAAATCGAATATACCAGATTTAAATATCTAAAATCATATGAAATAAAAAAATTCTATAAAAAATCTTAAAAAACATCATTACAAAAAAGATAAATATATGATGGAATAAAGAAAATTAATTAAAGTAAAGATAATTATTTAAAAATCAATAATAAAATATTTAAAATATTATTTAAATCTAAATCTAATTATAAGGCAATAATTAAAAAATCTTTAAATGGCTTTAAAATTATTGAAAAAGGAAAAAATCTAAGAATAGGAATTAAGATTTGAAAATTACATTAAATAATCTTTCCTAAAATAATTATCTAAAAGCTTAAACATATGATTAAACAAGTTTAAACTTATTATATTTAAATTAATAAAATTAGATATCTTAAATAATAAATATTAAGTATAGAAATTAATTTAAATATAAGGAGGTATAAGTAAAGCATTTATAATAAATTAAATTTAAAGAAAAGTTAACAAAAGTTAATAAAATATTTTAAATTTATTAAAATATATTAATTTCTTTTAAATAAATTATAAGGAATATTAAGAATAAAATCAAATAAGCTAAAAGGATAAAAAAAATAAAGGAAAAGGTAGATTCATAAGATCAGCAAATTTTACGAAATTTAAAAGCGAGTACAAAAATGATAATTAAAAATTAGAATTGGAAGAGGAAAAAAATATATAATATTTTATTAACGTTATAAGCTTTTAATCGAGATGATTATAATAATTTTTATTTAAAAAGACTGTTGAAAATGTTATAAAGAAAAAACGTGGGATGGCTTTAATCTAAAAGAAAGCCTCCCTTATTAAAACAGCAAAATTAAAAGCCCTAAAATACAAAATATATAATTAAAAAAGATATAAAATAACCCAATATTTTCTAATTTAAAAAAATATTCCAAATTTCTACGTCATTTTAGAAAAATCAAAAATAAAGTTCAAAAAAAATATAAAATGATCCTTATTTTTAGATAAAATATAAAAAATAAAGTAAACATTTAAAGCTGAAAAAAATAAATGAATATAATAAAAAAAAAAAAAGAAATAGGATATTGGAGTTAAAAAAATAAGCTAAATATTAATAAAAAGGATATAAAAATATATTAATTCAATTAATAACACATAAATAATAACATTTCTAACAGAAAAAATATATCTATTAAAAAATTTAATAATCAAAAATATTAGAATTACTCTCCACATATTTAATAATTTAAATAAGTTTACAAACTTTAAAACAAATAGAAAAGTAAAATACATGCTAACAAAAAATAACAAAATTAAAATATTAGGTTAAGATACAATATTTCTAGAAATCGAAACGCTAAAATACATCCAAAAAAGAAAAAACAAATATATAATCATAAACCTAATGATAAATATAATCAAATTAAAAAACATCATATTTTATAAAAGTTTTTACATAAACTTAATAAGCTTAATAACCCTAAAGAAGAAATATATTATATTTAATATTAAAATTATAAAATTATATAATATATAAAATCTAATTTATATTCTAAAATTAACTAGATATATTCATCAATAATTTATTTTAAAATATAAGCCTTTAAATTATATAACCATAATTCCTAACAATTTAATAGGATTAATATATGTAATAAAAGGTAAAATTACTTAAAAACCTAAGTATTTAAAAAATCTATATTATCTGTTTAAAGGAATTATAAAGATATAACATAAATGACTTAGATATATTTCCTAATTCGCCATAAAGAAACTTATAAATTTAATTTTAAGATTTAAATTAAAAGGATTAAAATCATATAAATATAAAAAATATACCCTAGTAAAAATCATTTAAATTATTTTAAAAAAGAAGAATCCTAATAAGTTTATTAAAATATTTAAGTAAATCTATATAAATTAAGAAGATTTAACAAAAGGATAAGGAGATAATAAAAAAGATAAACTGGTTAAAAAAATTATCTTTATCATAAATAAGATATTAAAATATTTAATAATATAAGTTATAATGTATAAAAAGAAATTGGATAATTTTTTAATTATTAAAGAGGAAGTAAAATAAATTAAAAAATATTATTAAATAAAAATAACCTATATTTAATATGATAATAAGATGAATAAAGATAAAATAAAGGATTAATATTATTTAAAAAATATCCTTTTAGAATTTTCTATTCTTATAAATCCATCTTAAAACCTAGTAACAAAAAGAATAAAAAAAATAATTATAATAAAAATAAAAATCATAAGATTTTTAATTAGACTTCTATATTTATTATAAAAATATATAATGGAAGTAATAACTTATTTATATAATAAAATATTAAAGTAAGGTTTAGGATAGAAGATTTTATATAAAATATTATATAAGGAAATATAGGATAAAACCATATTAAAGCTAAGAAAATCATAAATAATATATTTATAAAAATATAAATATCTTATTTATATTCTATAGAAATGGATGTAATAAGATTATTTAAAAAGATTATAAAAATTAGAAAACAAAATAAATATAAGGTATCTGATAGGATATAATTTAATAAACATATATAAAATATAGATCCTTTATAAAAAAAAGATAATTAGAATAAAGGATGTATTATTTGATGAAGATATTATGTATGATGAAGAAAAATTAAAGATAAATCTTAAAGAAATTTAAAAAGTTAATAAAGTAATAGAATTAATTTAAATAATGGAATAAAAGGTAATATATAAATAGGAATTAGAAAAAATAAGAAAAGAGTTTAATTATATTAATATATTCTTTGTTTTAATAAAGGAATTTAAAGATGAAAAAATATAAGAAAATAAATCTTTAGATAAATTGGAAGAGGAACCTAAAAAAAAAAGTGAAAATAAGGAAATGGAGGAGGTAAATAATAAAGGAAAGAAGAATCTTAATTAGTAAATATTTTTAATTTTATTAAATTCTTTTGAGGAAATGGTAGAATATTTTATAAATATGATAATATTAAGTGTTAAACCTAATAGCTTGGATTAAATAAAAAGAATAAAGAAGATAATTAATAAGATAAATAAAGATTTTAAAATATAAAATAAATTAGAGAATAAAGGCTTAAAATTAACAGTCTTAAACAAGATTTTATGATAATAAATTAACCGATTCTTTGATTTTTAAAAGTGGAAATTAATTAATAACTAGTAAAAAACATTTTTGGAAGGAGTTTTACTTTTGTTAATTTAAGTTATAAACCTATTAGTTAAATTAGAGATAATTAAAGATCTCTATATACATTTCTTCTAAAAAGGTTTTAAAAAAGCTATACAAAATCATATAAATTAATATATATAATAATTTAATTCTTAAAAGAAATATCCAAGCTAAGAACCTAAAGAATTAAATGTATAAATTATAGGAAATAAATAGATATTTAAGTATAAGAATAAAAATAGAAAATTAATGAATTGTAAAGTGTAATTAATAATATGTAGGAATTAATAAATATTTGGAGATTTATTTATAAAAGTGATTATGTTGGTGGTAAACTTCTTGCATATTATTTTGGTTATTATAATAATATTTAATTTAGAAATAATCTAGCTAAATGTGGTAAATGTCTTTATATAGGTTTTTATTAATAAAGATGTTTATATGAAATGCCTCCTAAGATTCATAAAATAAGGAATAATGCTAAAGTTAAAGAAAGTATTATATGATTTTAAATGATTATTTTTTATATGGTAAACTATATTTATGAAGGTATTTAAAAGTTTAAGGTTTTAATAAATATCTTAGGAATTATATATAATAATTTAAGATGGTATTATAATATACTTTTATATTAATGATATAGGAATGAGTTATAAAAAAGAAAAATAATTGAAAATGGATAAAATAATTTATTAAATGAAACTAAAGGTTAAAATTAAATTAAAAGGAAAAATCAAATGATTTTTTAAAATAAATATATTAAAAGATTATATAATAAAGAAGTTTTAAATATTATAATAAACCTATATAAAAAAAATAATAAATAAATATCTTACCAAAAAAATAATAAAAAGAGGATTGTTAAATATTTTGATGAATTTAAAAGAATTAAATCTAAACCTAAATATAATAATAGCAAAATCTTAAGATTTATTTTAATAAAAAATTAGATTAATCTTTTATATAATAATATTAATAAGATTAAATATAGCTTTTACTACTTCTAAATTATCAAGATTTAACTTAAACCTATTAGAAAAACATTATCAAATAATAGATTAAATAATCCTATACTTATATAAAATAAAATATCTAAACTTAAAATATAAGGGAAAGATTATTATAAAAGTATTCTTATATGTTAATAATATATTATTTATAGATGATACCTTAGATAAGAAGAATAATCAGGGATATTTTATAATATTATTTGAAGGCTTAGTAATATAAAAAATTAATTGTTAAGATATGGTTATAACATTAATTATAGAAGCAAAATTACTTACATTATCATAAATTATAAAAAAAATAATCTATCTTATAAGGTTATTTAAAGTATTAGGTTTGGAATTAGAGAAAAAACTAATGTTAAAATATGATAATAAATAGATAATTAAGTTGTTAATAAAAAAATCTATAAAACTTTAAATAAAATTTTAATATATAAATATTTACTTTTATTAATTAAGATAAGAAATCTAATATAGAATAATTAAAATTAAATAGATACCTATAAATATCATGGTAATAAATAAGTTAATAAAAGCCTTATTAAAATAAAATTTTTAATAATTCTTAAGATTCATAAAGCTAAAAAAAATCTAAAAATATCTAAAATCTAGTAAAAAAGAAGATAAACTATATGCTTAAATTTTAAAATTAAGAAAGATTTAAGAAAAAAAATATATTACAAAATTAAATAAAGTTATAAAAAACCTAATAAAAGCTAAAAAAATAATTATATAAAACTTATCAAAATTATAAAAATAATAATTTAAATAAGAAAACCTAGCATAATTA